>CM053269.1:60634995-61834995 GCA_028583415.1 Protea cynaroides | reverse complement strand
GAGGTTGTCCTCGCTTCTTTTTTTTTGGTTAACGAGGGGTATTCAGACCTTCGGCTTGACTATGTCCCACAGGCCCATACTGTTCCTACAATTGCATAGACCTAGTCATCCGGGGTTGAATGAGAACCATTCCATTTGCACCTAAAGCAGAAAAGAAAGAACAGTTAACATCCCCGTGTGAGTGGCTCCAAGACTGTAAGAGGAGTCGAACTCAGATCCTTCCACTTCCCAAGATATAAGCTCCTTGCCAACTGAGCTACTCCCTTGTAGTTAGGTCATTCACACTAAAACCTACAAAAATTAGTTTTCTTCTATGTACAAGAAGCTCAAGTGTAGTAGAGAATTGGTATCTGGAGTAAGATTGACCTTACGAAGATTGGGTGATATTTCGTGGAATCCTCTACCTATCTAGTGGGTTAAAGGAACGAAGCTATAAAGTTATTTTTTATTTCTTTAAAGGGAAAGGAATCTACATATTAATAGGATATATTGGAATCTTATATATTAGTGGGAAAAATAGAAATAGAAGAGTGGCATACACGATAACACGATGAATTATAAAATTAAGGTTTCGATATAAATTTGATATGTGACCAATAAAAAAAATGTCCATCAGCTATTTTATTTTTAGTTTGGCTACATCAACCCTACAGTCACTCAATTTAATAGGAGCATGGTTTATATAGTATTACAAGTTGACATAATATAAAATAAAATAACAATTAATATTTGTATATTTTTTAAATAGTAAACTAATAGCTCGAACTATCAAATATTAATTAAATTTTCAACAACCAACTTGGCTCTATGTCAGCAACAAACGTGTAAGATTTTTTTTTTCATCCTGAATTGCCTTCTCTATCACTAAATAAATAAATAAAATGTGAGTTGTCTTTTTAATAATAGCATGTCTTTAACTCTTAACTAGTCTTCTATAAGAAAATTTAAAAAAATGTGAGTCGTTCCTTGATAATAGCATGTCTTAACTCTTAATTAGTCTTCCATATAAAATTAAAAAAATATGTATTAACAATTAAGATCGTTGCTTTGTTCATTTCTGAGGAGTTCACGTGAGCAAATGAAAAATTTTGAGAGTGCTAAGTGTCAAAATAGAATTGAATCAAAATCATGGGAATCGGCTGATCTTGATTTTGTTAATGTTGATTCCCATAATATATTTTACGGTAAATTTCTCCCACCTCTCCTCTAGGAATCCTAAAAGACTATCACCCCTTAACTTGATTGAAAATGTCTCTCACTTCCCCTGTTTTTTTAAATAATCTTCCTCATTCAATTTGGTAATGACATTCATCATCACAAGTATTTTTTAGACTATTATATCCTCAGATTGACTTAAAAGAGATTTTATCAAAAAAAATTAAACAAATTTAATTTTAAAAAATATATTAAAAAATTAAGAAAAGAAAACGTGAGATTTTAATTTACTAAATAGATTTAGGATAATCGAATTTAATTAACTAAAATCCCAACAAACAAAACATGAGATTTATGGATTTATTAAAACTCTCCCAACGAACTCTCTCTCTCTCTCTCTTTCGATTTTTTACTTTCTTCCTTATTTCTCTACTGCTGCTCTCCTTCTTCAACTCGTCGGAGATCATTTCATCTTCAACTCGTCGGAGACCACCGCTGCTGGAGTCCGCCACCACTGACCGCAACTATCTTCTTTCTCTCCCCCTCTCTCTCTATCTCTATGTCTTTCTCTTTCTCTATCCCTATTTCTTTCCTGCCACTGCTCTTTGTTCTTCAATTTTTTTCTTTTTTTTTTTTTCGTTGTTCCATGGGTTAAAAAAAAACAAAAAAGCGGCATGGGTTCATCCTGATCTCAAATTGGATGAGAACACATCGATTGAAAATGATGTTGAATGAATTGAAAGATGGCAAAATGCTGTTCTTTGATTTTGATAGCTAGGTATAAAATCATGTTCCCTTGACACAAATTATGAAATGCATAGAAAACAACAAAAATCAATTAAAAAGGGACCTTGGAGTTCTCCAAAAATAAAATTTGGGGCTTAATTTTTTTAAAAGATGTCAGATTAAACTCCATTTCAACCCCAAAAATCCAAATCAATAACGGGGCAGTCAAAACGATGCTCCTTAAATCAGAAAAATCGCTATCTTTCTCCTCCTTTTATCCGCTTTTGATGGGAATTTGTACTGATTTGACCCCTGAATCCTTTTTTTTCTAGCTTCTCCATGCGTTATCTCCAATAAACGAATGTGATTGCAAATATAAACAGCTTCGGTGGATTAAAAATGTCAAGCATAATTGATGCTGGGTAATATTGCAAATCCGGCATTGCTTCAGTCGCAAATGGTGAGATCCAATCGATATGTTTCGATCCAATTTGAGATCAATCGATTGTACCTAGCCCATTTGCCCCCCCTTTTTTTTTTTTCTAAACCACAAACAACGAAAAGAAAAAGAAAAAAATTGAAGAATAAATAGCGGCGGAAAAGAAATAGGAATAGAGAAAGAGAAAGAGGGGGAGAGAAAGAAGATACTTGCGGTTAATGGTCTCTGCGATTTAGAAATTTTCGAGTTGAAGAACAAGGAGCAGTGGCGGATTCCAACAACGGCGGTCTTCGATGAATTAAAGATGAGCCGGTCTCTGGCGGGTTGAAGAAGGGAAAGCAACTGTAGAGAAATAAGTAAGAAAGTAAAAAATCGAGAGAAAGAGAGAAAAAATTCGTTGGGAGAGTTTTAGTGAATCTATTTAGTAAATTAAAATCTCACATTTTCTTTTCTTAATTTTTTAATATATTTTTTAAATTAAATTCGATTAAATTTTTTTGATAAAATCTCTTTTAAGTCAATTTGACGGTATAATAGTCCGAAAAATATTAGTGATGACGAATGTTATCACCAAATTGAATGGGGAAGATTATTTTCACAAACAAGGGAGGTGAGACATGTTTTCAATCAATTTAGGAGGCGGTAGTCTTTTAGGATTCCAAGAAAAGATGTGGGAGAAAATTTTCTTATATTTTAAAATTTATAATGAATGCACTTTAATATTTTTGTCATATTTTTCTTTTAATCAATAAAATAATAAAAATTTTAATGAAATCCACATCTTGTACCTACATTTACAATATTTTTGAATAAAAAAAACCTCCATACGTGATAATCTATGTTTTTTTTTTTCTCGAATCCATTTTCTAGGGTTTCATCCGATTTCCACCAATCTCATTCTAATTCAAGGTTTTGAAAATCTTGAGGGCAAGAGGCTTCCCTTATATGAAAGCCATGCATTTTATATATTCATTTGTTTGTAGTTGCCAACCTCAAGTTTCATGACAAAAGTTGGTATCACCAATTCCATATAAGTAGTTTTTCAATTTCCAAGAAAGGGTACTATTGGATGACAAGACTTGCTCTCACAGGAAAAAGACTCTCTTTAGTAAGGATCCTACCCATTCAAAGGAGATCGATATGTATTTCAAGGCAATCAAAATGCATCGAGATTTATGTTGATTCACTTTGAGTGAATGAGATCCTCAATACAACTCACTACGGGGGATCCTCTTGTTCTCACAAGTTTTGGTATTTTAGGAGAACAAGTTTTGGTATTTTAGGAGAAAAATGTGCTTTTAACAAAAAAGAAGAAGAAGAAGAAGAAGAAGAAGAAGAAGAAGAAGAAGGGGGATCATGACTAGTTCTCACTTTGATGGGGTGACAACTAACTTCCCCCATGCCACCTCCCCCCAAAAAAAAAAAAAAAAAAAAAAAAGGAAAAGAATAGCTTGGTTTTGATAATCATGTATTTGTTTATGAAAATAAATTTCAGACTTAAGAATTTTTTATTATTATTATTTTTTTAACTAACAATGTGTATTCAGACTTGAGCACTTAACACCCTGTGTAAGTGGTCCTAAACTAGTAAGATGAGTCGAACTCAATATCTTTCACTTCTTAAGAGGTAGAATTTTTGCCGACTAAACTATCCTCTGGGGTTAATTTAAGAACTTAGTCCAATTCCTTCTATCTCTTCAACTTGAATCTTGATTCTATATATAAATTAATTTCCCATCACTTTCAGCCATCTCTAGGTTTAGGTGTTATACCACCAATTTTAACTTCAACTTGATTTCTGCTTTTAGTTTGGTTTTTCTCGATGACTACATCAATGTGGAACCAAAGTAGCTCTTGGTCTGACAAATACAAGCAATTTCTCTTAAAATATAGTATTTTAGAAGAGAAGTGCAGTAATATATATAGATCACCAATTAGGGAGCATTGGAACAATAGAGAAGTGCAGTAACACACAGAATTTGAAATTGTGGAGTATACTTTTTTTTATAAAAATATTATTTTCCACTTATTTTTCATAGAAAATATCCATATCATAATTTATTTGATTTAATTTTTTTTATCTTCCATGATAAATTGGAATATCTTCACCTTCGATTTTAATATTAGATTAGAATTCAAGAATAATGAGAGATCATTATCAAGAATTCAGGTTAGATTAGAATCTTGGAACAGTGAGAGATCATTATCAAGAATCCCTTCTTAGAGACAGTTCATTACTTTCCATTTTCATTTTTATTTATTTATTTTGGTTGTGTTATAATGTCTCGATGGGATCAAGACATGGCATTGGGCACCCAAAGGTGCGGGTCTTCTTAGAGGAAGGGGGTGGGGAGGGATAATGGATGAAATGCACATGTCTATTATAAAAAATGGATAATTTTATTGTTGACACCGACAGATGTTACCTGTCTGATCAAATTCAAATCGTCTCCTCCCAAAGGTTCAGGAGGAGACTGGGCTACCACCAGCTGATGTCTAATACGTGGGCGTAGGCTGAATCGAAGCCCTCTATCCGAGTTGGTGCATATGCCTACACCCTCTATCAGCTCACCTTACCGGCTCAGATGAAGGGTTCAAATCCAGCCAATGCTCATGTGCCAAGCATCGACCGGTGACAACCGAGTCTCCTCTCAAATCCTTAGGAGGAGACGATTTGAATCCCCGTCGAATCACACAAAAAACCACTTCTTTTTCGTCTCAAATATTAAAATATCCCTCTTCTGTGATGATCCAATGATATCTCATGAAAAAGAATCCATGTCAATATAAGCTATTGACACAAGCTGGTGACAAGGCCACGAGCCTTTTCCAAGAACATCCGTGGTCTTAGAAAAATATTTTCATAGGAAAGAAAGCAAGAGAAAAAAAAAATATTATTTATAAAAGATCTCTCAATCAGGATTAACTTCCATAAACACAAGAATATTTTAAGAAAATAGTTCGAAGTTGTGGTATTGAAGTTCTATGTTAAAATAATTCAAAGAAGATCGATTACCTTCCATAACTCAACATTAATCATGCCTTAAGATATTTAAAAGCTGTTTACGTCTTCATCTTTCACCAGATATTGCCTCCCTTCATAACGAAGCAAAACAAAATTTACAGAAAACAAAACCGTGAGTGATGGAAGGGGCAACACATGTCCGGGCAAAGAAGAATTTTGTCAGAAAGGAAAAAAAAAAAAAAAAAATCAGATTAAGGATTTCAACGTGATCAGAGCTCACAAAAGCACGTAGAAATCACGAAAACAATGAACGATTGAATAAACTCCCGCAACACAAGGAAGAAGGATTGAAAGAATCAAGAAACTACTGAAACTCATTCTGTTCTTATCTTCTTCCTTTAAACCTTTTCTGTTCCCCTGTTTTAACTCTGTTTTTCTTTTTTTCATCTTTGGGTTTTCTTGTTAGGTGAAGCTCCAAATTTAAGAACTCTGGTTTGTTTTTTAAAAGTCCTTATTACTTATCAGCTTCAGGTCACTTGGATTCCACGCTTGAAACTGAAACTCCCACACTCAATCGCTTTGGTTTACTCAACAGCAAGCTATACATGAACCTAATGTGTGCCCACCACATTCATTACATTATTAAATCAAGATCCAAGGAAATAAGATATCACCTGGTCAACACTCAGTAGCCATTGATATTTCATATCCTATGTCTCCTAAGCTGGCTGATTATCCACTCGCTACAGGACTCATCGAATCTACTGTTTCTACATTCGAATTCATGATCATCAATGATCATCAGATCTTTTACCCAAAAAAAAAAAAAAATGATCATCAGATCATAATAGAATAATCTTACCATTGTATCAAACCCATCTTCCAATAAAAAAATCTCGAAACTATTTTTAGATACCATGATTAGTGTGGGTAACTATCTCCATTAAATTAAGCAAAATTAATCAGATGGGTTCGGTTTCTTTATGGAATATGGATTGCTTTTCTCCCCATCTCCCTCAGATGTAGCCTAAATACTTTTCCACAGGAAGGATGGTAGTTGCAAAGCAAACTCTCTTCCACGCCCAGTCTCTCTCCTCTATGGGATTTTCTTTCTTTGGGTCCCTCCCTCCTCTCTCTCTCTCTCTCTCTCTGTCAGTATAATATCCATTTATTTCTGTTTCTCTCACTCTATGAGGGATTTCAGTTTTTTTTTACCAGTACTTTACTTTCGGTTTCAATCCATTATTTAAGGGAAGAGTCCCGTTTACCTCTATAAAGGTCCTCTCCACTCCCTTCAACCGAACGGTCCAAATCTCTCACACAAGGAAGTAGAACCCAGAGCCAGAAACGCAAGACAAGCATAGTTTTGATTTGAAGCAATGCGGACAAACTTTATTTCTCTTTTATTTCTTCCTCTTCTCTATTCCTTCTCTTCTTCTGCAACTACCATCCTTGATGATCTTAACATTCTTTCTGATGCGAATTTCCCCACTGTACAAGCAGAGAAGCTAATCCGACAACTCAATCTCATCCCCAAGGACGCCCTCGACTTCCCCGTCCACTCCTCCGTCCCTCCTACTCCCAAGATCGTCGAGAAAAGCTTCAAATTACCTCAACTTGTTGGTTCTTCTGGTGTTTCCGTCGAAGACCTCGGTCACCATGCCGGATACTACCAGCTCAAGCATTCCTACGCTGCCAGGTACTCCTGCTGCTGCTCGCAATCCCTGTTCTGTTGCTTTTCAAATTTTCTCCCTTTCATTTCCCACCTACCCGACCGTCTTTTTTTGTCGGTTTAAAAAAAAAAAGTTCTTAGGGGGCTCCGAATCTGAATTTAGAACGAGAAAAGGCTAGATTTTGAAGTTTCAAGCGAATTTGCACTCAAGCTCTGATCTTTATGATCGCCTCAGGATTACTTCGTTTCAGAATCCGGGCTGCTGCTAAATGCTGATATTCGGTTGTTAATGGAATCTATTATCTATGGGTGGTTTCCGTGTTTGTTTATACGAGTTTGCTTCTGCATTATTTTTGTTTTTAGTTTGTGTTTTGAAACTGAACCTGGTTTTAGAATTAGAAATAATATACTGTGGTAAGGAAATTTTGGTGCTTTAAATTCAGTTGCTGCGGGTTAAGTTTCAGTTGACTTTGCGAAGTGATAATCTTTTTTATCTTCATTGAAGACACTGGCATGCCCTGGATTAGTAATTGCTCTGTTGATGGATACATGTGCTGCTAATTATTACTTCACAGATAGTGTGTTTTTCCAGTGTGCGTAAGCGTTCTGAATTGTGCCATCTGCTTTTTGTAGGATGTTCTATTTCTTCTTTGAATCACGAAACAGCAAGGATGATCCTATAGTTATTTGGTTGACGGGGGGTCCAGGTTGTAGCAGTGAGCTAGCTGTTTTCTATGAAAATGGACCTTTCGCCATTGCAGACGATATGTCTCTTGTATGGAATGACTACGGCTGGGACAAGGTATTGTTGTTTCCTTTAACTTTCATCTTCAAATTAATTGCAGTATATGCCAATTTTAACATTGTTTGGTTGTTTTCCCTCTTACAACATTTTATCATGGTTTACAACAATTAACTCCTTTATTTTTAGAAAAGATATATTGGAACTTAACATTACTAAAAATTATTGAGTATCACGTTGTAAAAAGTTCGAAGATTGAATTTTCTGCATTTTTTATTTAATTCTTTTGGATCTGTTCACCAGTTCCATTGGGTTTGTTATACACTAACAGATTCATATTGCTTAATGAGTGGAAGCTTTAGAATAACTTTTTATGTTATTTTTCAGGTATCGAACCTTCTGTACGTTGACCAGCCTACTGGAACTGGTTTTAGTTATAGTTCCGATAAGCGTGACATTCGTCACAATGAAAAGGAAGTTAGCAACGATCTATATGACTTCTTGCAGGTTAGTTTTGTTCCTCTTTACATGTATTTGTTCTAAATGTGATGGCATTTGATAGTGTATAACCCTTTCATGAACCATTGGTAGCAAATAGGGAAGTAACAAGGGAAAATAAATTCTGTGCTAATGTCTCAGTGGAGTCAATTATAGCAATACGTTCAAATGTTCAATCCTAGAACTGGTAAAATGGTTACCTTGGCATTGTATCATGTTCATGGTTTTCATAGTAATTTCCCTTTTCTTTGAAATGGGTTTCTTCAGTACTTATTTTCCTCATTATTTTGAGATTGGACCCACGAGAATTTTTGCTAAATGTCTCCATGCAAGAAGAGGTGGGGATTAGTGGAGAGGAGAAGAAAGAATCTCTTCACTGACAACATACTTTTAATATATTCACCAAACCTTCTGAGGACCCTAACATCCATCTTCTCTAATCAGATGTCTCTTGCTCTATATGTCTCTTCCATCCACTGGCTAAACGTGGATAACTTTTGTTTGAGCTCCGATTAAGTTTCATGTTTTTGAAAACATTTTTTTGGTGGAATTTGAAAACACTTGGTTGAAACCCAGGTTTGGGTCTACAACTTATTGTCAGATCTTGGTTAGTTCATCATGAATGAATCAAACTGAGCTGGAATTATAACTGTGTAGTCATTGTGAAGAATATGAAAACTAAGGTTGCATAACAATATTGAATGGAATTGTCATATTTTTACTTTTTACCCACTCTCTTTTGATAACTTAGGATTCATTCACTTTCATGCTGAATCCTTAATATTTGTCATCTCTATATCCTCTAGGAAAAGTAACCTCATATAGCCCTATTATCTGTTGAATCAGATCCTTGTTTTAAAGGTGAAGCTCCATGTAATTGCATATGTCAGTTGTACCTGAAACTAGATCTCCTCCCCTACCCTTAAAAGAGAGAGTGAGAGAGAAAGAGAGACGATAGATGAAAGTAAAATATAAAAAGTAGAGGGTTTATTTCCATTGTATGGTTAGTATCTCTTAAGCTAAGAATATGGGTTCGACTAAATTTTCAATTTGTCCTCTTATCTGTAGGCATTTTTTGCTGAGCATCCTGAATTCGTGAATAATGAGTTTTACATTACTGGAGAATCATATGCTGGGCACTACATTCCTGCTTTTGCTGCTCGAGTTCACCAAGGGAACAAAGCCAAAGAGGGGATTCCTATAAACTTCAAGGTACACCCTGATTTAGCTTGATTTGGACTTATATTTGGCCAATTATACTTGCTTCTCTGGGCTTATGTGGGAAAATGGTCAAACAGGGATTTGCCATTGGCAATGGATTGACAGATCCTGCAATCCAGTACAAAGCATACACAGATTACGCATTGGACAATGGACTAATCAAGGAATCTGAGTACAAGAGTATTAATAAATTGCTTCCAGCTTGTGAACTGGCAATAAAGCTTTGTGGTAAATCTTCGTATTTTTGCAATCTCTCCCATAGTCCCTGGTTGTAGTTATATACTATGAAGTCCCATATTTGTTTCTGCTGGTTGTTGGTTGTTGCCAACAGTGGGGTAAATTTTCATTATTTATATATGAACATGGAATCAAAGGGAGAGCAGAATTCCTACAGCACATTACAAGTAATTGAGATTAGACTTTGAGTTGAGTTCTGTTTATGAACATAGGAACTAACTCTCAATGTTTCTTTACTGCCTGGAGTCATCTTCTTTGGTTTAATACTGTTTACTTCTGTTTCAGGTACCGATGGTACAATCGCATGCATGACATCATACGTTGTTTGCACTGGCATATTCAATAAGATCATGGCGGTTGTTGGTGATATCAACGTAAGCATTTTGTCCATCATTTTTTATGGGTTTGGTGTTGGAGAAACACTAATTTCTTTTTAACAAAGGAATACGAGTACTTTCTTAACAAGCATGCCGCAATGTCTTTATTCTACAGTACTATGATGTCAGAAAGAAGTGCGTAGGGAGCCTCTGCTACGATTTCTCAAACATGGAGAAATTCTTGAACGACTCATCCGTTAAGAATGCTCTTGGAGTTGCGGACATTGAGTTTGTTTCATGTAGCCCTACTGTTTACCAGGCCATGATTATGGACTGGATGAGGAATCTGGAAGTTGGTATACCTGCTCTTCTGGAGGATGGTATCAAGCTGATGATATATGCTGGGGAATATGATCTTATATGCAACTGGCTTGGTAAGTTTCCTGTGTTCAAATTTATTAGCCCTTATATTCTGTATGAATTTGAGTACCTGGATTTTCGCATTCTCTAGTTAAAATTATGTACTGCAAATCTGTATTTTTTCTGCTTTGTAGGGAACTCGAGGTGGGTTCATGCTATGGAATGGTCTGGTCAGAAAAAGTTTGTGGCTTCTCCAACTATCTCTTTTACGGTTGATGATGAAGAAAAGGGACAAATGAAAAATTTTGGTCCTCTAACTTTCGTCAAGGTCCTATTACCTTATTCTCTCACATTGCTGCTGAAAATTCTCCCATGAATTAGTTATTTGTTTCTGTTGTTTCTTTTGATAATTAAGTAATGATCTGTGTGACAATTAACAGGTCCATGATGCTGGTCACATGGTCCCAATGGATCAGCCCAAGGCTGCTTTGGAGATGCTGAAGAGATGGACCCAAGGATCGCTTGCAGAACAAGCTCAGGTGGCTGACATATGACAAGCTATGCTCTGTCTTTTTTTATTAGCCTTTGCTCTACAAATATGTTTTCAAGTTTCAACTTTCAAGAGATGGTTTACAGGGGAATTGCTAAACCATTTCTGGTTTTTCTCACACTATCTGGCTCTCTTCTGGAGGTGTGCTTCTTAATAGTTTCCCAAACTCTGGTTTTTGAATTCTATAATTAACAAATGTTTCAGATGTTCCATACATATAACCAAAATATGGTTTGATTTATTATATGCATGCCTTCATGGAATATCCTATGCAAGAGAAAGAGAGAGAGAGATTAAAAAAAAAATTGTAATGTGCATTTGGATCTAATGGCCCATGGATGGACAATTTGGATGCTTCTAAGCGAGTTTAACTCTTATTACTTAGTAGGATCTTAGTCGCCATTAATGGATGACTGAAAGTCATTTTCTAAACCCACCCATCATCTCTAGGTGGCGAAAAGAGTGGCTTTGTTTGTAAGGCCTTTTCTTGCTTTTGTTTTGATGATCAGAGAGGAGAAACATTCCATGCTCATAGAGAGCTAGCTATTCAGATAGGTTAGATGGTAAACGGATATGAATTCGAATAGTAGTATATTCAATTGGAATTTGATCTGTTTACATCTCTCTGTGTGGGTATGACAGAGATGAACCTTACCTATTGGAAGAGGGGAACTTTGGTTGATCTCTCAACTGAGTAGTAAATTGAATGCATTCTAGGTCATGTACACATTTTGAGATGATAAAAACAATGTTTGACATGTGGAGCCCATAAAATATTTGCATTACGATTAAACATGTTGAAAATTGGGTTCTCATGTAAAATTTGGCCATTTTACTTAAATTCGCGTCTAACCAATTCCAAGGGAGTTAAACAACATTGTTAATTTAAGACTTGGTCAGTTGAAATAGTTTGACCACTTTGCATCCCATGGAACTTTTGTAGAACTCCAATCGTGAATTCAACAGTTTATGTTTTTTGAGTTCGGATCATTTGCATGCATGTACATGTACTCTTATTGGGATCCCATCACCATTGATGTGGTGTGTGGCTCACCTCTAGATTGTGGGAACTAATGAATATGGTTGGTGACGAAAGAGGATACTAGTACATGTAAGTGAACTCTTCTCTTCTTAAGCAAAATTAAAAGAAAATGTTCATCTGTAAAATAACAAAAATGGAAAAAATGAAAAAAAAAGGGAAAGAAAATTTCAATGAGATATTTTAGACTTTTAGTTGGGAATTTGGAACTGGAGGTGAGAGTTGGGATCCAAATCGTCTCTTGCGAGGAGATGCGGCTGTGATCATTTGATGCCTGACATGTGGGCGTTGGCTGAATCCTAACCGTCCAACCCAAAATCTGAGCCCTCTCTCCATCTCTCACTTTGGATTTTGGCTGAATAATTCGGATTCAGCCGACGTCCATGTGTCAGGCATCGACAGCCTCATCTCTTGCCGATGGCAAGAGACCATTTGAATCCTGAGGATTGAGTCTTGAGACTTGAGACTTGAGACTTGAAACTAACCAAAATCCAGAAGAGATCCCAAAAAAACAGCAAAAAAATCCTCTCCCGCCCACCTGCCGCCGGCCAAGGGTGGGATTTCAGCCGGTTTACCTCCCCATGTATTGGTAGGAAGGCCGACTGGTCCCCAGCCCTTGGATCAGCGGCAGGAGGTCCGGAGAGGATTTCGGTCAGAGCAGGATAAAGAATCTGTGGCATAAATTCACGAATCAAAGAACATCTAAAACCATCATTAATTCGAATTATTACATTCCTTTTTGATAGAGATACGTATTTGAAATTAGGAAACAGGAGAGAAAACCGGAAAATCGCATTTTAGTGTTCGAAGTGGACAGAGACGGTTGAGAGGTTAAAATTCTCATCTCTCATAATTCTTAAATTTTCATCTTGATTTGACCGGCTGGACATCAATCAATGGAGATCGATAAAGCTATAAGAGAAAGCAATGACCGAAGGTTGAAAACGAAGTACAACAACGCAATCTACGTTATCCAGAGAGCTTTCGCTCTATACGCGTAAGCTTTAATCTACTACACTGGCGCTGGTTTTCTCCGTTTAATTCTATGAATTAGAAAGTCACTGGAACTTGGTTCTTTGCCATTCAGACACAAACTCATCTTGTTCTTGTTCTCGAATAACTACTATTGCTGTTTCTTGTTTTCAAGGGTCGCGTTCGTTTGATTGAATCTTATGGGTCATGGATTGGATTTGTTAGTTACCGTAGATTTACGTGAATCATCATCTATGGGACATTTATGAATGGTTCTGCATATCTGCTTAAAAACAGTTTTTTCGCGTTACTGTGTACATTCTGCCCCCAAACCCTGGAGTAACGGAGTCTCGTGCACTGAAACGCTCTTTTTTTTTTTTCTTCTGCATATGTGCTTAGCCATGTCAATTTGGTTGCGATTGTCCTCTTTAAATAATTACGATACAGTTTTCTCTTTTCATTTTGTTTTATTATGATTCTCAGTGCGCCATATACTCGAGCCTTAAGAAATTGGTCTTAGTAATAGTATCCTCTTAGACTGGCTACTACTCTCTGAAGGTGTATTTAGCAAATTTTCGCTAAAACTCAACTCGAGGGAGCACTTACCCTATTCCCATCCTATTGAGGTCAGCGGACAAATCCTGTCTCCTCGTTTTATTCTATCTGAAGCCATAGCTGTTGCTAACCTATACTTAGTCATGTTATTCCTCACTACATCCATCCGGTTTATCGCTCGTTGTTGCACATTTCATTTCAATCGACCTTCCATCATCTTCTCTCCATTGGGCCAACTCTTTAGTTCCCTCGACTGTAATTATTTACAACTTATCCACCCTACTTTTCCAACTTCCATAATCCATCTCAACAATCGTTTTTGACCTACTCTTTTTTTGTGTGGGATGAATAAGAATAATATATTCAACAAAGTCCAAAAGAATACAGAGGTTCAGCGAAGAAGGGGGAAGCAGAAAAGGAAAAATACAACAATCGACCTCAAGGATTATCCCTGGCCTCAGAAGATTGGAGGACTGGAATATTCCAAGAAGTCACTATGGCTTAGTTTGGTTGCAAGGGAAATTAAAGAAAAGTGAAGTGAAAATTTTCGAACCTATGAAAGAAACTTTTATAGCTATTGAAACAAATTGAATAGGAATAAAACCAGAACAGAGAGAGAGGAGGAGAGGTTGATTCTATAGAGTAGAAGCAGAATCTTTAGCTTGCTCTCTTCCTTCTAAATTTCATTTATATAAAGAAAGAGTTTAGATTACAACAGGAGTCCAGACCATGGCTAACGTAAGTAGGATTAGGATACTTGTCAAACAAGACTAAGTATCCTAATTTGAATAGATTACATAGCAGTATAAAACTTAAGATAAGAAGGGACTTTAGTATCCCAACTAGAATAGGAAATTTAACTAAAATAGAACTGTAAACTAGATAGGACTGTGGAGTCCTATTCCAACTCAGCAGTTGAGGACTGTAGAGTGACTAGAGTCCTATTCCAACTAAGCAACTGAGGACTATAGAGTCCTATTCCATCTCAGTACGAAGACAATGAGAGTCCTACAAGACGAGGACTTCTCTACTCTAACATGATAGAGCAGATCCTATCGTGTAGGCTGCACAGTATATTTTAACACTTATAACACAACATGATTATATAAACTACCTAAATCTCTTGACATATTTAGCAATGATACTTATAAGATATAAAATTTATTTTACTTTTCAAATGCAAGGGATTTAAATGCAAAGTAAAATGTAAGTTAATAACTAAATAGGGTCATTTGATGCATGTTTTCTCAGTTTTGATTACTCATAAAATTTAATGGTGTAGGGTACTTTGAAGTATTTCTTTTTAAGTTTTTTTATTCATTATTTTATATTAGCGTGGTTTACTTGTGCATAGAAGTCCCCCTGGATATTGGTGATCACTATTAACTCACTAAGTCATTATGATGAAAATCTAGAGAGGCACTAGACCACATGGCAAGAGGATGGTTTGATGTCTCTTGTTTGGGTCCAATCTTTTGAGGTCGTTGTGGACTGTACTTCATCCTGTGATTAGCATCAGGTTAAATTTCAACAGATTTTTTGTGAGAAATCTAGATCTTTCTAGCTTAAATGAATTTTGTAAGACATGTCTGCAAAAAGGTGGTTTCCCTCTTCCCCCTCCTCACCCTGCTTTATGTAATTCTGGTCCTGTTGGTGTGGGCAACTTCATCTGAGTGGAGCTAATGGCTTCATCTGGACAGATACTTTCGGAAACTTAGGATTTTCATGATTTTTATTGGTGAAATGAGATTCCTCTAGTATCTTTGCTTTTTCTGTTGTATGAATAATGAGTCTGGTAGAGTTTGGAATTTTTGCAATTGCTTAGATAGGCTTCGTTAATGGCCTACAAACTGGACATCTTTTGCTTAGCGGACAAATTGACGAACACTCTTGCAAATTCTTCAGCTAGAAGTGGGGACTGAGAACTTGACATGAATGTTGGGCAAGTCACAGCTATGTAATTTAGGCCTTGAAAAGTTTTGCTTTTGGCTCCAGTCCCTTGTGTATTCTTTTTGATGTAAGAGAAAATATAGTGTCATTACCATTATAGAGTTTTAGTTGTTATTTTCTTGTTTCTTTTTCTTTATTGTTGGAGTTCTTGTGATTAAAGTGGGTCAATGGTCTTTTTGTGCTTCTTAAGGGGTATTTCTATCCATTTATGTTATTTAAAGAGTCGTGTGACAGGTCATGTGAGCCTAAGGTTGAGTTTTGGCTTCTTAAATAAGCTCTACCTTTTTGCTTGTTGACCAAGCTGTTTAGCTACTGTAGTAAGTTACCCATAGTATAGAAGCATAGTTGTCAAGGTGACCCAAGGCGTTTGAGGCCATCCTAGGTGCCTAGGAGTTGCCTAGGCGACCAAGGCATCCCCGTTGTAGGTTGTTTTTTTTTTATATTTATTTTTTATTTTTATTTTATTTTTATTTTTTTATTTCTAAAATATCAGTGCTATATTAATGTTTATATATATGCAGTATGCTACATAAAGAATCAATATTTAAGGCATAACCTAATTAATATGAGAAAACCAATAAATAATGAATAAATTATAGGACATAAAGAAGCATATTTATAAAAAAACAAAAATGCACAAATCAATAAACTAAGAAGTTAGAACATAATAGTATACAAGTAAGAAATAAGAGTGCAAGAGTAAGATTATTTTGTACTTTTGGATTGGTTTTAAGTATAAGGGTAAAAAACTCTTTTCACCTTTTTTACTAGGGAACTTAACAATGTGTGGCCGATAATGGGGGAGGGTTGAATTGCGGGTAAGCAGAAACGTTAAGGGAGGTATGTGAAATTTTTCATTTAATTAATGATTTACCTACACATTGGCAACAAGGCGACTGCCCAGGCGCCCAAGACGACGCTTAGGGGACCGTCTAGGCGGTTGCTTTTTGAACATTCAAAAGGCGATTCATCGCCTAGCCCATATATTACAGCCCGAACGCTTAGGCGACACCTTGACGATTATGTATAGAAGTGCTTTTAGGCTTATAAATGGAGTTAGTCATTGAATTTTTTCCTGAAATAAAAAAGAGAATTATTCTTTCCTAAACATGGTCCATTGAACTAGTGACCACCAACTGGTGTTTATTTGTTCTCTAGCTGCTCCTTCTTGAACATTTCTTTGTTATTTCTCTGCAAAATAAATTACACCTCTTCTCGTTTAGCTTCTTGTTGCGTTATTTTTTTCATTACTAAAGTTCATCATTAACCATCAAAACCCACGAGAAAAGCAAACATTTTGGGAAAGCTGTTGGATTAAGTGTTTTTCTATTCTATTTGTGTCCAGGTGGAAGCAGAAGCAGATGGAATGAGTAATTTTATTTATTTATTATTTTTTGGGTGCATTGGGGGGGGGGGTGCTTAAGTACTTAGTATTTAATTTGTGATTGTTGACTTTCTTGTCGTCTATTCTTTGTGTAGTTAGTTTTCAGATGATATTCTTTATAGGACGCTCTTTATTCCTTTTCTGTAACTGTCTTACTATTCAACACAACTCAGTTCAGCCTTATCCCAACTAAATGGGGTCGGCTACATGGATCCTTTGTCTCCAATCAACTCTATTTAAAGCAGTATGTGATTCCAAGCCTAAGCTAAACATGTCTTTTTTCATCATTTCTCCTAAGGTCATTTTAGGCCTTCCCCTAGCTATTTTAGCCCATTCAATTTGAAATAAATCACTTCTTTATATTGGAGCATATAGAGGCATCCGTTGCCCCTCAAATGAGTTTCTCGCAACTTATTTGAATCGGGGAACTCCTCAGTTTGCCCTAACTTGTTTTTAGCAAATTTGTATCTTTGGAAATCCTCTTCATCCTTTGTCCTTTGCCAAGTTTTAAAACGATATTTCTTACCCTTTCTATTTGAACTTCATCACTTCATCAGCAAGACTCCTAGATGGGCGCCGTAGTCCTTTAGATTCTCCTAAAACTTCCTTAGCTGTATTTATAATACGAGTAGTCATCTCGTTCCACATTATATTAGTGTCTTTATCTAAATCCCACCTTCCTCGTGATACTAATTTTCAGTATCTCCAAGTTTTCTCCTTTCAAGTTTCTTATCTTCAGGTAAATAATCTCACATCTCCTACAATACATTGTTCTAAAACACGTGCCTATGGTCTTTTAATCTATATTGCGTGGTTAAGCTGTCCTCTGGTATAATCTTACAATCTTTACATGATAACCTATCAGCTTGTCTAGTTAGAGGGAAGTCAATTTGTCTACTATTTTGTTTACTGTTGAGGCTATATTCGATGCTCTTTTCTCTTTTGGAAACATGTGTTTACTATTGATAAATCGAAGGCAACCGCAAAATCTAAATTGAAATCCCCATCTCATTCCTATTTCTAAAACCAAATCCTCCATGAATTTTTTCATAGACTCTATTATCCCTTCCAACATGCCCATTTAGATCTCCTCCTATTATAATTTTTTCATTTTGACTGGTTCTTTGGATTAAATCATCATTGAAGAAAAAGTTGACTTCAAGTTAGAGGAAAATCAGATATATTTGACTGATTATCTACTGAATTAATTTTGGTTGTCTTTCTATCATTAATTGTTGCCTATGCTACTGGATATGGATATGGTTGCAATTAGGTATATGGGTCTATTTGCTTTGCTGTCATTGCACGTGATTAAAATCATTTGTTACCTATCCGAAAAAAAAGAAAAGAAAAAAAGAAAGAAAAAAGAAACATCATTTTTCATAAATAAGGTCAGAGCTAGGATGTATTCATATCATTCATGTAAGCATATGATGAAAATGTTTCTTTTAATGCTTGGCCTTATACACTGAAGAATTTTCTTGTAAGGTTACTGTGTTGTATAATTTGGACAGGTTTGAGGAGATTGCGTTCAGCTTTAATGGAGGGAAAGACTCAACTGTAATTTCTTTGAAATGTTTAGCTGAAATTGAAAATTTTCACTTATTCAGTGAAAACAGGTACACCCACTTGGATTTTTAGAACGTACTTGATTTTGCAGGTCTTGCTGCATTTGCTTAGGGCTGGATACTTTTTGCATAAAGAGAGACCTAATTATTCTGATGGGGGCCATACAAATTGTGAAATGAAGTGTCCAATAAGAACTCTCTATTTTGATAGCCCTTGTGCTTTCCCAGAAATCAACTCTTTTACATATGAAACAGCTGCTACGTGAGTGAATTTTTGTTGTCTCTTTTATTCTTATAGCATTGTTGAATTTGTAAAAGTATTGCTGCAAACTGGTCCAGCCCCCCTCCCCCCATTGTTCCCTTTTTTTTTTTTTTTCTCCCTGGTAGAGTTCCATGAATATGTTCGACATACCAGCATAAGGATTTATTTTGGGCCTGTTATTCTTTGAGCAGTTATGACTTGCAGCTGGAAAATTTTCGCCTAGATTTTAAGTCTGGTTTGGAAGCTCTTCTCAGGGAAAACCCAATTAGAGCTATATTTATTGGTACCAGAATTGGTGATCCTAATGCGGTATA
Organism: Protea cynaroides; assembly: GCA_028583415.1. Classification (NCBI taxonomy): domain Eukaryota; kingdom Viridiplantae; phylum Streptophyta; class Magnoliopsida; order Proteales; family Proteaceae; genus Protea; species Protea cynaroides. The sequence goes on along the minus strand of CM053269.1, from coordinate 61,816,069 downwards.
CAAGTGCATTTTTTATGCTTAATGTCTGTCTCTTCACAATATTCTGGAGCTCTTCCTGAATTTATCAATTGTCCAATAACCTTACTAAAATGCATAGTTACCCTTCTGATTTGTTTATTTTGTGCAGGTAGGCCAAGAACAATTCTCACCTAGTTCGCCCGGATGGCCTCCTTTCATGAGAGTGAATCCCATCTTGGATTGGTCCTACAGGTTTTCCATGAACTATAAGTTATAAAAACACACATGCTTACACACAATCACACATAGCAAGGTTCGGCAGGTTTTCCCAGAATCAATGTTTAAGTCCACAAGTCACTGAAGAAAATATCGAAGGAAATTAAATTTAGAAGAATTTTTCAGAAGCATTAGACAACCTATGGTGAAGAGAGTTTTTTTGAAGATCTCTTCCAAACTTGTAATATGATATGTTAGTTGGTGTGCTTATGAAGTGTGAAAATGCTCTTTTGTTGTTGTTTTCCTGGATGCAACTAAGGAATTTTAATTTTGTATTGAACAGGGATATATGGGCCTTTCTTTTGACATGCAAGGTTCGATACTGTAGTCTTTATGATCAAGGGTACTTTTTCCCCCTCTTGATAGCATGGACATTCTCTAGAATTCTGTCGCTGTTCTCTAATACCTAGACATGCTTTTGTCTTTTTGTTCATTGGTACAATATTTTACTTTATTATTCTTATTATTATTATTGAGGGTGATGAGTCTAGGTGTGACGGTAAGGTTGTCATATAGCAACCTAGTGGTCACGGGTTCGAAACATGGAAACAGCATCTCCGCGTTGTGGGGGTAAGGCTGCGTAAATTCTGCCCCTCCCCTAGACCTTACAGTAGCGAGAACCTTGTGCACTGGGACGTCCTTTTTTTTATTCTTCTTATTATTTTAACATTATTGTTCTGCTGTTGTTTTCATTTTTTTTTATTTTTTATTTTTTTATATTTTTTATATTGTTACAGTTTCTTATTGCTGTTACTGACCTTCTGTGGGAAGGATTTATTGATAACCTATATTTAATTATGTCACTGATTCACATTAAGCATGCCATTGTTGAACCATATCTAATATCTGTGTGCTTTACAGTTATACTTCCATTGGGAGCATATTTGATACAGTTCCAAACGCATTATTGTGCATCAGTGATTCATCCACTAGCAAAGAAAACTTTAGGCCTGCCTATTTGCTTCCAGATGGAAGGCTGGAAAGAGCAGGTAGAGTAAAAAAGCTTTCTCCTTTGGATTTTGGAGATGGTCCTTTCATAAATGGCCCCAACAATGTGGATGCACATCAAACCCACACTTTCATGGCATCAGTCATTGCTGTCGGCGATGAGATTCTGTAAGTCCTGTACTTTTACTGTACATTTGCCTGAACTTCTCCCCTGCCAAGAGAAATATTTTTTACTGCACGCAGCAAATTTCTCACTCTTGTGTTGGTTCAAATTACTTTATGAAGTTTTGCAAGTTAAAATCAATTTACCTATTTCGAGGTGTCTAAATATAATTTATCACACTCAGAAATTAATCTTAAGCATATGGTATACAAAACAACAACAACAGCGACAACAAAGCCTTATCCAACTAAATGGGGTCGGCTACATGGATTCTTGTCCGCCAATCAGCTCTGTTCGATGTCATACTTGAAGCAAGGTTTAAGCTATATATGTTTTTCTTCACTACATCCCCTAGAGTCATCTTAGGTTTGCCCTTAGCTCTTTTAGATTCTTCAATCTAGATCAAATCAGTCCTCTGTACGGGGGCATCTAACGGCCTTTGTTTAACATGACCATACCATCTCAAACGACTTTCTTGTAGTTTATCATGTATCGGCGCTACTCCCAAATCAGCTTTAATACGATCATTCTTTACCTTATCCTTCCTAGTTTTGTCACACATCCATCTTAACATACTCATCTTAGGTACAATAAGTTTATCTATATGCTGTTTCTTAACTGCCCAACATTCTGCACCATACATCATAGCCGGTCGAATGACTGTCCAATAGAATTTTCCTTCAAGTTTTAAAGGAATATGCCTATCACACAACACTCCAGATGCACTTCTCCACTTCATCCATCCTATTTTAATCCTCTGTGAAACATCATCGTCTATATCACCTTCTTTGTTTACGATTAAACCTAGAAACCTAAAATGATAACTTTGTTGTCTCTTCCTCTCACTAATGTTTACCACCTCATTATCCATCATTGAGTGACTAAAGTTACACACCATATACTCCGTCTTCGTTCTACTTGTCTTAAAACCTTTTGATTCCAATATTGATCTCCATAGCTCTAACTTGACATTAATCCTTGCTTTAGTCCACCAAAACAATATCATTAACGAAAAACATACACCAAGGAACTTTATCTTGAATGTTTTTGCTTAGATCATCCATAATGAGGCAAACAGATAAGGGTTTAAAGCTGATCCTTGATATAACCCCATTGTAATTGGGAATTCATGACTTTGACCCCCACGATTTTCACACTAGTCACCACATTATAATATATATCCTTAACTATGTCCACATATTTGCTTGAAACGTTTTTCTTCTTTAGTTTTTGCCAGATGGTATACCCGTTAATATAATCTTCAAAGTTCAAATGTAACATAAATTGAATGTAATTGGGAGGAGGAATTTTTCATGAAAGAGTGGCAAGATTAGGGATCAGAAACCAATGCATCCAAGGGTACACAGAGTACATCACAAAGATGACAAGACGATGGGAAGCCGATTGAGATCATTCAGCAATGTGCAACAAAGACTGATAGAAGCATCTTTGAGGAGTGATATGGTGTGAATTGGACGGGGAAGAGAGCGAGGCCAGCACCAACAATAATCTGGCTCGAAGTGTTGAGAGAAAGATTACAATTGTTGATGACTTGACAGCCAAAATGGACTCAAATAGACTGAAATGGTTGAATGGAATTTTTGTAGCTAACCTCGAGTTGTTGGGATGAGGAGCAATGAGTTTCTGCTCTGATGCCATGTTGATTTGTGGGGAATGTATTGATTGTCAATGACGATCCCACAACTTTATTTTATAATAATTGAGAAATAGAGTAATGACATGAAATATGCTACCTAACTAACTGCTTTGGTTCAAAGAGTTAGTCTTAATCACATGAACTGATGGACTCTTAGTTAGTTTACTAGTTTACTTTATTAGTTTTCTTTACCAATTAGGCTTGTTAATTTTTTTTTTCCTATTTTGAGTTTATTTTATCTTTAGTTTGTGATTAGGACTTTGACTTGAGTCTTAGATCCTATATTGTAGTTGTTTTTTATTTTCTATAAATACATGATACAAGGAGAGGAGCAAATAACTAATTCGATTATGCTCTCTCTCTTTCTATCTTTCTCTCTCTTCCTTTATTTTCTTATTTTCTATTTTGTTACACCCTCCCTATATATATATATATATATAATCCGATACCGTGTGGCCATAGATCGGGTTCATATGTTTGACATATAAAAATTTTATCACCAACTACCATGTATTTATTATGTTTTTTTTTTGGGAAAAGTTTTATGTCTTCAACCATTAAATGCGTTCAAATTTCTACCAAAATGCAGCAAACGATTGTGTGGCGATGATGTGGTAACCCTCAACAGCAGTTTGGAGAGATGATGTGGCAAAAATCAAGCCGAATCCCAATTTTCCCTCTACTTAGCACCGAAACAAGCGAAATCTTGTGGTTGGTTGAAATTTCTACTGAGTATCTGAGACCCGTCGAAGTGTATCCCTTTTGTAGACTGGTTTACCCTTGGTCCAACCGAAACCTCAAACAGACTCAAAATGGGTCAAAATTAGCGAAATTTTCGCAATTCTATGAGTTCTTGAACTATGAGTATAATACATACTTTCCCCTAAACTGGAAAAAAGACTCGAACATCACAATGGAACATTCTTTCCATAACGTAGCCTTTAGATGTATGACTACGAGTTTCCAAAATATCGGCCACTTTATTGGCACTCTCTATTTCCATTGAAACTTAACCTGCATCTAAGAGACAAGGAATCTAATGGGTCTTATACAACTGGTGCATTTCCGTGGCTCCTCAATCGAGTTATCCATCCATTTAACTACATTGTAATAGCAAAATTAAATCCCTTTCTCATATGTAGAGTGATCTCTGAACAGTCTTGCAGTCCTGTCTTCCCATAAACACCAAAATGGAGCTAGCAAGACCATTGCTGTAGGAATTTCTCTTCTTACCAAGATATGCTCAGCCCCACTACCATGGAGTTTCTTCACGTTTTCAGAAGTCCAAGACATCTAAAATGGCCCGAGGAAAAGAGTCAGACCTGCTGGCAGAAGAGAAACGAAGAAATGGATGGTCAAAAGATTTACTTTCTCTAACACAGCAAACATACACGAGGAGAAAGGACCATACCCTGGTCTTCTCTTCTGAGATAAATCCCTAGTGAGCACCTTTTTTTAATTGAATCTATCCGTATGCAGTGGAGCTTTGGATCTATCTGTTTCTTATTTTTGAATTAAAAAAGGGAATTCGTTGAGGTTAGGAACATGTTCGCTTGGAGACCGTGTCCATATGTTATGTATAATTTCTACATATACATATTCGGTGGATCCATTTTATCAAGCCCCATTTTCCAAGATTTTCAGATCTGATCCCTGAACACAGTCCTGCACCTGTCACCTGCACAGAACTCATATCAATATTCTGTTCTCGTAGGTTGCAGTTTATTCATTTCTGCAATTTTATTAGACTTTAGTCCCTGAATGTCACCTTCTGCAGGTAAATTCATATCTTTCTTGTTATTTGTTAATGGTTACTTAAAGTTTCTGATATATTGTTTTCTACCCCTTCCATAGCTCAGGTTTGGAACAGTTGAGGATCAACTTGGACCATCATTGTGTAGAAAGCTTCATTCTATTGGTTGGGCTGTTTCACATATTGCTGTAGTTCGGAATGATGTAAGTTACTAAATGTACAATCCCATAAACCTAAAATAAAATTCTGGTGTTCATTTGGCACCGATGATAGCTGTGCACGGCATATATTACCATTGCTATGCAATGTTTTTACTCTGATACTATGCTTGTTGGTTATTTTAATTCGAATCTACCAAGTGAATTCCTTTACATGTGGCTAGACCCACCCCTTTGATAGGTACAAATTTAGAGATAAAGTCTCCATGGAAGACATGTTTAGATATTGCAATGCTTGTACTGTATGTACTCTTTTGGATGAGGAGGAAATTATGGAGCAAAGGCAAGATGTAGTCTGAAAATTGGATGATTACAATGCCATGCACCTAGAAAATCAAGCGATCAACTTTATTTTATACTTTTATTTCATTTGGTTCCATTGATTGGCATATACAACACATGTTGATGTTGTTTTCCATTTCTAATACCATTTTATTACTATGATGTGGTAATCTATAGTGATAGGCTATATTTGGTTATTCCAGAGTGTATTAGAAAGTGAAAGAAAAGAAAATATAACTAAAACTGAAGAAAATGAAATACATTGTCCAGTGACGTTCGGTGCTGTGCTAGGTGGGTTTTTTTTTTTTTTTTTTTTTTTTTGGGGAGAGGGGAGAAGTGAGGATCTTGTGTTGATAAAATTCATGCTTAGATAATTGCAGCTCTATCATTTGTGTTCTTTTGAGTAACAAAGAAAATAGACTTGAAGAAAGGATGAGCAAAGTTTGAGTATTAGATGATTACTTATATCTCATTGGATAAACTTCTAGTACACAATCTCCATTATTTAGTGAGTCACATCTCCTATGTATGCACCAAAATTTTTCCCTATTCTTGGTTGATGTACTTATACATTATATATTTTCCACTCTGATATGTATTGTGTTAATGCCATTAAGATTTGATGGTAAATGATTCTCTGCCCGTTTCTGGTTGTAAAGCCTTCTTTGTTGTGCAATATGTTTTAGTCAATGATTGAACTCTTATGAGATGGTGTTTCTCAATTTCCTATTGAGCTTTAGCTGAATAGTATTGATCAGTTAATTGCTTAGCAGTCTGGAGTGTCTGGGTGTTAGGTTGGTCATTCATGTCAGGGCTTTAATTATCACATATAGGAGCCTCGTAGAAGTGAGCGACAAAATTTGGTACTTCACCAATATTTAGGTACACGTTGCATGCCGGAGCTTCAGTTATCTCAGTGCTATTGCATCTTCATCAGTCATTCTTCTTTGTCTTCTTAAACTCCGTAATAAGTAATAACATGGGTGCTTGTGGCAATTTTTCTTGATTTCTTTTTTGATGAACTAGGTTATATATGTGCATTAACATACTAAGAATCTGTAGATTACTTGCTCATAAACTAATTAATAGCTATAATATATTTTTATGGGTTCCAGAAAATAAGGCAGAGTTGCCTTTTTTGGGGTTTTAATTTGCATGAAGTAGGTTAAAGGCATGCAGTAACATATTCGACTTTTGAAAATAAAATCCTATTAAACTATAGCACTTATCCATCCCAAGATATTGGCACTGCCGTGTATATGCCAAATTTCATTTGGATACTTACTTATACTTTATTTGCTTTTAAACTTGTAAGATCACTATTTTATGAGCTAAATTTGTTATGCTTTTTTATAACAATGGGCCTGGAGTTCTTAGGCTATGTTTGGTATCATTTTTGTTTTTGTTTTTTATCTATTTAACAAAAATTATTTTGAAAATAATTTTTGTTAAAAAATAAAATGTTGTTTGGTAGCTATAATAAAAATAGATGGTAGAATGAAAAACAGATTTGGCATACTATGTCTAAAAATGATTTTGAAAGTCTTCCTCTTCCTCTGTCATGGAGTGTCTATTCCTCTTCCTCTGTCAAGGGATTATGGAAAGAAATCAAACCAGGAACCATCTTTGGAGAAACGATGTCGCCTCCGTTGGAATGATTGTCATCGTTGTCGCTGTCGCCGTCAGAGCCGTCTCTAGGACGAAGTTGCAGGTCTGCGTCTCTGTGCTTTACTTCCGTTCGTCAACGAGAAGAGTGCTTGAGGGTTTGATTTAGGGTGGTTTTATAAAATGAAAGTAAATTACTTTTTTAACCCTTTATTTTAACACATGTTTTAAGTGTTTTGCACAAAACACAACAAAAATAATTTTTGACCAAAAATTAAAAAGAGGTTGAGACCTCTTTTTGAATTTTGACTTGTTTTTATTTTTGTTTTTCATAAATAGCACTCATAAATTATGCCAAATCCCTTCAAAACTATAAATTTGAACAAAAATCAAAAACAAAAATGATACCAAACACAGCCTTAATGGAGGGAATAGGCATGTGGTTATTGCTTTTATTATCTATTTGGAGATGTCTCATCTTTCACAAATTGCCTTGACCTTTCAACATAGTACAGACTTAATTTCAGTTTTAGGATTCCAAACTCCAAAGTATAGCTTATTCAGATCCTTTTGTTTCTCTTAATTATTTTCTTCAACTTACATCAATCCTCGTACAAAGTACTCATCTGATGTCTTAATTTGTTTAGTTCCTTCTTGTTTTTTTTTTGGGTGAATGAAGTATTTATATAGAAAACCCAAGAAGGGAGCAAAAAGGCCCTACAGGCAAGCCGCGCAAATCCAGAAGGCAACCAAAAATAAAGTAAGGAGGAAGGAACTTTATTCAATTGTGGAATTGAATAGATAGATTCCAAGACAAAAAAATGAATCTATTCCTATTAGTATCCTGGCATGGCTTGGAAATAGGGAGAGCAATTCCTCTTGTATCAAATTCAATAGCCTTCCAGATCTGAGAGAAGGTTCTTGAGCGCGAGGTCCACGATCTAAGGTTCCTTTCCATCCACGGATGATAAATCATGGCTGGAAACGCTAGCTTGCCGATCATGTCACAGCAGGATTTACCTTTGAACTGCTTTGCGTACCCATTTCACTCTTTAGGAAAGGGTAGGATGTGTCTTCTTAGAGGCCCACAATGGTTGAGGACATCAGACCATACTCTTGTAGAGAATGGGCAGTTAAAGAAAAAATGCTCTGTCTTCTTTAGCAGGCCAACAAAAACAGCATGTGTCTTCATTTTCGTCTTTCTTCATTTGCCTTATTGCATAGAAATGCTTTTTTTCATCATAATGTGTGCCACTGAGTTGTTAGCTTACTTTGCAAAAGTAGTAGAGAATATTTGATTTCTGTTTTCTTGAATGATTGATGATTTTTAAACTAAAATTCTCTCCTCGTTGGTTTCTTATTTTGGAAAACTGTTCCATATTTAACTAAATATGACACAAAAATAAGATGGTTTCTCTTCCCTCTCTCGAAATGCAGATTGATTCTGTTGCTGATGAAGTTGAGCATCGGAAATCCTTCAATGATATCGTAGGCTTCTACAGATCGCTTTGTAGCTCTCAGTATTGATAGGATTGATGATCTTGTCTTCCTAAATTTGTGGACATACCTGTGGTCTTGATTACAGTTATTTATATATGGAGGTGTCGGCCCTTTGCATTCGGATGTATCCATAGCAGGAGTTGCAAAAGCCTTTGGAGTTCGTCTGGTGCGTAGCATTTCTGCACGAAGTGCCTTTTATGTGCAAAATTATATTGAATAGCTAGCTCTATTATTTATATCCTAGCATTCTATGGTGAAACTTTAAATTTTTATTCAGAGGTGTCACAGCAGGCATACTGTGATGGCACCATTTTGGCATCAACTTTTATTGGCCTTCACTCCTCTAGTTGGTTTGGCACAGTATCAGCCAGTGTCTTACTCAGCACAGCAGTGGCATCACATTGGAAGCTTGTAACTATAGGAAACTTGGGCACCTGCTTGGTGGCTGCTCCAAACTGTAACCTGTATCGTATGTCCACATTTATGTGAGATTGTACCCTTTAGTTTTTGAGGCTCGGAGGAATATAGGGCTGAGCAACAAGTTGCCAATGTATCAATCAAACTGGTCACTTTTAGAGTGGTGTAAGAGTTTTTGAGAGGGCTGAACCTAGGCCCCAAAATGTTTGAGGTTGGCAGTGCAGTGCTAATGGCTGATGCCGCTACTAGGGTATGATACTTCTTTGCTGGATGGCAGTGAGATTTTTTGTATTTTTTGGGTAAGTAAATGGTAGTGAGCTTGATGCTCTTGTGTTCTTTTTTTTGGGAGGGGAGGAAAGGGAAGAGAGAGAGGGGAGGGGGGGGCGGGGGATGTGGTGCATGGGAGGAAACTGAAGTCCTTAGTCCTTGTTGTGTCAGGTTTGGTCAGCATATCTTGTACTACTACCACTACCGTTTCTTACATAATATAGGCAGCTAACCGAGCCAGAATGTTGTTATTTGGCTGAGGATTGAAGGTTTCTACTCGATGCCTTTTCTTGACCATTTCCTTTTAAATACATCTCCTCTTGAGAGATGGTAATTGGAGACTTTACATGATGCAGGCTGAGATCCGTTGGATTGGAATCTCTAGAGGATTCTATTTTAATTGGGATATATTTGTAATCTTTTTAATTTGAAAATTTTATTTAGATTTGATTGTAAGTCTTAGAGTTTTGTTAGGTTTCTTATTGTTATTCACGTCCCTTTTATTGTTTTTATTTATTTATTTTACTTGTGGGTCCCTTATCTCTTAGATGTAGGTGAGTATTAGTATTTGAGTTGATTTCTAATTAGTAATTGAGTTTAATTAGAACTCTTATATTAAAGTCATATTTGAGTTCTAATTGTGTTTTTAGAGTTTCAGTCCAATTAGGATTGTAAGTTTATTTAAAGACATTATTATTAATGAAATTAGTAGTTGATGATTATTGAGAAGAAAGAAAAGAAGAGGCTCTCGGCTCTCTCCTTCCCTACGGTATCCCTCTGATCTCTCTCTTTGAGTTCCCTTTCTCCCTTGCTGTTTCAATAGCTTCTTTCATCTCTCTATATCTTTCTCTTTCTTGGTTTTCCCTCCCTATACCACAAGGTATATTCCTATATCTCTTTTGTTTTAATTCTTTATTTTGATTCCCTACAATTATCCCACCATCCCATTAATTATCTCTAAAATCATCCCACGTTACTATTTTGGTTCTCATCCCTTTTCCTCCCTTACCTGATAATGGTGTTTTCAATATTCTCCATTGATATTCTCTTTCATCCCTTTAAGTGAGATTCAGTCTCCATTATTACATTTCTGCAAGCATTCATGACATGCTCTATCCATTATTTATGTATGTGCAAACATTCTTTTCAAACTTCTTCTTTTATTCCTTCATTTAATATAATGATTTTGATTGTTCTATTCTTTTTTCTTTTCTGAAGTTGGATATTTTACTGACTTTACTTCGTTGGTTCAATTGGTTTACATTGCAGGCTCCTAATGAAGAATTTGAAGAACATCTTAGGCATCTTATGTGTGATCAGTACACTGGGGATCGGAATGAGGTAACTTAATATTGAGAAACCTCATCTGCCAGTAAGAATATCAAGGTCTTATAAAAACAACTGCTATTTGAAACCATTGATGATGATGATGATGATGATGAGGGGCCCACATGGGCAAGGTATTGGTATTGGTATTGGGAAGCATATCGGAAAGGTGGTTTTAAGATATGTATCGGAAAGACGCTAAGAGACATCAGATACCCTTGAGATATGCATAGATAAATGGGAAGCTAGTGTTTTTTAAGCACAATACACTATAAATTAGCAATAAATAATGATATTTATTCACTAAAGCATGTTGCTATGAGTCAGGATGATTCAAATTCCTTTCACAATGGCATCACAAGCTTACTTAGAGCATGAACATAAACATGTTTATTGATATTTTTTTTTTCCAATCTCAGATCATTTGAAGATAAACCAAAAATAAAATATAGAAAATCCTTGTTTACACAATTTTGTAAATTTCAAACAATTAATAAAAATTTAAAGGATTGGGAACAATTAAACACTCACAAATCAACCAAGAACATCATAAATCATCTATTGACATGTTTATTTTAAAAGTACAGATCATTTGTCAAACAATTTTTTTTATAACTCTAAATGATACTATTTTTTAATTTTTCCAATTAGAAAACCCAAGCAATGCATTGGGTATGAGACAAACAAAGAAGGGTATAGGTTAGAAATGGAAATGGGACATTACAGGACATTGGTGATGAGACAAACAAACTGGTTTTTTTATTTAAACTTCTTGCAACAATTATTGTCATAGTGATTCATACTCTGATTTGGTTATTTATTTTGGTTTAATACTTTAATTAGAATTGTTTTCCTTTTCCAGATGGCCCAATTACCTGAGGGTATCACTGAATTACTACACCATGAAAACCTGCTAGTGCCTTTAGTAAGTTTGTGACTTCTGGTTTACGTTGATAAGTTTTATATAATTATTACTTCTGAGCTTTTTTTACTATAACGATATATTTCTGAAATTTTCATATTGCGCTGCTATCTATGTTACAAAGTGCATTTGAAAAATCTGCTTTGTGCACTTGAATGCAATAATAGCCATACTCTGTTATGCACTTACGGAGGAAAAAACATTCTTACGAATACTACTAGTAACCAAATTTTAAAGGACGTAACAAAGTAACTAAATTCGTAAGTTCAAGGTATGTTGAAGCATACCATGGCGAAAAAGCATATGGCAATCATGAGGATCTGATTTTCCAAATTTGACCTGGTCAATAGTAGTCCTGGTGCTGGATCATTTGCTTGATGTAGTGGATTACTGTACTATTGTGTAATGCAGTGCATTCATTCTGTACATTGTTGTACTGCAATGGTTATTATAGGAATTGTGTTCTTTTGGGTGTTTTGTTTTTTAGATTACTTTTTTTTATAGAGTTTAGCAGTCATTTTTAGTAACAGAGACCTTCCTTTAGTGGTCGTAAATGATTTAGGGTTGTTTTGTGCTCCCTCTCTTTGGAAAGATTGGCCATTATGAAAAACTCACATTTTAAATTAACACCCCAACTTCCCACTTTCTCTAAATTATTTCCCAAGTTTATTCTCTTCTCTTCTACAACACATATACAAAGGTTGTATTAGCATGACAATGGGTAAAATGAGGAAGACACCATAAACATGCATTAAATTCTTGAAATAGAATAGCATTTTGGAACAGCTACAAAGCCCAAAGTGGACAATCCTAAAGGAATGGAGGGAGTAATCCCGGGGTTGACTGTTTACTTCTGTAGCTGTACTTCTGTTGATTCTGGTCAATGTCGGAAGGCTCCTATGCAATGCTCATTTATTTTCCCATCCACATCCAAAATTTTGCAATAGGCTTTGATTCCCTGTTCATGTATGCTTCTAGGGCAGTCAACTTGGAATCAGCCTATGTATTCCTCATTATCTCAATTTCTCTCTTTGCTAGGGCCTCTGGTTGGCATTTGAAGTTGAAAACCCATTCCAGTGTTGATGTGGTTTGGTTAATTTTAGGATAATTTCATTTAGTAGATAAGCTTATTTGAATGATCCAATATTTCAGCCACATGGCAAGATGATTTGGCAATTCTGACTATTTGATAGATAGGTCGAGGTTCAGATTAGCTGCTTTTCAAATTCTAGGACCTAATTTAATCTAGTGCCCTCCCTTGTATTGGCATGCATGTTTGTATCCATCCATGTATGCCCGTGCAGACTACTGTAGTTCTTGAAAGTTTTATTTTTGCCACAAAGTTTGGGCTCCATCCGATCTACCATGTGGCAATATTTGGTCATCCTAATATCTAATAGAAGGTCCTCTGCAAAGTACTTTTTTTTGTTGGCTAGAAGCATGTAGCTTGGAGAATGCTATCTGTGGTTGCTATGTCTAGTTTAGGAACAGTATTCAAATCTATTGCCCATTTGTGTATGTGAGCTATTGTGGTTTAAAATTCTTCAAGTGTGTGTGTGGTTGGGGTTTTGGGTTGAAAGAGGGGGGGGGGGTGGGGGGACATTGAAGTGCCTATGGCATTATATTACTCATGATGTGATGTAATGTAAATAGTGCAAACATATTGAAGTTGATCATCTATTGTCGCTTCATATCAAAGGAAATTGAGATTGGGATTGATTTATACAACATATGAGAAAGTGGAGGACAAATTGTAGATATTGTCAGTTGTCACCAAGGGTCAAGCAGTTCTCACTTTGATGGTGTTTTGTGCTAGGTAGGCACATTTGATGTCATGTCAATGACTTATCTCAAATGGAAGTGTTATAATATAGGAATCATCATAACGCCACTTATGCAATAGATTGAGGAGGAAGGATACTGTGTGCTCTCACCTCTCTTTCCAATTTTCACTTCTTTTTCTATTTGAGCAAGCTCGTAACCTCGCATATCAAATGTCTACTAGTGTTTATTTGCTATCATTTGATTTTTCACCAGGCACGGCTTAGTCATTTGACATGGTAACTCTAGTTTGATTTTAGAAGGCTTGGTATGTTATGACATACCTAATTTGGTTCATTTTTGAGAAGATATGATTTTCACATTGGTCAAGCAAGCTCCAATTTTTTCATCTTCTGGATTCAACGAGCAAGGCTAACTTACTAAGCTATATTGCTAAGATTAAAGATTTTATAGTTGCAACACTTTCCATGTATGGAGTTATTAAAACCTGCCATTAGGTCTTAAAGATGTTGCCATAATTGACCATACATCCTACCTCTTTCCAGTACTAAACCAGCAGAGTTAAGAGGCAAGAGTGGGACTCATCTGTGCACCAGAATACCACCTAAGCTACCAGCCAGTTCTTGGTGTAGATTGCTTAGGTGTTTTAAAAACCGGTTTCCGTTTCTAATACACACACACACACACACACACACACACACACACACACACACAGGTCTTGGTTGCTTCTTTTGTCTTGATTGATGAATTGATGTGTATACAACAACAATATTGAGGATGTCATTGTCATGTTCGACTTCCATTTGAGTCAACATTATGACACACTAAAGCTTTCAGTGGTTTTTTCTTGTAGATCAAATGCCAAAATGTGATAATTCTTTCTGCAACAAATGTTATTGAGCTGGAAAAGCAGTGGGACTGTCTAATAGAGTTGACCAGCTTTAGTGGCCCTCTAGTGTCTATGGCACCATTTGTATCAAAAAGTCTGATGACATCTCTTTCTGATGTATGTATCATTCTTAATACTGCATCCTGCTGTTCAGGCATTTCTTTTTTGCATTTTATGATATGATTTAGCTGCACATTTGCTAAAAATATAAAAATATTCTTACTTAAGTTTCAATGTTTATTACTTTTTTCCCCTTTTAAGTCAAGTATGTGTTAAGTTTCCATCTCAAAAAGTCAAAAATCCAAACTAGTTAGTGGAAGGACTCTCTAAGTATATAAGATACCCAAGGTTCCAAACTTAACCAATGTGAGATTATTCCCAACACTCCCCCTCATGTGTTGCCCCTTTTTTGGGTGGCAGTACATGTGGCATATGTGGTCCCTCTTTTGGTTGACCGTAAGGAGGGACTTTGGAGCTCTGATATTATGTTAAGTTTCTATCTCAAAAGTTCGAACTAGTTAGTGGAGGGACTCTCAAGTATATAAGGCACCTAAGGTTTCAGACTTAACTAATGTGGGATTATTCCCAACAGTATGCATTTGATTTGACATTTTATGAGTAATTTTTTAATGAATGGCTCTTCATTTGTCATGCTTTATTTATTTATTTATTTTTATCTTATAGCTGGGACTGGGGTCAGGCTGGGGCCTGAGGAAAGCTCATGTCAATGAGCGCAAGCCCAGCCCATCTAAATAAAATTCATGGACCCTGGCCAGTTTAGGGCCAGCCTGTGGTTTGAAGTATGTTAGCATATGCCATATACTATGGATTAGAGCATATGTCTATGCTCTATGTGAAAGCCTGCAGCCATCTAACTTATTTGGTTTGTTCAAGTAATCTTTTCTTCATAAAAAATACTACCCAATGATCCTTACTTGAAATTTTTTAATATATTTACTCCATTCACTTTTGCAAAAACCAATCCTAGACAACCAAAACCTTATTAGATTTCTCTATTTATATACAATCTAATAGGTAAGTACTAAGAGTACTTAATGAATTACTAATAGAAATGTATATACAACTGGCAGGGCTAGGCTGGGCCTAGATGAGCCCAAGCCCAACACAATTACAATTGGGCATGTCCATAAGGCTGGTCCATGTGACCGACCCCTTTAGTTGGGATTAGGTTGAGTTGAATTGAGTTGTATGACCAGTAGCAACCAGACCAAGATTGCCTTCCCTTACACCCAGCCATAGATGGTGCACTCCAATAGAGAAAGTGTTTCTTTGTCAGAATTTCGTGGAAAATAAAAATGGAACAAAGATCAAATACTGCAGTTCATTGATAACATAAACAATATTTTGATTGGATTAAATATTGAAGTGGGATCGGCTGCTACTTTGCAGACCCTTTATATATTTTATTGTCTAAGAAGGTTGGCATTTACCCATGGAGATCCACGGTTTGATCCATGATATTTAGTTGTGGGGAATGCTGTTATTCTTGAGACCTGTTACTACAAATTGCATTTTATGATTTTTATCCCTTCATTTGTTATGTCTTTCGTCTATTAATATGTCTGATGGGTAAGTTGCCTTGGAAATTTGTTGCCATAATGTTTATTTTGGATGCCTAAATACTGGTAATGGGTGATTATATTTTTTGATATTTATACTTCTATCACCCATTTTTTTTTTTTGCGTATGTGGGGTTTGATACATATAAATGAGGATCTGACTTTCTAAAACCTTCAATGGCTATATTATTAAGTTAGGGGACCTTATAGCAGTCATCAGTATCATTTATTATATGGGCTTCCTTGAAGGTTTGGTCTTCCATTCTTCCATATTTGAGAGTACTCAGTATTAATCCCATCCTTTTGCATTTCTATTTTTGTAAATTCTCACCCCTCAGAGTGCCTTTTTCTTTTCAATTTTAGCAAAGCATCTCTCTCCCTCATAGAAGCCTTACATGTCAAAGAGAAGGGTACAAAAGAGAAAAAGAGAGAAGGGGGAGGAAGGGGGGGGCTTAAATATGAATGCAACTTTTTTTACTTTTCATTTGTCATAAAGTCATGCTTTATTGCTATGTTAGAGGACCCACACCTGTCTGATTGTCAGATTTCAGCTTGGACATGGTTGAAAAATGAGTCAGTTTCACAGAATTCCAAGAATTCCGTTTCAATGTAATAATTATGTTTTCGTCATTTTCTGTAGTCTGGAGTCTGGACACACTTTTAAGACATTTTTACTTCTTATATTGGGTTGAAACTTGACAAGTGAGATGGCTATAGGTCCTCTATCACATGGATCCTCCCATGTTTACTAACGTGCAAATTGTCGTCTATCATGACACAAAATATTTACATGGAAAATGATACCATGATCAATTGAGGGTGATACTTATTTGGGCCATGATGGATTTGCAAATCCAATGTGATCGGCAAATCCAGTGCCAACAAAGATTTAAAGTTTGGGCTTTCTTCGCCCTGAACGTAGACCACCCTGTAGATTTCTCGTTTATTGGCTTTCCTTATTAGTAAGGGGCAAGCACTTGGGAAGAGCCAAGCTGATCGTAGACTTCCGTATCTCTTTAAACATAGATTTTTTTGTGTTTTCACCAGTTACCTGATTCTTCTATATATTATGCAGGTAGAAACTGCTCAACCTCTATCAAAACTGTGTCTTGAATTCCCTGATCTCTGCATTGGTAATGTTACTCAATCTTTGAAACTTGTTATCTAAAACATGTCAGACCTTTTTGAGCAAATTAGATTTTCAGTACTCCTTTCATTTTGCATTTCCTTTATTCTGACCTTTTTTTTTTTTGGTGTTGGGGGGGCATCATGTAGGGTGTTTCCGCAAATCCAGAGTTGGGCCCCTAATCATTAATTTTGTAGGGAAGGTATACAATCTCACAAGTTCTATAAATTGGAAGTCATTTTAAATCTCAAATTGATCATCTAAACTGAGAAGTTTTATCAATGTTGTCATAGGACCAAGATAGAATAGATTTGGCACTGCAAGCTTTATGCAAGAAATTTAATCGTGGAGCATTCTCAGAAGTAAAATGTATGTGATCTCTCTTCCTAGAAGTATTGCCTCTGGACAGGATTCTATTTGACAGCTGCACTGCTTGCCTGAGCCCCAATGTCTTTGGAGCTAGAAGGTAGATTCTAGTCTTGATTCAATGATAAGAAATTGGAGGAACACGTGCTCTGGAAGCCAGAGAGGGACCAGAGAGGGACGAGACCAGAAGGAAAAATATGAAGCCCTTGTAATTTAGATGGGTAGTAATGATTGTTATAAGAACAGACTGGCAAAATTTTTGCCAAATTTCTACACAATTCTTGGAAGAATATAGAAAATAAGAAAATATCAGACTTTACCACTTCATTAACAATCAACAGAGTTAAGGTACAATATTATAAAAAAAGAAAAGAACGAGTTAAGGTACAACAGTCATTTTAAACTTGGTCCCTCTATGAATAACACACTTATATGCCTTAACATACCTTTAAGTTTAGGACTTTGAGGCTAGGGTTAAAGACCTGGGCCCCACACATGCACACGCACACGGCCGTCTAGGAAAGAATCTCCTCGGTGAGCATTCCTAGTTTTGGCACTTGAAAGTGATGTGGCAAATATAACCATTGGATATTTAGAGAATTTGTCTTGATTAGCCACATGTAATATTTCACCTCAAATTCGGTCACATATTGGCATGCATCCCTTTCTATGCCATGCACAAGCAGCACAACTACTGTTACTCCGAAAAGTATTGAATGTTGCATTTTTTTTTAATATTTTGATTTGGCACTTGGCAAACTATGTTTAGACTTAAACTTGACATGTGATTATGGATTTTGGAATCTATTTATCCATAAAATTTCAACCCCAGGTGTCTATAAAAGTAATGCTTTCCTTCACGATGTTAGTCTTAGAACGCCAGGTCCTGTCCATCATGTTTATTTTGTAAAAATGATGAATCTTATTTGTAGAAAGGGAAAATTTTTCCTCAATGGCATGCCTTGATTTTGAGGCTTCTCAAATATTTGCCATTTGGCAGATCAAATGAGACCCTAAGATCCCTTATAAATCTAAACAAACTTTGCCAAGTGGTACTTTGATGTTTAAAAACTAGGAGAGGAAGTGTGCATTGTTGGATACAGTAGGTGTGCATGTATGAGCATATATGAGGATGCATGTCAATACATTAGATACATTAGAGGATATGTGATTGAATTAAGCTCTAAAATATGAGACATGATTAATTCAAACTATATACTATCAATCAAATTTATGTGTGCCACTTTGGTAAGTTTGGTAAGTCTATCAAAGCCAAGCTAATCAAATGAATTTTCCCTTTATAAAAATGATGGGAGGAGGATTTATAAGCTGGGGGACATATTGGCATTTTATACGCTAGCATCATGTTGACGGTTGGATGGGATGGGAAACATCTCAACCATGCAATTTGTCCAATGTTGTATCTCACTCCCTCCACCACCGCCGATTGATTCTCCCGTTCTTGTCTCTACCGGAAATGCAGGTCATCGTTGACCACCAGCGGCATAAAGCAGATCGTAGACATCACCTTTGCCATTCATTGGCATTGATGGGGCACACCTCCCTGATTGGAACCGGCGCTACATGCCGACCAGCACCCAACTGCGCCTAACGTCGTTTGGGATCATTGGAGGAGATACTTCACCGCATGATACATCATTTCACTTACAATCCAATGGGATTTCCTAACAAATCCTCTTATAACCAATGAATGCTCATCAATCCGTTACAGGGTTGCAGTGGTCACTGGAGGGAATAAGGGAATGGAATTTAGGATTTTCCACCGGTTAACTTTTTATGGAGTGACAGCGGTGTTAACAGCTAAAGATTGGAAGAAGGGTGCTTAAATTGTTGAAGGTCTTGAGGGAAATGGCTAGTTTGAAAATTTCATTTTCCTTCACTTTCCTACACTTTAATTCAAGTTTCCTTTTTTAAGTTTGAAATTTTGATTTCCCTTCACTTTAAACCCTTTGAAACCAATCAGAACCAATAAGATTCTCACCTTAATACAGCTAGCTCCACTTCTCCACTTTCGACTTGGAAACAAAGAGGTTGAATAACAACCAGTCCTCAAAGTTATACTTTCACCAGTAATCCATACAAGAACAAGAACCCCCTCTGAAATGGTGAAAACGATTTCGATCTCTAATGATGATTTCACGGTCAAACACCTTCGAGATTGACTTGGCGGCTGAATGGCAATCACAGCACATACGAAGGTTCGTCACAACTCTAATGACAGACCTGGGCACCCCCCTCAGGAACCCCAAAGCGATGGCCAACTTCTCGCTATGGTAGGAGATTGCATTCTCCTTCTCTTCATCATCTATGTCGAACAACACTTGAGATATGTCCGGTCTGTATCCTGCATCTTTCAATCTCTTACCAATCTCCTCCCACGCGAAGTATATCTGTTGGGTGTCAGGGTGTGATGTATCCCCTGCCAGAAATTGGTGCATCTCACCTCGCAGCTCAATCAGACTGAAACCAGGCTTCTTCCGGATTCCATGGGCTTTCATCATCTTTCTCACATTCTCCACATCTTGCCACCTCTTTTGTGAAGCATAGATGTTGGAGAGAAGAACGTAACGGCCCAAATGATAGGGGTCAATTTCAGTGAGGATTTTGGCCACTCTTTCAGCCATGAGAACCTCACCATGAAGCTTACATGCACCAAGTAGGGCTCCCCAGACCCCAGCATTGGGTATCATGGGCATGCTCTGAATCAACATCTCTGCTTCGCTTAACAGCCCTGCACGGCCTAGAATGTCGACCATACACCCATAATGCTCACATCTCGGCTGAATCGCATACACCTGTTCCATTGCATTGAAGAACCATCGACCTTGTTCAACTAATCCTGCATAACTGCACGCACATAGAACACCAATGAATGTTATCTCATTTGGATTTATTCCAGCGTTCTGCATTTGAGAGAAGAAATCCAGAGCATCCCTGGCAAGACTGTTCATGGCCAGGCCAACAATCATGGCACTCCAAGCCAACACAGTCTTCCTAATCATTCCATGTAACACCTTTACAGCTTCCTGCGGAGCCCCACACTTGCAATACATATCCATTAGAGCCACCTCTACCTCTTCCTCTCTTACGTTCTGTTTCTCCATATATGAGTGAATCACACTACCATGGTCCAGAGCACCAATAAACCCACTGACAGACAACACGCTTACAAGTGTTACTCGGTCTGGCTTCACTCCTGAAACCTGAATTTCCCTGAAAAGGAACAAGGCATTCACATACCTCTTGTTTTGAACAAACCCAACAATTATGCTGTTCCATGAAACCAAATCCCTCTCAGGAATTACATTGAAGTGCTGTTCGGCAGAGATCATGTCTCCAGCCTTTATATAACCGTTCAGCATCGTATTCCAAGAGGTGGTATCCCTGGATGGGATCTGATCAAATAATAAACGTGCATTTTCCACCTCCCCATTTCGCACAAGACCATCAATCATGGAGGTCCAGGAGATTATTGATTTCTCAGGCATCCTATTGAACTGTCTTCTCGCAGAATCCACATCTCCAAGTTTTACGTACATATCAAGTAAGCTGTTTTCAATATTCGGAGTAATCTGCAAATCTTTCTTCATAACATATCCATGGATCAACTTTCCGAGATACAAGTTCTGGGATTTGGAGCAGGCCGAAATAAGACCAAGAACAGTAACTGCGTTGGGTTCAACTCCAGAACAACACATTTCAGTGAATGCAGTCAAGGCTTCATTAAGGCAACCACGTTGGGCAAAATTATCGATAACAACATTCCATGAGACCACATCTGGTTCAGAAATTTCACCAAATAGGTTGATGATTGCATCTGACAACCCAATATTTTCGTACATATTCATGAGGGAATTCAAAACATAGACATCTGAACCATATCCATATTTGATTGTAGAACTGTGGATGGCTTCTCCACCAATGGGGTCTTTAATTCTTGACGAGGCTTTGATAAGGACTGGGAATGTGTACTTATTGGGAATTAATCCACAACGAAGCATTTGAATATAAAGAGAGATGGCTTCATGGGGCATAGCACTCCAAGCATAGCCTCTAATCATGGTATTGAACATGAACATGTTGGGTGAATCTATGTGATTGAATACAAATCGAGCATAACCCAAGTCCCCAGCAGCAGAAATTGCAGAGAAGGAGAGAAGGGCGCTGAGAAAGATGGTTTCATTGGAAAGCCCATTTGTGATAAACTGGCATTGGAACTTCATTAATTCTTTCATGTCTGAACAATTCTTCATCAGGAAAAGATGTGAACTGCTTAACTTGAGTAATTTTGTTATGGTGGTTGATCTCATTGTTGATTGGAGCATCGAGCATCGAACATCAAACCTAGCCAGGAGTGATGCAATTCCCAGAACTGCTCAACGCCATGTGATTGGCAGGGTCGTTATACATCCTTTGGAGGTAATTTGGTCAGTAACCTTTAATTTCATCCTCATTCTTCTACACCCCGCCCCCCGCCAAAAAAAAAAAAAAAAAAGAGGAGAAAAGGAGGGCCACTCTTGGAAATATACTGTACAAATTAAGAACAATCTCACATACAGGAATCAATTTTTCGATTGTGGAAGTAATCCAAACTTCTTACACTGCCCCTGATTGTTTTGCTGACTGCAAGGAAATTAAACTTGTTAAAGCAGGTCAATAGACAGACGATAACAGAAATTGAATCCAGCAAGGACACAATGCCTACCATTGTTTCATGGTCACCTATAATCTCTTCCATCACCTCTTGCAATGGTTTACCTGCACTATTAGGAACAAGAGCAGCAAATACAGCTGGTTCAAGTCCTGCACAGAATCAAGAGAAAGGTTTCCCTGACATCCATAAAGCATGCACTGAAAGTAGGAAAAGGCCTTTTCACCTAAAAATAAGAATAAAACCAATACAGAATCAACCTAAGAGGAACACAAACTGTCCAACATAGAAAACCAATCATTGACATGACATTCTCGGACAGCCATCAACTTCTCTGGGCAGAAAACACTTTATATTATTCAATGACAAGCCTTGAGTGCAAAAAACTGTGCGCCCTAAGGTACTGATCTTATGTAAAACAACTTCCTGAGCGGCAACAGAAACCATTAATACCATCCAAACAATGGAAAAGGTTTGAGCATTAGATTTGGAAACATACTACCTACAGACAGTAAACTTTTCTCTACTGTTCAGTAGATGTCTCACTGATTCAACAGTACCAGAAAGGCAGAAACTAAGTCAGTTTGCCATGTCTACAAGATGGAATGACTGGGCTTGCAATAATGATGCGGGAGCATTACCTGTCTCTGGAAATGTATCAATGAACATCATCATCTCCTCTCCACTAAGACCAGACAAGATGCAAACCCGCGGCAGTGACTTAGCAATCTGTTCCAGGAAGGATATTTGTTGCATTCAAGCAGAAAAGGATGGATTACTAATATTTTAAAATTCACTAGTATAAGCACTCCTTAAAAACAGTCTTCATTTCTACATATGGACACACAATAAGGGCAAAAAAAGAAGAAAAGATAAACCTTTCGTAGTTCTAAGTGCATTAATTGGTTCGATTTTCTTGTCCTATTTTGCACCTCAAGAGTGCAGAAGTGAGACTCTGATACCTCAGAACTGAAGCCAGTCCACAATCCACTGTTGATTGAGCTTTGTTCCACTAATTTGTTAAAGGGTTTTTCTGATTGACATCTATGAATGAATTCAACGGAACTTGTAACCTGACTTTAGGTTGCCCTTTGAATACAAATGGTGCATTGCTAAATAGAAAGGTAAAAGAGTATATAAGTAATTTAAAATGGTTGAAAGATTCAGCGTATATGAGCATGAATGTCAAACAAAGGGCAAATTTCTCATCATCGTTCCTTTTCTCATCCTCTGCATTCATCAATGTATTAGGTTGAAATGGTTCCCTCTGTAAGGAAAACATGATTGGAACTTGGTGTGAGATAAACATTTTCACCTTTGGATTCCACTCATGCGTTTCAGATTTAGCCAATTCATGTGGTTGCAATCATTTCATATAGCAGTAGCAAACAAATCACTTGAGTGCCTCTGGGCCATCTGGGCCATTTCAAAGTTACTACACAATAGTATAACCTAACCCTGAACGTGAGGAGGCACTTGAAAATTAACTGAAGTTACAAAGACCAAACTAAATAAAAAAATGGCTGGTCTATCTGTGACCTTAATCCCTTTGGGATGACCAGTTTCTTGTCTGCACAGCTTTACAAGCACCAAAATGAAGCTCAAAGCATGTGTTTGGGCAATTTAACAAACACCTATGCTAAACTTAAATTTCTAATGTCCTACCACAAGCAATAACATCACAAACTGTTCTCCCTCTAGTTTCTCGGTTCCATAGAGATCAAGTGGCTTCACTTGTGACTTCGAAGTAAAAACATAGCCGCTCCAACATAATCACCTAATCTACATGAAGAAAATCTTGCTGAGATAGATCTTTTTCACCTGTATCTGCGAAACCAAACATCCCCAAATAAGCATTGCACCATCCCCTTCACACCCTTTAACCATATCCACAATATTGTAATGGGCTTGAAATTTTTTTCAAACAATCAACGGATAAAGAGTATTCAGTTGCAGGGAGAGGATGCCCTTCAGGGACTTAGATGATGGTCTGCTCAAGGGATGATGGAAGGGAATTCAAACTGTTCTGCCCCAATTTAAATGAGGACCTTCATTTCAAATTCATGTGCGAAATTACTCATTTATCCCCTCTCCAGTTCATGGAAATGAAGCAACACCATGGGCAGAATAAATAGGTGACAAATTCATTGGCACCTCCCACGGTTTCAATGAGAAAAAAGACTTTGTTATATTCCATTAGGCAGAGAGAAGGCATACTCATCTCGGATTCTAAGTAACTTCTGGCTAATAGTCAAGGTACGTTATAGTAACCAAATTGCTTCCTTAACTTTCTTTGGTAACCAAACAGGTTATGAAAGATCCTGACCACTCTCAATCATGTCATTAATCCCCTTCATACGAGTTTGTTAATAGAAGCAAACAAAGGACAAACAAAAGGAAATAAAGAAAGAATAATATAAACATGCAAACTGTAATTTATATGGACTTGTAATGAAAAATTAAGAAAGTGGATGAAATGTAAAACAGACATATAACCAGGTAACTGAAGCCACAATGAGGATGAAACTTGAACCTTAATTGCTTCCAAATTAGATTGTTGAGTATGCATTGCTTCCCACAATGGACGTGAAATCATCTCCTCAGTACAATGAATAACCTATGATAAGATGAAGTATTAGATCTAAAATGAACATGACAGTGGCAATCGTGCTAAACTAAGATGACTAAATGGAAATTATACTGCTAGAAGTTACCTTGAGAAACTCACCATCCAACTCTTTTAAAAGTTGCCATATCTGCAATGTAAAAGATACAGATTAGGGGAAAATAAGTTATTTGAGGATTTTGAAGCCTTTGAAATACAATCAGAGCGGATAAATAAAGAGTCTAACAAATTAAAGACTTATGCTTGTTAAATTAGCACTGCAGTTGGTCCAAAATACATACTAGTTTCAACATGAATATTCTTTTCAAATCTCATATAAGCAAGGTGACAACCTTTAAGCAAAGGTTTATGAAGAAATAAAATAAGTGTTTTGGTTTCTTGAAGATGAAAATCCCAGAGCAAGGATTTAAGTATTGGCACCGAAAGGTATGAATTGGTCTCAAGTGATACAATCCTACTATGCTGGATTGGCCAATCCAATGAACAAAAACAGAGCAAAGAGTGGGAATAGTCAGTCTCAATGCAAATATGACATACTCAAGAGGATCCTATATAACCCAGCTGATCCCTTTAAGAATCTGATTGTTCTTAACCGACACCGATACCGATCAGGCAATCCATATCAGTATTGGCTGGTCCTTAAAAGTTAAAACCATATTTAGTATAAGATTACATTTACTGTATTATTAACTGCAATGAAACAAAAAATAGGTAATGTTGCTTAGCATAGGCATGAGAAATAAAGATGCAGGAGAAGCATTACCTTGTGAGTCTCTTCCACTTCAAAACCCAACAGCAACAATGCCTGCAACCAAAGCAGTGACTCACTTAGATCTTAACTGTGGCTATCCAAAGATATCAATAAAGGTAACAAATTTTCACCCAAATGCTATAGGTAATAATAATATGAGCATCCAAACTAAATAAGATTCTTCAACTCCTTCACTATTTTCTTCTATAATAATTAAACCACAAGTATAAGGTCTTTCCAGAAACAAGTTTAACACCAAGCTTCCCAGTGGCTTCGAGATCCTTCAAATATTCTGAACACCAGCCTCCCGAAAAAAAAAAGGGGGGGGGGGCAGGTTTAGAAGCAAAAGAAAGAGAAACGGTGTAAATTTCCTGCACAATTTTTTTTTTTTAAACTTCAAGAAACATAAGTAACTGAATCTTGAAAATTTTCTATATAATTAATTGATCCTAAATAGAAGAAGGAACAATAAAAAGACACACGCACACTTCCGCCGGAAAAATACAAGATAATAGTGACTTTTTGGAGTTCGGTGTCCCAAAACAACGATCCCTTTAATCTGTTCAACTAGGGTTTAAAGAACCCAATAGGTACGTTGTTGTCTAGTAAGGAATAACAAATAATTGTAACATCAAAACAACAGTTATAAAGTATATCAGATAAGAATGCAATCATAACTCATAATATTCAGATCAAAGTGCTTGACTGTGAATCAGTTAATGGATCTTTTCTTGAATTGAAGATTTTTAACAACACTGGACACAAAAATAACACATTAGCACAGGCAGATAAATCTAGACAAAGGAATAAAAAACATAAAACGAGAACAATTTCAGGTATAGAATAAGAAAGCATTTACAATTATATGTGCAGGATCGACAAGAACTTACAGGAGGACCATATATAGGATCATCAGCATTCAAAGGAACAAACTTTGAGTCTTCAATTAACTCGCTTGGAATTCCTACAGTGTGATTAAGAAATGAATTATTCATAAGCAAGAGGATTTGAATCATATTAGATTTCAAGCAAATGACACAGTAATTAACTCACATCGGAACTAAAACAGGGTATAAAAGTGATTACTAATATAAAAGAGTAGAGGGAACAATGACTGACAAAGGGCTAAGACTATTAATTAAGCAAGGTTCTAAGTATAGTCAGAGATTCCTAAATAAGATTAAAGAGTTTAGAATTATATCTGTGAATGTTTAATTTCTAGGTCCATGTCTGTATGCTAGTTCAGTAAAGTTTCATTTCTTTAGGGAAGGAACCATAGTAAGAAAAAGCCATTGGGGCTGTTTGAAAGCCATAACGAACTGCATGGTTGACACATGCATTCTGCTAATGCATTCATCCATCCATCACTTTCTATTGTCCCCTGCAGTTGTTCTGCGAGGATGAGCTGAAAACTGCAACCTCAACTTTGAAACCACAAAACTATAGCTGCTTTAAAAGTATTGCAAGGCTCAACTAAAGGTTGCTAAAATTTTACTCTCCCCGTCTCTTCTACAGTAGTGATGTGGTTAGCTATTACTCATCACAGGCAGCATATTTTCTGCTCTATAAAGAAGCGCAGAGAAGCTAAACTTTGGTAAGGCGTGTGATAGAAACTTGTCCATGACCCACCCTCCAAATAAAAATTTCAGCGATCTCACGGCAGATAAAAGTCCCAAGATGCCCATATTCTTCATTCATCTCTCTAGTAAAAATTTAAAAATTTCAGCGATCTCACGGCAGATAAAAGTCCCAAGATGCCCATATTCTCCATTCATCTCTCTATTAAAAATTAAAAGTAGTCTTTTAAAACTAGATGAAACCAGTAAACAGTCCTAAAAGGAAGGGCTGGGGGAGGAAACCATATCCTCCCTCGGTTCCCTTCTGAACGCTCTAATCATTTACATTAGTTTATGAACCATATGGCTTACTTAGATTATTCTGTTCAATAAAAAATCAATACGAAAACTACCTAGACCAAAGAAATCAAAATGATAGAAAGCTCCAACATATTCTGTCGAAACCCATCCTGTAGAACCCAGAAAACATTAAAAATCCAGAATTAGAAAGATAAGTATACCATCAGAAGACGCTCTAGAGATGTGTTCAAGCTTTAGGTGATAGATGTACTTTGCTGAAGAAAATGCCAAAACCTGCAAACTTCCAGAGCAGTTGGCGGGAAATGTAGGTATGGTGAGTCGAAGATGATTAGAAGAAAGATTTGGAAAGGAGCCAAAGCAAGAGGAGCTGGGCAGAGCGAGGAGAGTAGATGCCATCATCGTTTCTCTCTACTGATGATAAAGAACACACAATTGTTGGGTGTTTCTCGAATTAAATTACTGAAAATGCCCGTATCGCGGACTGGACGTACGGAATCATCCTAGCCGTCAATTTCGTAAACTTCCTATGATGATCGAAGAGAAATGTCTTTTGGAATACTCTGCTTGGATCAGAAGCATCAGATCATTATGATCCCTCCCTCCTTTCTCTGGACGGATTGAAATCGTCTCAACCCTGAGATTCGGGAGGAGGGATGGCGGCCTGGATGGATGGTTGATACTAGTTTTCGAGTGAATCCGAGCCATCCATCCGAATCGATACCTCAACCGATAAGTTGAGCCGATAAGGTTTTGGTTTGGATTCACCAGTGAATTTGGTGTCGGCCATCCATCCAGACCGCCGACCCTCCTCCCGAATCTCAGGGAGGAGACGAAGTGGATCCAGTCATGGCCGTGATTGATGTCAACTGGATAGATCTCATCAGTCGTCATTCATCACAATCCTTATTACATTTGAATGTCTCAGACTGTCAGGCTCTGGCCGACTGGTTTTTCATTTTTTCAATTTTGAGCCGTTGGCTACTTGGGTAGGTGGGTGGGTGAGTGAGTGAGTGAGTTGAAGGGGAAAATGGAGGGTTTCTGGAGTGGCAGTGACGAGAAACCAAAAAAAGGTTTGGAGGGAACAGGCTTGAATCTGCCAGTTAACCGCCACGGAAACTTGAAAAGTGCTTCAAGTGATCAGAATCTGAAGGAAGTTCTGCAAAGTATCAGGTCCTCTAAGAGTCTAGTAAGTGATGTTGCCTTCTTGTAGCTCTCATCTATTTCACTTTAATTTTCTTGTTTCTGCTTTTCTGAAACTGTTATTGGTTAGAAAAATTGAACGAGAAGAAAAGGAAAAGGGGGAAGTAGAAAGACGGGTTCTTCCTCTATTATATTTGTACATGGTCACTGGTTTAATTTCCTTGCCAAGATGGTTTCTTTGTTGGCAACGGTTAAGCTAACAATGTTTCTGAAAATGTGTTTGCAGGCAGTGATAAATTATGGAGCATCATGGTATGTAATGGTTTGCCATACTTCCCTCTCCTCTATTCTTTTAATATATTTATTTTATAAACAGTTTGGCACTTAAGACATATATAGATCAGATTGCATAAGAATGTTGCATATTCGAAGAGATCCAATCAGAACTATATTATAACGAGCAAGGAGATGTACTGATTGATCAGTTTGTAAGCCAGAGGATGCAACTCAAATCAAAAGTGCAAAACAAAGCCATTTGTGTTTTAAACTTGAGTGGGGGAATTGTTTATTGTTACCAGAGAGGAATATAAGATATTTGATATTGCAACCTTAAGAAAAAATACCATGGTAATTTAAGTGGACCGAATGTCATATTGTTCTGATTATGTTCTATATAAATTATAAAGACCAAATTAAATAATTGAAAAATATACTTGAACCTTTTTCCAGAATATGTAAGCATTAGGCAATAATTATAAGAAAGACAAGCGTGTCCTGCTGCAAGTAACAGAAAATAATTGGGTGCAAAATACCCTAAGATCTGATGAAAATGTAAATAGTGACGTGCAAATGATATTTTTCGTACTTTTCAGGAGCCTGATGAGTTAGTCTGCCCAGCAAAGCAAGATGCAATTAGGGATTCCGTGTACCATTATTTCTTTTGTATACTTATTACATCTTGTCGTTAGGAACAAAGTGAGAGAAAGAATCGTGCAAACATAAAATATGTACCTTTCTTAGTTCTATAGTTTGCTTCCATTTGGTTGTTCAATTGATGTGGAGACTGAAGAGGGTAGTCAATTGTATGATAATTATAGTATGAATATGCAGATAAATGGTATGCCCAACAAAGAACGTGAACTAAATCAGAAATCAAAACTTGGTAAATGATGAAGAAAATAAGTGTTGTAAGAACACCAAGTAGAAGAAAGTATTTAGAAAACAGAAAAGTAAAAGAAATTATGCATACAATTTAACTGTATGTATGTGTATTTGTAGAAGGCGAACAGAATTACAGTAATAAAAAAATAAAATTAAAGAGAAGGAGAAGGAGGAGTCTAGGAAACAAAAATTCACATAAATCCGTTTCCTGAGCCATGAATCCTCATGGCTAAGCTAAATAGTAGCTTGGTTGAATAAATTCAATAGTATTCACTGAATGATGAAGCAGAGTATTTCACTTATTTGTGCCTACCAGGAATCAGATAAAATAATCTGTAAACTGAAAAGGAGAAGAGGGTAGCTAAACACTCCACACAGTTAGCCTGTTGGGAATATAAATGCAAGTCCTATCAGAATTACGACTGCTAGAAATAAGAGAAAATAAAATTGTTAGTTGAACTTGGAGGAAAAAAGAAGAAGAATAAAGGCGTACCCAGTGCACAAGGCTCCTGCCACACAGATTGCTGGAACAATAAAAACAAAAGAGAGAAAGAAAAATGTGTCCCATAAGTGGGATCCACTAGTCCTGGGGTCTTTTTACGTGAGGACAGGAGGCTGTTAACCCTTTTCTTGGCCTTCCTTGACCCACAGTCTGAATACATGCAATCTCATCAGTATCTACTGCCAGTGCCACCGTACAGATCCAAACTAATCAACTCTCGTGACCTGTTCCGGCTAAAACAGGATTACATGAGCTTTCACTTTCTACCCATATGTCTTGATTAACCATATAATCCTTGTCAATTACATTTGTCGGGGACTCTCCGTACTCTTTCAAGGTAGATGTTAAGCCTTTAATAGTTAAGGTTCTCTCACAATCATACTCAGTAGTTGGAGGGAAATTTGGGGCCCACGCCTTCTTTACAAGTTGAGAAATTCCCCTATTGTCTAATCCAGTTTATGGCATTGTGTTGTGCTTCTCACAGATTTGCCTTGGCTGCAAGAGTTTTCATATGTGCCAAGTAAAGTTGTCCAACTTCTTTGCTCCTCATGACTTGCCACCTGCATGCTAGTTATATTGTTTTTGGTGAGACGATGCCTAGACTTATGGCCCTATTCGATGCCAATTAGTTAGTGCTCTAACAGACCTTGTCCACCAGAAGAAGTTTGCATCCTTGTTCATGGCTTTATGCACATGATCAAGCAGGATAGATCCCTGTTCATGAACATCTTTAATCTCTGGTCGGAGGGCTGGTCTCCATATTTGTTCTTCTGAACAAAACAATAATTGATGTCCAAAATACTTGAATCCTTTTTATGATGAAGATACATCGTCACCTTCATAGAACCACATAAAAAAGTTCAACATCATAGTATTGTTTCCAGCATGTTGAGCTAAGCTGTTTAACTGTTCACATTGTAGAATTGGTTCCAGCATGTTGTGTGATACCAATTTGACCTCTTCCTCTGAGGATTGCAAGCTGTTAAACCGTTCAACTTTTGGGCATTCAGGTGCCTGGTTGAATCCATTGCGGATAAAAACTCATGTGATCAAGCTTTCACCTGCATACCCCCATGTAAGTTGTAACATGTTGAATTGATTGAACTTTATAGCATTAGGAGCAGTTCTGGGAACAATGTCACCGTCCTGTTGAATGACAACCCTGTTTTTTCTGTGATCCATGTTTTCTTGCTGTCCTTTGCTTTATACAATCCATGGATTTTCTGCCACATTGGGGCTGATGAAGCATCTTCAGCTCTTGGGACCTAAGCTGTCTTAAGGCACAATTAAAAGGCTGTAACCAATGCAAGTCCTGCTTTTGCAAGGTCCCAGGACAGGTTGGAGATGGTCTTAAAATTTGGCTGTTCCACAGAAACTGGCCACTTTCAGACTCAAATTTGAGTCTTCATGCTGGCAGCCTGAGCTCTTTGCTATCGCACCAAATGATGGCCCCTCATCCAAAGGCACAATTCCAATCAAGAAATAGTAAATAGCTAATTATCCTTTTACATTGTCTTATGGTCAGCATAAAAAATAATGGAAATTGCTAAACTTGTATATGAGTTGATGTGCCATGTGTTTCTGTCCCCTGACACCTATTAAATTAGTTGGAATCTTTATTATAGTAGTTGTGTACTTTGGGTGGTCTAGTTAAGAGTAGATATGATAATAAAATGTAAGTCAATATAGTCCAGTGTCCAGACCTAATGAATTATTTGCCTATGCATTGAAGAGTCTCTCTCTTTCTTATTAGAGTTGGTTTCTTTCATGGTTTATACTTGGCATCTATGTGAAACTCGAATTTGTTATTTTGAATGAATAGTGGCAATGGATACCTGCAAGATATCTTGGGCTGACTGAGGTATTTTCATTCAGGGTTTGTTGTCAATGTCTTGCTACTATTTTATGCTCTTGATTATATTATTGCTTTGGTTTCTTGAATCTTTTAGGTGACTGTTGCGTCTTTAAATAGATATTTCCGTTCAATATTTTTCTTTAAGTCTTTCTGCAAATTCTTATTTATACGCGTCAGCAAGAAAGGGTAAGGGTAGGGTATAAACACTAAAGGCCTACCCGATCCCTCTCTTGCGATCCTTCCTTTATGAGGCCTAGCCGATCAAGTGTTCGATGCTATTCTTGCCTATTTTATCCAATCGATCCTGTTTGATATACTTGCCGTGGAGAAAGACTCTTTCTAATAATGGGTAAAAGAATGACATTTTCCAATCGGGCTTGAATCTTTACCAATTTCTTGACTTCTTGAACCTGTTCTTTGATTCTTGTTTATTGTTCTTCAAATTTACAGCACATAGTGGTGAGCTATAAATGATTTCTTTTTCTTAGCACCCCATTGATGTAATGTTTGTAGTTCAAGGAGATTTGTGTTTTATTTGAATAGTTTATATGTTTCCTTAGATTCTCCTCGCACCCCTGTACTTATATCAGTAATTTGGGGTTCTAATCTCATACCTTTACTTTCATATACATTGACTATCTTTGTGTGATCTTTTAATCCTTCCTATTGTATTTTTAACCTTCACCTGCTGTGGGTAAAGACCAAGCTAGTCCACTCCCATCTACTATTGCAGTATTGAATGATCAGGCATCCCCAAATCCCTGTACGCTGAACCCTACAATCCAAGATATATGAACCTGCTGACTTACCAGAACATATGTTTGGTTGCAAATGTCAATGTGGTTCAAATACCTTTGATGACAAAGTCCCAGTAAATAAAAGTTGGTTGTTGCGAGGCATTTGTTTTGAATTTCCCCATTGAATGTGTATTAAATGTGGGAAAATATTAATAATTTCGTACATTTTTTCAGGTGTCATGTCTGCAGTCAGATTCTTCCTACATTTTGCCGGTTGAGTAATGAATTCCCCAAGCTGTCATTTGTATATGCAGATATTGATGAATGTCCAGAAACAACTCAGCACATACGTTATACCCCTACGTTCCACTTCTTTCGAGATGGTGAAAGGGTGGATGAGATGTTCGGTGCCGGAGAAGAGAGACTGCATGACCGACTTTGGTTACACTCCTGAGACAGCTAATGCTTGTGCTGTGATAGATAACATAAAACCAAGGGACTCCCGTTGTTAAGGGTCTCACCACATATACTTCATGTTTTCAAATGGTGCTGTTACTCTTCACAAAGTATTATAGACATTTTATAAACTTCCATTTTTAACATTTGTTTTGATCCTTCCAATCAAATCCCCATTAACATTTAACTACTCAACCCCATTAACATTTAACTACTCAACATCTAACTACCTCCATTTAATCTCTTACTTACATTGAATAAATTCCCAACACCACACCTAACCTCCCATTACAACCCATGCAAACCCATATCCTCCAACTCCCTTAGATAACCTATGCAACATCTACGTAATAAAATCATTGCTACAGTGATAACTAACTCAAATCTTGATTGTCAATCAGTGTTTCATGCAGAGGAGCTTTGTGAAGGTTAAAGAAGAATTCATGGCTGAGATTGCCTTTGTGGAATCCCTAAATCATTTCAGAGGAGCCAGATGTGTCACTTCAAATTGATATATTGAAGTAGGGGATGAGAGTAATGCCAAAATCTTAGGAATTGGAAATTGGAAATTAAGATTATGTTTGGAAGGCAAGAAAAGAAAAACGATCAAAGCAATGGTGAATAATGTGTATCTCTCCTCATTTCAAAAACATTATTTTCTTGCCTTCTAAAGATAGCTTAAGAGAAAGTGGCTGAATGATAAATCAATCAATTCTCAATTTAAATTGACATAACTGAAATGTGGGGACAACGGTAATATTACAAAAATTGGAAGTTTAGAGGAAGTGGTATGTGCTTTTATTTCATTCCAGTGAAGTTAATTTGCAGTGGATGGGAGTTGGGATTTCGATGGAAAGGAGATAATGGTGGAAATGACAGTTCTTTCATCTTAATGGGGTATAAAGTTTCTCTTGCTACTATTTAGCAATAAAGAGTGCTATTCCAAATAGCAGAAAAATGTTCACATAACCGGACTGTCAATGACACATCTATAATTGTCTTTATAACATATCTTCTTCTTTGTATAATCTCTGAAAAGTTTTGTAAGCCGAGAGTAAAATGGATTTCTCATTAAGTTTTCTTAAAGTGGTTTATTCTTATGTTACTGTTAAGGGATGTCACTGTCTCGTATACTTTTTAATGTCATGTTGGTTATGTATTACATCCATAGTATTTGTTCAGATGTTGGGTATCTCTACAGTGAAATCAAGTTATAGACTAGGAGGATCCATGCAGCGATCACACACGGCTTTAAGAGGCAGCCTTGTTTCTAAGCTGGTCTGGAAAATCTCATGGCATTAAAAAATTCCACCAAATCAGATCATCCTTTGGAAAGCTAATATCAACGTGATTGCGGCACAAATCAACCTCAAACCAGCGGGATATAGTTCGATCTAACCTTTCCACATGTTGTGGACAGGTTACAAGAGTGCTCTGATGCTCAGCAAGCATGGTTGCTTCTTCCTGTGTAAAGATGAGATCTGCATCAAATCCAAACCAGCCCTTTCATGAATGAATGATCAAGTGAGACTGAGAAATGGAAGCAGAGAAATGCGAGGATTATTTTCCAAAAGACATTGCCTCAGTTCTGGAATTGGAAATCAATGTTTAATAGGAATTTCGAGGAGGTCCTCTCTGATCTCAGCCCTGTTCTTCATCAAGGAACCATTTCACCCACCACCTCCCGCTTTGTCTTAACAGCAGGCTGCCATAGTATTCATTTGAATGCAGCATTCTCATCAAGACCAAAGGCAATGGGACTAAGATGCCTAATCCTTGATGATCATAAAATTTTGGTTTCTCTTGTGACAGACCATCTTTACCTATCTTCACTAATTGTTGGTGAGAACTGAGCCATGGGGCTTGCGTTGATCAAATCTCTCAGCCACCAACAGAGATCTCTACTATTATCAAGGGCATAAAGCTGCCTCAGGAAAGCATTAGATTTTTGTTCATTTTCTTACACAAGTAGAGCTGAGATTCAATTTTCTGTAAAATGTTTACAAAATACCTTCCATCATCATCATCTCATCATCATCTCACAGAATGTAAGTACAGCGATACGATATTCATAAAAGACTGTAAATAAATAAATCAACAAAAACATTTCACCATTTAACATCTTCCCCATGAGAAGGTAAGGGGGTAACTACAACCGAAGATGTAGTTCTTATCTGTTGACACTTGAGCACTTGTAAAAATTCTAAAATTCTAAATGTTCTGGTAACCCTTCATACACACGTCCTCCACTCTGCTGCTCCTTTACCCAGTTTGTCGGCATGAGCAAGGTGCATTTATAAATATGCTTCTTTAAGTTCGTCTCTCAGAAGAAAATATACCCAAGGAGCAGGTGGAGATTATAACTCTCAAGCTTTATCATTGTTGAGGAGCTTGACAGTCTCCCAGGTGAAATCTGGATCTTCCCGGCCAAAATGCCCATAGGCAGCAGTCTTCTGGTACCTGAAATTGCCTCCTCTTTTCAAGTCGAGGTTAATGGCAATCATCCCTGGCCTGAAGTCAAAATTCTCCTTGATCAGAACAAGTATGTCTCTGTCTGGAATCTTACCGGTCTTGTACGTGTCCACAAACACAGACAAAGGCTCTGGGACACCAATTGCATAAGAGACTTGCACAATGCAGCGTCGGGCAAGCCCAGACGCCACCACACTTTTAGCAGCCTGCCTGACTATGTACGCACCACTGCGGTCCACCTTGGTTGGGTCCTTGCCAGAGAAGGCACCTCCACCATGGGCACCCCACCCACCATAGGTGTCGATGATGATCTTGCGGCCAGTAAGGCCTGCATCACCATGCGGTCCACCAATGACAAAACGGCCTGATGGGTTGAGGTGGAAGATGGTGTTCTCATCCAGGTACTGGGAAGGGACGACTGGCTTGATCACATGCTCCTTCAGGTCCTTGGCGATCTGGTCGTTTGTGACAGTCTCATCATGTTGAGTTGAAATGAGCACGGTGTGAACCCTGAGAGGAACCATGGCACCTCCTTCATTTTTGTACTCAACAGTCACTTGGGTCTTGCCATCAGGCCTAAGCCACGAGCAGGTCCCATTCTTCCTCACTTCAGTGAGTTTAGCCCCTAGCTGTGTAGCCAGGACATGGGTGAGGGGCATCAGCTCGGGGGTTTCATCCGTCGCATAACCAAACATATGACCTTGGTCCCCAGCTCCAATTTCCTCAGGCTTCTTTGTAAGGTGACCGTGAACACCCTGGGCAATGTCGGGGCTCTGCTGCTCAATGTTGACAAGAACATTGCATTTATCAGCATCAAGACCAACATCAGCTGAAACAAAACCGATGCCTCTGCAGGTGTCTCGAACAATCTTCTCATAGTTCACCTTGGCCTTGGTGGTGATTTCACCGAATACCATAACCATGTTGGTCTTGGTGCATGTCTCGCAGGCAACCTTGCTCTCCGGATCTTGTTCTAGACAGGCATCAAGTATGGCGTCAGAGACCTGGTCGCAGAGCTTGTCAGGGTGCCCCTCATTGACAGATTCTGAGGTGAAGAGGAAAGTATCCATCTCTAGAGACGGAAGATTATAAGCCAAAAAAATTACACGTTAGTTCTAAAACATTAATGAGGAAGGGCTGTAAAAACATGAATAAAATTCAACTCAAACTAACTCCACACAGCCATATCCCAACTAAATGGGATCAACCACGTGGATCCTTATTCGACAGTGGTTAACGGAATAAGACTCATCTTGAGTAACTGGAGTTCTGAAGGATTGTGTACGAAACATATAAATGAACGAATATGATAAAATTGAACATAACAACTGCTCATTTATTTATTTAATTGCGTACCATGGCCGATATATCTACAACAGGAGAAAATGTCCCCAAAATCTAGATGGGAGGGGAAAACTAAAGCAATAAACAACGATACTTGAGTACTACCAAAAAAAAAACAAAGATACTTAAGATTTAAGAAACATTACACATCAATCTACGGAACCAAACAATAGATCTGCAGTGATGGGGAGGGAATTAAATTAAATTAAAAGAAGTAAATCCAGTCTCAGAAATTGTTAAACAATTTTTGTTCCCTTTTTGTTAATTAACATAGATTAAATGAGAGAAAACTGGACCGAATAACTAACAATAGTCCAACTAAAACCCATGAACCGGTACAAGCAAAAACGAAAACCAGTGATAAGATAATCAGACGGTAGGCCGTAAGTCTTAATTTAATTCCCCCCCCAACCCACCAAATCCTCCAGGCAATCATAAGAAAGAGAGAGAACGATAGGTCCTCTCATAATTAATATACACTTTACGAAAAAGATCAAACATGACTAAAAAAATTTTATCTTCCAGAAACCAGAAAAAAAAAAAAAAAAAAAAACCCAATCGAACGAAGGAATGAGATCTAAGCCATCAATCACCAAAGTAAAAGCATTAAGAGAAAGAAGAACTTCAAAAAGAAAAGCACGAAATATAATCTCGCCAAATCATGGAAAAACGAAACAAAATGCAGGCTATCAACTTTCAGAAAACAATTAAGCAGAATAGATCAAAGCAACACAGAACCATAACAACGAGACGAGAGCAAGCATAAAGTGCATGGTGGGATAAATATCTAGATCTAGCAGATACCCAACAAGATCTGACCTACAAGCAAATCATGACTTCCCGCAGAAGTAATAGAAGAAAAGAGAGAGTAGAAAAACAAAGAAAGAGATAACAGCAAGGGAAGAAACAGAGATCGGAGAAACCAATACGCACCTCTCTCCTTTTCTTTCTGACAAAGAAGACGAAGAAGAAGCAGAAGTCTCAAGTCTGAAAGAGGATGAGAGATTTGAAGAACTAGTTCTGAACGAGTACGACGATGCGAGAATGCGGAGAGTTTATATAGGATCCGAAGACTTAGGCGGGCTTTGAACAGAGACGCAATCTCATCTCGACTCACTCTCTCTCTCCTCCAAACCAAATCCCCCCCTCCGAGTCCGGGCCCTTCCCCGTTTAACTACCACTCGCCTCAACAACCTCTCCTCTCGACCTCTCTCCCAACGATGCGGATCCTCTACGTGTCCATGTTTGGCGGAACCGCGTGGCCGATCGAACACGAGTTGTTCATAAGAATCACAACGATTCCCGACCGTTTTCCGCAAAGATTAAAAACCGTAGAGGAGTTGAGTTCCTCTGTCACCTCGTGGATCCCACCCATCGCCCAGATTTCCTTTTATGTGGTTGGTGGAGGTTTTTTTTATTTTTTTCACGTATAATGGTTGGTTGGTTCACCCACCGTAAATTTGAAGTGGGTCCCACGGATTA
The DNA here is from genome assembly GCA_028583415.1 of Protea cynaroides. Classification (NCBI taxonomy): domain Eukaryota; kingdom Viridiplantae; phylum Streptophyta; class Magnoliopsida; order Proteales; family Proteaceae; genus Protea; species Protea cynaroides. Next base: position 61,777,959 of record CM053269.1, on the reverse strand, counting down.
TTCGGATCAGTTTATAGTAAAGTTGTCAAATGTCAACCTGTTCATATACGATTTCGGTTTGGTTCGGTTCGGTTTGATTTAAAATTATTTTTAATAGAAATAAAAATCCAACCAATTATTATAGATTCTTATTTTTCAAACCAATTAACAATCAGTTTATTGATTTCTTATTGTTTTGATTAATTGATTCATAAACCGTTCTTTGGTGTAAAACTAAAATCGAACCCAATATTTTTTGTGTAGTAAAAATTGATTTTATATAGAAGTTTGAGATTCAACAAATTAATAAACCCAATATGAAATGATAGGGAAACAATCAAGTCAAGAATATGTGAACCATGCACTCCAAATTAAATAAGTAATGATTTACAAATACGAAATAACAATCCTTGGAATAATAGCAGGGTTGAGTCGTGCCATTGGTCACTATCTTTAAATTGTATTCACTTTTATTAATACAAAGGTTTTCGTGAATCAATCTCCAATATGAAACAACCCTTCTTGTTAGTTCCTACCACCATCATCATGTTGCACTCAAAAAATTATATCTTGTCAGAACACCAATGGTTGTGATGAATACTTTCGAACACAATGGTAAAACAAGACACAACTCTTTTACACAATAGATGGAGAGGAGAAGAATGCCACCAAAAGCGATTAAATAATATTTTGAATCTTTAATTTTAAAATCAATTAAAATTGCAATGTTTTGGTTTGATTTTTTACCGATCCATTCTGATTTGGTTTTCCGATTTCAGTTCAGAGCGGTCGGGCCGGAATCACAACCGCAACCCACCTACCGTGATTCTCTTTTGACATATTTGATGAGTGGACTTCCCCTTACAAAACGGATTCCTTCGAGAGAGATTCGGATTCAACCAAACGTGAGATATTTTGATATGTGATTCTAAATCCTCCCCCCACCTACCACTTCTTTGGGTTTTTTTTTTTTTTTATTTAAATAATCCCATTAATAATTTAAAAAAAGAAAAATACATCATAAGAGGGTGAGGGTCAAAATCTGACCTACCACATCTGTGATTTTTATTTGGGAATGAAATGGATATCTTTCAATTCTTTAAAGCGAAAAGGATAGATTATTATAATCAACAGAAATACAAAAGGGAGACTAGAACAACCAGAACCACCAAAACTATCCGAATAACCCAAGGCAGAACAAGAGAAATTTTATGTTCAACATAGACCAAAATTTCAGTCTTGTGGCTTGAATTGAACATAAGGAGGGATCCAAAGTCCAAATTGTTCAATTGAATTTAGTATCATTAAGATTGGCTTCACTCCACCACTATCATGCACCCTTTCTAGGTATTGACTTAATTTTTGTATTCCCCTCATCCACTTAGCTTTGTGAAAATTGGATTTTTTTTTTTTTAAGTTATCTTTTTGAGAAATTTTCAGTTACCATTAAAAAAAAATGGATCAAATTATCTACTGTCCAAGTTGTTTAAAAAAATCACCTACTACCCAAGTTAGATAAACTTTTATCAAAAAGATTCAAAAGCAATTAATAAAGCCATTAGTTGTTCAAGTCAATCGTTACAAAATATTTGAATGACAAAAATACCCTTATTGTCAAGTTCTCTACAAGAATACATGAATTTTTTTTTTTTTTAATATTTTAGCTTGAGTACCCCTTGAATCAATTTGGACTACTCTGATCTCTGATTGATTTGTTTGAAATTTCATTTTAGTACCCGATTAAAAAAATAAAAATCCAACTACATTAGTAGTTTTCTCGCAATTTCTATCTCAAGAACTTCGTTGTGGGAACAAAAATTAAAATAAAATGATTTCAAATTCAGGTAAAGGAACTATCAAAGATGAAGGATGCAATTGGGAGTTTCTCTCTTCTGGGCTAACGTTCTTCTATTTCGATCCCAATATGTTCGATATTTCTTTGAACTCGGCATCTGGGTTCTCTTTCTTTACTTGTATCAACATTCCCAAAGGATAATTTCAAGAGAAATCAAACAGAAAATTTCTAAATATGTCATCCCCGTGTTTTACTCATTCCACTGGTTTTTGCACCACAGGTTATAGGCTGGATATGGCTTTTTGATGTCTAGACCCGCCTTTCTTCTTGTTTTTGACGTTTTTCTTTTGCTTCATTTCTCTCACAGATTGAACAAGAGGGAAGTTCTGCATGAAGTCAAGAGAAACAGAATAAATATCAAATCAGAAATCAAGATTAAGAAAAGCTAACCAAAAAAAGAGTGACCAACCGGATATACCATGGTGGGTTTCAACTCCTTCAATTTCTGCAACTTCTTCAGCTCCAACTGCAGCTTCTCCTGCTCTCTGCCCCAATTTTCCAGTTCTTCATCTTTCTGTTTCAACATCTCATCTCTAACCTTTAAGTGCTCTTCAGTCTTCTCCTTCTCAACGTGCAATTGTGCAAGCTTCCCTTGAATTTCTTGCAACTCCTTCTCAAATGATTGCTTGGATTCCTTGGGTTTCTTGGTTTGTTTGTGAATCTGAAGCTGAGAAAGGTGTTCACTGTTCTCCTTTCCCTCATCATATCTGACTGATGGCAAAGGAGAAGGAGAGGATTGAGAAATCTCTCCGGAACATTTGATTTTTTTTTTTTTTTTTTTTTTTTTTGATAAATATTTCAGAGAAACAGAGAGGAAGAAAAAAGGGGTATAAACGCCCACATATAATTTCAATTTTTTCCCGTCAGTCCATTAACTAACGTTTGTCTAACTTGGGTGGTAGGTGATTTAATCAATTCTTTTTAGATGGTAACTGAATTTTTTTTTTATTAATTTAATTTAGCATATTTCAAAGACTATTTGAGCCATAAAACACATGAATTAATACATGTAGTTGGATTAAAGTATATCGATTCTAATTTGGGTTGGGTTATATTTGGAAAAAGAATAAAATGGTGAAAAATTCATAACATAATGAGTAGGGGAAGGTGGAAGAATCAATAAGGTGGGGCAAAATAGATATTTTGTTTTCTTTTATTATAAATTCATTATTGTATTATAAATTGATTATCTAAAAATCACTAGTCATCATTCTAGAGAAGATAAAGGTAAAGGAAAGGTTGGGGTAAGATCTTATAGAAAAGATAGATGCTCCTCTAAAAAAAGAAAACCTTATGATAGGGATATGAGTGATGTTGAATGTTTATGGTGTCATAAGAAGGGGCACGTGAAGAGAGAGTGTAAGGCAAGAGAAACTTGGTTGGAGAAGAAGAAGGAGATTGAGACACTAGAGAAAGAAGACGCCATATGATGATGTCGTTTAATATAGTTGAAGCTATAAGTCTAGTTAGTGTTCTTTATTATTACCAGTAGTCTTTAGATTGTTTTGGGTAGTTCAGTTATTTATTTTGAAAGATTTTATTTGATATGTTTTAATAGAACTAAATTTTATATTAAATTTAAATGAAGGTATTTTATTGGTTTATATATTTTCTTAGAATTTATAATATCTGTGAGAGTCTTTAGATTCTCTTAGTTAGTGGGAGTATTTAGATCTGCTTGATTAGTGGAGATCTGATAGTTGATGGTTTATCAGTGATTGTTAATGTTGTCTATGGTTTAATGAGCAAAATTATTAGTGAACATTTATTTCATTGCTGGTATGTATTTCTGATTATTTAAGACATGTCAAGTTGCAAGACGGTATTTAGCCAAAGAAGACGGTAAACCAAAGTGAGATATTAGTCCAAACTAGAGGCGATTTGCCTATAAATTGGATAATATAAAGTGCGTTGACCTATAAGGATTTTAAGGTGACGGGATCGTGGTAATTCGATCATTGAACTCAAGTCTTCATCTCAAAGTGATTTATGTCATTAAATAGACTTGTGTATGTGGCTGACAAAAGGGGGTACATCGGATGTGTAGGACTACTTTCCGCTATTGTTCAACATTGGTAGGCTTGATGACTGGATCAAAGTAAAGGATTGCCACATTGGATCAATGATGAATTTATAATTAATATAGCCCAAGTGGGAGATTGTAAGATATTTTTATGGGCTAAATTAATTATAAGGTTAGTTGGTTCAGTGGGAGTCTAGCTACAGGTAGACCAGTTTAAGTATGATTAGAGATGGACCAACTTGGTCCACTGTGGGACTGGTCCAGGATTGGGGGTGGTATTATAAATACCAATGGTTAGAGTCCCCACAGCCACGGTATTATTTTATTCTCCTGTTTCCATACGCAAAGAGAAGGTCAAGGGATCCCGACAGGCTGTAGAAGACTCTGATCCAAGCATTTCAAACATTCAAAGCAAAGAAAATGGTGAAAAATCAATCTACAGGAAGAAGTATGTGTCTTATCATCTCTTTTCAATACTCATTGTATTCTTGTAATCTGTGTGGTGTGTTTGTTAGGGTTCATGAAAAATCCCATGAGAAAAACCCAAAGGTGATCTAAAAATTCTTACAGCCCCCACACAGACACAGGGGTTACGTAGCCTGGCAATGATCTCCTCTCCATTAATTATTATCAAAAAAAGAAAGAAAAAAAAAGGGTTCATTCTTGTGGAGTTGTTAATTTCTGTGTAAAAAGTGCATGCATACCTCACATCAAAAGGAGAAATAAAGTGAAGATATGCAATTTTATATATGCTTATCCTTGCAACACATTACCTTTTCAAATATGATCGTGTTATTAATCTCAAGCCATCAATACCCTCATTATCATAGCCATGGTCATCATCAATAGCAAATAGGTGAGAGTGAAATAATAACATAATAACAACTCTGCATTAGTTATAGCTTTGCATACTTCGTGAGGGGCACAGCAGCTGCTTTTCTCAACTTCTCTGCAATGGGCAAATTTGATATAATGGTGACATTGGAAGTTGATATCAAAGCTTTAGTACTCTCATGTGTTGAAGGATTGATCTTCCAGAATTGCACCATCCATACCTTCTCAATGAAACAAATTCATCATAGAATTAAGATTTACTTTTGAAACTTTGATAGGTAAATTTGGAACACACTACTCATTTCATTTGACTCGATTAGATTAATTACTTTTATAATATTGAATACAAACTCCATAGGTTGAACTACATAGAATTTTTTAAACAAAACAAGTTGATAATAGTTAAGTTATTATTTCAGTTTTTCAAATTTTGTAATTTTATTCATATTTTCTCAAAATAAGCAGAAGTTCATCACAATGGGATAAATAACTGTTTTTGTGTTATAGATTCCATCGACTTATTCCATAGTAAAAGATTTGAGGTCAGTTTCCCTGCACGTACATGCATCCTCTATGGAATTCCATCACTATCCATGGTTGTGGGATCCACTGGATATAGATATAGACAGTGATGGAATCATGCGGAAGGTATCGATGAATGCCTTCTCAAAACCCTAATATAAATATCTCATATCATGATAATAAGAAAAACTTGGAAGTCATTACCATTTATAGTTCTCATATAGATGTATGGTGGGAAAAGGAAAGGAAAACATAGATATATTTAGTTAGTCAGACCTTGGCCCATTTACCTAATGCTTCAAGTTGGTGTATAGGTTTTTTTTATTTTTTGGAAATTACCAGAAGGTGGGACTCCTAGAGGAATCGATATATATATATATATATATATATATATATATATATATATATATATATATATATATATATATATATATATATATATATATATATATATATATATATATATATATATCAACAACAACAACAAAGCCTTATCCCAACTAAATGGGGCCGACTACATGGATTCTTATCCTCTAATCAGCTATGTTTGATGCCATACTTGAAGCAAAGCCTAAGCTATACATGTCTTTCTTTACCACCTCCCCTAGCGTCATCTTAGGTCTGTTCTTAGCACTTTTAACTCCTTTAATCTGAATCAAATCACTCCTCTAAACGGAAGCATCTAACGGTCTCTGTTGAACATGGTCATACCATCTCAAACGACTTTCTCGAAGTTTATCATGTATCGACGCTACTCCCAAATCTACTCCTAAATCGGTTCTAATACGATCATTCCTTACCTTATTCTTCTTAGTTTTGTCACACATTCATCTTCACATCCTCATCTCAACTACACTAAATTTATCAATATGACACTTTTTAACTGCCCAATTTTCTACTCCATACTCTGGGTAACTCTCCTAGCCGGTCGAATAACTGTCCTATAGAATTTTTCTTTAAGTTTTAAAGGAATATGTCGATCACACAATACTCCAAACGCACATCTCTACTTCATTTATCCTATCTTAATCCTCTGTGAAACATCATTGTCTATATCTCCTTCTTTGTTTATGATTGAACCTAAATATCTAAAATGATCACTTTGCTGTATCTCCCTCTCAAAAATGTTCACTACCTCATTATCTGTTTTTGTATGACTAAAGTGACACACCATATACTCCATCTTCGTTCTACTTATCTTAAAACCTTTTGATTCCAATGATGATTTTCATAGCTCCAACTTTGTATTAATCTCTGCTTTTGTCTCATTCATCGAAACAATATCATTAACGAAAAGCATACACCAAGGAACTTCATCTTGAATGTCTTTGGTTAGATCATCCATAATGAGGACAAATAAATAAGGGTTTAAAGCTGATCTTTAATGTAACCTCATTGTAATTGAGAATTTACGATTTTGACCCCCACGGTTTTCACACTGGCCACCACATTATAAACATATCCTTAACTATGTCCACATATTTTCTTGAAATACATCTCTTCTCTAGTATTTTTCAGATTAACTCCCTAGGGATTCTATCATAAGCTATTTCTAGATCGATAAAAACTATATGGAGGTCCATCTTGCCTTCTCTACATTTTTCCATTAGTCTCCTAAGCAAGTAAATAACTTCTATTGTGGATCTACTTGGCATAAAATAAACTGATTCTCTGTAATGGTAGTTTATTTTTTCAAACAGATTTCAATAACTCTCTCCCACAGTTTCATAGTATGACTCATTAGTTTTATGCCTTTGTAGTTATTGCAACTCTAAATATCACTTTGTTTTTGTAGATTGAAACCACAATACTACTCCTCCATTCATTTGATATTTTTTTCAAAACTCATAATTTTATTGAACAACTTAGTTAATCAAAATACTCCATACATTCCTAGGCTCTTCCAAACTTCTATTGAGACCTCATCTAGGCCTGGTGTTTTGCCTACATCCATCCTCCTTAAAGCTTCTTTTACCTCTGACACTCTAATTTTGCGTATATACATATGACTTGTGGTGTCATGGTGGGTAATGTAGCAATCTGGTGCACTATTTCTTGAGACATCTTCATTTAGTAGGCTATAGAAATAATCGTTTCATCTCTCTTTAATGTCTTCATCCCTTACTAGAACTCTACCATCTGCACTTTTAATACATTTAACATGGTCTAAATCTCTACTCTTCATTTCCTTCATCTTAGCTATTTTATAGATAATTTTTTCTCTTTCCTTAGTGCTAAGATTAATATAAAGATTTTCATATTTCTTCACCTTTACTTTTTCCACAATCTTCTTGGTTTCATTTCTAGCAAGTTTATATCTTTTTAGATCCTCTACATCCTTAGTCAATTGTCATGCCTTAAAACTATCTTTCTTACCTTTAATGGCTGCTTGAACCTCATCATCCCACCACCAAGACTCTCTAAGAGAATGACATTTTTCTTTCAATACATCTAGAACCTCTTTAGTAACTTTCTTAATTAAGTAGTCATCTCGTTTCACATTGTATTAGTGTCTCCTTCAAAGTTTCACATTCCTTGTTTGACTACATTATCAGTAAAAGCTTTCAAAGTATTTCCTTTTAAGCACCACCACCTTATCCTAGAGCAAAAAACCTGACATTTCCTACTACTCGATGTAGTGAGACATATATCCAAAACCAATAATCTATACAGAGTGGTTAGACTCTCCCCGAGTATAATTTTACAATCCTTACATAATTATCTATCAGATCTTCTAGTTAGAAAGAAATCTATTTGGCTTTTATGATCCCACTTTTGAAGGTGACTAGATGTTCCCCTCCTCATTCCTCACTCTAAAATCATATCTTGCATGCATAACTTCATAACCTCTATGATCTCCCCCTACATGTCAATTCAAATCACCCCTTATTATAATTTTTTCTCTTTGTCATAAACCTTGCATTAATCCATCCATGTGTTCCTAAAATTGTAGTTTACTATTCGCATCTAATCCTACTTGGAGTGCGCAAGCGCTAATTATATTGACTATCTCTTTCCCCATTACTAACTTGATGGTTGTAATTCAATCACCAAATCTTTTCACATCCACTACATCATTCTTTAAATCTTTATCCACTATTATACTCACTCTGTTGCTATTATTTTTATCCCTATATACCAAAATTTAAAGCCATCAAATTCCTTAGCTTTTTTACCCTTCCATCCACTATTATATCCATTTCGTTGCTATTATTTTTATTTTCGTATACCAAAGTTTAAAGTCATCAAACTTTTTAATTTTTTTACTCTTCCATCTAGTCTCTTATATATATATATTAAAGACCCCGTAGGGTGGGGGAAGAGGAAAAGAATAAAGATTCCAAAGTATCAAGATAGGTTTGACTTCTGAACGTAAGCATGAACATAACACTACATGCTGCCGACACTGTACCAAAAAGCAGGAAATTAATCCATATAGGTGAGTCAAGTATAGTGCCCTATACTTATCCCAGTGTATAGGTTGGTCCCATTGTTTAAAATCTACCTAAAAAGTTTCAGACAATCTGAGTTCTTAACGTAGGTAAAAAGGTCCAAGCTGGTTTAGTTAAAAACTTAATTAACCACTGAAGATACATGAATATTCTAATTTAAGTGAACCACATGGCTAAATAAACTATCAAATTTGATATATGACCATTCTATTATGGATAATGGAAACTTTTCATCGTTGCTTACTTAGCCAGAATCGGATGTACCATTGTCCAACCATGGTATGGTAGTGATTCTGCCGCCTTTTTGCCTATATTTAAATTTGTATTTCGTGGCTTTCCTCCACTTTTCTTGGATTGAAATTTGACAACTATGATATGGATAAGGTAGTATACATGGCTCACCTATATGGATTCATTCCAATTCAACCAATTCTACGAAGTGGGAAATAATTAGATAAAAATAATACAATGAAGATTCGTATATATGAGCATCGATCAGTTTCCCAAACAGCTCATCTAAAGAGGCTCCTATAGATACTTAATAGCTACTATGTTGTAGATGAGATGGACATAAGATCTCTAATATTAATGCACATATTAAGTTTCAACTCATATAGGACATAAAAAAAATAGATTTTTTTTTTGGTAGAATGGATTTTCTTTTGACACTTTCATAAATTGAAAATTTACTATTTTACCTTCTTTGTATAATATATTTATTTTTTTAGTGAAGGTAATTCTTGTTATTTTGTGAGAAAAAAAAAACATAACTCTTAACAATAACATAATCACAAGTGACTTTCAAAAGGTTGAAAAATTCTCATTTTAACTTTGATTTAAAATTTTTTAGAAATAAAACAATAGATAAATAAAAAGAAAGTGTCATGTTATTACCTTTGATTTAATTTTAGAAGCAAATGATATTTTATGTGACAATTTTTCTCCATAAAAAAATATTACACATTTTTTTTTTGCATTTTATGTTAAAACAAACTGTGAAAAATCATATTTAATATGGATGTTTTTTCTTTTATACTTGTTCACATGAAAACGAACCGAATCATAAGGGAAAAACCGAAAAAGTGTTGGAAAACTGATTGCTGGTGGCTGAAAATGAGGAAAATTTGCAAATACAAATGGCTAATTTATTAACAGAGGTCCACAGTAATCCATCAACCTTTCACTGGTAGACACCAAACCCTTTCCCTTAAATTAGGGGAAAAAAAATTCATGTTAGTATGTGTTATGTATTTGCAATTTTGCACCTAGACAAAGAGATGGTGAAATGACTATACTCTGAGGGTGTCAACGGGTCAGTTTGGGTCCCAGCTGAACAGGTGTTGGGCTTTATAAGCCTAGCTCAAAACATGTTTATTAAGGGTTCGGGCTGGGGTAGATTGTGCTAGACGCAATAACTAACGGGCTGGTCCGTTGTCGATTTGTTATTGGGCTGGGCTTATTGAGGTGATTTTGGGCTGGCTTGATCCGGACCGAGCTTGTCGGGCTTATTGGGCACATTTATCTGTTTTATTATTTCTATCCATAACTTAGCATCATTCCTTCCATATATTTAAGTAATTCAGTAAACTGTACGAATTAAAATAATATTTTCAATTATAGATTCACATAATTTTTCGGATCAAGAAGTGAACTCTAACAGTGTAACACAATCCATTAAAATTTAGAACCATCAAAATTTAAGAAAACTGGGCCGGACCGATAGCACGTACCGAGCCCTTAATGGGCATGTTTTGAACATGGGTTTGTGTTTCCAGTCTGATCCAATTCTTTGCCTAATATTCATACAACCGTTCCATATAGTAACTGTCCTAGACACTTGATTTTTGAATTGTTTCGGGCTAACTCGGGTTTCTTAACGGACCTTACTGGTGTTCGGGTTGGATATTATCGATTCGGGTTAATTCCGACTTCTTAATGGGCCAGTCTGGTCTGGTTCAGTCTGAACTGAAACGATGTCGGGCTTTACAAGCCTAGACCGAAATCTATCCATTAAAGTCTCGATCAAACTGAGTTCAGGTTATATCGGGGCCAGCTCGATCTGTGCTCCCAGGCTGGGCCCGTTTTGACACCCTTAGACTACTCCACCCCCACTGTTTGCATACCATTTACCATAATCCCACCGACCCTGGCGTAGAAGCCACGCAGCCAGGCAGGTCATCTCCCATTCGTTAACTAATCAATTTGTATAGGACTATAGATTGGTGACCTAAAGTGACATCTCGTTCGTCAGACACCATGAGTTGAACGATATTTCTATCAAAAAGAAAAAGTGGAACGATTCGTAGATGGATTCAAAGATAACGGTAACGTGGCCAACGCTGGTGGCCAACGCTAAAAAGTTCTAATTTTTAACTCTAAGAAATTAGGAAGTGAGTTCTTTTGAGTACGGAGTGGTTGGTTTGTGGACTTGAGAGGCGTGAGTGCTGTAAATCGGTAATGATTGATGAAAATAAAGACTTTTCATCTCTAACCTGAATAGTTTGGTCGAGGGTGATGGGTGTGGCGTCGGCCATGACCACATCTCCCAGGTGAGCAGCAGCAAAATGGTTGATGCTGAGCTGAATTCCGGCGATCCGACGAAATCCCGACGACATATGTGCTCCAAGGCTTGCCAATGACTCCGCGATCACTGCCACTACGCCGCCGTGCAGCATCTTCCAGCTCTGATCATAAAATTTATCATCAATTCACAAGAAAGAAATGAAAATTACAATCATCAGAGAAAGGAAACAGATTCATTTGCTTGTTGATCTGTTATGTTCTCATGAGTTGGACTTTCAATTTCAAGCAGAAGATCAGAAAGAAAACAGAGGAGTCGAGACGGACTGATCAGTGACGACGACTCACCTGGCAACAGTCGTCGCTCACCTTTAGATGTCCCCTTACTCTCTTCGGCGATAGTTCCTCGATCTCGAAGCCAAAGGTATTGAGTACTTCGTCCGGAGCCGGTAGTGTCTTTGACGACGATGACTCTGAACCAGATCCCATACCTGACACGTTAAAAAATCGTAGAAGAAGAAGTTTACCAAAGGATCTTTCTAAGTCCGGGCCGGTGATGTGGATTCTGAAGACTAAAAAGTAAAAATTCTGTAGAAAGACTGAAATGGCTGTGTGCCCGTGTTTTGTATTTGGATATATATTTGTCCTTTATGACTTTGGCGTAAGAGAAAAAAAGCAGGTGAACCCGTGTTTCTCAGCTGTCGGTGTGTTGGAAGGCATGTCTACTTAACCCATAATGACCATTATTATACTAACAATGGAGTTCAGATCACGACAAGGACACTCCCCGAGGGGATTTCATCACGGTAGGTTGGAGGTAGGATCATACTTAGTAAAATAGTGTTTAATATATTAATTATACATGTTTTAAGTTTTTAAACGTATTTTTATGGATTATTATGTTGATGCTTAAAAAATCACGTATTGCCGTATTAAACACACTTTAATTGCATATATCCGCATTAAACATAAAATGGAAATAGTATATATATATATATATATCTTCCCCCCTCGCTTCTTTCTCTTTCTTAATATTTCGATTTTTTTCTCTAATTCCCTAATGAATCTTTTCAGGTTTGATATGTGTTTTATGTTAATGATATGATAATTTTATGTGGATTTTGTAGATTGCAAGTTTTGTTTGATGAGTTAATATCAGATTGAATGGACCTCTTTTTGGTTCAAGACCAATCTCTCTCTGAGCTTTTCCCTTTAACCGGCACAACCATGCTTGCTGATGCCCTAGACACTAGTGAATTTTTTTTTCTTGCCTCACATTCCCTACCCCAATGATAAAGGAAGTGCAAATCCCCTCCCCACTTGGTAATCACCTTCTATCCTTAGGAACCAACAAAAGTTGTGGGTCCAATGCGGGGATTCATTCCTAGACCTAGTGGTCGTAGGTTGAACTTCAAAGAAAAATAGGAATGCCCCTCCCCAAGTCCAAAAAAATAAAAAAATAAATAAATAAACCAAACTTGATGGTTTTTCAGAAAGTGCAAATCTTTTTTCGTACGATAAGAAAGATATTTATTAGAACGTGTATTACACAAGAAGGACAGAGCACGTGTTGCACGTATCCATGGATCAGAAATAGACTATACTATTATAAATGTTAACAACAAAACCCTCATAACAAAGGAATCAGTAATGCTGTTTTGCTCCCTAAAAACATAAATTTGGAGAGAACATCCTTAAGGATCTGAACACAATAAAAATTTGGGGAGACCAATTAATGAAACAAATAATTCACCACCTCTTGATTATCAGACTCCACTATCAACCGCTAAACACTTTCATGAATGACAACCAATAGCTGCACGAAAGGCCAATGCTTCACCCATAATAGGAAGAGTAAAACAGCACATTTCGAAAAAGCACAAATGAGAGCACTACTGTGGTAAAGACAAATGTTCCCAACACACTTTGCTTCTTAGAAATTAAGCTGACATCGTTGTTCATCTTATAAAAAAGTGGTGGAGAAGAGTCCAATGTCCAACACCCTTTAAGGTAGTCTTATCCAAATGCAAAGACCCCGAAGGAATACGTTGAGCAATATTGTTCATGTAATTCCAGAAATTTCTTTTAGTAGCCACAATAACTTCCAAAGGGGATAGGGGATAGAGATTCCTGACCAAAAATCTGATCATTTCTAGAGAGCCACAAATGTCAGCAAAGAGTCATGAAATCCCTACTTTTTTCTTTCTCCAAGGATTGGAAGGAAGATGACTCCCTAATCCATTCATGAACCAACGTAGGATAGGAATTCAGGAATTTGTATGTATTAGATTTATATGTGGGCTTAATTAATTACGTAAATTAGTTATTCAGTGGGAGTTTCAATGAATACGGTAGAATCGTTTGATTTAGTTCGTCACATGGTATGAGATAGGTTAGTAATCCTAATTCTATTGTGGAAAGGGTTTTAGGGTTACATCAGTATTCTATAAATATTGGATTAGAGTCCTTACGGCCATAGTTAATCAGTTCTCTCTACACCCATTAGCAAGAGACATCAAAGAATCCTTTGAAAGCTATGGAAGACTGTAGCTGAGAGATTTCGATCAAAGTTTGGAGCGTCTTAGAGCTTATAGAAATCGATCTCTTCAAATAGGTATGTCTTTATTATTAATCAATTATAGTTTTCCAATTATATTCTAGGATTCATGTGTGGATTAGGAAGGGTATCGTTGAAACTCTAAACGCATAATAATCTAACAGTTGATATCAGAGTCAAGCCCGACAAATAGACATCCACAGGAATTAGCTTATCGACTCCCCGTACAGTACTATAAGAATCGGTACTGAACATCCCTCCCGTAATAGTACAGGCTCCCATAGCAATGACATATTTTGGTTCAGGCATTTGCTCATATAATCTCACTAAAGAAGGGGCCATTTTCATTGTTACCGTGCCGGCTACTGGTTCGGACAGCTATTCCTAGTAAAGGAAGAAAGAGCAGAAATTGCAATAGAAAATAAAAAGGGGAGGTTTGTGATGATTTTGAAATCTTTTCTACTATAGACCTAGAATCAATGGTAAAATATTGTAAAGACCTACCCATGAGATTTGAATGAACTAAAAATAAAAATCAAAAGTTTTGGATCGAATTTGGATTGAATTTACCGAATTTTTTCACCGACGAAATTTTTTCGACCGACAAAATAGGTCAAGCCATATACCATTGGAAAGAGGATGATGAGACGGAGCCAGTGATATAAAAATCGTCTGCGTCGATGGCCGACACACCCTCACTTGCAGGCGGTAGCCGCGAGTGGATCTCACAAGAAAAAAAACCTGTCCGACGGTTCCGAGTCATCGCTGGGTCGACTCGGCACAGAATCAGTAACCCTAGTATAAGCACCCCATTTTTGCCATCCACAGTCAGACGGAGCTTTACTGCTATATAGATAACAAGAGAGCGGAGGTGAATGGAAATATGAAAAGTTCAGGAGGCAAGTGAAACTCTCTCAAACTAACATTTTAATCAATCTCCGTGTGCCCTCTATGGCGTTTTGAGCTGACAAAAATGCCCCAGTGTGCGGGAGCCGTGGTGATCATATTTGGAAAAGGTTGCGGCTCAATTCAAGGTTTGAACGGTAAATGACGACTTCGAGGCTGATTTCGACGGACCCCACAGTAAGGTCATGGGCTGTAATCTGCATGGATGCGTAGGTCTTAGAAATACCTTCGAAATGAGGCCAGAATTGCTCAATTCTAATGTCAAAGGAAGAAGATATGACAATTTCAGTATGAAAACAAGTACAAGGGGTTTTTCTGAAAATAATAATAAATTGTCCAAGGGCCTTTATGCAAATTATCGTGAGTTTAATTATTTAAACTTCACGTCCTCATATCTTGATCATCCAACATCCGAATCCTGCGATTCAAGAGCCAGTGTGCTCCATCGTATTCCCTCTTCAAAGTGGACGTATAAAATTCAGAGCAACAGCCTCCGAAGGATCCCATGCAGAGCTGCAAGCCGATATGTCGACCTAAACTTCAATCCTTCATAATTTTATTAACCGATGTCCAAATCAAATGATTCAAGCGCCACTGTTCTTCATTTTGGATACTCTGCAAAGTGAACATGGAAAATTTAGGAGAAAAGTCACCAAAGAATTTCATGCAGATGCGTACTGAAATGGCCCATAAAAGAGGGAGAGGAATCGATCAAACCCAAATCAACCCAATTCGGTCCAACCCAAGTCAGCTTAAACCCAATTCAGTCCAACCCAGTCAAACTCGACCAGTCCAGCCTGACCCAGCCCAGATCGATCCGGATCGAGTCGGGTCAGCCCATGTACATGCATGCACTTTATGATAAGATTAAAGTAAATGAAGTTATTCACAATAAGAATTTATTGGACTTGATGGACATCGAGATTTTATATAGGATTTTTTGTCATAGTTTAGTCTATGAACGTTTTTCTAAATAATGAAAATTAAGATAGAAAAACTTTTATTAAAAGAATTAAAACTATTAAATTTAAATAAGAGAGTTTTGGAAGACCATGTGATACTGGTCGATTCCCTGATAAATTTGAGCAAGTATTTATAAAATCCTGAGAATGTATTTGATCTTTTAAAAAAAGAATTGATATTGTAGCCTATATTATTAATAAAGTGCATAGTTAGTCAGTTCTAGTTTAAGTTATCTTTTTTAGGACTGTAGAACTGGCACAGTTTCATAACACTCGTGGGAGAGTTAGTCAGTTCTAGTTTAAGTTATCTTTTTTAGGACTGTAGAACTGACACAGTTTCATAACACTCGTGGGAGAGTGATTATTTTAAAACATTGAGTTGTCTTTTGTGGAATGTCAAAACAAATTCGAAGGATACAACAAGATTTCTAAGTTTAATGAGACCACGTGAAAATGGCTGTGGAACAACCAGTTGAGATAATGAAAATATTACTAGAATGTAATAAAATGATTATTGAAAAGTTCATTAAGATCGATGCTTCAGCCATAGTAGCAGAGCCAGATGAGACAATGATGAGATATACTAAATCATGTAGATGTATGATTTTATCCAATCATGTGTTGTATTTCAAAATAGATATTTTGGTGTTGGACAAGATGAAAATCTCAATGGTTTTGAGTAAGTTGTCAATAATAAAATTACTCTTAAATGATTAATGGTTATAAAAGATGTGTTGTTATCTATGAACAATAACAAGATTTGGAATTGTGTGCCTTTGTCAATGAGCGATGTACTCATAGGTTCAAAATAGGTATACAAGGAAATGTGTAATTCTAGTGAGAGAATTAATTGCTATAAAGTAAAACTTGTAGCGAAGTAGAATCACAGAAAGAGAATGGAAGGTATAGACTTCAAATCTTTATAGTCTTATTTTTATTTTTTATTTGAGGTTACATTAGATAGATGTAAAGAATGTTTTGATCAAAGAAAATCTAAAAGAAGATGTTTATACGCTTTAATCATAAGATTTTGTGGTAAGGGTAAAAAAGATATGTCTTGAAGACTTATAAAGTCAATCTGTGGATTAAACAGGTATTCAGATAATGGTACCTAAAATTTGATAGGGTTGTATCTTCTTTCAATTTTATTGAGATTGTCATTGATCAATGTATATATCTATAGGTCAGTGGAAGTGGATTCACTTCCTAGTCATGTGTGTTGATGGTTTATTACTGACTTATATGACTTGGTTTACTAGTTGAAACTAATATTTTTCTATTTGATAACTTCAAGATGTAGAATGTGTGAGCAAGTAACTTTGTACCTGATATTGAGTTTGCTCGTGACAGAAAAAGTAAAATTCTGATTTTGTCTCAAAGTATAAATATTGTTCGTATTTTTGAACGGTTTAGTATGCATGTATAACCATTAAGTTGCGGATGTTTAAATCGATAAGGGAGACAAATTGACTAAATTGTATACAAGGAATGATATTGAGTGTGAGCATCTACACTTTAGTAGAGAGCTTGATATATGCTCAAATGTTGTATATTTTTATATGGCCTTTTCATTGAGTATTATGAGATGATTTTAGTGGGATGCTAGTATAGTTTACTAGACAACGGAAAAGGAAGGTCATGCGGTATATGCAAAAGACCAAGGATGGCATATTCATTTATGAAAGTAGTGACACTCTAGACTATTTTGACGTAATTTTAATGTTTGCATTGATAACAGAAAATCAACCTCAAGGTTCATTGTCATGGTAGTAGGGTTTTAACTCTATGTAAAGATAACATATTAGGTATCTGGTGTAAGAGTTTTTTTATTTATTTAAAGGTTGTAGACTCTACTTCTAGACCTATTAAAATGTGTTGTGACAGTGGTTCAGTTGTGTTCTTCTCAAAGAATAATAAGAAATCTAGTATTTCAAAGTATAATAGAGATCAAATCTCTTTAAGTAAGAAAAAATTAAAATAATTTATATCGTTATAGATTCTCTGACGAAGGTTTTGTCAGTGGGAGTCTTCAAGGGACGGTATGTCTAATGTAAGAATGGTTGAAAACAATCAATATTTATCAGAAGCTTAAGTAGTCAAAGATCTGAGAATCAATGGGAGTCTCTAGATATGCTTAATAAGCGAGAGACTCTTTATGTTTATGTTTGTGTTTTCACATTGCTTACTGCATTGATTGTATTGTTCATGGTTTGATGGGCACAGTTTTGTAACCATGATTTTGTTTACATTAGCATTTGCATTATTATTATTTTACATACATAGTTATGTATTTGACATGTCAAAGATAAATCAGACTGTATTTAGCTAAAGATAAATCAGGCAGTATTTAGCCAAAGGACGAACAAGACAGTATTCAACCAGATATATAAGACAGTATTCAGTCATACAAACAATGACGATAAATCAAAGTACGATATTAATCCAAGCTAGAGATGATTTACCATAAAAGGATAATATCAAAGAATAAAGACGATGTTTAACCAAGGTATGGTATTATTTTTTCAGATTATTTAAATACCATGTTTTAGTTGCCCATAAAGGTTTTGGGCACTTTGATTAAAGTTCTTTGATCAAGTTTGGACTCGCATAAGAGTTTACTTTTATGCATTATCTTGGACGATTCATGTACTGAATATACCTCTGTTGTGGCTGATAGAAGATTGTATACCGTATATTGAGGTGTATTGTCTGTTGTTGCTCGCATTAGGAAGCTTGATAGATGTTTCAAAGTTAGTGACAATTTAATGTATTGGATTCCGTGGCCACACTGGTTGACGTGGTTTTGTAATTAATACAGCCAAAGTAGAAAATTATTAGATTTATATGTGGACTTAATTAATTACCTAAATCAGTTATTCAGTGGGAGTCCAATGAATATAGTAGAACTGATTTGGCTTGGTTTGTTACATGGTATGAGATAGGTTAGTAACTCTAATTCTATTGTAGGAAGGGTTTTAGGGTTACAGCAGTATTATGAAAATACTGAGTTAGAGTCCCTACAACTATAGTTAATATGTTCTCTCTGCACCCATTAGCAAGAGACATCAAGGATATCCTTTGGAGACTGTGAAAAACTGTAACCGAGGGATTTCGATCAAAGCTTTGAGCGTCTTGGAGCTTATGGGAATCGATATATTCAAACAGATATGTCTTTATTAATAATCAATTATGATTTTCTCATTGTATTCTAGGGTTCATGTGTGGATTGGGAAGAGTTTCGTTGAAACTCTAAATGCATAATAATCTAACAAGGTGCAATCCAAAAGCATGTGAGAGACCATCTCCTCCGCTTGTCCACAACGGATAAAAGTAGCATCCACCTTGATATTTCTCCGTCGTAAATCCATAGCTGTAGCCCATCTAGATGCGTGCAAACCCACCATAAGAAGGATTGAAGCTTCGACAATGTGAGACAAACCCAAATCCGCTTCCAAACAGAATCCGGAATCATGTTAATAGCACTTGAAGAAATTGAAGGCCTCTATGATTGGCTTGCATCGACTAGGTTAGATAAGAGATGATATACAGTTTTGATTGGGAAGAAAAAAACCCCATTCCTAGCAACACCCTAGATCAGCCAATCTTTGGAAGGAAATAATGATAAATGTATTTTCAAAATCTCCTTGACTTCAGGGAGAGAACAGTATAACCAAAACATCCTTTTTCTAAGTTCGAATATCATGATCTATCAACTGAGATACCATATAGGAGCTGATTCTAATCAAAATCTAGAAATGGTTGGAATCAATATATCATTCAAAAATGTTAATACATGTCCCATATCCAATCTGCCATAGAAGTCCTTTTGTAAGGACAACCCTCCCATCAATAATGCTTCTCCAAGCCCAATTTGGTTGATGGACAATATAAACGGATAGAAATTATCCTGAAGAAGGGAAATAAATAGATTGTTTCATAAAACTGACCCAAAAAGAGGAAGGTTCCTTAAGCAATCTCTACGCCATTTTTGTTGATAGTGCCCGATTAAACCTCATTTTTCTTTAGAATGACAATCTTTTCCAAGATATCCAATACAAACCAGTACTTGTTAGGGAAAAATAATAATGGATACAAATCTGACCGTCAATTGAGAATTTAAGATGATCTTCGAGAAAAGGACACGTAGCATATATCCAAGGCACGAAGTATGAGAATAAGAGATGTTCGAAAGACGAATTGGTGTTCGACCCCCTCCAGACTGATCCAGACATGATGGGACAGATTGATGGGGGTAGCTGGGCATTTAATGGTCCATCATTAATGTTCATAAATACCGACAACAACTATAAATGCCAAGTAGGCGGATTTGACTGGTCAGGTCACAATATCGTAGATCGAATCAGCAAAAAGCAGGTATGACACTCGGAAAAGGTGTAAGGGCAGAAACAGTTGTCAGAGGATATGGAGGACGTAGACTAAAAGGGGGTCGAAGAAGGTCGAAGGGGTCGTAAAAGACTGACACGACACCTTAGCGCCGCCCTAAGGGGTTGTCACCCCTCGAACCTATTGTTCTCTAGGTGGCTGATGAGTGAAATATTGGTGGTAGGTGGGGAAAAGCTTGTTTGAGAAGCTTTCTCTTGAACCTATATGTAGCAAAAGAATATCATTAATCGAGGAGGATTCGATTGGATTCGATTCGATTAATCCAATTCGATTAAATCCAGATTTCCCATCAAAGAGGGAGAATTAACCCACTCTGGTATGATTCCTACTTAGTCATTTTGAGAACTTCTTCTCTATTTTTCTATCCTAAGCTCAGTCTCACCGAAAAAGAAGAGAAGATTACTGAAACTCCCGTATCTCAGGGAACCCCTATTTCTAAGGAGCTCATGTGTTTCGCTAAAAACTTCATTCTGCTTGTTCTTAGTATTCCCTAACTTTGGTATTGGAGTGGCTTCGGGATATATCCCGCCTACTTTCTTGTTGTGTAGGTGTTTCAACTACGTGGCAAGATCAGGAAAACTGAACGGATTCCACTGACAACAGAACTACCCTCTTATTCTCTCACACAGAACTACCCTCTTATTCTCTCACTAAAGTCATACTGTGATTCCAACCATTTGAATGTGCAAACTGAATAATTGAATAATTTGACTCTTGTTTTGTTTTTGACAGTTCTATATCCAGACTAACCAAAAAGAGTTGGGCTATGGTCGATCCCGTTTGACCGTCTGGTTCGATCTGCTGCTCTGGTATTTAGCTCTGCGCTCTCACACGAAACGTTTGATCGAAATCCTCCCCACTGAGTCTGACGAAAGGAACCTTCTTTTGACGTCGGGCTCAAGTCGCGAGTCGCGAGTCACAACTCAGGACCCTTCAGCAAGTAACTTTGTAAAGGCAAGTGCTCCGATTAAAGGGTCAATTGGGAGATTCTTTCACAGTCTCTCTACAATAAAGAATTGGATCATGCAATGGATGCTGACAGGTAATATGCTTATTCACCTTTGTAAAGTTACGGTTTCGAGATGAAATCTCAGTCGAAACTCGTTCGCTCTATCCGATGTGTTTTGTTATGGTTGATTAGGTTGAAAAAAATTTACATAATGTTGATAATACTATAACATAGTATGTTTTCGAATCATATATCAGATGTTTTCGAATGCAAAACCAGCATAATATCAAAATTTGCAACTTCGTACATACAAAGGTCAAGGAAGACCCTCCTTTGGCTGAATATACGAACTACTAAGTTTAATATTTTCAAATATCGGATTTAGACTCCTTCCCCTTTCTTAAAATAACCTAGTTTATGGTTTCTTCTGTAAAGCCTTTCGACTTAACACGGATTTTACATAGTGGTGCTATGTTTCCTTATATGTCATTACTGTCTTAAAGAAACTTTACTCAACATGGGATACATGCATTTGAAATTCTTCTCAGTTTTTTTGTGTGTTATACTGTCCAAACTTCAAACTTATGACGGAAATTGGTTTCCAGGTTAAATTCTCCAAGTACCTCAGCAATTAGACTTGAAGTTCTAGGCCAGCAATTGCACTTTGCTCAGGTACAAAATTGTTTTGCCTTTTGGTGGAAACTAGAGAGGGAATTCTGTTATTTAAGGAGTTCATATTGTTTAGTAAATTTAAGTACGTTGAGGTTTGTGGCCTTTAGAGATGTGCATATAGTCTAATCCTTGCAGCTGATATTCTGTATGATGCCAGTCTATCTGGTATTCTTGTTACATCCTCCATATGCATACAAATATACTAAATAAGGCTTCCACAGAATTCTACAAACGAATTAGGGGATGATCTTAGTTTCAACAAACATGAGTTGTTCATATCATTGACGGGTTGTCATAAGCACAGAAATTTTTTTAACCTTTACCAATCTAAAACTATTATAATGTGCAATACTTAAATTCTAAAGTACGGCATGCCCTCAACTTGATTTTCCATTATGTAATTTTATATGCATTATGAAATATATGTGCGGACACTTCCATATCAACAGGTGAACTAACCAGATACTTTGAGAATATTACTGTCATGATGAGTGTTTAATGATATTTTTGTTAGAAAATTTCTTTTATTTATGGTCCTATGCCTATGGCCTTCTCTGTGAATATTATAGTGTATGTTGAATCACTTAGGATGGCACTTCCAATTGATGCTTAACTTCTAGCTGGAAGGTAATTCATTCACCTCTAAGCATTTGATCTTATGTTTTCTGCATATTAGCTTCCCCTTTTTCTTATTTATATCGTTTTTCCTGACCACATAAAATTCATGTATTTTATGATTGTTTGATGTCATTGGTGGCAGGATCCTAATTCCAAACATTTGGGAACTACAGTATGGGATGCATCAGTTGTATTCATCAAATTTCTGGTAATGTCTCCAATCCTTCCTGGATGTTCATCAATATATATATGCATTGGCAGACAACATTTCTTGTTTTGTTTCTGCTTGTATATAAAACAGTCAGTGCTCATGAAAACTGCTTCAAGTTAGTATAATCTGGTTGAGATTGTTCATAATATTGTGATAATTGACATGTTCTTTCTGATCTTCTCAGTTTCATTTTGTTCTGTTCATAATTTGGGAAATTGACCATGCAATATTCTGTATCAGCTAATATCCAAACCTTCCCTGAGGAATTTGAAGTTATATGTTTATGTAGTGTGAACTAGCAATATACCACTTATTATTATCTGCTTTTTGCTCAGGAAAAGAATTGCAGGAAGGGTAGGTTTTGCCCAACTAAATTGAAGGGGAAACGTGTTATAGAACTTGGAGCTGGTTGTGGAGTAGCTGGATTTGGTGAGCTTCTTCTATCATTTCATTACTTTTAAATGACTGGCATGTGCTTGTGTCTGTGTTTTCAGATTGAAGGGCTTGACCTCACATTGTTTCATTTCTGTGATATCTTTAGCTTGAAAAAGGATTTAAGTTTACATGGCATGGTGCCACATGGATGTGAATGTAGAGTTCTTCTTTTCAGGTATGGCAATGCTAGGGTGTGATGTTATTTCAACAGATCAAATTGAGGTCTTGCCTTTGCTAATTAGGAACATTGAGCGGAACACTTCAAGAGTCTTGCAGACAGACCCTGATTCAGGTGTGCATTGAATTTTTTCGTCTGCATCTTGCCTTGTTTATTCTTCCTGTGGATTACTTTTTCTCCGTTCTTCTACTTGATTTTGGAATTCTTTTGGAAAAGCTTTACCAAAACTGAATCTTTTAGATCAATCAGATTGAACTGTAGAAGTATGTAGCTATGCATTTTACTGAAAATGGTTTCTATTGAATGTGATGGTACTGATACAGTTCTCTTACATTGAATCCTTTGCTTTGCAGTATCATTTGGTTCGATTCAAGTTATGGAGTTGGATTGGGGAAATCAGGAGCATGTAAAAGCTGTTGATCCTCCATTTGATTATATCATTGGCACTGATGTTGTAAGTTCATTAAATGAGTTATATTTCCTCATTTTTCTCAAACCAGAACTTGGTTCTGTACTGTTGTTTGGCTCCATCCATTAAGGTCCCAGTCATTGTTGCAGATAATTGCCATGTTTTGCATGGCCGTGCAATATGCTTTTTGCATGGGTGACCTGGAATATGCAGGATCTTGGTACCTTCCTAAGCTACTATTAAGAGTGATCTTATCAAATGCAAGGATATTTTGATAAATATACGTGCAGATTGATTGCATAGTACTACCTGAACAATGTGCTGTGTGCACAATGCTTTGGGGCATTAATGTGAAATTACAAAAAGGAGCAAGTTGTTCTAAGATCTAATTTTAGTATTGAAGTAGCTAAATCTAGATGAAATTTTAAAATGGTAACGTTTTTAAGTCATGAATTTTCCTATAATTCATGTGCATGAGACATCTGGAGTATTATTTGTAGAGTTGTGAGGGTTTATCATTATTAAGTCATGAATTTGGAAGACACTGCACAAGAGCTAAGTTAGGAGATTGCTGTTCCATTTTTACATGTCATTGGGAAGAGAGCCAAAAAATCCTGCTAAATGGTACTGTTATTTTAGACTGAGGTGTCATTGGAAGGTACTGCATGCCACTGTGTTAAGGACATTGGATTTTTGTGGCCAAGCCGGCTCTTGGGATTAAACCTGCCTTCACCCTTCTTCTTCTAATCCTCCAACAACAGAATTCTCCACCAGCTAAAATAAAAAATAAAAAAAGTTTACTTTCTCTAATTTCTGTTTTCCAGTCACAAAGACATTAAACTTGTCCTGCCTGTCTTTGGCTTTTGTTATAGGCTTAGACATTCGATCTTTGCTTGCGGGTTTGGACTGTGGAAAAAAATTGCTTTTAACACCCTTCAACCCACTTGCACTTCAAGCTATCTAGTTCCTTTTAGAAGCAGTTAGAGTTGTCCTTGCTAGTTTTGTCTTCAATATGTAGTTGCTTTGCCATTTCTTTGATGATCTTCAATGCTAATGTTGTGCAATTTTTGGGACTTGGGTTTTCTTTCTTATCTTCGCCCCTTGTGGTTAGACATCTCATGACTTAAAAATATTAGGAATTAGTATTTTCTTTTGGCCAGAGCTATTGATTATTCAAATTTGGATTTAAGGTTTATGCGGAGCATCTCTTGGAACCACTCTTGAAGACCATCTTATCATTATCTGGGCCTAAAACCACAATCCTGGTAATCCTTCCTTACGAATTTTATTCTGTGAACTTTGAGAAACATATGCATGGATATACTCATTTGTCTCTAGAATTATCATTCAGTTGGGATACGAGATTCGGTCTACAACTGTCCATGAACAAATGCTTGATTTGTGGAAGAACAACTTTGACGTGAAGACCATTCCAAAAGCAAAGGTTTGATCAGAACCTAATATACATTTTAGATTGATTTACAGAAAAATATTGAACTGAATGATTCTTGTCTGTGCAGATGGATAGTAAGTATCAACACGCCAGTATCCAACTTTTTATGATGGGGTTAAAGCCTGGACTAGGTTCTCTAGAGAACAAGCCCCAACAGTATGATGGGAAGAATAGTGAGGTTAGAACAGAAGCTAGTGATGCAAATGAAGAGAAGGATGAGAGCTCTAGTGAGGCGGAGGATATTGGTACTACAGCAGTTAATGAAGACAGCCAACCATTTGTGGATCTCAATAATGGTAAGATCAGTGATTGGGAAGCAAGGAGATACGGATCTATGGCAGCACGGCTTCTACGAGATGTGAAGATAACTTAAAAAATTTTGATGCTGCATCTGTAATAATTTATTTCTCATGTTTCCGATTAATTGGCTAACTAGTTTTGATTGAAGTGAGTTTATTACAAAGTTGTCTTACCTGCACAAGCGAACCTGGCGATGTTGAATTCAAAAGAAATTTTGAGATTATGAATTTGATGAGAAAATCAAATGGTGTTGCGGTTCTTATGATTACAGATATACAAACTTCATAGCTAATGTACAATCAATAGTCATCTATTACAGCCACCAAATCCACACAGATTAAGAAATAGGTTCTTACGAAATTTACCAGAGTAAGTATCATCAGTTTGTATTTATTATCTACTTGAAATCATTTTGTCAGTAAGTATCATCAGTTTGTATTTATTATCTACTTGAAATCATTTTGTCAGACAATTTTGGAAACCTTGGGGCTTTAAATGCTTTAACCACTCTTCAATTGATGTGCAGATTTAATTCAATAAAAAGATAATTTAACTAATTTTTAGAATGACATGAGGCCGGTTCCTCTCCCTGTATAGGTACCCTCCCATGGAATGTGGGATCCACTGGACATGAATGGTAATGGGATTCATGGGAGGATCCATAGCCAGGTTCCTCCCCCTGTATAGGTACCCTCTTGGGATCCACTGGACGTGAACGGTAATGGGATTCATGGGAGGATTCATAGTCGAATTACACATAGTTATAGTTAAAGCTGTTGTTGTAGATCCAACATCCTCTAGTAACCACATTATACTTCCATTTACATTATTATGGTCACATCCAATCGGACTCAGCACTTCTTTCAAACTTCGTTTATTCTACAAACCTGGGATTTTTTACACTCCTCTCAATGCTGCTAACCGCTGACTGGCATATTATCAAGCCTTAAGAAGGCAGATGCTGAATATATATTAAATAATTTCCCAACTCTTGCTTGATTGAAATGGCATGGATAACTGGTGCATTTGAAATCCATAGACTCTTAGTCTTCTAATGCGGATTGTAGATATGATTGACAGTTTGCACAAATTAAATGTAAAGTTTCAGGGAAGGAATCAAGCAGCTGTTGCTAATTACCAATAAGGAGAAAGGGTTTCTCTTCTCTGGGAGGATACTTTGAGAAGTGTTGTGGAAAAGCTAATGATAGTTTTCAGAACTGGTTTGCATGATAACTCCATTGGAAGTTACAAAACTCAATAATGTGCCAAAGCAACAGAAGATCACTTAAGCTTCTATCTCTTCACTGATCCAGTGTTTCCAGCTTATGGAGCAGCAAAAACATCATGACGTCTTTGGAGAGTCTTCAAATTCTACATCTTTGCACTGAGGGAATGGTTGGAAGATGTCAGCCGAATAACTTCAGTGCTATTGAAGTTTGCACTGAGGGAATGGTTGGAAGATGTCAGCCGAATAACTTCAGTGCTATTGAAGTTTGCATTGAGGGAATGGTTGGAAGATGTCAGCCGAATAACTTCAGTGCTATTGAAGTTCGATGGTGAGCTTGTACCAGATGCATCATTCCCAATGGAAAATGGGTCAAGGTAAATCCCCAGATAAGAAATCAGCGGATCTGCCCGGGACTTGTCAATGACAATCCTCAAATACTGTGATTTTACAGTGACGAACCGCAGCAGCCTTTGATATCCCACAGTGGTGCCGCTTATCACTGTCTTCCACTCGCCATCTTCCGTATGAATATCAAGATGGAATTCAATGATCCGTTGGCCCTTGTGAATGGGTTCTTGAACTTGCAACACATTAAATGATAAAGAGACCCCAAAGTCCAGATTTATTGACCAATCAGACTGATACTCTTCAGGTGCCCAGTAAGTGAAAATACCTTCTTCAAGAACATGGAGTGGGTCAAACTGAGATTCATCAATGCCACCACGTTTGCTGCTAGCAGTCAGGACAGCATTCTTGGCTAAATTATGGGAGAATATGGTTTGCCGAATTTTGGCGAATTCTTCAAGCACTTGAATGTCCTCATCCGATATCAGACCTGATGAATTTGGGGGCACATTCAGTAAAAAGAGACAGTTTCGTCCCACTGACTTATAATATATGTCAAGCAAAGTGAGTGCAGACTTTGGGCGTTCCGAAGTATGCCAAAACCAACCAGGCCTGATGGATACATCACACTCCGCAGGAACCCAATCATGACCATATGGGTCTCCTCCGCGAGAGTACCTGTCACACACAGACATAGAAGGGCAAGTGTACAAACCAAAGATGAGACTTCCTGATGTAATCCCACAAAATCAGGGACAGATCCCAGAAAGATTCAGATATTATGCCACTACTGAATATGCCACCCATAAAATCAAAGATAGTTCATCAAATGGGCATGAGGATTGAGATCATGAATACCTGAAACTATTGGACTAATACAGACTTACAGAGCCAACATAACAATAAGATCATCAATTCATGTAAGTGGGTAAATCCTCCCATTGTTCCAGTACAATTATCAAACTGGCAAAGTCTTGGCAGTCATTAAGGAATTATCAAGCTAAGCCATGATTTTGTGGTTTCATAATAAGCTAAAGGAGACTAAATTTTTATCACCACATCATTATAATTCTAACACAGAGTATGATATACTAAAGTTCAGGAATAGGAGACTGACCTCTGAACAACTTGCACTTCCAATTTAATATGGGGGATACGCAGGGGAAAGAGAGATAGATGGAATGCCATTACTAAACGAGAAATTGCTGGAATCTAATCAAATTGTTTTGAAGTACAATAAAACCCAAAAAAAAAAAAAAAAGAGCATCACATGAACGTGAATTCAGTGGGGGTTAACTCACTGGGGATCGGTGTCACCAATCTTGGCGGAGCTTCGATTGAAGAGGGACCAGCAAGTGGAGCCAGCAACGCCAGCTTCATCCCCTATCCACCTGGTGTCTGGACCAGCATCCGAGAATATGACAGCCCCAGGCTGCAGCTGATGAATGAGAGCAAACCAACTATCAAAGAAGTATTCCATGTCCTTTTCTCCTTCTCCTTTAGCACCATCCAACCACACCTCCTTGATCTCCCCATATCTGTTCCATTCTCAAAAGTCAACAGCTCGAGTTCAAAATTTCAACTCAAAAGCATTCAATTCTTCTTTTTTTCTTCCCTATTTCTTAGCTCGGTATCAAACAGGTAATTGAAACACCCGCAAGATTAGAGTGCTCATAATCAGTCTCCAAAAGCATAGTCAATCGGACAGCACCAACATGACTTACTCTAAAAACAGAGTCAAAAACTGAAATAGCCCATGATTTAATCGGGAAACAAAAAAAAAAAAAAAAAGAGAGACAGAAATTCAACGACTTCTTACCCTGTGAGCAATTCAGACATCTGGGCCATATAGAACTCATTATACTCATTAGTCCTGCCATAGCAAGCCTCGTGACGATCCCAAGGCGAGAGATAGACACCCAAACCAATACCAGCTTCCCTAGCAGCGTCGGCCAAATCAGCTAGAACGTTGCCGGCGCCATTCTTCCAAGAGGCGGAACGGACGGAGTAATCGGTGTAGGCGGAGGGCCAAAGGCAGAAGCCGTCATGGTGCTTGGTAGTGAGAATCACACGGGAGAAGCCAGCGCTCTTCGCGACCTGTACCCATTGGCGGGCGTCAAGTTTGGTGGGGTTGAAGATGGAGGGATCAGCGTGGCCGGTGCCCCATTCAGAATCGGTGAAGGTGTTAGTCCCAAAATGGAGGAAAAGAGCCATCTCTCCCAGCTGCCATGAGAGCTGGGCCGCAGAGGGCAGAGGTAGAATGGGAAGAGGAGCCGGCTTTGGGGAAGAAGAAGAAAAAAGAAAAGGAACTGGGGCTGTTGCTTTTGTGGTCGCGATGAGAGAGGAGAACAACAGGACGACGAAACCGATAAGCTGGGGAATGGGCTCTCTAGCTTTGCTGTTTAGGAAGGTGGGATCTCGAGCATTCCTCTCCTTCATGATAATTTGCAGGCGCAAGCTCTCACAGAAAGAAGCCCACACCACGAATTAGAGAGCAAGCGAGGGAGCAAAAATGTTGTCAGTTGTTATATCTGCATCATCACAGTGGGCATGTTCAACTTTCAATTTTAACAGTCAGTAGGAGTAAAAAGATGGCATATAAACCCAAGAACAAGGAGTAGAAGAAATATTACTGACTTAGGATTATTATGCTTAACTTAAACTCATCCTCAACTCAATGGATCAGCTAATTTATATCCACCATCTCAATCCAATTCATATAAAATATCCTGTTCGAATTTCGGTTAACAGTAAAATAAATAAAATAAAATAAAAATAAAAAAGTTCGATTTTTTTTCCTTGAAGGTTCATTTGTTTCAGTAAAACAGGAGGGAAAAAAATTCTTGCAAAACAGAAAATTTCAGTGGTTAGTTTTGCCGTAAAATGCAAGATAACTTTACAATGAAACATGTAAAATGCAAGATAATTTTACAATGTAACAAGCCAAGGCTTCCCACGTAAAAGAGGTGCAAATAAAATGAAATTGGAGAAAAATGTAAACTCAGTTTGATTGCAAAGGTATAAGAAATAAAAAAAAAATTATAATTTTAACACAACATGATTTATTATTATATTTAATAATGATACTTATAAGAAGTAAAATTTATTTTATTTTTTAAATGCAAAGATTTTGAATACAAAATGAAATGTAAGTTAATAACTAAAAATAGAATGATTAAAATTAATGACATAATCATATAATAATATGTATTCTAATGATAAAAAAAAATTTTATTTAAATTAAAAAATTTCACTTCATTTCCCATTGATTCCCCTTGCAACAAACGTTAAGGGAAAAAGTTCTCTTATTAGGGAGTGGGAAGTAGTAGATCAGCACCTTTACTCTCTATCCATCTCATCTAACACTCTCTTTCCTCCCTTGTCACTTACTGAACGTATCCATTAATGGGCACAAGCAATTACACGTGGTAACACCACTTAAAGAACCCTCCGCAACATCTAATTATGGCGTTTGTTTCCTAGGAACTAAAAAAAGAACAAACAATGGGTTTACAACAGCGCCAACATTTCTGTGTCTAAAATCTATAGAATTTATTATGTACGTTGAAAAAAACAAAGTGAGTCTAAGGATTTTGTCCAAAAATGAAAATCCTATAGTAGTACCAAAGTAAAAAATGGCCCATCCATGTGATTTCACTTCTATTCAACTATCAAAATGACCAGTCTCTTACCAAAAAATAAAATAAAAAAATGACTAGTTGATTATTCCCCGTGGTAGAAAAGGTTGAACAACTAAAAAAAGGCTTCTTCTAATTATGCTGTGGTTTATGAACATTCTCCTTTTGTTCAATAAAATTTAGAATGTAAAAAATGCTAGAGAAGAGTGCAATACATGATGTACCATAGTTGGATTAGTATAATTGGCATGTGGCTTATCCAAAGAAGATACCATAATTATCGAATGAGTAGAGTGACCATAGCAACTCATGTCATAGGATTAGACTACTGCAAAGGCAGGTTTGTCACTACTATTTAAGGAGACCATTTCTTCTTTATTTATTTATGGGAGAGGGTTTTCTCACAATGCCAGTGGGAAATGACTCTTCTATGCCACATCAATGAAGACATGAGAAATAATACTGTCACGTGGTCAAGGAAGAGAGAAAATATTAAAATATAAGAAGGGGGGGAAGGAATTCTGACACGGGAAACTTTTTGTCTATAAAGAATCAAGGAATTCATACTCACTACCTTGGATAGTAAACTTAAATGTGTCAGACAGATGGCTCGAAGAGATATACATGAGTCAATCAGGTCAGTCTTTCTCATGCTGCAATGGAGCTTCAAACGTGGCCGCTCTAAAAGCCCCGTAGAGGAGATATCAAGGGAATCAAAGATGCCAATTAAATGGTTATACCATAAAATAAAATAAAAAGGTTAATTAAACTCCATGAAAAGGGCAATGGGCTTAAAAGCCATCGATTTCTGCAGTACACTGGGCAGTGCAGGTCTATTCTCAAATTCAGTTCTGTAGTCTGTACAAGGTCCTGCAGTCTTGGCGGCGTTGCTCACACCAGATTGTGGACGACGTGTTCATGCATGCCAGAAATTGAGCTTGATCTTTGTCATCAGACAGCATAGAACATCCATACTTCGAACCTGTCACAAAAATTCAACTAATAATATGAATTTGTGCTTGCGGGTGTATGACCATGAAGGCTTTACTATATAAGTGACAGCTATGGATTTTTGTTTTAAGCAAAACTATCGCAAGCTATTGATTTTACCTCAGCTTGAGTACGGAAATATCAATGAAGTGTCCTTCCATCTAAAATATCATCTTCAACTCTCAGGATGTTGTTTTGTATGTTACCTCTGGTAATGGATTCCCTCTGGGGATCAATAATCCAACAGCCATCAACAATGAATTTTATCTGCAGCACCAAATTAAAAATCGCCATAAACAAAGGCTTTATTGCATTGGCAACAACATGCACGCACATGACTACGAGGTTTATCCCCTAAATTTGAGAAAACCACGAACCTCATGCAGGATTTATTCCTATTCACATTCACCAAAGCGAGGAACTAATGAAAGCAGAGGTTTTGATGGGCTATCACAAGGTTAACATATCATCTCAAATGGTAGTCAGATTCCAGGTTCTGTGTATTGAATCCAAGTGACAATATCTTATTCCAATTCGCCACCTTACATCTCATTCCGATTTATCACCTAAGATTTCTTTCCAATTCATCACCTAAACATAGACTCCTTAATTAACTATGCTTGTTCGGCCATGAGCCAAGACCAAACATCAATGCAATGATGAGACAAATTTTGATGTGCAATCTGAAAAAGCTTCTAAGTGCTGCTCATATGAGAAACATATAAGGATAAGCAAGTGTGCCTACCTAAGCGTGGCATCTGTACATTTGTTTGGTCACTGGAACTAGGGAAGCGATGACCATGACATCTAACAGGAACAGTGATGTGCACAAGTTTTAACATGAAGCAACTGTATTTCAGATCATGATGAAGTGGTCATCCTAGCAACAGACAACCAAATGGAAACTGCAATGAGAAAGTTATGGCCTCTGCAGAGAGATACAAGGGACTAAAAGAAATAGCATCAATCAGCAAAACTTATGCAAGCTGATGTACGAAACTGCAGGAATAGGCCCAACTAAGAAGTTGGAAATTGATACAAAAATATATGAATGCAAAGGTTGCTGAACAACAGTGACTTTTAACAGAACCTCAGAGGCTGTGACTAAGGTTGATTGGATATTACTCTGCAAGTATTATGCAAACAAGTTAGAATGCTGCACAGAAAGACAACAAGGGAATAAAGCTGGTGCCGAAATTTAATCAATTGACTATGAATGAATGCGGAATCCACATACAACTTGAAGACTATATGCAGAACTAACCAACATGAATTTGAGAGATGGACTTGAATTCTGCAGAGATTAACTAACTGAACTAGATGAAAACAGAAAATAGAAGAAAGTGAAGGACAGGGAAACTGTTCACAATGAACAGCCTCTAGCTTAACTATCTAAACCGTAGGAAGAGAACCATTCCAAACCATAACAATAAAAAGAAAGCCAGCAGTTTCCTGCATGGCCCACTTAGCAAGACCTTGTACACCCCAAATATCAGCCACATGGCAGGTTAAAATTTAAATAGGGCCAGAATTTTGTGGAGAGGTAGACCCCGAATCCCCTGTTCACATATCAAGTTTCAACCCAAACAGAATTTCCCAAAGTGGCAAATGAAGCTTTGAAAATCCAATAGAAAAACAAGTTACCAAAAATTGTTGAAAAGAAAAGGATGGTTAAAAATACAAAGGAAAAATGCCAATACATGGGAGGGTATATAATCGATTTTGGCACTCAAATTTAATATGTAGCCAATCCAGACAGTTCCCCTATATATCCACAGGTTAGGATTGTCACATCCCCCTTCCATGTGGCACAAACTAGGTGGACCATGGAGGAATTTCCCGGACAGGCCGCACAAAAGAACTTTTGCCATGGAAAGGGAGACCATTCCATTATATTGAAATAAATTGAACTACAAACTCATTATAGCCACATTTACTTAAAGGACCGATTCCTACACAAATTAAATCCCATTCCTACTTTAACTTCTTAAACAAAATCTTAATTGGACTCAAACTAAACCCATTACAGTCAGGACTAAAATTAAACTTGTGAAGTACACCAATTAGTATTTATAACCCAAATGAGGCCCTTCAATAAACAACAAAAGTTGTGAGGTTTTGTATCCATAACAGCTTGCCACATCAATAATCATGGGTGGTTCATGTGATAGAGGACCTCAAAAGTCCATAACCATCTCACTGGTCAAGTTTCAGCCCAAAACAAGGATGGATAGTGCCTAAAAATGAGTTAGAAGAGACAAAACTTTTACTGAAAGGCCACTTCATTTAATTACAGTGAATGGTACTTCAGTAATTTTATGAAACTTTTTAACCACTAGGGGTGCTTGTTTCAGGCTAAATTTGATCGTTCAGATGGGAGGGGTCAGGGATCCTCCATAACATGTACCCACCCATGCCCATCCAAGTTTCCATGCAAGATGTCATGACATCTGTATTGATGAGGACAATGCTCATACAATAACCCAAAACTTTAAGCTCCCTATTATGAATCAAAACTGAAACTTACAAATTATAGTTTTAAAAAAGGTTAAAGCTTTTGTGGTCCGCAACCCACAAACAAAATTGGTTGGTGGATGCATATGTTTTGCCACATGGAAGAGTGATGTGGCAATTCTGACAATTAGATATTAGGAAATGGCCTAAATTGGCCACATGTCAAATTTCAGCCTCATATTCAATCATTTACCCTTCTATCTAATGGCATACCCTCCCATGTATGTCCATGCAACTCCTCTAATCTCATGCACCCTCTTGGTACTCCTGAATTTTCATGCTTTATTTTACCACATGGCCAACTCCGATTTGGCTGAAACATGAAATGCAAGTAGGGGATCTAGAGGTCTACCCGTCCAAAAAAATTCAACCCTAACTGATCAGCCACATGGCAGACCTACCTGGATTTTTCATGCTAACTTTAACTTATTATGTATAGTATAATCAGGATTTGCTAATAGCAACCCTTAGTAAGAATATTAATATTCATAATTACCAAAAATAATAAATTAACAAAATTACAGTACAGATGATCCAGCATGAAAAGGGTAAAAGGAGGATCTTGAAACATTGAATTCACATAGACAGTTAAGCGCAGTCTGAAAGCAAAATGTCTGTCCTCATAAATAATAAAGAAAATGCATTTCTATTCCAAAGAAATTTTCACAAGAAATTTTAAAAATTCAGGGAGAAGCAGTGTCTGTGTTTCCGAAAGTATGCTTTTGTTAACATTTATTCAGATATAAAATTACTAATGCACAGCATTGAGGGTTGATGTTCACACCTCATAAACCCCAGGATAAAGCCATAACACTGTTGACCATAGCCTGGATTTCCTGGGAGAATGTTAAGAAGAATGAGTCTAGAATTCTAATAATATTTTCCAAAATAAACTGCAAAAACAAATGGGTAGAGCAAACAAAAGGCAGCAAAAGCTGAGTAAACAGTATATATGCAGAATTCATTTTATAAAAATGCAAAACTGAATATTAAAACATAAAAGCTGAGCAAGCAAATGGATGATGCCTTAGATTTGCCATATGGTAATCTCAAATTTTCATCCCAAAACAGATGGCAAATTTAAGAGATGTACCACAGAAAGGTTGTACACTAACGCTCTCCTCAATATACTTAAGAAATGAATATCTGAGTCACAAAGAGGTCATAGAGATAAGGAGTGTGGCAGATTTGGCCAAGCTTTTGAATTTATCATCAATCCCTTCTCAAAAAACCAAAATGACTTCAATCTTGGTGAGAAAGAAATAGAATAAGAAACATTAGTTGTTCTAACTGTACCAGAAAGGCTGAATCTACTTCTAAATTCAGATATCAGGAGAAAGCAGTAAAAGTAATATATTTAAGTTCCTTTCTGATGAGGAAAAACAATGAAAAGAAAATTCCTTCCCAAGTCACTCTTCCATTTTCCTACTGGTCGCCCCTTCAAAAATTCCAAATGAACCAAATTGTTTAATACCACTAAGTTCTTGTACTGCTTAATGGTAAGTTCATATTCTCTGCAAATAACATCTCTTGATTGAACACAGATTTAGTATAGTGAGAAGGGAGAAAGAATACTTAAGGTTTCATCATTTCAGATCTGATTACTAAATGGTTGAATGAAGGCTTAAAAAATATCCTAAACCTAGGTTTTTACCCAAAAGGGAATAAAGAAGGAGAGGGAAGGAGAAGACTAAAAGTAATTTCCTAATAAATCACATCTTATGTTCTTAAAAAAAATTGATAAAGAAGTACAAGAAGAAGAATGAAGAACTGCAGAAGTTGGAAACGATGTCAAGGCAGCATCCTACCTTTTTATTCAATTCTACTTTCTTTAGGAAGGGGGTGAAACATAGTTGTCCAGGCAGTTTGGTTGCCTTATTTTATTATACCTTTTTTATTTGTTTATTTATTTTTTAATTAGTACCATATGTAACATTTTTATTAGAAGTGTAGGGTACATATATACACCATAATGCATGGATCATGCTTATGTATTAAAAATAATAAAAATTGATACACTAACTTCCCCCTTTTTGTATAAATCCACTTATTAAGATGTACCCTTACAAAGTACTGGGAAGTGGGAACGCCTTGGGTACTCCTTAGGTACGCCTAGGCATTCATGCACCTCTCCAACACCTTGGGTCACCTTAGCGCCTTGACAACTATGGGGTGAAAAGCACTCTAACCGCTCAAGTAGGAATTTTAATTAACCAATGATACTGTCACTGGAGTTTTATACCAGAAGACAAATCATGATCTCTTTGGAGACACTCCAAGTAAGGCTGTCAATGGGTTGGATATTATCCAGCATTCCAGCTCCATATTAGAAATTGGCCTGCTTAAGGCAAATTCGGATAGAGTGATATTCGACATGAGTAGAGCATTAATAATCAGATTAGATACGGAAAATAGCAATACCCAACCTAACTATTATCCGACCAGATGATCTTTCAACATATGACATGAATATATGTAAATTGCATATGCGACCTCATACACGTAAGGTTTTAGTAGTCATTTTTATTTATAAGTGTATTTTGGGTATATAATATTTTATTCTTTTAATTTACATAGTTTTAATTGTTTTAAAATTATTAACATTATATTCTTCCAATTTCTAAATATCACGTACTAACCAAATAGTTTGATAAACATCACCTACCATCCACACGTTTCTAACATCATCAACTACCACCCAAAATTTTAAGACGTTTAACAAAGAGGCCTAAGCTGTGAAGACATTTTTAGATGTTGATGTCAGCTCAAATCCAGTTTTTGGTGGACAATAATACCCTTACTGTAAGGTTTGTTGGATTAAGCCTCATCTCCTTCTTCGTCGATGTTTGGCAGTGGTGACTGTGTCGCACACCGATCATGTCCTCACCTTCGCTTTGTTCTTTAATTACAAAACCCTAAGCAGTCCAAATTCATCCTCAGCCGATGCAGAAATCAAGAAGATTCTCTAATTTTTTTCTTAGAGTTTCTCGCATTTTGAATTTCTAGCCGCTGATTCTCTGATGTTCCGTCTCTCATTTCAAATTTGTTGGGTGATCCAAGTAAATCAGAGGGATTTGGAATAATATGTGGATCAGAAATCGGTTTCTGCTTGTTCAACCTGCGTTTTAGTGCTTTGAGATTATCGTAAGTTTCATCAATGATGGAAAAATATGTTTCACTTCAAACATTTCTTGCAGGGAGAACATTTGAGTCGATTCCGACAGATTCCCGACGTCATTGAGCGGCTTGCACATCTGTCTTCTTTCCTTCCATCTCTTCTTCCTCTAGGTTCTATATTTCTGAAATCTTCTTCAAGCATGAGTTTTTAGGGGATTATTGTAATGAGTATATTTAATTTCTTAGAGTTAAGTTGGAGGAGTGTATGATGGTTTCAATTGAAGAATTGATAGATGTTATACTGGTGCAAACGAGGGTGATGGAAATCTCAGCCATAAATGTTGGTTTACATTCATCTTTGCTCGGAGCCCAAGTCATTGATTCCAAATTTGCACCGACCAAAACAATTTCCAAGACGAAAGATCCAAAGGTAACCTTGTCGAAATTTTTTCATTCAAGGAAAAAATTAGACAAGCCGTTAAGACATTCATCTTTGCTCAAATCAGATCCAAATTGTGAAATGCGGGAACTGTATTTGGAACAACGTTTTAAATCTCGGCGAGATCTCGAAGATCTCGATGAGATCTCGAAGATCTCGAGGGGCTCGAGACGAAATCTCGCCTCGATACAGTGTATCGACCATCTCGACCAGTTCTCGAGCTGGTTTCGACATTTTCGACCATTTCTCGACATTTTCGACCATTCCTCGACATTTTCGACCAGTTCTCAACCATTTTTCAACTAGTTCTTGACTGGTCTCGACATAATTTATGAATTATGATTGTATGGTCTACTCGACTACTTTGGATTTTTTTTACTATGACAATTAACTAATTGAGTGTTATTATGTTTATTCTTCTCCTAAAATATCATTTTACTGGCTCATTTGGTCTTCTGTGATCTTCTATTAGTATCACATTATGTAGAATAGCCAATATTACCCTAGGTTTACATTTGAATTTCAAACCGACACTGCCAAACATGAGTGTAAACCCAAACAACCACCATGTGTGATTATTTATACAGTTTTATGGTTTAAATATGTTTATATATGCTAGAAGAGGGTTCCCCCAGAGTATCAAGCTTTAAAATGGTCATTTTAGGGTCGAAATACACATTTTAAGCCTTCACGGCTTTTGTGCAATGTCTCGCCGAGATCTCGACCGAGATTTCCAAGATCTCGGTTTCTCAGAAGGTCGAGACACCTTCGAGACTCGAGATTTCGAACTATGATTTGGAATGGAGAAATTTCCAGTTTTTAAAGGCTGTTGCAGGCCACCGCCGGATTCATATGGAATTTCAGGATGTAAGAATTAAACAGAGATGACAGAACGACGAAAACTGTAGTTGTAAAAACCAAATAAAATGAGGGTAATCCATTCGTTTGAACACAATGAGCAAGAAGGAGAGATCGGTTAAATGATCACGCATGCCGGCCTCACTGAAGTTGCTACCGGCGCCATATCCATGGGACTTGGCAGGTACCAGTTCTCATCATGATTTGAGAAAAAATCTAGATCTGGCTCTGTTAGCCCGTGAGATGTTCATCGCAGCCAAGGCCTCTGATCTTGTTGATGCGGGAGTTTCCATTACTTTTTTCTTTGATTAAAGATCCCAAAAACAGATCGCCGTGAATGAGAGAGAGGGAGAGATAGAGAGAGACAAGAACGAAACAGGGATCTCTGGATTATCTCTGATTTCATTTCTCATGAACGAAAGCAATAAATCTGGATCTGGTTTGCTGAAAACAGAAGAAAATTGTTTTTTTCAGGTTGATGTTGACGGCATGGGTCTTCACGGCTGAAAACCAAGCTCTGCAAGAAGCAAAGAGAAATATTTGAACCAAAACCCATCCTTCGTCTAACGCTTCCACTTCCCTGATGGTGAACCTACCGCCGACGCCATGGATCTCCTTGGTGGCCGACCAAGAGCAAGAGACACTCCAGGAAAGGGGAGAACGATGAGGGAGAGAGGAAAGATAGGGGAGAACAAAACTAACCACTTACCGGAGATTCGATTTTGCCGCAAAGAAGGAACCAGTAGGTGGTAGGTGACGTTTCTCAATTTAAAATAAGAAGGGTATAGATGTCTAGAAAAAAATTTAACTCTCTTCCGTCAGTTAGATGGGTGCGGTTGATGATTTCAGAAACCAGTGGGTGGTAGGTGATGTTTCTCAAACTATCTAGGTAGTACATGATATTTTCCCTTTATTTTGTATAAGTTTAATATGTTACTTTTATATCTTTTAACTTAATCGGATATTTAATATCCTATATTGTATTGGATAGTTAATCAGAGAGATACATGGATCAGGTACTAAGTTTCTGTTGGATATTTAAGCGGATATCAGATATCTGATTAAATAATTAAGCTTCCATTTAGAGCCCTAACTACATGCTACGGTTAGATTAAAGCACAATAGATTAAAGTCCTGTCATAAGTATAAACACAGAAAGAAATAAATAAAGCAGGCTACTTTCTCATGGTCAAGTTAGGAAACACATGAACGCCACCTAATCTCATTTGGATGTTGTCAAATATTCATACCACAGAACAGGATTAGTGGATGCTGCTGATCCATACCATATAACAGGTCTAACTGAGATAACAAAATCTAAGAGGTATGAATAGACAAAGGAAAGGCAACTCTGATAAACATATCTCAGAAATAATGAAATTTCAAATACCTTGATCTGAGGGAATTTATGGCACTAGATGAAGGATGTAGATCCATTTTAATTCGATGATCCCACCCATTGAAGCTGCCTGCCACTTCCACATTGTTTCCATTGGCCCAGTACTCAATCTGAACCTAGTTAAATCAAATAATGTAACTCCATTTAGTACATCAGAGTAAGGCTTACTTCTGACACACGCACTACCACACACAGAACCCTGTCAACAAGTTGAATCATGATCCGAATCTGATCAGAATAAAGTGGATCCTGATATACCTAGATGTGATTATCATGCAATCAAACTAACTCAAGTACAGCTAAAGATTACTTGTGTCAAATGAATATTAATGGTCTTACGGAATTCGGATCATCTACAACATACATCACAGGACCATCCTATTGTTAACCAATAAAAAAATAGTCACAAACTTAAACTGATTTGGTAATTCCATCAAAATTCGAGGCTCCCGCTGCTGCAGGATCTGGGGAGGGCAGAATGTATGCAGCCTTACTCCATAACGTGGAGAGGCTGTTTCCGTGTTTCGAACTCGTGACCACTAGGTTGCAATATGACAACCTTACCGTCACACCAAGGCTTGCCCTCGGTAATTCCATCAAAATAAATAAAAATAAAAATAAAAACCTACTCCCTGTAATTCTCTTCCTGCTTTGCCCCTCTCCTCCCTTTACTCTCACTTCTCTCTCAGCCAGAGATAGACAGGGATAAACACAAATGCTGTCAACAGAGTTTGCTCACAGACTGACACACACAGCAACCATCTCCAAACTGAACCACTTCTGCTGCTCTAACAGCAGAGTCATCTCCCCCCCTTCTCCTTTGACCAGCAATGTCCCACTGGAACCATTATTTAGTGGTAAGTGCTTTGGAATTAGAAAGCCTAAAGCATTAAAGGGGAGATCAGGTTTTGTTGAATTTTCCCTTCTCTTTAGTATTCTTTGCTTTGCTTGTTTTGGTGTTCTGGAAAGAGTTTGTAGGTTTGTTAATCTCTAGCCCTTTGATAGGATTAACAGGCAAAATATGAAGCATCAATTACTCATCTGAATCTTCTGGTTTTACCAGCCCTATGGTAGATTACTAGGTTAGGTTGCAGTATTTAACCTGTTAGACAAGACTTTCTCATCTAAGGGAACCTAATTATTCCTTCCTACCCCAGAATAATCCTCACCAATTCTATTCTTTCAGTTTGGAGGGATGTTGAGAGCAAGGGGGAGAAGCAGGAAGAACACTTCAGGGTTTTTTTTTTTTTTTTGGGTTCTTATTAATCAATCTAGGCAGAAATCAGTTCACGGCTTTTCTTTACTTATCTTTTCTTTTTTCCGATTGGCAACAGATGATCCTGTGACGCATGCCACAGGTGATCAAAACACAGTCTTCCAGTACTTGATTGGCATTTTCTATATGTATAATGCAAACCTAAAATTAAAATGCATAATATAGTTGTCAAGGCATCGCCTAGGTGCCCAGGTTGCCTTGGTTCGCCTTGGAAAATAGGGCCCCTTGGTCGCCTAGGCAGTCGCCTTAGTCGCCTAGGCGGGCTTCTTGGTCGCCTAGGTGCCCAGTCAGGCCTCCATCGCCGTGGTTCGCCTTGGCACCTTGACAACTATGATGCATATACAAAAATTAATTCATAATTAACTTAATTCTCTTCCCCATTTCTCTCATGCTACTCCTCTCATCTCTTCTGGAACCCTTAGGCCCTGCCATCCCCCCAGATGCTTCGACAATGATGACAGTCAATTGAAGCCTTTTAAAAGCAACTGAACTCCCTCTCATTACCAAAGATACAACTTCTTGTGCTGATAGTTTATGTATGAAAGTGATTTCTGTTTTCTTTTTTCTTCCAATTTCTTTTCCTTTTCTCAGGTTCATAACTTCTTTTACCTTAGAATATTCTATTTCTTTCAGTTAGATTTCTGCTTTTCTTTTTTACCCCTTTTACCAAAAATAAAAATATTATAGTCAGAAATCCCTTCGCTAGAGCTAATGGACAATTGGACATAGTATTTGAATTGAATGGATAAGAGAACAATTCCTGACACCACCAAAAACAGGTTATCCCATTCTTGACACCACCAACAATATTATAATTATCAATGTTTATTCACCCAAATTAAAATATTGCCTATTCCTGACAGAAGCATTTAAAACACCTCTTTCAGTCCCAATAAGCTTTCTTCAGCAGCATGTAATTCTGCATCTTTTGCTGAAATAACTTTTTGAGCTTTGTTGATCTCTGTCTCTGCCTTGGTCTGTAAAATGGACAAGGCGCACTGAAACCAAAAGGGAAGAAGTTAAAAGTCAGCTTCGAATTGTTTTCAAGATGCTATTAGATGAAATAATATCATACTGGAATATTACAACATGGTTTAAATATTATTTGAGCTTTTGTCCTCAAGGAGTGAATTTAATTCCAATTCCCCAAGCATTAGCCCTGGATTCCTGCTGTCTAGCAGTTTACTACCATCTTGGCATTGGAAACAACTAAGATAATGACAAAAATCCCTCCCACTTTACACAGTCATTCGGAAAGAAACCAGAATACCAGATATGTCAAAGTTTCAGGTCTTCAGCATCCTTCCACTCATTT
This sequence comes from Protea cynaroides, assembly GCA_028583415.1. Classification (NCBI taxonomy): domain Eukaryota; kingdom Viridiplantae; phylum Streptophyta; class Magnoliopsida; order Proteales; family Proteaceae; genus Protea; species Protea cynaroides. Next base: position 61,735,601 of record CM053269.1, on the reverse strand, counting down.
CTTTTGATAATCAAGAAAATTGCATCTTATAAAGTTTTCTTATAGTTACCACTTATAGACTCAACCTAGATCGTGAACCATTTTGGCTTGTTTGACTATGAATGGACTTTGTTAAAACCTGGATATTTTGAGTGATCCTGAATTCAAGTCCCTCATAGGCTCACACCATGAAGCTACATTTTTCTTATATATAAAGAAAAGGGTGGATGTGAAATGTGGCATTGATTCATGGCAAATGATGGTTCAATCGGTGCAATGTCCGGGCCAGTCCAATTCCAATTATTAGCGGTTTCTTGTTCCTTATGGTACTGAAGCTCAATGCAGAGAACATCCAAATTAAACATGTGCATATCGAATTGGCTGAAACACTGATTGAAAAAAGACTAAGAGAGACTTGATTAAGAGTGATCCTGAATTCAAGTCCCTCACAGGCTCACACCATGAAGCTACATTTTTCTTATATATATAGAAAAGGGTGGATGTGAAACATGGCATTGATTCATGGCAAATGAATTGGTTGATCCAAATTAAGAGTGATCCTGAATTCAAGTCCCTCACAGGCTCACACCATGAAGCTACATTTTTCTTATATATATAGAAAAGGGTGTATGTGAAACGTGGCATTGATTCATGGAAAATGATGGTTCAATCAGCGCAATGTCCGGGCCAGTCCAATTCCAATTATTAGCGGTTTCTTGTTCCTTGTGGTACTGAAGCTCAATGCAGAGAACATCCAAATTAAACATGTGCATATCGAATTGGTTGAAACACTGATTGAAAAAAGACTAAGAGAGAGAAGTGCCTAAACATGGGTCATTGATGGTTGCTTCTCTAGAAAGCCCAACACATTTAATATCTTTCCAATTACTAAAATATACCAACTTTAGAAAATTAGTAAGAGAACCAGGAGTAGAAACTAGAAAGTGGAGATGAAGACCAGCACACATTACCATGGAGGAGAAAAAACATTTGAATAAATACTACTAAGAATGTTTTTCAGAAAAGAAAAAAAAATTAAAAATAAATAAAAAAATAAAAAAAGGAATAGAATAAGAGTTGTACAGATACCTGTTCCTTCTCAATCTGTTCTTTCAGTTGAGACAATTCCAACTCCTTCCGATGCTAAGCACATCCAAAGCATCAAACAAAAAGTTTGGCTCACTACAAGATATCCTGATGATAGGCAGAACCAAAAAAGGGTAGACTAGGATATGTAGAAAAACTTTGTACCAGCAATACATTCAGGCTGTTGATTGCAACTTCATTGTCCCTATCACATGCCTGGAGTTTCAAATGGAAAAAAGCAACAGATATTAATTTCAAAATCAGCAGCCACCTATGCTATGCACAATCTGTTTTTAGTATAATGATGACCTCAACATCCAAGCCAGTATCTTTCAGTCCTTCGGTTGGCAAAAGGTCACTCCTACAAATAATTTCAAGCAATAAAAGAAATCAATTTAAATAAAGGCAATTCTACAATGCTATATAAAGAAAGAAAAAGAGGAAAGTTTCTGAAAGGAATTCCATCAAGTAAACATTTTATTTTATTCAAAACATAAAGAACAGAGAATAGAATTTCAATGTACTAGGCATCTCTATGTGCATAATTCACACAAAAAGTCAGGCAGCCCATTGTCTCACCTTTATGTGCAGGTTAACAGGAAGCTGAAACCAAGGCTCAGATCTAAGACATCATTAATAAGAAGAAAGAACAATAGCAGAAATTATTCGTGCTTCATTTCACTCAAGCTTTTATTGCAAAGTAAATATAAGCTGTGGATACCATGGCAGGATTACAATAACGAAAAATCAACCATATCAATTATAATTTATAACAATTATGAAATTCTTTCAACTTTCAATAAAGACAAGGAATTTCCCATCAGAACATTTAGATCAAACTTACTCCACTAAAACACTGACCCGTGTAGGAATGTTTCTGCAGTGGGTACAGCAATCTGTTTGGATTTCAAGATTTTTCCATTTGAAGTGACATTACTTCCAGTATCTTTTTTATTTGAACTTCCCTCGATTGGAGCAGTTGATTGAACGTCCATTTTGTTTTCCATTTCCTTGCTTGTTTTTCCTTCGTCAACAGTGCTCTGGCTCAAGATGCCATGTCCCATATAAGACTCGGTAAGCAGCAGCTCCATATCTTCAACTTCAAAAGCACCAAAAAGAAATTCCCACACATCACTTTCACTATTATGTACAAACTATTAGAAATTAGAATGATAAGAAGCAAAAAGACACTAAGCATAAACCACCATCCTAGAAAACAGTGTTAAAGATTAAAAAATAATAAAATATCGTATAGCATTCACAACTTTAGAAAACTGGTTATGACAAAGACAAGGCATCATAAATTCAGAGTAGTCGGGCTTCGACTATTTCAGCTGACTCGGCCAATAAAAGAAGTCAACTTGCAACGCTTAGTTTCATCTTTCAACTCCTTTCCCAATGACATAATACAAGACCGGCTTGCACAGGAATTTGTCACATATTGAGGTAAAAAGATGTCTTTTGAAATAGGAGAAAACGTGGATAATGAGAATCAATCAAACTATGATTGCGTATACGTAATGAGAAAGAAATGACCATGGAAGATAACAAAGAGAGGGAAATAAGAGTTGAAAAACAGAGAGACGGGATCGGTTTGGTCTGAAATTTAGAACTGCATTGCAGCATATGAAAAGTTATGTTCAAAGATGAGGAAATAAAATGGTTTTGCAAATCTATACAAGTGCATTTAGAATTTAGAATCAAATGCAACATGTAGAAGCAGTGTGATTACGTAACCACCAAGTCATTTGGTGGATCATCATTGTACCACAAGTTCAAAGTTACAAAAGCCATAACCCCACTTTACTTTTTACCTTTGCCACTCTCCCTTTAAAGAGAAGAAAGAATAAGTACTGTAGGCACCCTTAAAACTAAAACTTATTGTGGAAAAATGTTCTGCTACTTATAAAAGGATATTAGGGATATGTAATTACTCAGGCACATTTGTCAGGTACTTCATCCCATAGTTCCAGGTTTCGGTCGAAACCACATGTTTCGAGGTTTCGACCGAAATAAGTAGGTTTCGAGCCTGGCCGAGACGAAACCCAGGCTCGAAACTGACTTATACCATATCTCGGTGGTTTCGTACTAAACCTATGTTTCAACCATAAAATGAACCAAGGTCTACATCTAAGTGTTGAAACCAATTGAAACCTTACTGACAATCATCAGGCAATACTTATTTATGACTGATATCATTTAAGTAAATTTTCACTTACTTAAAATATTATTCATAAATAAGCAAACACCCCCCATTTGAATATAATAAAAATAGTCTAACATTCAAATTCCATAAGAATAAAAAGTCAACCCTCCAGTTCAAGAAAAAAAACCGTATTTTTTTACGGGGGAGATTTTCAACTTCTAAATGCTAGGTCTTTTTCCAAATATAAAAATTTCATAAATCTTATTAGTAAAGCATCATTAAAAACCAAGAATGCACCAAAATAATCTCTTGCTTTGATGCCCAAAAAATTGTTTACATTCAGACGACTTTAAACAGCATTTGCGTACTCCGAACAAGGTTTGACCGGGGTGTAACTCCTTCATTATAACTCGGATTCAAGCAATCTCGGTTTTGTTGGAAAGCTGATTATGTTATAATCAGCTTTGCAACGAATTCAAGATTGCTTGAGTCCAAATATTAAAGGAGTTATGCTTCGGTCAAATCATGTTAAAAGTACGTGAATGTTAGTCAACAATTGGTGTGATACCATGTTGTGGGATACATACATGCTGCAATCAAAGGAGCGTTATTGCAACCATCAGTGGTACGTTGCACCTGGTTTAGATATACCACAAAGCTTAGCATGGAACTAATTGGTGAGACTTCTAAATTCTAAGTTCAATGTATTAATTTTGAATGAATGTTGTTAATTAATAGCTTAGTACATTGTGGTTTATTTCAGCGTACACTACCAAACTTGAGTCCACACTACATGTAACTATTTTTTTATTTTTTTTTTCAAACTAACATTAAAAATAGGTGTAAAATGGTTTAAATAAGGTATACAAAAAAAACTAGACAAAAAAAATGTAGGACTCGAAACCATGGAGGCAATAAAACTGGGAAAAAATACCAGGTTTCGGCCTGGTTTCGGCTAAAACCATGAGTTGTCTCATTTTCGAGGTTGACCGAGATAGGCCTCGAAACCGGCACCTTGAACCTTGCTTCATCCTAACTTATACTTGATATATTACTCACCCATGACTAGTTAATTTTTTTTCACTTCAATTCATCCCAAAAAAAAAAAAAAAATCCATTTCCAGTTTCTAGTCATAGGATTGGATCAAGATTCAAATAGTACCTTTTTTTTTCTGATGAGCAACAACTTGAAAAATAACTTAAGAAATGGTAATGACTACCAAAATGAATGCAATATTATGTATTTGCAAACTTACTTTCTATTATATCCAACTCTCCATTTTGGACAAAGTTTGCTGCCTTATCCTGCAATGATGATTCTGTTGAAGAATCTCCAGATCCCCAACTTTGTATACCAAAGGTGGGGGCTGGAACACAATTTACATCTTCATCCTGACCTTCCAAAAGTGGCACACCTTCAGCCAGCTCATTCACTATTTCATGCAGACCATTTAAAAGTATATATGGCTGTCAGAGAATTCAGGATCATGGTAAGATCGGATTTCAAAATATAATAACCACAAAAAATCCATACCTGTTGATTCAATTTCATATAGAACGGTACCATTTTGATTTTCATATGAACTAATCTCCAAATTGGATTCTACATTTGGCAAGTTTTTGAGAAGTTCTTTAATAAGCTTATACCCTCTCCGTCTGACAATGTTTGCAAGGTCTTGCCTGTAGGAGTTGTACATAGCAGATCTTGAGAGAAATGCAACCCATAAAAAGAAAGGAATCATTAATGGTAAATGACAATGTCTTGGCTCTCAAGATATAAACACAAATCACTCCAAAGTTGGATTCCAGTAGAAGGTTGGAATGAAATTGCTTTCAGCTACCTATGTTAGTACAATTTTTTTGTTTCAATAAGTAACAATTTATTGATATTTATAAATATAAAAGTACAATGTAGTACTAAAACAACAACAACAAACAACCCTCTAACCAAGGAATGATACCCCTCTAAGTTATGTTAGTTCGGTTGTGCGTTGGGTATAATGTCCCTTCCAGTACAAGATCCATTTTTTCTGGTCCATAATTAATTGAAAAAAAATGATTTTCCCCATTATTAGATTTAGAGAGGAGGAAGTTATTGTGATCCAAATCACATGAAAAAAGGGAACTAACCATCTGTTCATTAACTATCTGAGAGCATGGTTTGAAATTTCTTAGCCAAAGTTTTGCCTCATTTCGTCGAAGTTTCTCTTCATTTCTAACATTTCTGTAGCGGCAAAAGGGTTGAAGTGAGGAGAAACTTCGACAAAGCGAGGTGAAACTTCAGCTAAATGAGTTGAAATATTGTTACTGTTGAAACCACTCTTAGGAATTGAATGCTTGGATGGTCTTTAGGGACCAGCCAGCCTTGTATTTATAATTAAAAAGAGAATTACACAAACAAACAAAAAAAACCCTAAAAATGACTCACAAACTCACAATAGGAGTTGACAGAAGGAAAGTTAGATTCCAAGAATGAAACTCCAAGTCCAACTCTAATCTAAACAAAGCTGGAAACTAAACAGCACTAACTAGTTGACATCCAGACAACCGACACATATTTTAACAATTACAACTGAGCGAAATAATGAATGAAAATAGTGATCAATCTAACTGAGTTTAATTTACTGAATCCGTACTAAAACTAGTTGGTCTAAATAAGGGTAGTTCAGGAGACACCGGGATTATAATATCATATGACAAAAGCAACTATGACACTCAAACCCATTTCTACTGACATGCCCAAAATAAAGACATACATCAATGTTTTTGTTTAAAACAGAAAAGGATAAAATTAGAAGCCTTTTTATTTGAAATAGAGATAGAATTAGAAATGCATTATTGTGTTCACACTACTACTATAGTTAGAAATTTTTTGTTGTGTTTCACAGCCCTTTGTGATCCTCTTTCTATCATCCAATTAGCTTATGAGTTATGACATGGTTTTACTAAACTCAATCCATTACACAGTATCATGCAAGGAGATGCAATGCAGTGGGGAGAGTCTTCTGTTTTGCAATTTTCTTTCTTTTCAATTTTCAAACAAGCCTATGATGCTGTTCATTAGATTCTCAGTTCAGCAACTGAAACCACCACCTGTTCGATAAAATTCCACAATCAAATCTGTGCAAATATTCCTATTTCCCATAACCGTGTCTTGCCCTACTCTATCTTCCCACCACAAAATGATATAAATGACATCTCATTCTAGAATGTCTGGGAAATCAGAACAACAAGCACCTTCTACCTCAAGAAACGACAAACGCGTGGAGCAGAAGCATAGGATTCTGACAACTAAAACAACGGCTATATCTAAAATCCAACACCGGCCCCCCTCCGAGCTAGCGTCTATTCATCAGTTCCAAGTTCGCAACCAATACAATCAACCGAGAACATTCAAACTCCCTAAACCCGTCATCCAAGTTCAAAGAACAATGAGTCAAAATGCACAAGAACCACTTTTGTGGAATGTAGTTCTTATGCGGTACACATTCTTTTTTCAAAAAGAAAATTAACGTAAAAAAAGCAATCCAAAGAAGCCAGAGAAAGAACGCTCGAAGAGACAAAAGGCAGAAGGAAAGAGAGGAAAGAAAACAGAAGTAAAAGCTAGAGGCAGAGAAATCAAAATTACCTTCCATGCTGCGTAAGCTCCTTCATGGACGGCACGTGATCTTGGGGAAGTCCAACCATGGAAATGAACTCCCGGATATCCTTGCATAGTTCCGCATTGCTCTTCACCTTCTTTCTTACCCTGCTTTGACAAAGAGAAATAGCATAAAGCAAACAAGAGTAAATTGCAGAGGAATGAAGAACAAGATCAACAGGAGAATGAGGGCGAGGTAAGAAGTCCAAATCGCAAGAACCTGGGTTTCTTGGTAGCAGAAGCAGAAACGATTAATCTGCCAGGGAACGGAGACGGAAATCGACGGGATTGCAGTTGAAGAAGTGGCTCGTGTAACTGGAGCGAGGGAGGACGATGAAAAGCAAAGTGCTTAGGGGGAATGTAAGCGGAGAAGCTTGACAAGTAGCAAAGAGTAGCCATGAGAGCATTGAGAGAGGATTTGCAGCATCGAATGCTTTAAAAATCTTCCCGCATATTCCACTTAGGGGAGTTTTTTTTTTTATAAACGGTATGAGGCTTAGGAGTTCGGACACGAGTTCTATATAAATCAAGGCAAAGGAATCCGGGGTTCCCGAGAACCGAAACCGGGAAACCGAATCAGAACCGACCGCTAGAAAAACGAGGCGAGCCGGAGTGCCGAACCAAAATTTATCGGCTCACCTTTATTTTACACATAGTTTATCGGTTCGTTTTGATTTTATACTTTTAAACCATCAGTTAATAGATAAAAACCGATTAGGAAACCCATTAAAAATAGCTAACCACGTAGTTATATGCATAATGTTTTACAACTAACTTTTAATTGAAGGATAATATTTCCCTTTGGGAGTGAATGGGTCGAGCATTTTTTCCGGTTTCACTCTCAAGTTTTCAAAAAAACTAGGTGACAACGGATTCACATCGTCTCCTCCCAGTGGTTCTGGGAGGACGCGACAACCTATCTCGGATGGCAACCACGTGGTTCTCGGGTGAATCCGAGACCCACATCTGAGCCGACACCCCCTGTCGACTTGGCTTGTCGGCTGGGTGTCGGCTCAGACGTGGGTCTTGGATTCACCGAGAGCCACGTGGTAGCCATCCAGAGCATGTTGCCACTGTCCTCCCAGAACCACTAGTAGGAGAAGATGTGTAACAAACCCTATTTGTAGTATTGGTTTAATTTATAATTTATCCAATGCATTCAATAAAGGACTAAAAAATCTCTCTCGTGTTAAAGTTAAACCATTCCTTAATTGTAAAAACCATTTATGAATCGATTAATTGAAATCAATTAGAAACTTTCGTTTTGCTTTGTAAATTAGGAACCGTATATTAATTGATTCGGTTTGGTTTCTACCAATAACAACCTTGAACCGAAGCAAAGCGAATTGATAAACCATTTATGAATTTATTTACAAATAACACCCTCAGTACTCCTGACTAACACAAAATACATGGCCAAGATGAGCTTTGCCTCACATGGGATTGGCCCTAACTAGAATCAAACCATTTAATAATTGGTTTTATGATTATGGTTTAAACTGTTTGATACGGTTTCGATGAACGATATTGATTAATTTTTAACACCCTTAATGGAAGGTATGACATTAAATGGAAGAGTAGATGATTGAACTTGAAGCTAAAAGTTGACACATACCCACATTAGGCAATTAATTAAAATATCCGACAACCTGATTTTCCACATCATTCTTCCATGTGGTAAAATGAGGCTATTGTCACAACTCTAAATATAACCAATTGATAAAGTATCGGTATTCATATCGATTCAGCAAAACCATACTATATTGATCAAATATACATGTTGATCGATACGAGTCGACGAATACAATACGCATACCTAAAATCAATGGTTCAAACTCAAGCCAAAGATTTGAAGATGGATTGCACTAAATGTGTGTTTTGGGCTCAGAGAACTTATATTTGAAATTTTGCAATTTTTATTCAATTTGATTGGGCTTGCTCAACCCTATCCAAAGATCTAATGGCCCATACTCAACATGAGCTTTACATTCAGATTGATTTGGCACCTTTGTTTTTTTACTAACGACTAGTATCTAGATCTTCGGCCTGATTAGTCCCGTAAGTTCATACTGACCCCACAATCTCATGAATCGACTCATTACAAGGATGAATGAGAAACATTCCATTTGCACCCAAAACAGAAAAAGAAAAAAAGAAAAAAAAAAAACGCACTTAATACCTCTATGTGAGTGGCTAGAGTCGTTCTAAGATGACCAATCAGAGGATGAGATTCGTCTTCTATAATATCCAATAGTAACAAATGGCAATCTTGGGATAGTGAAAATGACAATTATATGGTGTTTGGACTTGGGAACTTCTTGTCTGATCCTGAATTTTTAGAGTAATCTATTAAAATAAAAATTATATTTGAAAAATATAATTACTAAATATATTAAGGTATTACATAATTTATATAAGAAAAAATTTCATCTACACCCCATCAAAGATTGTTAACATCATCTACACCCACAAGAATGCAGAAACATCACCTAGGTCCCAAAATTTTGGTTGTGGTAATCAAAGAAGTCCACTTCGTCAGTTGATTCCCGTTAGATGCTGACGTCAGCTAAAATAAAAATTTTCATGGACAATACTGCCCTTAGAGTAAAAATAAAATACAATTTTACCCTTCTTCTTCTTCTTCCTTTCTTCTTCTTCTTTCCTCTTCTGCTTTTCTCCATAGTCAGATTCATATGGCAGGAACTGGTTTGGGGGAAAATTAGGGGAGCTGGCATGGCTCCAACAAATTAGGGGAGCTTCCTCCATTCCTCGTCAAGGGAAGCTACAAGAAGCTCTACGATTTCTTCTACAATGCATCGAGTAAGATCCTGGATGAAGGGGAGAAAATGGGGATCCAGAGAGAAGAAGGGGAGAAAACGGTCGTTCAATCCAACGTTGGGACAGTGACAATGAGTGGTATGGAGCAGATGGAGCTGATGAAGTCGGTTGTGTACGAGATGCTTCGGATCGATCCTTGCAATTTCTACCACAGTGTCTCCAATTTATGGGTCTAAAGAATGGCAACCGGCATTTAAGTTCGATGAAGATGGAATGCGTCATCAGCTACGCGCTACTCTTGTACAAGCTATTGATGCTTCTATGTCAAAGTTTCCTTTTGGAAATCTGCAACAGCCTCCGCAGCAAAATTTCTCAATCCCCGTTATGCAGGAGTGCGTGGATGCGATCACTGAACACCAACGTCTTCATGCTTTGATGAAAGGAGAATGGGTTAAGGGTTTGCACAAGGAAATGAACGACGAAGAAGGATCTGATTCTATTTCTTCAATCGATCAGAATTCTATCTATCAGAATGTGAGGAAGTAGACCACCCAAAGCTTGGTATGACCAGAATTCTATCTATCAGAATGTGAGGAAGAAGAAGAGAAGGGAAATGAGAGGAAGAAGAAGACAGGGGAAATGAGTGAAAAAACAATATAATTTTAAAAAATTTCGATTTATAATTTGAGGGGTAAAACTATATTTCAACAATTTTAGTGATTTCCGTCAGTTAAGTGGACCTAAGTGATGTTTCCGCAATCTTGTGGGTGTAGATGATGTTAACAATCCTTGATGGGGTGTAGATGAAATTTTTTCTTTATACAATCATGTAAAGATCAACTAATGATCTTACAAGTTTATTTCTATTGTTTAGCTGATGCCCTTTCTCTGAAGGCGTCTACTTTGTGCAGGGGCAGTTTGACCATTATCCACTCATGGCTCCATGAACATCACTATCTTCGAAACTCGGCTTCTGCATTTATCTAATAAAAAATTATTTGATGATAAAAGGGAAAAAAAAAAAAACCACTTTCCTTCTGTTTAATTCCCTTAAAACCAAATGGAGGATTTACTCTCAGCTATAAATCCTTTTTTGTCCCACGTGGAAAAATAAAATTTACCCTTTGGGTAGGTTTCGCGAAAAAAAAAAAAAATAAAGAATCTCAGTATTATAAAAAGTTTAAAGCAAATCCTATTGTCTTTTATTTTTTTCTGGTCGAAAAACCTATTGTCAAAGATTCACCCACGTGTCTCATACATATTAAGGACCCCACTTTACAGTGTCAGCTTGAGATGACACCTCGATAGAAAAATTAAAAATTTTACATATGGGGATTTCTTATGTTTTTTTTAGCCTTATCCTTGATAAAGGGATCAATTAAATGAATCATTCTTATGCCATTCCATTTGTTTAAACCATAATAGTTATCAATTCAAAGAAAACAAATAGTATTTTTAAAGAAAAAAAAAATCAGTTATCCCTCATAATAGTTTTGAAACATCACCTATCATCCATATCTTTCAAAAAACATCAATTACACTCAAGTAATTGACGGAGGTGACAGAAATCAACGTTAGACAGTTTTAGCCTTTATGTTATTAATTTGAAAATTTAAAAAACTAGTAAAATTACTAAAATAACCCTTCTTTCTTCTTCTTCTTTTACTGTCTCTTTCTTCTTCTTCTTTTTTTCCTGGTTTTCAAGAAAAAGAAAAGTTACTTCATTTCAAATTAATGGCGATATTTGGGATTAAAATAGAGAAACTAGGTTTTGATTAGTCGGGGGAGTAAATTCCGATTCATCTCTGTTTGGAGCAGCTTCGCTGTATTCTATCATGGCTCCTTCACTATTGGTTTCAGTACGCCCAACTTATGCCCTCCCTTTTTCAGGAAGGCATCTCTCCTTCCTCCATCGAAGAAGCCACTGGCTTTTCAGGTGTCGAACAGAACCACATTGTCGTTGTTGCCAAGGTACAGGACTCCCTGATTCAATCTAACTTCGACCCTATAGAGAAGGAGAAGGTGATAGAGAGGTTGGGAAGATATGGAGAAGAAGAAGTACCTGGTTTGGTTTACTCCTGCTGTTCACCGCTCGGAAAAATCGTCTTGCAGAGGGAAAGTTGCCGTTGTTCATTGCTCCATTCTCTTGTCCACGCAGCTACACGGACACGTATGAAAACCAAAGATTCCATCCCTTCGATCCTTTAATTCATTTCCATAGTCCATTGCCGTTTCTATGCAAATACAAACAACCATCCCTGGATTCCTCAAAATCGACCTAAAGTTAGCATCCATTATATGAAAAACCATGAGCGAGACTCGAGAGAACCAATCCGCAAATTTCACCTGATTTTTCCCGATCACTAGCAATTGTATATTTTAGTGGAAACTGATGCAGTAAAAACGTGAAGTTCAAAGCTTACAGCAGTGGGAACAGGACGGTCATAAATTCAATCTCACATCGAAGTAATACGTCCAGGAGCTTTGGGAGCCAAGCTATAGAAAGGAGATTGTTGACATATTTGGCGGCGGCGGCGGCGCCATGGAAGGAGATGGAGAGATTGAGGAAGAGTTCGAAATCATGTTGGAAATTTGGAAGAAGTCCATTAGACCCTTCAATTCTTGCCATCGATTCTGGTTCTTAAGGTTTCCCAACTCTTCTGAGACTCTAGTAGAAGGCTTTTGTCTCTGATTTCAAACAAAAGATAACCCTCTTGACCTTTGTACCATCTTCTTTTATCTCTCGATCTCGTTTGCTCTCATACTGGTCGTCTCACTTGCGGGCGACTCTATCTATCAAGTTCCTTCTCGTCTCCTTCGCTCTATGGTGTGAGATGGTAGAGGCAACGGTGGTATGCGCGGGGTGGAGAGAGAGAGAGAGAGAGAGGGATGGGCGGTGTAGGAGGGTGGAGAGAGGCCGTGATGGATAGCGAGAGAGAGAGACCATTTAGGGGTTTAGGGTCAGTTAATTGAGGGAGGGTAAAAAGGTCTTTCAACTTATCTGTTAGGGTATTATTATTCAATTAAAATTCGTTTTTGGATGACATCAGCAACTAACGGTATTGGTTAAACACAGTGGATCTATTTGATTAACGGTAGTAAACGTTTGGGTGGAAGTTGATGTTTTTTGAAAGAAGTGGGTGGTAGATGATGTTTTGAAACTGTTATGGGGGGTAGCTGATTTTTTTTTCTATTTTTAAATGATCCCAATGACTTAGGTATTTATATTTATAAGATGGTAAAATTACATCGTGGTCTGTCAATATCCACATATAAATAACAAAATAATTCATCTTTTATTTACGAATTAATCATAATACCCCTCTTATCATTGTGTCCATTGATTTCTCTAGTCTTTCGGACTGAAGGACCTATTCTCACTTACAAGGCCTAAACGAGTTTAACATTTCTGTTGACTAAGCAACTGCTTATGCATTGTAAAGGTGAGATTAACAAAAATCAAATCCTCCACTTTGATTATGACTTGCATGATTTTAAATTTCACTTCTGTTGACTATTCAAGGGAATGAAATTAAGAATCAAGAATGGTGCAATTTTTTATACACCTTCATCCATGGACGGAGAGTTATAATTACCCGTCCCTTTGTATGTTGAATGCCTGAACTACCCTTCAAAGTTCTCTCTTCATCGTGTGTGAAAGAAAACTCCTCCAACATTTATCCCATATTACATTTTTTTGAAACTAATTTCTTAAGTTAAAATTTTCATCAAAGAAATTGTTTCTTGCAATGAAAATTTTCTATTTTTTTATATAAAAAATAAAAAATAATATAAATATTTTCATCCGTAGAGATTAATAGCAAAGATTAATAATCCCATAAATGCTGGTATTATAGTTCATATATCTTCACATGGCCTATATTCAAGTAGCATTAAAAAAAAATATAGTTACTGTAATGTGTTAATAAAAACTTTTTTTTGGCACATTCAATTTTCTTCTACTCAGATTTCAAATTTCAATTTTTAAAAGGATCATGTGAATGACAACTCTATGTGTGCATTTGGATTATGACATTATCTTCTAAATAGCTTGTCTTATTCCTAAAAGATTTTTAAATTGTCGGTAAAAGAGATTTTTTTTCCTTAAATTTTAATAGTGAGCCATCATTATGTATTTATGTCATGGTCAAGTTTAATTGCGTTGCACGGTTTTCGAATAGACATTTAAAATGATAGAGTTATATTTTAAAAAAGAAGAAAAAAAAAAGATACTAATACTAAGAGAATAAAAAAATAAAATATCAAATCATTTGACACCGTGTCAATAAGAAAATCTCATTTAAAAAAAAGCTTCACCACTCAGCAAAGGTTGTATTGTTCATTTTTCTTTGTTTTTGACTTAGAAAGTCAATTTCTCAACCCCTTACACATACTAAGAACACTGTGATCAACTATGAAAGAAGAGAAGAAATAAATATAAATGTGTACTTATATGCTGCTTCTATTCCAAGATTTTTTCTTAATTGCTTTCACGATCTTTAAAATTTATATAATATTTGCACTTCCAGACTCATTGGAAAATATTTCTTAGAAATTATTGTTTAACTTCTTCTTCTTTTTTTTTCTTTTTTTTTTTGTTGGACATGAGAAGTATGTTTAGCTGGGCATAGAAGAGTGAGGGAAGAATCAGCTACAATATTGGAGGTGGAGTCCTCAATGGTGCTAAATGTATCAATGATCAAGATATCACCATTGTTTAGGAAAACAACATCCTGAAATATGAAATGGAAATTATTTTTTAATATTTTATATGGATTTTCAATATAATATTTACTCTTTCTTAATCTTTATACAATTTTGTATTGGTTTTTAATAAATCTTGAAAAAAAAAATTGAGACCTAGGGCAGCAGAATTTAGATCACAGAATTCATTGTGAAATTACTTTTGCTTGTGCTTTTAGGAATGTTAAAATTAGATTTTTAAGTAATTTTCAATTTTGCCACTTGATCTGTATAAAAACCATCCATCAATGGGCATTATCATCCACATCAAATTTAAGAAATTCCAAATCTCAATCCTTATAAATATGTACATATTGTTCACTCTTTTTATTCCAAGCTCATACATTTAACGTTGCTCGGATTTCTGACTTAAGCAATGGAAAATACTCTTCGGACCATGGTCTGATCCTCTCTATTGCTTGGTTTGTTGTTTCTGGTGCACAGTCTCCCCTCGAATCGTCAATTCAAATTTCAACGACAACCCCACCCAACTATTTTCAGACTAAATATATTGCATGCTTCTAACAAAACTTTGTTTTAGAAGGCTTCTTGTACATAAATTCATTGTGCTTAGAGCTAGCTACAAAACTGATTGATTAATTAATTAATTATTTTTTTCTTTTTCTGTCAATCCCCTAATTTTTCAAAAAAATACAAGTAGCATACTTTTTTGCCCCTATTCATGTTTAAGTTATTTCAAAAGGGTTTTTGTGTGTGGGAGCCAAAAGTATAATTTATTTTTCCATTTCACTTGCACGATTTTAAATTACACAATAATGTTGTTTATAAAGAAAACAGTTTTGCAACCTATTTTTAGTTCTTATTAAAAAAGAATTGATCAAATCACCTATCACCCAAGTTAGATAAACGTTTATCAAAAAAATCTAAAAACAATTAACAGAGTCGTTAGTTGCTGATAACAACTGTTAGAAAAGACATGAATGACAATAATACCCTTACTGTAAGGGGAAAAATCTAATTTACCTTTACTTATTTTTTAAGATCCGACAGACAAAAATGAATTAGAATAGTTTTAAGATTGTAGGTCAGGATACATGGGAGAAAATGGCGGTCGTCTTCTCTGGTTTCTCTCCAAATCGTCTCTGCAAATCGTGTTCGTGGAAGACGATCGATTTGCATAGACGATACATCAATGGTTTATCATACATAAAATGCCAAATTACCAGCAGTGTAAATCTAAAGAGACGATTTGCAGAGATGATTTTTAGAGAGACGATTTGCAGAGACGATATCGTACACGATTGAACATCTTCTTTGGTTTCTCTCCAAATCATCTCTTCATATTTTCATTGGAATTTATTCATATTTTATCGCCATTAATGTCGTTTTTTCTTAAACAATTTTAAGCAATGACACATGAATACGCATTCCGAGAGAGTGAACGTACTATGAATGGTTGCAAAACACAGAGAAATTACAACGGAGAAAGAGCGATGGTTCTGTTTCCCTGTATCCACCATTAGATTCCTTCCTCTACTCAAGATTCTCAGATTCCAACACATTCAAAGCAAATAGTTCGGATACTTCAAACTTTTGATTTCTATTGCACAAATCTAATTTCGTTGTACACAATTTGTCCTTTTTTTTTTTTTTTTAGATTTGTTTTTAATTTCGTTTATACTTTCCTTTCTTCTATCTGTTTTTTTAGTTTTCAATGGAGATCAACCTAATTTTGATCCATATTTTTTAAAAAAATTTCCCAAACAGGTTATCGTTTTTATGGTCAGATCTAAAACATATAACGAGGAAAACTGAGGAACCTCATTTTTTATGGAGGAGCTCAGATCTGAATTTCGAAAATTTCATTGGAATTCCGCTAGAGTGGTTTCATTTTAGGAAGCCATGGAAGCTCTTCTCACTGATGCGGAGCACTTTATTGTAAGCGAGATTGGCAAGCGGAAAGCGTGGTATCTACTCTAGGACGCCCCGCTTGTCCCGTGGAACTCACAGCGAGATGTACTCTGTTCTGTGTATCCCCTGATTTTGTCCATCACCTCTGCTTGATCCCTGCATCGTCTCTGTTCTTGACGAACGATCTGGTTGTCACAATCTCTTCGGTTGCCCTATCAGTTTTAAAAAAATTGGTATCTAAGGCTTTTTACGATTTTCTTTTGCGGGTCATGCTTGGGGTTTTTGAACTGAGGAGATCACAGGAAAATATTGTTAAAACGTATTTTTGTAAGCAAAAGGGATCAGAAGCTCTTTCTCTCATTTTTTTTTTCGTTTAAAATGACAAAGGTATAAACGTCCACACACAAGTTCAATTTTTTTCCGTCAATAATGGACTAACGTTTGTCTAACTTAGATGATAAGTGATTTTTTTAAAGAATTTGGGTGGTAGGTGATTTGGTCAATTCTTTTTGAGTGATAGCTGAAAACTTCTTTTATATATATATATATTTGAAAGTCTACTCCTTTTTTTTGGATCATCCTATACAAAGGTCCACAATCTTACATACAATTATCTGGGCAAGAGAGGAAGAGGAAATTAAGGGGTATAATTTTCTATACAATGAAAATAAGAGAGTTGAACCATTGACCTCTTAGATGCTTGTACTTTGTACAAGAGAAATGACCAATTTGAGCAAGCAGTTGTTCTATTCATGTATTTATGTGGAGGCTTCTAAGAAAGTGTCACCTTAGCCATGAGTATGGTTATAAACTGATTTGTTTTTTCATATATTTACCTTTTCTTTTGAGTTATGCATATATTCTATAACTCAAGAACTCTTACTTTTGTTGTGTCTGTGTTGGTGCAAATGAACTCTTATTCAAAGACAGCTTGAAAGGCCTGCCTAACAACAAAATGTGATACACATTAGGTTTGAAAAGCATTGTCGAATGACCAGTTATGTCTGAAATGTTGGAGATCAAAGGATTCATGTGATCTTCATAATTAAAGAATAATTTGAGGGGACTCCGACGTGTATTAAGACTACCACAAATGTCGGCAATCAATATGGTCTCTATATTTATTTCCCGAATGCATTACAAAAATACATGAAGTATATCTATTTTCCTATGGTTTTGATTGCTTACAAGGAAATTAAAGGAAAGAGAAATAAAATTTTAAACTTAAAATAGGATATTTTTATAATCATTACAACATATGCTATCACATGGTTATATAACTAACTCCAAATGATTCCATATTTAGTTGTTAACTTATATTTTATTTTGCATTCAAATACCTTACATTTGAAAAGTAAAATAAAATTTACCTCTAACTAGTATCATTATTAAATATAGTAAAAAATTTAATGAATTTATTCAATCAAGTTAGTGTTATAGTTATAAAAATTTCTTTTTTAGGTTTGAAATTTTTTTCTAGAGATCCCTCAGCCAAGTAGGGACTCCATGGTCCCCAAAAATGCACTAACCCTCGACTCTCTATGTATGAAATTACAGTAATACCACTTATCCCATCCTAGATTCATTGTGAGTACTCTTTTTCTACTCCATTGCCCCAGTATCCATGTGCCAAAAGCTAATATAATGGAGTTCCATATATCAAATAAAAATCGAATCCTCCTTTGTGTTTATTTCGCTGCCAAAGTGAAATTTTATTTTTTTTTTTCTAATACTTTCGAAGTTAAGTTCTAAATCAATTAAAATATAAAAATAATTATTCATACATCATGTTTTGAAAATGAAAGATTTTTCTAATCTAGCAAACCTACAGATAATATCTAGATTGGCATAAGTATCTACTACGCATGTTGGAAGTTGGACAAAGTTGAAATTTTGATGTAGACCTTAAGATTTTTTGTTCGCATGTTAAGTTTCATATGAAATAAAGTTGTCAAAGTAATCAAAAATAAAGATCTCCAAATCCAGTGAAAAATGATATATTTTTTTTAAAAGAAGATTGATAATTAAAAACACAAATGAATACACCGATATATAATAGGATACATAGTTGAATACGAGTATGAAATTCTTCCTACATGTCGTCAATATTTACTATTATACATAGTTGAATATGAGCATGAAATTGGACATGCATGTCATCAATATTTACTATTTCTAGATATTTATATGGTTGAAATTGCCAAATAATCCTTCCACATGGCAAAACTTCCTTGGCTACCTTGAAAAACTTTTCCCAACAATTAAGCATAAATGTGTGCATAAGCCATGGTTTTGTTCCAAGATATTGACCCTCTAAGAACAAAGTTAATGCTTAGTTATTTTCCATTATTTTAAATTTCATCATATTAATGGTTCCTTTAATTAGATCAAGGAACTGACTATAGGGAAATGCATTGCTTGGAATTTTGGAAATCTCACTTATTTTCTAATACAAGTATATATATTTTTTATGATGTATGTTCCATTAATTCAACTCCCATATTGTTTACAAATTTTAAATAAGTTATGACCCTCTAGAAGATCTGTTTTCTAGAAAGTTTACCTATTTAATATTTTATAGGAAAATTTTCATATACACACCATTAAGGATTGAAAACCTCATCTAACTCCACAAGATTGCAAAAACTTCAACCACATCCAACTAATTGACAAAATTATTGAAATACAGTTTTACCCTTCATATTAAAAATTGAAAATTTTAAAATGTATGTTGAATGTCTAATTTGACCTTTGTAATAGAACTGATATTAAGTGTGTCTCTCTCCTTTTCACTCTCACGAGTCTCACCCAAACCCTAACCCGAGTCCCCTCTGCGTTGGTCCCCTCTGTGTTGTGGTCCACGACAGCAACCCATCTTTGGCCTCGTATCTCCGGCATTCCATAAGTGGTAACACTCCAGATCTAGGAATCGGGCCAGGGATTTGCTTACGGCACAAAACAATAAATATGGACTGACCTTCCACCATAACTAGATCATTCCTAAGCATTCTTCGTCTATCGGATTCTCCAAAATCTATTGTTCTCCAAAATCTATGTCAAATCCACCGAATGAACCTCAATTTTTAAGGCGATTCATTGTGCGCCTTAGCTGTTCTCCCTTTAGACCTAACTTCCACCTCAATGATGGTAACAGTAAGAACTCATCTTCCATTAATGCCCTAACCTAGGTCAAATCTGTCATCTTTAACTTCAACCTTCACTTTTTCCCTTCTAAGCCCAAAAAGATTAGCTATGAAGATGTGAGTTTCACTTACCCAAAAAAAAAGAAAAGAGGAAAAGATGTGAGCTTCTAAGATTTAGCTCCAATTAGAGAGAGGGAAAGAAGACAAGGTGAGGGGGAATTCGTGGAATGGAGAGTTCCAATTCCAAAGGTTGTGAAGGAGGTTATCGAAGAAGCTGTTTAGGTGGCAATCGAAGTCGTTGAAGTAGTCGAAGATGTTGCTCAATTGGCCTTGGCTTGTGCAGGTGCGAGGTATGAGTGGCATTAGTCCGGCTTGAAATTGATTTCAGAGCATATACGAATTGGTTCCGTCTGAGATCAAGGTTTTCGCAGTTACAAATTTTGATGATGGAAGAACAACTTCGACGTAGATTCCTCCCTCTTCACATATTCGATCGCCATTTCCTTCAACATCCTCTCTCTTCTTATAATCTAATGAACTGAGGTTCAATAAGGTTTGTACTCTGCACCCAATAAGAATAATAATACCAATTAGAAGAAACGCCAGAAGACAGAGACATCGCCTTGATGGTGCAAAATCCTCGTTGTCCCCTCCCCTTCCTCTTCTTTTCTGCTTCTGCAGCTCTAAGGAGAGTGGCGAAGGAGCAGAAACAAAATATTTGCACTCACTAAACCGACTGCATTATATATTAGGGAGACTGTATCTCTGGATAAAGGATCGTTCGGAGAGGACGGAGTAGTTAATGCTGGCAAAGAAGAAGAAGCTACAGAAGATTGAGGAAGATGAAGTCCGTCGCCGTCGTCGTCGAACAGAGGATTCGAGGAAGATGAAGACCGTCGCCATCGTGAAAGAGGACTCGAGAGTGGTTTCGATTTTTTTTCCAATTTCACTGTAACAAAAGGAAAGGGAAATTTGGGGGTAACAAATGAATAAAGGGCATTTTGGTCTTTTAATAATCATAAAAGGGTATTATCGTCCATTAAAATTTTCAAGGCATCTGACGTCAGCAACTAGTCAGAATCTTTTAACGAAATGGACTTCGTTGATTAACGGAGCAAAATTTTTGGGGGTAGATGAGGTTTTTGCATTCTTGTGGAGTTAGATGAGATTTCCAATCCTTAACGAATCCAATTAAATGGGTTGGAGTACAGAATTTACTTATTCCCCCCTACTACTTAAATCTTATGTAAGTTTCCCCCTTAGATCCTTCAATAAGATCCAAATTGAAGAGGAAAAAAAAACAAAAGAAGATAAATACAAGGTCCCTACAAATTACATATAATTATTGATTGTAGAGTCTAGAAGGATGCATTTACCATATTAATTTAAAGAAAAAAATTTTCATCTTACCCTCAAAAACTATGTCCAAATCGATCTAACCATATAGGTTTCCAAATTTCTCATCTACCACCCAAAATTTTATCACGGTTAATCATAGAGACCTCATTCGTTACTGTAGTCCCGTTATTTGATGACGTAACCACTAATTGAAAAATGTTGGGATAATAATGCCCTTATTCTCATTGCTAAAGTCCATAATACCCCCTAAATTCCCTAACCATTTGGTTTAACCCCAATACTGTTGGAGAGAGAGTAAAAGTAAAAAAGAAAAGAAAGAGTTCTTTGAAATCGAAAATTTACCCTAACCACTATTGTCTTCTTCCCCGACGAGTACGATTCCCTTCCTCATCGACGACTACTGCCGGTTCCCTACTTCATCTACACCTCTAAACTTCGCCGACTAGTGTCAACCTTCTTCGCCGATAACCATTGCTGCTGCTCAGACGACAGTAATTTATAAATCTTTCGCACCCTGCCATTGCAACTCCGCGCACTAGTTTCTTCTCAAACGACGGTATCTAGGTTGGCATCGGAGATTTTTTGGCAACGGTAGGTTGGCATCAGATATTTAATAACCTGAACAGTAGCTGGCTTTAACCCGATCGGATGCAGAGAAGAGAAATTGCTCACTGGATCGTCAGTTTTGTTGTAGCAATGGAGTCCGTAAGATTGGAGCTAATTCAACTTGTATGTATTTTTTTTTCTTTTCGTACTAACTCCCTTTGAATCTGCTGCAAAGAAGAGACCGAACACCCTTTTGTATCTCTCTCTCTTGGTATATCCAACTCTCGCAAATCTCTCTCTCACTTCTTATTCCGATGGACCCTCTCTCCCTTCTTCACTCTCCATTTTTCTGAGTTCCTTGCTGTGCATCTTGACCCATTAATGGTGGATTCCTATGGACCGCAAAACTAAAACCAACTCCTTCCCCAGTCGAAACAGGTTTCTGTGCCTTATTTCATCTCATCTTCTTCCCTATTTTTTCTCGGATTCTCTCTCTCCCCCCTCTTTGCTATCCATTTTCAGCGACGATTTTCTTTAGTTCTTTCTTTCATCATCGTCATCAGGTAGACAGTCATTCCTGCTTAACAATTTCTTCAATCAAAGTGAAATCAATCATGCGATTTGATCCTGTGATTGTTCGTTCTTCCTTTGATGTTTTGATTCAGTTCTTCGGCCACGGATCTGCATCCTATTTCAGTGAAATTGTTGTGTCTTCGATTTGTTTTCAGCGTTTTAGATTCTGATCTACGATGGCTCGATTGGTCTTCGAAGTTTATTTTTATTTTTTTTATTTTTTTGGTAAAAATCGAAGTTTAATTCAGAGCTTCGATTTTTCTCTACTGCAACAAATATAAATAGAGAAAGAAAGAAATACGAAAAAAAGGGGTCAAATTTGGATGGTTTAACTGGTTTAAAATTAACTTGAATGATTATTTTTAAAAGGTCAAATTAGCAACTTTATCTCATTTTAATGTCTAACAATTTCAATTATAAATGGTAGAAATGTCTAATCCCATTTTCAGTCAAGTCCATCAATTTAATGGGGGCCAATTGAAGATTCTGGAAAACCATTGGATAGTAGATCGATTTGGACATAGTTTTTGGGGGTTAGATGAAATTTTTTCTAATTTAAATTAAGAGGATTTACTTACTTGTATTCAACCAATTAACAATTGATGTTGAATTATTAATTGGACCAGATATTAATTAGATTAAATACTTTTGACAACCAAATATAATATGGGTTGAATTTAGAAAATATTGCAATTATATATTTTGAAAGATCTATATGATTGGTAATAACATTGCCCTTTACCAAAAAAAAAAAAAAAAAAAAATTTGCCCTAAAATATATAAAAACCGATATGCAACAAATGTCAAACCCTATGAAATCTAGAAAACTTGAAAATGAAAAATGGGATGAGTGATATAACATTGTCTTAAAACATATAAAAACCGATATGCAACGATTGTTAAACCCTATGGAATCTATGAAACTTGATCAAAACAAAATCCAATAAAAATCTTATAAATACATCGTGATAATGTTTCCTTGAATGTCGTTTCTACTTCTTACGCTCTTATTCAACCGTCAATGCTCGTCTAAGTTTACTCATATTTCGTTTTTCCATTGTTCTAAGTTAGGTGACTCTCACTACCGATCACCTTTGGTCGCCTTTTGGGTTTTTGTAAATGATAGGTACCAGGCCTTTATGCCTTGATAATGATGTAATAGGAAAAATCCACCACACAAA
Source organism: Protea cynaroides (assembly GCA_028583415.1). Taxonomy (NCBI): domain Eukaryota; kingdom Viridiplantae; phylum Streptophyta; class Magnoliopsida; order Proteales; family Proteaceae; genus Protea; species Protea cynaroides. Next base: position 61,712,555 of record CM053269.1, on the reverse strand, counting down.
ATAATTGAGATCGGCTCTTCGGTGGAGAAGTAGAAGCACCGGTCTCTTTCAGTCAAATTGTTTGTGTTTGCTATTACCTACCAGGCTACCATATGACCTTTGTTCTTGAAAAAAAGAGAGAGGGGCATCTAATCATAAATCAGCCTGATTTACAACCCGTCTATGTTCCTATGTTTGGCGTAGACCACTCTCAACTAGCTAGCCTTGCTGGAAAAAATATCGATACATTGTCACCCAAGTCATCGATACATTATCACCCATGTCATCTAAACGACTGAGTTGGACTTGGACCACAGAATTTTGGCATATGAATCATCTCGAGTGTGACTTTTCAGGATGACCTAATTAACTTGATTATTTGGACGATGAAGAACGTGGAATCCACGCAGCAGCAAAATAAGATAATCCCAAATAAGCAAGCTAGGGTCCCATGGACTACATGCCACACTCCTCAAAAAGCATGAGGAGCGCGCTGGGTAGTTTTATATATTATTTAACCCCACCCTGCCCCATTGTTTGCGGGATCCGCTGCATTATGCCTTTTGCCTCCTAAAATCTGACAGTTCTTTCTTTACCAAATATAAAAAGACAAATCCTCCACATTTTTCACCCGGTTGATCAATGTCTTGATAAGAGTGAGTTTGATTCAGTCTCATATATATGGTTCAAGTATTAGTATTGGATTGAGAGTGTTGGTTGATTCATGAGTTTTGAACTTTATTCGATTCAATTTTAATATTATTATAAACCATTATCGGTTACATATAAGTTTTCTATTAGATCCATACAGTCGGATCAGATCGATTTTCGACATGGCTGATACTGTGTCCTATACCTAGATTTAGAACCGCAATAGGACTACTAGTTAACCCTGCCCTACTCCCACCTAGTCTCTCTCTCTCTCTCTCTTTAAGTCAATCCGCGTTTAGGGGGGGGGGAGAGAGAAGGATCTAAGCACTAGCAAGGTATATGCTAGTGGGAAAGTAGGAATGCAGGAAGGTTTGGTAGCCGATCACTCAAAGGAGAGAGAGGGCTAGGGGAGGGGGATTTCAGGGAGGAGAGAGATAAAGGGGATGTGAGAAAGAAGTATGTACCATTAGTGTGTATTCATTTTCCCTTCAATTAAATACCTATGCATTTGCATGTATTTTGCCTATGTCCACACATAGGTATCAATACTATAGCCACTACTATTCGCATGGCCAACCTTGAAGATAATTAAATAGATGATTTAGATAGGAAAAACAATGAAAATGGAAAGCTCATCCTTCTTGTGACTACCCCAAATAATTGTGACACTAATAATTATCTACGAAATAAAAAAGGCAATCTTTATTTTTCGTCCCAAATAAAAATAAATAAATGATGTATTATTATTATTAGGGTAATTTACACTAAAGGTACTCGACGTTTTAAGAAATCATACTAGAGGTACCTCACGTTTCAAAAATCATACCAGAGGTACCTCTTCTCATATTTCCAACATTAACACCATCTAATGTTGTCATCTTCTAAGGTAACCATTAGATCTACCTCAAGCTTTCAAGGACTAATAATTTCTTGTTGAACTACCCTTATTTGGTGTCTGGTCATCAGTACACCAGTCGAAAAAGCAGCAAGTTGGGGTGCAGAGTTTTCATTGGAGGTGTGTTCCATAGTCGAGATCTGTAACTTAGTGATGAACAACTACTGGTGAGGAAGGGTCACAGGAGAGGACAAGGGCACAAGATGGGGTGGGCAATTGAGACAGCGATGAACACATTGGGATCCGAGAGGTAAGTCATTGTGGCAACGGGATGGTGAGAGCGTGAACCAAAGATGATCAAGAAAGTTATGCTAAACAGGGATAAATTTGAAAGTTTAAAAATAGAAGGTACATCAAATGTAATATTTTTGAAATGTCAGGTACCTTTGATATAATTTCTCAAAACGTCAAGTACCTCTGATATGATTTTTGAAACGTGAGGTATCTCTGGTATAATTTTTCAAGACGTTAAATACCTCTAGTGTAATTTACCTTTATTATTACAAGGTCTGTTAATTTTTCCAAAGTCAAAAGACGTCTATTTTAACACATCACTACATGAGGATAGATGATAATTCAATTTTAATCATTGAATAGAATGATTATATTGTAAATTTTCAAATTTAATCCAATCAAATACCTTCTTTATATTAACACTAATACGGTGTATATCATGGATGTATATAGGTAGTCCAGATGACGACTCTGGTTTGTATTGTGATATTTAGAAACATGACATCTTACCCAAAAAAAAAAAAAAAAAAGTTAAAACACGATTCGGTACTTTCCCTTAAAAAAAGTCAAGGGTCTCACCAAATGAATCAATGGATTCCAAAAACTCAACTACGTGAAGAGGGATCTATCAGAATCTATAATTTGTATTATCAATAAAAAAAAAAAAAAAGAGAATCTATTATTTGTGACCACTAGTGATCTATGTTGATTGGTCAAAGTCCATCACTCACGTGGTCACGTGGGCTTCTGCCACGTTTCTATGGTCCTACTCAGCGCGACTGCGAATATCAGATTCCCTGATTCTCCCGAGATGGCTTTAATATGTCACATAGGCGATTGCTTGACTAATAGATGACGTCATTTTTTCAAACTTCTTTTATTTAATTTTTTTTTTTGGGTAATAAAACTTCTGTTATATAATAATTGAAAAAAAAAAAACCAACAGACAGAGTATGCGTTGCGCTAGAAACGAGAGGGGGCGAAATGACAATCCTGCCCCTATAAAAAGAGAAATTCCACCCTTATTGAATGTTCTGTGTCAATCGGTATAGTAGCGGTAATCTAATATAGTACAATAATATAAGACCTTTACCATTACCTTACCATACCGATAGAAATAACATTTTCCCTTACCATTACCCTACCGGTGTGATGTGGTTTTAATATGGTTTTTAGCTAGTATACCATACGGTATGATATAAAATAGTCCCATACTGAATTATTATTTAGTATCAAAACCTGAATATTATCATACTAGGTAAAAAAGATACATCAGTTTCGGTATAAATAGTACGGAACCCGTTTAAGTATCAAATTGACATCCTTACTCCCTTGTGCGTTTTCACTGATCCTGTGTTATTACAGATGCCACATAGCCAAGCAGCAATTCTCTTCCCATAATGATAAGGGAATATAAAAAAGAATATTATGACAACACCACTTAGAAGTTCAGTTCACTGGCACAGATATATACTCTAATTTCATAGGACCCATCACTATACATGGGGTATGAGACCCGCCTCTAGAGTGTAAAACCCATTGAATATGGAAGGCGTTGGTTCCCACGGAGGGTATATGTACACACAAGTGAACTCATCCATCATGCATTATGGGGATTCTTTTCCACAATTTCTTGTATAACTCACATTCCCTCCTTTGCTTTACCTTTTGGGTTTCATTGAAGATATTGATTTCTGTAATATCTATTTATGCATTGTGAAAGATTTTTGGAACTGTGACGTGTATTACATAAATATTATGTAAAACCAAAATAATGGTATACGTAAGTACTAGAAGAAAATTTATACAATAAATATTATATAAAATATAAAAAAATTTTGGTCAAAGAATAAAAAAAAAAAATTATTAAGAAAAATTTATTGAAGAAAAATAACCAAGAAAAATCTCCTGCGGAGAAACAAGAATGGTTTTACAATTAATGGAGATGTATAATATCATCAAGTCCAACAAAGACGAATTGCAGAAGCACCTATGCAGGGTAAACCGCCACCAAGTTGAACTCGTAAAGTATTTTGGAAAAATCTAAAGACTAAAAAAAGAAAGAAAAATATTGATATTCTTAGTACCGTACAAGAATTTCAACCAAAAAAAAAAAAAACTGTTCAAGAAGAATTATTAGGGAAAGTATTTATTTATTTTAAAATTGATAATATATGTTGAATGGTTTCATCATAAAAAAAAATAACGATCGTGTTTCCTTTAAAATTTATTCAATTTAAAATTAGCCAAACAGTCTTCAACTGAGTCACACTCCACAAAATAGAAACAAGATCAATACGAGCGTCTTTATAAATCCATTATCCATCATTTAATATCCATTAGTTAATTATGTTTTTGGCTTCTAGTTAAAATCCAATTCAACTTCATTTTCTTATTTTTAAGCCCCCTGTTTATTTCAAGCAATGGAAGGATTAACATAAGACTGATCATAATCCAGATGGTTTGCATCATTGCAATCCGTTTATAGACCGATTAGACTGATAAGTATAAGATCGATTAAAGACCGAAACTGACTGGACCAAATATAAACGTGTAAAAAATGTTTCGCCTCTGAGGTTTGATTAGTTAAATAAGTTAGTTACGGTGCAATGTATTAAATTGGCAGTGACCGATTAGGCTCAACCGAGACCGACCGATTGACACCCCTAGCTAGTTATATCACACCATGATTGAAAAAACTATTGAAATTTCGTATCATATTTAGTAATGATATTTATTAGGTGTAAATTAAAATACAAATGTTTTGGATGCAAAATAAACTATAAGTTAATAACTAAATATAGAACGATTTGCATTTAGTTACATAGTCATGTGATAGCATATGCTGTGAGGATTACAAAAGTTTCATTTTTAGATTTAAAATTTTCACTTCATTTCTTCTTAATTCCCCTTGCAACCAACTAGAGTCTATATATTTAGGATTCAAATCGTCTCCTGCTAGGGGGTCGGCAAGAGATTTGATTGCATCCAACAGATGTCAGGCATCGACTGAATTCGAGCCGTTTAGCCATTTGATAAGGTGAAACACAGAGGGTGTCGGCTTATACACCAGCGCTGGCTAGACGGCTCAGATTCAGCCGACACCCACGTGTCAGGCATCGACTGGATGCAGCTGCATCTCCTGCATATACCTTTGCAGGAGACGATTTGAATCCATATATTTATGCTACAAACCTATCAATTCTAATGCTACAAAGGATTTCAATATTCATCGTCTTTTTTCCTAGGTTTCAAAAAGGATATGACCTAATTATGTCGCCTACTTTGAAGTTTCAACAACTTATTTAAATCGAAATCAAGGCTAGCTAGGTTTGAATGTCTTTCTAGATGATAAAAGAATGGTGGCGAGACAAATTGCGTCATATATTCGTCACAAGCGTTTAAGAGAGATTATAAACTATTTGATAATCCATGTGAAACTAAACCCTAAACATATTTGGCATTCCACAAATAAGGTAAGCCTGCAAATCAAGAATTTGATTTTGGCTCATAACCGGTCATATCACAGATCAAATGGGTAAGATCGATCGATCTACCAGCTTGTTAATAATTAACAATTAACATGACAAAGAATTTGGAGGGACGGCGTCCTAGCTCTAGAGTGTGATGGGTGATGGATGATGAATCCCATATTCAATGGACGATGATGACGTCTCGTGGAAAGCGTACGGAAGTATAAGTGGGACTGAACAAAGAATGAAAAGATCAACCAGAGATCTAGAAGAAAAAGAGATGCAATGTACACGACCATGATTGCCATTTTAGCTCTTCGATCGGTTTACCCTTTTGACTACAATCATTGATAATGCAGTTTTAATAAATAAAATAAATAAAATAAATAAATAAACATGATATTACACGTGGTTCAAGATTTGTCTTTTGGTTTATGTTGTATATTTGCTCTCCGAGTTTCTATTTCTGTATTTCCTGGATATATTTTTTAATTCATTCAAATAAAAAAAAAAAATGGTTATTTTTATTAAAGAAAATAAGGAAAAATTTTCTGAAAGTGGGAACTGGGAACTATGTCATCTATTGATTCTTTTTCTCTCTCCTCTTTGCCCTAATTAAAATATATGTCATCCCTTTCCCTTCCCCTTTCCCCATTCGTGAGCGCATGACCCCATCGTTCTCAGAGAACCGCTTTCCCATTATAATATTCAGTTGAAAATCATGGTATTATCTATAATATAATGGATGCGTGATCTGGTGTTATATGTATTTTGGGAAATTTTATTCTTTGGCCCTTCCTTTGTAGGCTTGAGAGAATATCGTAAAGGAGAGAGAAAGCTTACAACGTTTTAGAGATTGGATTTGGGATTTCTAAATTTTACCACAGTGATGTATTTCTAATTTTTTTTTACATTAAAATCTTGTTTGTTTCGTTTTAAAAGTTTTTCATGTAAATGAAAATTTACATGAAAAGTTTCTTTGGGATAAATTTTCTTATTTATTTAATGCATTTTTTTGCATTTAAGTTAAAATAAATTATGGAAATTTTTATTTTATATTAATTTTTTTTTTATTTTATATAAAAACAAACAGAACCAGAAGAAGAATATCGATTCATGCCCCATGGATGAGCATACTAGCTAGCCGAATCACTTGAATCTTTCTTAATTTATCATTTTGCTTCGATTTATTCATGTTTTTCTTTGCAGGCATTAATTAATATCATCATGTACCATAGTACTGCGAATTCTCAACATATTCTATTAATGAATTTTGATTAGAATACATTATTAAACTATTTCATTTTTTTTGACAAAAGAATCTGTCCTTTCTTGAATCTGAAGAGGCAAAAACTGTATCTTTTTATTTTTTAATACTCAAATATATTTAATTTTCAATATTATATGTATCTTAAGTTTAAAAAAAAATATTAATATGTAAAGAAACATACACAAAAATTAGGGTCCCTTAAAATTAATTAGTATCTTGTATATTTGTGAAACTTTTCTCCCTTGAAAATGAATTATTCCCAAGCATATCCCTTTCAGGATAATGATGAATAGATAAAAAAAATTACATTTGTCCTAACAATTTTTGTTAATTAGGTTCCATTTCGACGTAAAATTATATTTTACATGTTAAAAGAAAATCAATTATTATTTATTAGAGGTAAAATATAATGGTCTCATAATACTCTTTGGCTTGGCTTGCTATGATATCAGAAATCTTCAACTACGATTCAAAAATCTCCATTCATATTGATATCATCAACCGATATTGATTATGGCCCCATTTGTGGGATTGGTCTCATGATCGGATCTTGGTCTCGATCGACTGATGTCTGATACCTTCTTCTTCCTTATTTTTTTTTCTAATTTTTCCATGTAATGTGTCAACCATCCAAGGGAATCGACTATCTATAGTAAAAAATAAAATTTTAAAAATATAGAGTTACAAAATACCATGTATGTAGTTCTGCTTCTATCCAATGGAAATTTGATTTGTAGATCTCCTGAGTGCCAACAGTATGACATTTGGACAAGTTAGGCTTTGGAGGTCCACAAATCCATCCCTCTCAAATTCTGATTGTATTTGACTACTTGCTATGACTTTGGAGCTTGGATTCTTTTTTTAGAGAGAGAGAGAGAGAGAGCCCATGCATATATGGAACAGGTTTATCCATGGTGTAAAGTTTCAATATATTATTTTACGGAAAAAAAAGGTTCCAATATATTATAAAGAAATGATTGTAATTAGAAAGAAAAACTAATCTTTGACTTTTGTATATCTCAATAAATGCATCCCTGGATTTCCAAATTCCAGAAATCCTCAAGTCTTCGTAAAAGCTGCATCATCATCACCAACACTCAAGCCCGTTTGGAGGTTCCACAGAGAGAGAGAGAGAGAGACAGAGAGGGAGAATTTTGCTTCTTCAATAGCGTGTGAGAAGAGAAATGGGAAGGGCTCCTTGCTGTGATAAAGCAAACGTGAAGAAAGGTCCATGGTCACCTGAAGAAGATAACAAGCTCAAGGAGTTTATCCAAAAGAATGGAACTGGTGGTAATTGGATTGCACTCCCTCACAAAGCTGGTAGGGAAAATATATATGCATGTACCACGCACCCTTAATTTAATTTCATTCATGAAAATGAATTCTCAACCCTTTCCTTTTTTCTATAATCATGAATGGGTTGGTTCTCTGATCAGGTCTGAAGAGATGTGGGAAGAGTTGCAGATTGAGATGGCTTAATTATTTAAGACCCAACATAAAACATGGAGAATTCTCTGATGAAGAAGATAGGATCATCTGCAGTCTCTTTGCTAGCATTGGAAGCAGGTTACCTTCAATCTCTTTCCCTGCAATATTTTCATTTTTTTTATCTGCATTTCTGCAACTTTTGCCATCCAAATTGGTCACCCTTGATCATTCCACCAAATTGCAGGTGGTCAATAATAGCAGCTCACTTGCCAGGAAGAACTGACAATGATATCAAGAACTACTGGAACACAAAGCTCAAGAAGAAACTCATGGGTTTGATCCCGCCTAATCTCTATCAGAGAAAAAACCCTGATCAGCAATCCTTTCCACCATCTCATCATCTTCAAACTCTAACATCTTCTTCTTCCTATAAAGGTTTTAATAGTACCACTAATTACTACACCCCAACTAGATCTAATTTCACAATTAGCCCTGAACCCATTTCTATCCCAGCAACTAATCTTCTGAGCAACACCAGAAACATTTCTATGACCATGACCACTCCCTCTACTGCTTCCCTTCTCCAAGCCCAGACGAGCTTTGTGGGTCCCACGTACCATTACCAAGTTAAAGACAATCTCCTCATGTTTGGGGGCACTGAACCAAGCTGCAGCTCTTCTGATGCAAGTTGTAGCAACCAAATCAGCTACGGCAAAGAGATTGATTTTGAATATGGTGGTGGTGTTAATGGGGAACAGCAGCAGCAGCAGCAGCAGCAGCACATGGGTCTGGTGACTTATCCTTATAATGGAGTTGGAGAGAACCAGGAATTCTTGGTGGGTAGCAACAATGGAGGCCAAGAAATTGATGGGTGGCAGTGGAGTACTGAGAAGCCAAATGGTATGTGGGGAGAAGTTCCATTAGAGTATGAACTTGAGGAGATCAAGCAAGTCATCAACAATTCTAATGGCTGTGGTAACAGCTTCTTTGTTGATGAAAACGAGACAGTAAAGTGGAATGGCACTTCCAAGACTTATAATCAAATATGTGATGCCATCTCGTTTGAGATCAAAAGCAAAATTGACGAACCAACTGGAGTTTATGAGGATTTGCCTAGAGATAGGCTGATTGCATCTGTCTGGGACCTTCCCATTCACTACGAATAGCTAGGAGATCCCTAAAGCTTTGATTTTTGGTTTATGTTGTATATTTTCTCTTTCAGCGTTTGTTTCTGTGTTTACTCCAAATAATTACCATCCAGCCCCCCAAAAAAAAAAAAAAAAAAAAAAAAATTACAAAGTCGAGAGCCATGTATTACTAACCTCCATCAGAATGTAACAAAGGTTGTTAGAATATGTAATTGTAACTGATTTTTATTTAATGCACACTCATTACTCATTGGGTCATCATAGAAACCCTAATATAAGGGGTAGTTCTGATATTTTATTTGGGAACTAGCACAAATGTGACTATGAAAATGGGTGATTACAAGTAAAGAAAAACCTATTACTAAAAATTGAAACTCTCACCATTTATATGTAAAATCGTAAAAGAATTGAACAAGGTAATGTTGAACCCCCTTTGTTAACTCTCTCTCTCTCTCTCTCTCTTTCAATCTTTGATCTCATTGATTCTATTCCCTGTTAGCAATATGGAAGTGGAATACTGTTTGATAAATTTGATCAAATCCCATGTTCCAACGGATTGGACTGCTCTCAAAAACTGGAAAGATTAGGGTTTTGGGAGCTTCTTTTTGGAGTCATTATCCTCTCCAATTGCTGGATCCTCCAATCGAGGATCCAGCGGTCTCTCTTTAACTCGGCACGTCTACCAATACATCGATAGATGCGCCTGGTTAAGAGAGACCATTGGATCCTCGATTGGAGGAACATCCAGCAATTGGAGACGATAATAACCCTTCTTTTTTGAAGCTCCAAGTGCTCCGGAGCAAGTCGATCCCGCTAATATTCGTCGATGCTCCTGTACGTCTCCCCTTGTATTCTCTCGCTTCACCCAGCCATTTCTCTATAAATCCATCTTCCCCATCCTATGCCACCACCAGCATCGACAACAGCGAAAACCTTCAATCCTCAGGTTCCGTTTGTCTTTACGGCTCTATAAATCTGGTTATGATCACTGCGAACAATGGGGACACCAAGAGCTTAAGCTTATCCTCAGCTCTCGGTTTCCCTCGAACCAGGTTCTATCGTTACCTCCGGTTGGGAGTTGTACAAGAGGTGATGTCGCCTGAGTTAGCGGTATGGGATTTGACATCCTCTGCAACGAAGATGGCTGGCATCAAACTTCTCAAAATCGAAGTTGGAGGTCTTCTTAGAACGGTTGAGTTGTCTTCTACGTCTGAGAGGTCTACTTGTTTCAAGAACCCCTTGTAAATTATCAAATTGGTCACAATGGAAGAAGAAGAAGAAGAAGAAGAAAATAGGAACAAGATAAGATCACAAAAAATTGTGGTTATCAAACATTATCCTAATCTACAAAATCAACAGATTACAAAAGTTACTCCCAACTGAGTTTAAAAAAAAAAAAACAAAAACAACAACAACAACTGAGATTAAAGGATTAGGAGTAGAATGGTCATCAAACAGGCCTGAATTTGAATTTGTTAGATCAGGGAAGCGAAGAGAGACAGTGTGGAGGGTTTTGTATGTTTGTTTGTTTGTTTAGACACTTTCAAAGTGTACATTGGTAAAGTTTTCCCTCTGCATATATTTTTGGGAAATGATGTGTGTGTTCATACGGTTCCACTGCGCCAATCTATCAGAAATTGAAACGTCATGGACTCTGGAGAATATATCTTCCTTCAATTCAAGATTCAAATCCAATCATGCTATTGTTCTTACTTAATATTTTGTAGATATTTTATTACGAAAAAAGAAGCACATGTTACCCGTTTGTCCTTCGTTTGTACTTCTTTCTTTTTCTTTTCTTTTTTTCTGAAATTCAGATCTCCATTTTCCTTCAAGTGATCAGCTATCAATCTTCCTTTAATCACTGACGTATAAGATTTCAATATACACCATAATCGTATGAATCTTTTTCCTTTTATCATTAAAATAACAAGCTTAATTAACAAAATTATAACTAGCTAGTCACCTTATAGTTTATTATTTGTTTGGAGATCCTTAGTCTTCTCGAAGAGATTTTTTCAATAATTTAGAATATATTTTCATTGTTGAACCAAAGCATCATTGGATCAGCAGATCGGGTTAATTTTTTTTTCTTCTTTTTTTTTCCTGAAAATGATTGGGGAACTAATCCCTCTTGGGTCGCAGAACGTGGAAAAAAATATTTGGAGGGAGTGTTTGTTTTCATCTAGAACAGGATAATAGAGAATCCTCATTGGGAGGATGTATCCATTGACCCCTCTTCATCACCCTTTGTTCGCATCTCGTTTTTTATTCTAATATTTAAATTATTAATTAGGCTTTGCCAGCTACAGCATTCATAATATATTTATTTATTTGGATACAGACATTCACGAGATATATATATATATATATAGGTCAAAAGTTTACACATGAAATTTTAACTTTTTTTATTTTTTACTTCTTTAGGATTTTCTCAAAATATTTTGAACTTTTGACAGTTTCTTTTGGATGGCCTTTTTTTTTTATTTTTTGTGTGGCTGAAGATTTATTGAGAATGCACTTGAACACATAGTTTCTGAATTACAAGCTTTCAAAAGTCATGGAGTGGAAAGAGAGTAGTCAATCATTACATGTTAACGATCAATTTTTGCTATGTTGTTACAAATCCTTGAAACATATGTGAATCAACACAATTCAAGATAAGATGTCAAATGAACATGCAATGTCATGGACAATCAGATCAACTACTCTACTAATGGAGGGGTAGTGAGCCTAACAGGTAACAAATCAAAATTAGTGTCTTGAAAATTAGAATGAACTTTACCATCCTCAGAACCAAGAGGAATAATTTGGTATTTCTAAATGATCATAGCAGGTACACTAATTACCAAAATTAGTGTAATGGGTTTTTTTTTTTTTTTTAATTCTAGTTAATCAAATGACTCTAAATTTCGTCACTCATCTAGAAGTGCATGATGAATTGCAGTACAGCCTGCAGATCTGGGTGTGGTCCTTCAGTTTTGCGAAGTTTAAATCATCACTATCATATCCTTGTCAGCCAGGCTTAAATTATAAATATGAGGGGTGGGCTTGTTCTAGAAAGCTAGGTTTGGACAAGAATTAAATTGAAAACTATGAAAAACTAAACCCTAAAATCTAGATAGAATATGGGAGAAAGGAAAGGTGGTGTCGTTTAATAATGGTATGAAAAATCTTACAAGAAAATAGGCACAGGGATCATGGACATAAAAGCCAACATAATCAAAATCAGAACCAACCTTGGCCTGCTTAATTACTGTCCTATAGTTTTTAAATTAGCAAGGGAGTGTATACCTCTGTAGATATATTTGGAATATGACATCTTTTTTTAAATAACACTCATTGTCTTATTCTCGAAAGATTTTAAGTTAAAAATAAAAAAAAATATTTTTTTATAAATTTTTGAAAGTGATCCATTATTATGTTGTCTTGCACGTTTCCAATAGATAAGTGAAATAACAAGAATTACCTTCATTAAAAAAATAAATGTAATACTAATAGGACAAAAAAATAGAATATCAAATCATTTGACATCTTGTAAGGTGTCAATAAGAAAAATCCCTTTAAATAAGGTGAAATGATTTTTTTTATAAGAATTAATAAGGTGAAATGTTAGTACTAGGGTTTTGCTATTTTTCTAAATCTCATACAAAACGTATTTTACCACGTGGATTGATGGTCTATCAATTTTAACAATTAGATAAAATGACATGGTTTACATAAGCCACATCTCAAATTTCATAGTTTAATTTAATCAAATACCACCCACCAATTACCAAAAAAAAAAGTTCCAATTATTCACCCAAAAAAAACAAAAAAAATACCATTCAAGAAAAACCATGAAAATGGATTGCTCATATCTATCTGATAGCAGTGACAGATACTCTTGAGCTAGTATGAGTGATCTCTGACAGCTCTGTTTCGCCACCGCTAGATGCTTTGCCAATTATTCATGACATTAGAGGCCTATCGTCTTATTTTGTTTCCTGATCCTTCATTCACATTCGAGGCAAGTCAACTCCATAGCTGACTCCTTGGTTCAATGGATTTTGTCTGTTAGTTTCCACACATTTTGGAATTTATTTTCAGAAAAGAAAAAAAGATAAAAAGGGGGGGTTGCAGATATTGGTATGTCGGTCCCAAACAATACTGATATGATCCCAAACTCGGGATCCATCTGAATCGGCACAAAAAATAAATGTTTTTTGAATCAGTCAATGAATCAATCTGTATAGGTTTTTTTTTTTAATATTGAAAAAATAAAACAAAAGTTCTTAGATTTTTAAAACAGCATAGCTTTGTTTGGTTGCAAAAAGAATTGAAAGGAAAAAAAATGAGATTTTTATACTTTAAATGGAAACTTCTGTAATTGTAACACAATATGATTATATAAGATGTAAAATTTATTTTATTTTTATTAACATATTGACTAATGATACTTATAAGATGTAAAAACGATACTTATAAGATGTAAAATTTATTTCCCTTCTTATATGGAAGGGATTTGGATGCAAAATGAAGTATAAATTAATAACTAAATGTGAAATAATTTGAATTTAATTAGATAGTAATGTGATAGCATGTGTTATAATCTTTACAAAAACTTTCATTTAAAGTATAAAAATTTCACTTCCTTTCCCTTCAATTCCCCTTGCAACTGAACAAAACCTATATAGTCAACATGTGGTAACCGATTGATCACCTAGGATGGTTGATACATATCACTAAAAATATTTAAAAAAAAAAAAGAAAAAAAGAAAATTCGTATCAGATCTGAATGACCGATCCAATCTGTGGACCGATATAATAACTGACATAAAAATCCATACAGATCGGCACCGGTCTCAGACTATACTGAAACAGATCGGCCGATTCGATACCGATTCCTATAATCATGCTAGAAAACTCCGAACTGCTACAAATATTTGACACCAATTACTATCTTTAAATTAATCATTCATTTATGAAATTAGGTTATTGACTATTCAAAATTTGATACAAAATGGAAATGGACCTTTGATTGTACCACCGGAAGAAACTCGAGTCACCTGCAAGTATGGTCTGGTGATGACACCTATCCCATCCACATTTAAAATCTCTAATAAATAGAACGGTTAGTACTAACATTTAAAAAGATTTGATAGAACATCCACATGCAAAACTTCTAGCTTATAAAAGCAATAAACAACTCTCCCATTTTTTGGGTTAGAATGAATTTTCAGCTTAAAACCACAGATTCAGATCCTCTCCAGCGGAAAAAGATCATCTGAAGCGCTTCAGTGTAGCACTATAGATCCTCTCCAGTCTGCCAGCCCTGCCCAGCAACGTTGGATCGCGCTTATCTTCTAAAAGGTTCCAAGTCTTTTAACCAACAGCACCAAGCAAGTGAATATCACATTGAGAATGAGGAAAAGGGAAAAAGATAATATATCATTTCAATTAATGAATGAATATAATCCATTAAACAATTAATGATTATATCATTAACACAGTAGATGGAAGAGAGACCATGTAATTTCACATTTTGAACCATCATCTCTCACACTTTTTGCAACTTAGATTGAAAAGTTGGACTCAACTTCAATATTTTATCTGCTAAGTTACGTACATCCTCTCTTGATGACTCATTTGACATGTGAATGAGTTCTTCCAATCCTCCAGTGGATATGAAGTCTTGGGCATTGTCCTCTGCAGAAATTAGAAAACTATAGATTATTTGGTGTTTCTTCATCATAAATAAACACGGACATGCAAAGATATGAGAAAGTATAATGTTCTAAAACTGCTTTTTAGAAGAAAAAAGATTCTAGAAGATATAAAATGAGATGGAACGTGGAAACAAAAGAGCCAGAGCTCTTTCAAGAATCTGTCTGATGTTCCAAAGATGGCACATCTGCAAAGTGTAGCACTAAGTCGGAACTCGACTTCATTTAAAAGCTAAAAAGATTGTGATACATAAAGCACTGTATTTAAACTCTATATGCAGAAGGAAGTGGACAATCAAGAGAAATAAAAGGAATAAATATGGGGACAATACAACAGTCATTAAACAAGTAAACGAACAGAATTATCGTAGACTCAACAAGCTGGAGGATGAGAATGTGCTTCTTATCCTCTCTTTCAATAAATTTTTTATGTGATATGATTCGTTTTTATAGATAGAAAGACACTGAACAAACAGCTGAAGCCAAAGTTAAATGGCAATCAGGAAAAAGATGAAAATGGGTAAGGATATATCCATGTTTCTAGCTATTCATAAACACACTGACCTTTTTAAATATTGCACAAATGCTTGTAATATACTGGAGGCGTCTTTACTTGATTCATCATTTTTCTCAGCTGCCAACCATTTTTTTATCTCGATTTGTCACAGAAATAAAATAATTTTGAATCCAACCACTGCACATATTTGTAAGATATGCCTAACATGTGTGTGCAGGTGTGAGTGTTTGTGTGTCTTATGAGTTATGGGTCAGGGAAAACAAATACGTATAACTACATGTAAGAAACCCCTTTTTTCCCTTGTAACTTTTAGTATTTGTTATAGTAAAAACAAAATCAATTCACCCCAAAAGAAAACAAAATCAAAAGACAAAGTCTACAAATTATTTAATAAACTTCCATTTTGTAAAGAGTTCATAGGTGTAAGGGGCAGTCTGAGAATCGAACTCAAGGCTTCCCATACCCAAAGCGAGAATCATTTTTATTATGCCCCAATTAAATGGCCTTACTGTGTTCTTCAACATGCGGGGGAATAGTGTTGTGTTGATATATATTGTTGTAGTCCTTACCTAACAGCTCGAGCTTTTGGGATAAGTGGCTGTAACAAGTTAAATATGCAAAGCTGAGAAGAGGCTCTTAGCACATGGATCTACAGATCCTGAAAATTATTTTCAAATTATCATACTGCACAAACTAAGTCAAGATCTTGATTTGCCAAAAAAATCATAGGGGATGAAACAAATTCAGCAGAAATTAAGTTTTCTGGTATTCTTTTTTTTTTGGGGGTGGGGGAGGGGGATTCACTATTATGCAATTTCAGAATAGAGGCCATAGCACTTAGATCTTATTGCTAGTCAATTACACCCTAAAGCAATTAGGAGTCCGAGCTGAATGGACCATTGAACCAAAAATTTCCAGATGAGGCAGGGGTTATTAACCAACCTAAATGCCAAGTAGGATCAGTCCTGTTCAAGTGGTCACCACAGATTGACCTGGAATCATGAGCAGCAAATCAAATATTTGGAATCATCTGGTTTTATATGCAATCTTGATCCAAAAGACGGGGTCAATTTTCTTCTTCTTCTTCTCCTCTTCTCCACTATCTCCTTGGGGGGAGTACGCTGTTTAAAATTTTTCTTTTGGGGTGGGCGGTGTGAAGATCCAGGGTTGAAAATTATTAATCTAGTAACCAACCTGCCCACTTTCTTCTCCCCAGATTTGGCATCACATATCATACATCTTCAGCATATTAATAGATAGGCTGACTTTTGATTTGACAAACTGGATTGGTATCTTGAACCCAACAAATATATGCATCAGGTTCAGGCATGAATGTATACTCTATTAGAGCTTAAACCACTGCAACCGCTATATGGAACAGTTTAACGTGTACTCTGTGTGTGTGTGTGAAATTATAGTCCAGGAAAAGCACCTAAAATTATGAATAAACATTTGGCCACAATAGTTTAACATCCATATAAGCCTACCATTTTGTGTTAATGACATAGAGCATGCTCAATGTGGCGCCGAGTGAAAGTTGGACCATTAGAATTATAGTCCACAAAAAACACCTAAAATTATCAATCAACATTTGGCCGCAATAGTTTAACATCCATATAAGCCTACCATTTTGTGCTAAATGACAAAGAGCAAGCTCAATGTGGCTCAATGTGGCGCCGAGTTGAAGTTGGACCATTGGTAGAGTTAGAAATCAACCATGTAAGTACACCATCCTCTATAAGAAGTGTAACGCCCTTTTTTATGTCCTGCAGTGAGTGAAGATCATTTAGTATTCAAGGGGAGTTGTCATAGTAATTCAAAAACAGACATAATCCGGTGTCTTGCTATGATGGAAGATGGAAAACCTTCAATGATTCCTCGTGATTCACATTTTGAAAAGTTTGCGATTCCTCTAGCAACCTGTGCTATGACATCACTATTACCAGATTTGACCATTCCCAAGAGTGCCTTGATGCCACCATCTTCTTTCAGCATTGCATGTAACTTTTCTGTTGAGTAACTAACTTGTCAATCAGTAAAATTTTAACATTTGATCTGTTTTTTAAGAGCTAACAACTCTATCTACATCTAAATAATCTTCTGCTGGTAACTTCGAAGTAGTTCTACTTCTCCCTATAACACCGCGGGGGGATGAAAAGTGATATTTCATACTTTACATGTGGGGATCATACCAATAAATGAGCATTAAAAAACAGTGTTTGATATCAAAAAAACTAGTACCAACATAATCCTCAACAGATCTCCATAAATTTTCTTACCTAGTTGTATCACAAAAAGTAATACGTAGGAATTTGAGAATCAAGTTAGATCAAGCACCCTCCATCAATAGGTCTGAAGGATTTGCGTTGATGCCAAATACTTATCAAGAAATTTCTGCCAGTGTCGGGTACATTTCTTACATACTTTAGTCCATATAGTTTATCTCATACTAATGAAACATTTCCTAAAATGAATTAGCTCCGGTAATATAGTCTTGACACAATAACGATCTATCAAATTTCAGTAAATGGCCCTTGCACTCGGGTACCATAGAGAACACGGGTACCATGGAGAAGAACAAAATGCAGACAGAGAAAGTAAAATAGAATACAGACAAGGAAGTTCAAGATTGAGTCTGTACAAAGCCCCTCCCCCTTGCTTTTCTTGTAATAGTAATTACTAATCTATGGCCTTTCCTCTGAGAGAGAGAGAGAGAGAGAGAGAGAGAGAGAGAGCCTCCAGTTTCAACATTTCACTGCTGAGACATCGTGTATGTTGAAGTCCCTGATCACCCCAACCCCCCAAAAAAAGGTATCAATACCAACTGCAACCAGATCCCCAACAAAGAGGGAAAATTTTTGGGCTGGTTTTAGGGTTTTCCAATCCTAATACCAACAAAAATTAGCCAGATTATCTTTCTTTATGTTTCAACCTTTCCTAATGGGACCGGATATAGGCTTTGAGGTGTGGGACATGTTTGAAAGAAAATGGTTGCACTTTCCTATGAGGAAAACGTGAATGTATGAGCATGAAAGAGAAAATGTTTGGGTTGTCTCTTCTTGTTACTGTGCTTTTCTAATTATAGAGGCTCCTTTAGTTAACCTGCCAACACAACCTCAGATATCTCTTCTCCTAGATTCAGTCCATAGATTTGTTAGGTTGGCCAACCTCTACCTGACATTTGTTGGGGTAGGTATTCAGGGGATCGAAGCAATATGGATCCTACTTGTTTCAACCCCTTCTGGTGTTTTTTCTTTTAAATTTGTTGATTCTGGTAGGCAATATCCCTCTTCATTTCTCTCTGTTTTTTACGCTGCTGATTAGCCTGATTTACTATATTGTTCTCATCATTTTTCCATTGAAGTTCCCCAAAGCCTAATTCACTCTACTAAATAACATCAAGATATATAATTTCTTTGTTGCAGTATACACCTTACTCTAAATTTCCATTAATTCTTTACTTCAGATCTTGAATTTCTGTGTAAGATTAAAATTTGGTTTCCCACATCAAGCTGACACATACCATCCACATGTTTGACAATTTCTAGTATCAGCTTCAAGGATTGATCTCTACCTAGTTAAACTATCAAGCCAAGGATGGTGTGGCAAAAGGTAGAGTCTGGCCAAGCCAAATGGACGATTGTTCACCAAAAAGAAGCAGAAAATGAAAGCAAGAAAGTAACTCAAGTTCTTTCACAGAATTCACTAAAAGAGAAAGGTAGGAATATTTAAACTTACCGTTTCCACATAAATTTGCAAATGCTCCAGCCACCATTTGAAGTGTTTGAAGATCATCCGTTCTTGATGCTACATTTGCTAATAGCCGACCACCTCCTGTCTTCATTATTAAGCCTTGATTCATCTCTTTATATACAAAAAAATAAAAATAAAAATAAATATATTCTTTAAAAAGAACTTCATGGATTTCATAAAACTCTAAGTGAATTCAGCCCTCAAAATTCACAAAAATCACATGTAGTATCAGAATTCTTACTTCATTATCTTTTCTAGTTATATGTATACTCTTTCCGCCATCTGTGGTTAAGAACTTACTGGAGAAATGGGAACTAAGTCATGCTCGCTGGTTGAGAAAATGATCAAAAGGAACATTCACCATGGACAGGACTGCATATTCGTTTCTTTAAAACTGTCCAAAAAATTGTTAAGGGTATCAACAACCATTTGATGCAATCCCAGGTGGAGAAAGAAGAACTAGAGAAAAGCATCCAGGGTTTGGCCAATGCTTGTGCTGTTGAGTTGATATATATTGAGCTTTTAGGATAAGCGTCTGTAATATGTGTTTCTATTTAGTATCATTGTGTAACTAAGACTGCTCTTTACTTCTAGTATCAATATGGAACTAGGACTGCTTTGTCATGTTGACATGTGGCAGTCCTAGTCTCCTTAGGCTGTAACTTTTCTATCTCTATAAATAGTATTATAAGGGAGGAGAACAATACACATCGATTCTCTCTCTCCATTCACTCCATCTTCTCTTCTCCTTATCTCTTTCTTTCTATTTTGTTACAGTATCAGAGCAGGGAGGTCAAGTGTTCGATCCCTGGGAGTGCAACAGGGTGTACCCGGCACTTTCTCCCCTCGGTGCCATGTGGTGAGGCTTCCACGTGAGTGCGTGTCAAGTGTAAAGTCCTCTCTGTACAGGCCTGCATGTGCGGGGGGTGTTGTGTTGATTTACATTGTTGTCACATGTGTTTCATCAACATGGCAAAAGTAAAAGCCTACATATCCTTTACATTAGCATAATGATTAATAAATGGTTAACATTCTAAATTTCTATCATCATCAGATCCCACTCTTTCTCCCCCTTCCGTATGATTTTAGAGAAACAAGTGCTGATAATTCTTTTTCTTATCATTGTAAACAAAAATTCCATGTCTAACCTAACAAATTCATAAATTCAAAGTGGAAAGATTATTCCTATACTCTATCATGGCTTGAATATTTGATGTTTTAAAAAATACAGCTTATCTTTGTGGATCTGTCATGAGAGTGCAGCAATCTTTATTCAACCAAAGCTTAAAAAAGACAAAAGGGAATAGTCTTTAAGCAATCTTTCTCTACCCCCAAAGGCTGTAGTTGACCAGCCCACCAGGAGAGCTTTTATACCTTCTTATTAACTCAACATAAACTAGGTGGCAAACATGACTCTTCAGCTCTTCAGGAGGGAGCAACAGTTAAAAATTCCAGAGTGAGCCAGGATGATCAAAACGTGAGAGACCAACCAGTCATTGCCAAGTTGGCTATAGCTCCTGAAACAACATGTTGAATGGTTGTATTTTGTGATGATCCCAAGAGCGTAAGAAGAGCATCCAGACCTCCTTCCTTTACAAACTTCTCCTGATTTAAATCTGCAATAGAAAAGGTCGATTTTAAGTTGGAAACATAAGCACTTATTTTCCTACAAAACCTCCCAAATAAAGGAAAAGAAACAGTGCAGTGATATTTTAAGGAACATTTTCCTTTCATTTCATTGTAGAATTGAACAATCCTTACCCAAAGTAAGTAGATAATTTTAAGTACATTGACTGTCCGACATGGAGGAATTTTGATAGACTGAATACCCATGTTTGTAGTTGATACATTAGGTAGAAAAGGCAAGAATCTTAAGGTAGAGCTGCCAGAAGTGAGTCCATTTCAAGAGAACACCTTAAAATTCATTCAGTAGCAAGATTCAATTCTCCCCCCCCCCCCCCCCCCCCCCCCCCAAAAAAAAGTCTTTATACTCAGCCTGACAATTAGCAACAATAAAATAGAAGAAACGCGAAGTATACAGCCTCCTCTATATTCAAAATATTAACATGGAAGAAAGGGCGCATCACAATCTCCTTAAACTCTTCCACTATTGTAAATCCGATTGGGTATGTCATTACAGTCCTATTTAGATCCCCACTAACCTAATGCAATATTTCTACCTCTTCCAATTTCTTAACCTGTTTTTAATCTCGGCCTTCATACAAGAAAAAAATACAGAAAAGGAAAGAACAAGTGTACCTTGATGGTCCAAAACATAATAAACAAGACAATGAAATTTTACAATCGCCAAAAAATGCAAAAAAAAAAGTTATTTGAATTGAAGTCTCAACGAATTTTGAGAACTCTCTTTAGTTATTAGGTATAGCTCAATGAGAACGATAAGGTGAAATCCCACGATAGTGTGTGGTTAGCTCCTTCTTCATTACTCATCTGACTACAAAAAATAAACAACTCCATAAATTGATTTGGGACATCCACCTTTAACTTGGAGTGTGTATAGCATGCAATCCAAGATTCTCAAATTTGGGTCAGAACCCAGTATTGAGTTCCATGAATTGGAACTCATATGTGTTCTATCCTCTAATCTGATCCAGAGATTGGGATTGATAGTGTGGTTTGGATGCTTTTTTGAGGTCTTATATTACACCTTTCTCTCCCTTCCTAATCTTTAATTACTCCAACCACACCATCTATCATGATTTTACCGAAAGTCTGAAACCAATACTAATAGGTTTAGATGTGCTTAAGTTGAATTTTCTGGCTCAGAAACTACAGATAGAACCTTTCATTTTATATTCGCTAATGTTCAATGACCCATCTGTGTTCCCATGCATCTGAGCTAAAGAAAGGTTATAAATGACAACTTCATTTTACCCGTTCTAACTGAAGAACAAAAAAAATACTCTGTTGTTAAAAGAGCAGTTTCATAAACTTTGTATCCATCCAATTAACTAAGTCACCCCTTTAAACACCGGCTGTGCATCAGACATGAGGGAGATCTTTATGAGTTATTCACCCGGGTTCTGAAACAATACTGAATAGTATGACAGTCTACGGAGCTGCGAGATTTCATTCTCAAGAAAGTTCAAGTTTTCCATCATCACATGTCTCGTCCAGGAGCAATAGATTTTGGCTTCAAAGCTGCCACATAAGCTTCTCTGTAGCTCTTGATGATTCCTATAGGAGTATATGACCTCAAGTCCTCCACAGTGTTGGCCGTCAAGGGCCACCCTGATGAAAAGCAATGGTACAAAGTCAAGCAATTAGCACAGCAGTTCTGCCCATTTGACCAACCACTATCTGAGTCTCTATAAAAAATAAAAAATAAAAAATGACAACACAACTCCTCCGACACCAATCCCATCTCTACTGCAACTCTCACCTTTCAATCTCCTACCCTCTTCTCTCATACTTTTCTTCCTGAATCTATTTCCTCTCTTCTTGGTACTTTGCCCTTGCCAAATGAGTATACAAACTATATTGAACCGCTTTTGCAAAAGAAATTTAACAAGGCCAAACTTAGCAGAAGCTAGAAAAATCAAAACCCTATTTTTAAGTTCACTGTTCTCTCCTACAGGTATTTTAAGCACATCTTCCACTAAATCGTAGTAGTGGTGGGTCAATCTATCCATGTGAATGAGAAATCTTCCTCTGGAGACAACATGCATCTATTTCTGGGTACTAAAATTCAAAATTTAAACCAAATAAAGGACAGATCTCAACAACGCCAAAACTGGACCTCTCTATCTCTCAGTCATCTACAGAAAGATATTGCCCTGTTAGCTACAATTGAACTTCTACAGAGACAGAATTCAATGCCCCCACACCCCCCCAATCACCACACACACAGAGACTGAGAGATAGGAAATGGCCAATCCTTAATGCTGGCAGTCTTGGTTGTTCTCTACTTCGGGCCTTCGGCACTAGCAGTTTTCTCCTATTCACACAAAACCTGCTCTTGTTTCTATCTTCTACGAGTCGTGTGCCTCTTCTCTCATTCTTTGTTGAGAATACTCTATTTGATACATCCATTGACTAAGATACCGTTCCAACTCTACATGGAACAAAAAAAGTCTGGTACATTTGGGGCAGATTGGAATCCACACAACTCAATCCAGGATTCATGATCTTCACATGAGAATTGAGAAGTTCAAAACTTCAATCCCAGTCTGGCTCTATTTTGCAATCTCAATCCTATCTTATACTGACGTGTTCCATGTATCAATGCTGAAGAAGTACGTGATGAATCTAAACGTACTAGAGGCGGTACCACCTCAGTTGAGCGAAGATCTGACATTTGAAGTAAAACCTTGCGAGATAGTAAACAGAAAAGTAGAACACCTTAGAAATAGAGACATCCATTAGACCATTACGTCAAAGTAATCTGGAAGAGTCACTCCATAGAGGAAGCATCATGGGAAGAAGCAGCAGCAATGCAGAAAAAGTACCCCCACTTATTTGAAGTAGGTAAGAACCAATTTCGGGGACGAAATTTTTTTAAGGGGGGAGTTGTAAGACCCGCAAACCGAAAACCCGGTCTAATCAAAACTTTTGGCTTATAGCAGGTCTTCCTAACGTGAACCACGTCAAACCAATGGGAGGTTAAGCTTCATCGACACGTGCGACATCAAAAACAAATACAATTTCAAAGATAACCCAAATCGGACCTCGAGACAGGGAAAAAACCACCTTGTCCGGTTAGAGGAGCAATGTTGTGGTTTCCAACCGGACCGGATACAGACTCGGCTTTAATGGGTTGAGTGCTTCAAAACTGACCCAAAGAGGGGAGAAGGGACTATTCCTTTCTCATCTACCATAAACTCACGTGGGATAACCCCCTAACCCACCAAATCTCGTACGAAGAGGGGGATTAGTTGCCTTAACTCCTCACAAGAAGACATGTGGCAGGAATATTCCCCAAGGAACCTTAGGGATAAAGTCCTACTCTAAGAGGGGAACTTTGAGCTAATTAAAACACTCTTCTTTGAGCGTACAACTTCACAATACCCTTAGAAGACTTCTGACGCGTCCACAAAGAGAGAGTAAGAAGAAGAGAGGAAGGAGAAGCCATGCAAGAGGAAGAACCAAGAAACGACAAGCTCAGTTCGTCCTACTCTCGACCAACCCAGCCGGTAAGCTTCCATATTCTTCTAATAGTAGTTAACGCAGTGGACAGCCTGGAGAAGGTCGACTTCTCTTGGAAACGAGGGAAAAACCTCACTTCCCAACATCCATGAATTGTTTCCCAACCGCCTCTCATAAAGAAACGATTCGAAGACTGTGGTAGACCGGTAGTTACACCTTTGACTAAACCCTAAGGCTCACCCTAAGCGGACGTAAAACTTACGCCTAATGAAGAGACCACGTGCCAACTAGGAAGGAATCCAACCATGAAAAGAGGATTGAGAATCAACCCTAACACTCAGACCAAACACCCAACGTTGGACCTGCAACGGAGATTGTCTGGAAGCAAGTCCAGAGAGAGATCCGGTTGCACATCCCATGCAACCGGACATGACCTGGGGCTTGCCAGTAAGCTAATGGAAGTGTCCGATCGTAGACCTGTGCAACCAAACATGCATCTGGACACTCACAGAGAGGTCCGGGTCCTATCCAGAGGGAGAAATGGTTGCAGGACAATCCAACCGAACAGTCCAATCGGGCAACCCCAGTGACGTATAAGACTGAGCTTAAGATGATGGGTTTTGACACATATTGATACAACACAACCACCTAATGCTGAACATCATCGCTGATTACTAACCATCTATTAAATAACAACCATGTAAATGAAGCATAATAATATTAACATAGGTACAAGTGTAAGCGAGTCAGGGCAAACCTCTGTTGTGCAGAGGGGCGCGTAGATCTCAGTCACTAGGTGAGGGATAGTTTGACTTTATTTTACAGAGTGTTTCTAATCACCCTTGCATGTCTATGTTGCATATTGTGTGTATTACATGCCATCCAATACCTGTGATAACTACTCATGCATATGCATTATTTTCGTTATGATTACTTGAGAAAGCATGATATTTGTTTAGTCTGTGTAAGGGTTAAGAATAGGGTCTGGGACCGCTGGACTGGTTGACCACATGGACACTACTTTGCATCACCAAGTATCCTAGCAGAGTTCGTCAACGTCTAGGGGGTGTAGTCACGGACTGGGCTCTCTGCTAGGGTACGGTCATAAGTGCACATTGATTATCATCTAGGATTGGTTAGAGACATAGAACCCTTGTTTGTAACCCTGGCCAGTAGGGGGTTAGGTACTGGTATGGGGTTGGTGCGGGGATGGTGTCCTACAGTGTTCGTTGTAGAGTACCGAGCCTTCGATTAGGAGTTGTGCGGTTGCAGTAGGGTCTACTAGGCAGGACTACCGGGTACCCATCCACTCTCATGCATGGGAAGTTAGACGAGCTCTGGGAGTGTAGTTGACTTCTTCCGTAGCGTATAGTAAACATTATACCAGACCAAATCTTGAATGTCATCTCATGCATTTTTGCTTGCTTGCATATACTATTCCTCACTGAGCTCAAGTTGCGGAGCGCACCCCACAATCGTATCTCTTTTTATGTTAATGATGCAGGATATATTGTTGGTGACTTCGTCAGTGCACCAGTGATCTCTAACCTTGTCCGCTTAGAAACTCAGGTAGCTGATGAAGAAGGACATGGCGAACTGGGCGAGTGTGACAACTGCGTCTTCGGCTAGCCGAAGTGTTGCCATCTTCCATAGTCATGCTAGTTTAGTTTTATTTTCAGTTTA
Organism: Protea cynaroides; assembly: GCA_028583415.1. NCBI lineage: Eukaryota > Viridiplantae > Streptophyta > Magnoliopsida > Proteales > Proteaceae > Protea > Protea cynaroides. Next base: position 61,686,713 of record CM053269.1, on the reverse strand, counting down.
GAGTGTCGGGATTATATATTGATGTTTATGGTTGACAAGAATTATTAATATGGTTATGTTTTGATACAATGGTTTGAACACGAGATGTCATTAATTTATTTATCACTAAAACTCCTTAGTTTCATCTAATATAAGTCTTCCGCTATTCTATTTATGCTCTGATTTTGTGGTTATGTGATTTGGGATGTGGTGGTTGGTTGTGATGAGCACGGTTTTTTGTGATTCTGGGAGAGGATGAGCCGGTTCATTGACGGTTCGACCGCACCTCTGATTAGACCAAAAATTGGGGTGTAACAAGTTAGACAAGTTTGAGAATTTGAAAAGTAGTAGAAATGGGCCTCTAGAGCCTACAAGGAAAAGTTGTTGCAATGTAGTGGGAAGACTAGCCTTCAACGCATCCATATACCACATCTTGATGGAAAGGAACCTCCGTTGATGGACACGTAGATCGATAATCCTCAATCAAATTTTCAAAAGCATTGCTTTTGGGGACCGATCAAAGTTGTCGGTTTCTGATAGGTGTTGTCTTGATTTCATCATGAATACATACATTGCTAGAGCTTGGGAATTACCTATCCAATTTCATGTGGACAAGAATCCCTCTCAATAGCTTTTCCTTCTTTCCCCTTTCTTTTGGTTCCCCTACTTGGGGACCCCTTCTAGTGTACTTTCTGGGTTCATTGACTATATTAATTTGATTCACCAAAAATAGAAAACAGGATGATTGTACACAAGCATCCCCTTCTCCTTTCATATTAGCTCCATTACGACTTTGCTTAGTACATTGAACTTTTCATGTAGATGTAAGAGATTCAACAGCCTAACAAACTAAAAAAAAAAAAAAGTCTAACACAAAAAGAAGCTCAACCCTTTTAGTGGTCAGTCAATTGCCCCAAGCAGAACACATCTCTTTGATCTATTTAAATTCCTAAATACCCACACAAGCTACATAAGATACACTTTCTCAGTTTTGACCTTCTGTGCAAAATATTGAATAATTGAATAGCATAATCAAATTTAAAAAAAGAAAGAGTAAGTAGAAGACAAAGATTGGCATCATGTCAAGATAGGAAAAAACCTTGCCCTGCTTTAAACTCATTTCCAGGCGTGCAACCTCAGCAGACATTAAATCATTATGGTCTTTCTGAAGCTTCAATTCTTCCGACAAATCTCTAATCTTTGATTCCAAAAGGATATTCTCATCTTTTAACAACTGCAGGCAAGATTCTAATATTTTAGATGATGAATAATTGCAGTAAAGGATGCTGGTGAACTGAAAGATCTTAACCAAACAATATAATAGGCAATAATAACAAAGATTAAGAACAAGAGGATTATTTCAAGCATAGCACAATCTAGGCACTGAGTATTATCACTTCAAAACTTGGCACTAGAATTGCTTAGACAAGTGAGAAGATAAAAATTACCTCTGACCTTGCCATGAGAGTCTTTTCTGCTTCAACAAGGGAGATTTGGCACTCAATGAGCTTTTTTTCCATTTCTTTCTTGTCATTGTCTCTTAACTTTTGCAGCTTCTCAATTTCTGCTATGAGATGATCAACCTGATTCTCAAGTTTCCAACATAAACTTTCATAATCGAATTCCTCTTTGAGTTTCACCATATTTACGACTTTCATCTCCTGCAACACATAGAAACTAAATATAGGTTTTCTACACCAAGAAAACGCTGAAAAGTGCAGAATACTGACAAATTAATTGATGTGATTCCATTATTCTAACAAATGGCATCAAATTTGACTGAAAAATCAACACATGACTAAGTGATGATAGACAATATATCTCCCATTTTTTAGCACCAATCTACCATGTGGCAGATTTAAGTATAATAGCATAAAGTTGAGACCATGTTGCAATACCTCCCAACACCATTGGTGCAGAAACTCCGACCCCCACCGGCCCATCCCAGCATAAATAATTAAAAAATCATTTGTAAAAACATAAAATACATATCACTCACCAGAAAGAATAACATTTACATATTTGACACTGTTACATTTTTTTTTTCTTTGTAATCAAATTTCAATTAGCAGCAGTAGACTGCTTAAAATGGAAAGAAGAGAGTGCAAAGGCAATTATTCCCCTAATGGAAAGGTACTCAAATGAAACAAGAATTGGATTATCTATTTTCAATTTTCAACATTACTGAATGCATTTTTTTGGGTGAAACAAGAATTGGATTATCCGTTCTCAACTCGCAAAATTATTGAATGCATTTTTTGGGTGTTGTTACAGACAACATAAGGGTCTTATTTCTAAATACCCGCATCATAGTATTAGATTTACATTTACCAAACAACCAATAAGTTGACCTCCTGAACTTGTTTTACTAATTATTACCTTTTCTCGTAGTATTTTGAGCCCTAGTATGTAAACAAGTTTCATCAACATTCCAAACTAATCACTGGAATTTTCATTTTTCTCCCATATTACCCCTCAAGCCAAACATTCCTCCTAGCTAGTTTGACAAGCATCCACAAAAGGCAATAATTGCAGAAGTACCCCAGTGGAGCAGAAAATTATACCAAAAACATGGAAAGGATTTTAACTATCACTTCCGTTGTGCACGTCCAATACACAAGTGCCATAAATAAGAAAATCCCACCATATTGATTTGCTGGACCAACTGACCAAGTCAGAGAGTATACCGTAGCATAGCTAGAATAGCAAAAGGGAAGAATATCAATTAGACAGCCATGTCACCACAAACAAGAGATTAAATTAACAGTAGCCACACCATGAACCTCATGATAAGTTTCAGATGATAGAGCATAAGCTTACTTGTTGACCAAACATTATAGTACTAGCTGTTTCTGCATGATGTTGTGCAGAAGGCCCAATTGTTATTATAAGTGACGTCCTTGAGGAACCTGTTTGGTAAAGGTAATGATAAATTCCTTTAGAAATTCAACTGAAACAGGACATGGAAACGAGAAATATAGAATTAATGCTAACATGTTGCAGCAGAAGCAATAAATTTTAACTAGAAAGGCTAATTTAACCAATAGGCAATTTCAGTTAAATACTTAAATCACAGAATGAAAGAATAAAATAACAGGAAACCACAAAAAAAATAGAAAAATAAATAATCAAAGAAAATATTCAGCTCCTTGTTTAATGACGGGACACTATTTAATAAGCATCATTTGGTTGAGGTGCAAAGTGGCCTAAAGACCTGCAAAGAGTTTTTGAGAAAGGTTGAGATATATTTCCTTCAATAACGTCCTAAGCTTTCCACATACAAACTAGCCCAATCTCTCGAGGCTTTAATGCCCAAGGGAAGTAATTTGAATATCTATAGAATGAACCTCAGATACAATGCCTAACATCTATCAAGAAAGTTAAAGCTAAACTACAAAAGGTAAAATTCTGTAACTGGAATTTTCATTATTCACTTGTTTGAGTTTTCAAAGTAAAGAAAAGATATCTTCAAAGGACATGAAGTTTACAGAGGGAAAACTAAAGGTCTGCTACCATACAATGTGGACTGAGGATAATGACAAAAACCATAAGAACTCTCCAATAAAAAGAGTCCAATGGGAAAGAGGCGCTTAGCACAATGGAGATCTATAGAAACTGTAGCAAGAATCAAGCAATCTCACCATTCACTGGAAGAGATGATGCAAGAGGCCAAATTTTTTTTTTTTTTTTTTTGGTGAAAAAGAGGCCAATCTCAAATCAGTATACCAGAGGGAGATCGGCTTGCAACAAGATTACGTTTATAGGGATAGAACCAGAACAGTAGGTGAAAATTTGGTTATTTTTTATTGAATAAAAGAAGAAGATAAAATAATTGGGATATAACCAAAGGCCTTTCACCTAAGGATTCGGCAACACCTCACCACCACAAGGCCTCTCACCTAAGATTAGTAGACTCTCTCCACCAAGGCATCTAACCTCTCTTTGCTTTTCACAGAAATAACAAAGGCAGCAACCATTCTTTCTGTCAAAATCCAAAACCATAGAAAGCTTCTCCCTTCTCTTTTATTTATATCTTTGAATAAGTAGTACAGGAATGATAACTCAATATTTAATAACTACCCCAATCTTCCCATTACATGTCTTGACAAAGAAGAAACATTGAAAATAAAAACTAACTAAAATCTAGCAACCAAAATAAAAACATAATAGAACCGAAATCAGATCATGTGAGATCTAAATCAGATCTAACCTAAACCTTCTAAAAACTGAAAAATAAAAATTAGAAACCCAAAAATAGAGAGTCCATGACCCATACAACCCATTGGGCACTCAAAATTAAGTTCATTGGTCTATTCCAGTGGTTTGCTGCTACATCGAAGACCAAGTGGGAGCGGTGACCTGCCCACTTGGACCGCCACCACCAATGGTATCTTCTCAGTCGCCTCTGCCTGGGACCTTGTCAGGTTGCGCAAGACTTTGGTTCCTTGGCATGATGTAGTGTAGGTTAAGGGCCACTCTCCTCGGCATAGCTTCACTTTATGGCGTGCGTTGAACATGTCTTTGCCTACTAGCTCTCTATTATGCAAGAGGGGCATTATCCATAATGCTAGTTGTGGTTTTTGTTGGAGCACTGATGTGGATGTCAAATTGGCATTGGCAGTGATAGTGCACCATATATGATTTGAAAGGAACATTAGATTATGGGTGGGAAAGTCAAGATATTTCGCTCAAATTTGGGAAGCCATCTTTTTTGACGTGCGTAGCACGATCCTGCCTACCCCCCACCCCACTTCTTGTCCTCCGGATTCTGAGAGATCTAGATTCATTCTATCTTCTTGGGACCTTCCATTAGGGTAATGGTGTTGTGGTTAGTTTTTCTTTGGCTTTTGCTGGCTCGTTTGGGGCATTGCCTTTTTGTAAGGAGTTTGGCTCTATCCTTTGGATACCCAGGTTTGGTTTCATTCCCTGATTCAGGGTGTTGTTAATATATTTTTTATTTACCCAAAAAAAACAAAGAACCTATTCCTAGGTGTATCCAGGCAAGGACAAGAGTTGGAGGATAAAATCCCTCGAATATCAAAAGAGACGACTTCCCAAATCTGAAGTATGGTCCTTGATTTGGAAGTCCAAGATCTAAAGTTGTGTTCCATCCAGATATGATAAATGGTTGCACAGAAGGCGAGCTTTCCCAGCTTATCACAGGGCAAGATTCCTTTAAAGGACTTGTGGACCCATTTCCATGCGTTCTCAAAGAACTAATCCTTTTCGAGCCAGGCCAGCAGCGACGAACAATTCCTTCCCATGGGCAGGAGGAGAAGAGGCGGTGGATATCCTCAGAGGCTGAAGAGCAAAAACAATAGCTAAATTGCAAACAGATCTGCTTCTAGAGGAGGAAGGACTTGGTAGGAAGAGATTGAGTCTAGCTCTCCAAGTAATGGAACTATGGCGCTGAATATGGCCTTGAAACCAGATAACATCATGCCAGAGACCAAAAGGAAGAAATGGAGATGGCAGGGGGCAAAGCCATTTAAGGACGCCATTCGCCAGATGGGGGGCAGACGAGGCGGGGCCTGCACCGATACGTTGGATGCCTGTGAGACCCTTTCGCCAACAAGGTGAGAAGGTGAGTCATCCTCAAGAAATTCGCCCAACAGTTCAAATCGATTATGTGTGGCAGTATAGTTACCAGTCGTAGCAACTGATGGGACCAACGATTAGTGAGTAGGCGACTAAGTCATCTCTGCTTCTGAATCGGAAGCAGTAGTAGCATCCAAGGGTCCAATTTCTCTGGTCCCGGTGCCAGAAAGCAGAGTTTGCAGGTCATCGACGTCGGAGCAGCAAAAGGGGCCACTTGGGTTTACAATTGGACGAGAATGCCCATCCCCGTAGCAGCTCTGGAAGGGAAACAAAGGGCTAGTCCCACTTTTTAGACCGAGGTCCGCTGGCAGTTCAAGTCCCCAAGAGCCAGTTCCATGGCCAAAGACTTCTCAGGTAGAACAGTGAGAGCTTCCAATCACAATGAATGGCTTTGATCCACAAATTGCCTTCCATCATCAATGATGGTGATGGAATCAGGAGGTGCTGAGGCCACAACCTCAACGCAGATTCTCGCAAAGGACAGATGGTCCATCACTTTGGTGCGCCTATTGAAGAAAAGAGGGGTAGTGGGGTACCCATCATGGAGCCAATGGAACTAAGGACCTCCTCACACAACAGATGGAGAGGGACTCCAGACAGAGAGAACCAGAGTGGGAGAGATCACATGTCCAGCTTTGCCACACTCCTGTCCTTGTCCCATTAACGAAGGACAATAGGCTTTCTGGCAACTTACCAGAATCCCTGCTTCAGAGCTCATCTTACTCAGCAAATCAAAAAAAATGAACACACCTTTATCCAGCTGGTAAGGGTCTAAACACTCTTTGGGCTTCCATTGTTTGAGAAGAGTACTCTTCAAAAAGCCTAACGGAGTGACTAATGAATTGGCTGACCAGGGTTCAGTTCCATTAACTAATTTTACTCGGAGAGAGTTGTTGGTGCATTGAACCACCCACGTGACATCAACAAAGGTTGGGGGTACAACGGAGGGAGAAGCCCTCACCCTGGCTCAGGGGGTTTGAATCGAACAGAGCTCTCTATAGGGGCCCTGATGGTTGACAGAGGAAGATGGGAGTGGGTAGGGGGGTGGGCAGTGGGTTGTTGCTGAAATGATTAATATGCAGAGCCAAGGGGGGTTGGGAAGCTAGGGCATGCTGGGTGGGGACATCAATGGTAGCTTGAATTTCATCAAGTGTTTTTAGTGAAAATGGAGACATCAATTGTTGTTTTAGAAATTAGTGGTTTTCTTGAACTAGAAAGTTTTCTTGTGAGTCCTCCTAGCTAAAGTCCAACTCATGAGAGAATAGACATAGCCCGCTGTATATCTATAAAGAGAAATCTAAGCCGTCAAGCATATTGGCACATAATTTCTGATTAAGATATTCACCCTCAAAGCTCCTGGCTTTCATGCTGTTGTGATTCCATGTTCAATCATGGTAGTAAAAGTTCATCAGGGACTTGCTGAAGACAGGTAAGAATCTGATTCTTGTCCAATAACAGAGATAAGAATCCCCATTCTTCTAGTTTCTTTGTAGCTAAATGTTCCTTTGTTTATTGCCTTTCCCACAAAGTCCTATAAATCCATGCCTTTAGACTTTACCTGATGGCAAAGAGCATCATTACCGCTTTCAGCATCCAACCCTTCAGCAAGCAGTTGCAACTCGGCAATGGGAAACCCACTGATTTTTGTCACTTTGAGGTTTGGAGTCTTTAGACTGCAGAAGGTGCGAGGTATTTACAAGTCGCAAGGTAGGATTCTCACAGGACTCTCAAACTTTGACTTATTAAAAGTTACAGAGTTAACTCTAGCAAGAACTGTTTCTATATTGACGGGTTTCTAAATTCTAACCCGTGGAAGTTTTCAATCACAGATGTCTCCTCACTTGCAAGGCAATGGAGGAAATTTAAATTTTGGGGCTCGTTCAAACAGATAAGGTGAAATTACATGTACTGTCCACTAGTCAAGGTGAGTTACAGTGTAGGGGCAAGGGCAAATAAAATTTATCATCTCAGCTGGTGATGAGCAGATTTCTAAGAAAACAGAAATAATAATAATAGTTACACAAAGAAGAAATATTATATAAACCAATCACAATATAGTAAGAAATACAAAGATAATAACAATGGTATAGAGTATAATATGATAATATCTTATTACAATTATATTGTTGTTTTCAGTAAATATGATTATCAACAAGCTATTATTACACATGATATTACTTATCTCATTCTGTTATTTAACTCCTTTACTCCATTTAACTATTAAAAATACAATAAATTACCAAATCAATTTACCACGACTTATATTTTATTTATATTATTGAGAAGACATTGAACACTGCATATATGAGCAACGAAAAACAAAGTACAAAAAGTGCAATTCTGATATTATCACCCTGGACTAAACACACCTGGGAAAATTTGTGAATGAGATAATCCATGAAACTTTTCCTAGTTTAATATTTTCAGAAAATAGCAGAGCATAAAACCTGGAATAGTAATGGCAAATTTCCAATGAAATATTATGGTACTGCAAAAAAGGGATACCTCCAAATGAGTCACGAAGCAATCTAGTGAGCTTGGAATCTCTTGTAGGTATATACGGACTGTTTTCAGCCAATGCATTAATACATTTGCCGAGAGAAGTGAGAGAAAGATTTATGAATTTGGGCTCTTCTAGCAGGTGGCCGTTGCTGCCTGGATTACCAGAATATCATGAGATAAGAATAATAAGGTATTAGAGCATACTGCAAGTTTTACGACACCAAAACCAATGATCCTTTAAAACCCAAGAGTGCAGATGGAAGTTCTCTGGGTAACTGCACTTGTTCAGGTCTCTAATAATGCCGTTCAATACATAAAAAAGGAAAAGGTATATCATCCAATGATGGAAAAAAACTATTGAACAAGAAAGTAACAAGAAGTAAATTATCTAATAGACTGCAGTCCATAGGACACCAATGACCAATCTAAAAACTTCTATGAATGTACGTGTTGCTGATTGCAGGTGAGTCATAAACAAGTCTGTAAAAGCAAAATTTAAGGAATAAATCACTGCAGTGAGGCTTTTATGAATCATTTCAGTACAAGCATTAACTAGCTAACCAGGTACAATATGCACAAAGTACCATTTTTAACATGGTGAGAACTGTGATTCCAGAGTATCTAGACAACCTGATGAGAGTAATATTTTGTTATTGTAGAAGTTGGACAACTATAATGATACTTAGAGAACTGCAGTACACCCTTGAGTAATTAAAATTGTAGCCTTAAGAATACGGTAGCATAATACTACATAAAATGCTATTGATACCATTTGACAGTAACGTAATTCTAAATGTGGCAAATATCATCTGAAAGTTAAGATATATCATAAATAAATAAATAAATAAAATAAAAAATAAAAAATAAAAAACCGACCAGACTTGTCTATTCTCTCAGATCCTGCAAGGTCCACTATCAGCAGCTTGCATTTCAGAAGGGTAGGTACACCATTGCTGGAAGCAAAGCCACTACTACTATCACTCTCTGGAGAAGAAAATTCATTTTCAGCTTTTCCCTGGGACGATCTTTGGACAAAAACCTGCAAAAAAAAAAAAAAAAAAAAAGATCGACAATGTTTGCAAGCAATCAGTTCCCTTGAAAATTAAAAATAATGTTGCACAATCTTAATTGTCTGAAAGGGCCAAAAAAATCAAGATGATTTGACTCCTACCATAAGAATTGCATGACTACGTGAGGATTCCGGATTCATATTTGTATTCGCTGCATAGCGGTTAGCCTCACCAATTTGCAGTAGGTGCACAAAATGGTCAACATCCCAAACTCCAACTAAAGTAGCATGAGGCAAGGACACTTCACCTGTCTTTGGGTCCTCTACAATAGAAATATTATTCTTCTCGGGAGCCAGCAAATCTTGTATGGATTCCAAATACAACTAAAGCAGCAATAGATAATAGAAAACTAAGTACTCTCATTTTTCATTAGACAAATCAATAAAATGCATCATATATTCAACATGAACAAGTTATTCACCACACATATGGTAGTATAAACTATGCAGAGCAGCTAGCATTTGGTTCACTTACAAGTGCTAACATAGAGAAGGTGTGAGCAAAACAAAATTCTTCTAAGGGAGAGAATCTTCGTTAATTAAGCACATTTGTGTTGTTGCATTTCTTGCAAACATTAATATGAAGAAACGGTCAACCTACAGCTAATGTTTGGCTTCATGCACCAAAAAAAAATGTTCAGCTTCGCTCATTTCTGGCAGAAATTTGAGCTTATTTGACAACTCCACTTGTTCAATTGGTAACGCGTGTGACTGTTGATACCATGGACCAACAGTTAGAAAGCCCATTTGTAAATTTACTATCCCGACTCAATTGCCCCCACCCTACCCTACCCCCAGCCAAAAAAAAAAAAAAAAAAAAAAGAGTGGCAGTTTCAACTACCCACCTTTGCAAGACAGAGAGGAGAGATATCCACTCAGATCATCTTTATAAAGAATGTATAACTCATTAATCAACTTCATGAAAATAAAGTCCTTGGAATCAATTTTAGTCAGCCTTGATTTATCTACTTTTGAGTTCCTATGATTGATATGCTGTGAAACCACTTTATGATAGTCTCTCTTATAGCATAAAAACCCTGAGTTTCTGAGATGTATACACTTTACAGAGATAAAGTAAGGTTAATTTTTAATTAATCTTCCAATTTCATATGTAATCAAAACAACCTTGTCTAATTAACACTATATAATCATATATCGTAATGATATCAGCACAGAAGCTCAAAGTTAGTGAGCTTTCAAAAATGAATTTCCATGACAAAAATATTTGCACCATAAAGATACCCCTTTTCTTTCTTTCTTTCTTTTTGGGTGGGGGAAAAATTCAAGAAATCCACAACATCAAAAGCAAGAGATGTATTGGCAAGTATGTCTTCTATAGCTCTAACCATAATGCCACGCTCAGAAGGATCCTCTTTACCTAGTCTCCTAACTGTAAATGTTTTACCACTACCTGTTTGACCATAAGCTATCACGGTCCCGTTATACCCGCTTAAGACACTCTGCAAGATTATCTCAAAATGGATAGATATGCTTAGCATGCCAATCAAACATGATGAAATTGTTAATCAAACAAAAGGCACCCTTCAAAAAACCAATTTTGGAAATAAAGCATAAATATCAGTAGCTTAAAATTATTATGATGGCGGCTTTACAAATTTATCTTAGAATGAGAGTCCTAGACCTGCCCACCTCCATCCCAATCCCAATCCACATCCCTCCTCCACCCCAAGGCCAAGCCCCCAAAAGAAAAAGATGACCAAACATACAGCTGCTTTTAGACGATATGAAAGTTTCAGAACTTACAAATGTCCCTTTTTGATATTCCCTACCAACTGATCAGGTCCATACTACTGTTCCAGGATTCACAAGGAAAGAAGTTCTCGAATATAAAGCCATCTTGGTCTGTAGTATCTTGAGGACTGTCACTTACCTCAACCACAGGTTTTGCGACCACGTCATAAACTCGCTTCTGAGAAGCACTTTCAGTAAATACTCGTCAAATTTATAAGATTCAGAGCTCCAATTGTTTTTCCTCAACTTCAGCCTCGTCATCTGTAAAAAAAAAAAAAAAAGAAGGGGGGGGGAGGTAATAATATTTACTTTATAGCTTTAATCTATACAAAGTTCTTAGCAAGGTATTTATAAGAAAAAGAACTATAAAAATAAAGATTCCAAAAAAATCCTTGGAAACAATGGGAATCAACCATTAAATAATCTCATCATCCATGTCAAAAGGAAAAATATAAAAAATTAGAAAATAATTATATATCTTATGATTCTATAAAAGGAAAATCAAGCACCTCTGGCTGTAATTCAACACAATCAGCAAAATCAGAAGCAGAAATGTTATCTTCAGCATTCCTTGGTTGAAGTCTGACAGTTACACGCACCCTTCCAGGCCCTGCAGTAAGAGAAAGCTTATCAAAATGAGACCCTTCTAGATAATGTTTCTCTTTTCTTGAACTTTGACATGGAACCATGACCAAATTCATTTTTAGTGTCCATCAAAAAGGATGGATGAGAATGTAAGCTTGACTTTAGATTCTTTTTTACTACAGTAACTAACACATGTACAGACTTGCTTCCAACCCTGCCCAACAAAATGCTCGAAATGCTTTTGATATTATAAACAAACACCAACAAACTTCCTAACCCAACTTTTGACGTTGCATGAACAATTATAAGGAAACTGCTAATACGTCCGGAAAGAGTCGAATGGTGAAACAGAATTTCCATAGCTGACCCTGTTTAGTTTAAATAAGGGGGTAGAGTGCAGTTATTTTCAAAAAATTTCAACTTTACTTCTGGTAAGGTGCATCCAGTACGCAGTTCAAGACCATCTGGCTCGCACTTTCTAGAATGTCATTGATGCAAGGCTAGGGATTTACAATCAGATTTAGGCCTTAGCCTTCCAATAAGATTGATTACACCAGCCCCAACAATCAACTAATAACTAATATTTATAGTAGGGGAAATTCCCTTCGGCCAGCTATCCAAGGCTAGCTGTCGCAAGTGGGAGCCAGCTGGCTAGGCTGCGGACTTGGTTAGCTGGTGGCTTGGCTTGGCTTGACAATACGGCATCAACTCTCCCCTGCTATAAAAAATAAAAATAAAAAAATAAAAAAAATAAAGAAAGAAAAACTCGACCACGAATTTTGAATTGGTTGAGCATCAACATATCAAGGTGAGTATTCAACTTCCTCTGAAAACAGAGTTCCGGTTTGCTCCCGAAAGTTGGGAAGGAAATCCTTGTCCTTGAGACCTCTAGCTTCAAAAACAGTGAAGTGGGAGCACACATTCAATGTGCTTAACTTCGTAATCAGCATCACTAACATTGTTGGTAACATTCAAGGCCACAGGAGGGATGCTCTTGAAGTCTTCTTGAACCACGATCTCAATCTCGCTCTTAACCACTTCAGCACATTATTCAATGGATAACTCTGAAACAATAGAATCTTCCACCATGTGACTGATTTGGTCTTCAATTATGTCTTCAACTGTAGGTTCGAGAGAAAAAACATCTCCCACCTTGAAATTGGTTATTCCCTCTACAGTATAGTTGTCAAGGCATCGCCTAGGCGTCAAGACGTTTTTTATAGGCATGGGTGCCAGGGCGCCTTATGAACATGAGAAACGCAGTCACCCAGGGTGTCTGGGCATCGCCTAGGTGTCGCCTAGGGCGCCTTGGATGCCCAAAATGTTTGGGCGGCCACCTTGTTTTCAATGTGTCTTTTTTTTCTCATATTTTTCCTTGATCTTTGAATTTTCTTCACAAGATTTATTAGGTTAGACAGGAACAACATTTATCAGGCAATACTTATTTATGACTATTATCATTTAAGTATTCATATACTTAAGATATTATTCATAAATAAGCAAATACCCCCCCCCCCCCAATTTGAATCCAATAAAAATAGTTTAAAATTCAAAAACCGTATTTTTAGGTGCGGGGGTGATTTTCAAATTCCAAATGCTAGGCTTTTTTTCAAATATAAAAATTTCATAAATCTTATTATAGTAAAGCATCACTAAAAACCAAAAGCGCGCTTAAATAATCTCTTGCTTTGATGCCAAAAAATAATTTACATTCAGACGATTTTAAACAGCATTCGCGTACTCCGAACAAGGTTTGACCGGAGTGTAACTCTTTCATTATAACTCAGATTCAAGCAATCTCAGATTTGTTAGAAAGTTGATTATGTTAGCATTGCAACGAATTCGAGATTGCTTGAATCCGAACTATATTAAAGGAGTTACGCTTCGGTCAAATTTGTTAAAAGTACGCAAATGTTACTCATAAATATGTGTTGCTTACTTAATTCTAGACACAATCCTAGGTCTTAGCGTACACTAGCAAACTTGGGTCCATACCACATATTATCATTTTGGATGTTTTTATGTAAACTAATGTGGGAATATTTGTAAAATGATTAAAATAGGCTACATAAAAAAATAAAAAAAATAAAAAAATAAAAAATAAAAAACTCAGATCAAGAAGAACACTTTTGGGCTCTCGAAACCAAGCTTCGAGATGTCCCGGGAAAAATACCATGTTTTGACCGAAATCGGCACCTCAAACCTTGGGTACAAGCTTACTTTTAAAAGAATAGAGGCACAAGCACTTATTTTGGCATCATAGAGGTAAGTAACATTATAGTTTTCCTCTTTGCAGTCTTGTTTCTTACTTATAAGCTAGGATGTTCTAAGTTCTAACTTTTTGCTTTATTGATTTGTGATTTTTTGTTTATTATAAATATGTTTTTTTATGTCCTATACTTTATTCATTATTTGTTGCCTTGTTAGTTTTCTCATATTAATTAAGTTATGTCTTAAATGTTAATTATTTATGTAGAATGCTACATATATATAAACATTAATATAGCATTAATATTTTATAAATAAAAAAAAATACATTGGGAAAGCCTTAGGCCGCGCCTAGGCGCCCAGGATGGGCCCCAATGCCTTGGATCGCCTTGTCGCCTTGACAACTATGCTCTACAGTTTTTGTCTCTCGTCACATTCGTGATCCACAATAGATTTGTATGTGGGGTTTCATCTTCCTTTGACAGTGCAAAACTGAATTGAGATTGTATTCAATCAAGTTGCTCCCCTAACCTCTTGGGGAAGTTGTTTGCTATTGTGCCCTCTCTTTCCTGAATGAAAGCATCCAATTTACTTTCCACGCGTCCTCACATCGCAGCAAGTTCTGAGGTTAACCTGAGTATCTCAACCACTAGTTTAGAGTGTTTGGGATCACTAGTAGCCATGATAAATAGGCTAGTGGCTAGTTAGATAGCCAATTGTTGGAACACCATAATCATGGAGTCAACAACACCTAGTATTGGTGACCATGCCTCTCTGACGAAGAAAGGCACCCGTTGGAGCCGATAGAACACCTCCCTCGCACCAAAGATGGAAGGCGAGAGCAGGGAGAAATATCCATATGGGGAGAGACCTCAAATCCAGTTTATAAACATAAGCAATGCATCCCATTGCTTGCAGAAAGAATGGCTTGCCAGCAATATACCACACTCCTCTTTCCAGAACTCGGAGTTTATCTTCATCATCAGCAAAGCGAAAGATGAATATCCCATTCTCCAAGAGGTAAGCGTCCACCCCTCCATTGAGATTCCACTGCCTAACTTCATCAAAACAAAAGGGAGATGAGAACCTATGAATTGGCCTACAAGGGTGTTTCTCCACTCGGAAATCTCACTGTAAAAGAATTGATTCAGGCAAGTAGTGACCTTGGTCACCTCTTCCAAAACCATAGACTTGAAATGGAGAGAGAGCCCTTATCCCTGAAATAGAGGGGCAGCCGCAAACAGGGCACTCCATGGCCCTCGAGAGGGGCAAGCAGCCAGGTGGGTCAGAGAGGGGTGAGCAGAATCACCAGGGGTGGAGTCACTGATCTCACCCTCTTCCAACATAGGGTGGGACGATGGGATGGGTCCAGGCCCCAGGGTAGGAGGGGACATGGTCGCCTGGCCGGAGACCAACCAACCACGAACAGAAGGATGTGTTCAAGCGAGTAAAAATTTGCGTTGATGGGGTAATCGTTCACTTTAACTTTCTTCAGTGCTCCCGGCAAGAATGATTTTCCTGCTTCTCACCTATCAATCATGGCACAAGCACATGACCACCCCTCCCTCGCCTCTCATCCTCACAATCAACTGTGTACTCACCAATTTTCTGTAAAATTTGTTTTCCTATAATTCCATATATGTAGTCCACAATGCAGGATTGTTTAGTATTCAATTGAAATTATAGCCCAGCGAAGGCTTGATAATTAGATATTTTGACTACAAAATAGCAAAAAGAATAACTGTAAAATTATATTAGAAACCCAAAGTCCCAAACCAAACCCGACTTGGTGTTGATAACGATATTAAAAAATGGAACATAAGACTGGATAGTTTATTGTAATAGACAAATATTCGACGCTGCAGAGGGTAGAAGGAGGTAGAAGGATGAAACATCCCCGGAACAGAGTAAACAAACATATAGCATTGAAAAATTGGAAGGGTAATAGATGGTGAATGTCTACCCTAAGACAAAGCTTGGACTAAGACCGGTGGGTGGTAAGACGAGAACATAACTTTTGAGTATTTTGTCCATTTTCGGGGCTCAGGTGATTGTAAGGAGGAGGAAGTAACGGACCTCGACATGAATGTGCATCATCGTCAAACATGTCAAAGTTAGATATACAGGGCTCCAATAAGAAAGAGTTAATGCGTAAATGAAACCAAATACTTGGTTAAAACAAATCTAACAACGTAGCAAAAGTCAGAAGTGTGTAAACCAGAAAGCTAGACAATCAAACTCGCACCACCATTTTTCCGAGTGACAACCAATTCCTCATGCATATAAATTTACAAGCAAATATAGAGAGAAAAGAACCTTCGTCATCGGCATTGGAGTGGGAAGCTCTGGCATTGCTCACAACAGAGCGTTTGGCAGAAGAGACCTTAGAACGGACGGGAGGATGTCTAGTGACGCTCCTCGAAGTGGATGCAAAGGACCCCTGTCTGTCAGAACGATTGGATGATTTCGCCAACATTTTAATGGAATTCTAACTCTATAATTAATTCGAAGAATGATTGATTTTGCTTGGTGTTGAGACTTGAGGTGCAAAAAGGAAAGCAAAGCGTATTGGAGACATGAGAGAGACGGAAAGATGTCGGAAGCCAAAAGCAGACGAGACAGCATAGAGAGGGAGAATGTCTGGGCACTCCCACTCTTCCAAGACTTTTGAGGCCTTCACGATCATCAAAACAAATCAATAATGCTAACCAAAATCCCAAACAAAAAGTGTATAAGATAAAATAACATAATCGGATTGGAAGTTGAGGAGGAAGATCCTGCAATGTTTCTGTTAATGTTCGTCGCGTCATCAGAGCTTAGGTCCTAATCCTTCCAAACCCAAGCCCGCGTGGGGCACTTCCGAACATGACCGTTTGAATAATAGCGCAGTAAGCTTAAAACAAAAGATAGTTGCAGTCAGAAAATTCAACACTAAACATTAATGCTCTGTGCAGATTGATCGGCACGATCGTGATGCGTGCATTATAAGGTATGTTAATCCGAATTGTTTATGGTATTATGGAATTTTTATAGGGTTTGAAACAGGGAGTGGTGGAAAAGTGGTGCGCAAAAAATTCAGTTTTTTTGTCATCATCAAAAATAATAAAAAATAATAATTTTTCTAGTTCTCCTATCAAAACTTTTTTTTTTCTGTTTTTTATATATAATCTAAATTCTCATGATGTCGCAGGTGAGGATACCTACTGGCATTAATTCTAATTACTTGATTGGGTAATTGAGTTTTCCCTTTCTTTTAGATAGTGTGATGGTAAGAAATCAATGAAAACTTACCTCCAATAAATAAATAAATCTACAACATTTTTTGCATACAAAATTTCAAAAATAAATCTATATTTTTTTCTTCTTGATTCAATTTTTGAAGGCTTTGGCCAATTAGATCCAATTGAATCGGGATGGATGGAAGGCAATCTTGTGCCTCGATCAGGGTTTTTAAAACATGTGTAGTATAGGGAGTTTTCTCATGTTTGGTACAAATATCTTTTACATAATAAATTGGATAAAATTAATATTCTTTTAGACAATTGAATCTGGAGATCCTTTGCTTAAATATCAAGTTTTAATCAAGTTTTAATCGGGATGGATGGAAGGCAATCTTGTGCCTCTGATATGTTTTTTCTTCGATTCCATTACATTTCAAACTTCCTTTATTTTCTTCATTTACATTACCTAAAAAAAGGAAGAGAGGGCACCGATATGCATCTTTCAACTTCTAACAATGGTCTATCTTTTATCCTGGTCCAACCTACAAAATATCATGTGCTCTTTGTGAAATCAGACAATGGTGAAGAAGAGAAGGAGAAAACCTATAACTTTCTCCTAAACTCTAAGCTCCAAAAGAACTGAAACTGGAATGGAAGACATGAACTAATTGAAACTTTCATCGATTCTCTCTCCTCTTCCACACAATTTCTTGAATGCTTCATGTTTTGATTTGAAGATAGAATTGATCCAGAAGTGATCTATTAATCAATTTCCAGATGATTAGAAAATCGTAGCTTTTATTTGTCCAAGGTTGTTGTTCATTTGATTGCATTTTCTCATTGATTTGTGAATGGTATCTTTCTCTGTATTTTGCAAACAATAAAAATAAGGGAATATTGCCAAAGGTAAACCATCGTTTTTATTTAAATTTTTTTTTGTTGGTAAAAAGATTTTACTTAAGTTATAGAAAGACAAACATGATATTTTATAAGCCTAGAGATAATATTGCCATTAAAAACATAAATGATGATACATTTCATCACCTAACGGACGGATAGGGTATGATTGATACTTATTTTCCAAATTATAAGAGTTGGTTGACATTATTACCCTAGATAGAAGTGATTGAATTAAGGATAAACTTCAGGGAAGGTGGGTGAAATTTTCTCAAAATTTAAGTTTGAGACCATTAATGTTAACCATTTTATAGACAAGTATTAAAAAAAAAAAATTCATCTAATAGAATACATTTCCGAGATTGTTTTTGTTTCTTGTTGCTTTAAATTACGATTTGAGCCTCCCACGTCCAGATCCCTTTGGTCTCCTAATGTTGCAATAGAAAGAGAAACATGTGATTATTATTATAAGACCTATACCTCCTCACAGAGATTAGACCATTATTCTCAACCATGTGAAACTCGAACCGGTCCTATCGTATCAATTGAACTCCCACTAAATAACTGATTAAGTAATTAATTAAGTCCACATTAATTCCAACAGTAGGTAGTCCAAATCCTCTTTCAAACATACTTAGGGTCAAAGTGCCAATTACTTAAATTGGAAGAAGAAGCCTTGAGTTTATCTTTCTTATTTTCCAAAACAGGTTGTTATAGTATAGCATGTGTAATGTAGGGAGTTTTATGGGGTTTGGCACAAATATCTTTCACCTAACAAATTAGATTAAATTAAAATTCTTTTGAACAAGTAAACCTAGAGATCCCATGCTTAAATATCAAGTTTCAATTAAAATATTATTTCCTAATTAGCAAAAAATAATATTTAAATATTTATTTTTTCTAGAAAAATCAACAACAGAAAATTTAAAGAAATATGACAACATGAGAAGCTATATAATTGAATCTAAATTTGAAACAAATGTTGACCATTTTATAGATATCATCATATCGTTAAGATTATCATACAAAACATGCAAAATATCTTTTTAATAGCAAACGAAACACGCAAACTTATAATAATTGATAACTTGATATGATCACTTTTTGTTTTGTTTTTCGGTAAATGTCCATCAGAAATTGATATATGTCGACAAAGTTGGTAAGAGTCAATCGTAGCGATATAAGACATGTTGGTGGAAAATAGGATCGATCCCACACCGATTCTGATTCCCGTGTAATGAACCCTGGTTGATCCACTTTGAACTCTAGCCGATTTACAGAGAGATGGATCGACTACCAGTGATTCTGATCGGTTCGTTGCGATAAATAGATTCGTGTACATCGTCCCTCTGCCACATGGCTAAGTAATGCGACGTCATCTTTGTCAAACTCATCTTCTCCTCCCTCCAAATCATCTACTCACACTTTCCTCCGTCTTCTGCGCGAGGAAGACTAATCCTAAATAAATAGCACAGTAGCAGAAGTAAACCAACACTCACAAACACACTCTCTCTTTCTCTCTCTGCGTTCGTCGTTACTCAAGTCCAGTCAAATGGGAATGGAGAAATCCAGTCAAATGGGAATGGATGGAATCTACAGATCTCTCCGCCCTTCCGTCGTGTTGCCCAAAGACCCAAGCCAGTCTATGATTCCCTTCCTTTTCAGGAACTCCTCTGCCTACTCCGACAAGCTTGCACTCGCCGACGGAGATTCGGGCGAAACACTCACCTTCGCCCAGTTTAAGTCCAAGGTCGCCAAGGTTGCCCATGGTTTGCTACGTTTGGGTATCAAGAAAGGCGACGTCGTCCTTATCTTCTCCCCCAATTCCATCGAATTTCCTCTCTGTTTCCTTGGCATCGTCGCCCTCGGAGCCATTGCTAGCTACCACCGCCAACCCTCTCTACACGATCACCGAGCTTTCCAAGCACGTCAAGGACTCTCATCCCAAGCTCGTCATCACTGTTCCTTCGCTGTGGGACAAAGTCAAGGATTTTGATTTGCCCGCTGTGATGTTGGGATCTCTCAACGCTTCGCCTCCGCTGGTTTCCGCTGCCGGGATCACGTCTTTTTCTGACCTGATTTATATGGCCAGAGGACCCGTTTCAAATTTTCCCCGAGCTTCGGTCAAACAGACTGATACGGCAGCGCTCTTATACTCCTCTGGCACCACGGGGACAAGCAAGGGCGTCGTGCTTACCCACCGCAATTTCATCTCTGCCGCTCTCATGGTGACCAGTGACCAGGATTTCGCTGGCGAGATGCACAACATCTTCCTCTGCTTCCTTCCAATGTTCCATATATTCGGATTCTCCACCATCACCTATTCCCAGTTGCAGAGGGGCAACATGATTGTCACGCTCGCGAAGTTCGACATCGATAAGGTTCTTAAAGCGGTGGAGAAGTATAGGGTGACATATTTGTATGTAGTGCCACCGGTGATGATTATTCTGGCCAAGCAGAGTATGCTCGAGAAGTACGACCTCTCCTCTCTCAAGACCCTGGCTTCCGGTGCGGCTTCCCTTGATAAGGAAATAATGGTGAAATGTTGCAAGATCTTGCCTCACGCCGAGATTATTCAGGTACTTCTAGACTTCTATTCAAAATTTCAACTTGAAGCTAGATTACTATGATTCATGCATTTTGCTCCACTCTGCATCTCATAAACAATGCATGGCAGAAACCCTTTGTTACGTCTTATTCCCACGTCGGTTCTAACAAAGTTGAGTGGAAGGTGATGTGTTCTTGGCAATCTTGGCAATCGTCTCCTAATAAGTCGGTTTTGAGGGATGAGAACCAATATCGTATTAAATGGTGTTTTCATTGACTCACTCACGCATAGGGCGTTCCGGAGAGGAGGTACCGTGGAAAGGGCTACCTGAGTTAGGCTAGAGTGAAAGCCACCTCGGGGCCAGCTGCTGGGACATCGGCTATGAAGGGTGGGAGAATGTTTATGTTACGTCTTAGTCCTATGAAGGGTGAAGGAATGTTATGTCTTAGTCCTACATGGACTCTACCAAAACTGAGTGAGAGTTGATATGCTCTTGCCAACATCTCCTGATAAGCCGATTTTGAGGGATGATAACCAAAATCGTATTTGTCATACTCCAATTCTGGACTAACCAGTGGTGTGATGAACCGTTATGAGAACCAACGGTTCAAATTAAGATCTCGTATAGGCTATGCCAACCATGTTAAACCAAAACACATTCCACAGTAATAATCATATATAATAATTAAATAGCGAAAGTCTTATTAATAATGAACTGAGGTCTACATGATAAATGATTTAATAGTCTAGTTATCTCAAAATAATCAAAACATAATTAATACTTATTACAAATATCAAAATACGAAAGTTAGCCATCAAGCGTAAACAAAGTTGAAACACTCGTTTGACGAGTCATATTCGTCATCCACAGCTTGCACATCCATAGCCGCCACATGTCTATACGTTGGAGCATCGATATAATCTTCGACAGTAACACCTGCAACATTAGAAACTAAAAAGAATTACGCACGCGAGGGTCAGCTCTCCAACTTGAGCTCAGTGAGTAAACAAAACAATACGTAAATATATGCATGCATTCAATTCATATCTTTGGTCTGGTTTTAAAGTTTGCAATGTGCTATAGAAAGGATTGGCGGCCACCGCACCTCTATACACGGGCGTGTAAGCCCACCCAATGGATCAAACACCATTGTCGTCCACATCCACCCCACTATGGAATAGAGATAGAGCTAAAGTGTCCGGATCATACACCGTCAACACTTTCCCTAATGCCCTACCCATACCAACATGTAAGCCCCTATTGGCAAGGGCTTACAAACTGGGCTCGCAACTAACCAATCCTAATACCATCCAATATATCCAAGGCTCACCCTAGTATCCCTCAATACGTCCATAGAGATAAAGCTAAGTCCCTCCGACAGAGTCAAAGACTACACGGTCCGAGACCACCTCCCCTGATGCCCTATGACGTAATAGTTCTGCTAAAATAATAGCAACACGACGATGTCAGTGGGCAAGACTTGAGTAGAGATAGAGCTAGAGTCTGGTGACCAGGCTGAACCACAATGTCACATCCTCCCCCTGATGCTCCACTCGCATCAAATACACTAACCACACACACAATCACATGTCTATTCCTAGCATCATCATCATCATGTTATAAATAGACATGAATAAATATGCATGAGCAGTAATAACAGAAATATTGGATGACATGTGAGATGCACATTACAAGCATACAAGCATACAAGCATAGAAACATTCATTGCATTGGACAAATAAAATAAAATAATTTGTTATTATCCAATTAGTTTAGGTCTTGTTCCCTCATCTTTGATTGATGTTTGTTCCTTTCCCAAGCTTTAGAAGTCACTTTGAATCTCTTGGAAACCTAAACAATTAATGTATTTAAGTTAGGGTTCAAGTTTACTAAGTTATGATAGCCAAAAACCATATATGGTCGCAAAATATACTTGTTGTTATCGTATGATCGATACCCTATAGTCGCAATATATTCCATCGTACGACTTAAGATCGATACTCTATGGTCACAGGTACGCACTATATGCGATCGTACCTGCTACCATACGTTTTCTGAATTTTTCTCGAATGGCTATGGTCTATACTCTGGTCATCCCATGGTCTACCGTAGCTGCAACCATACGATTTCTGCTCAAAATTTTACTTTTAATCCGAGTTTCCCCTCTTGGCTCATCAATGAGATTCTTCCTAAAATCCTTCTATGACCTTTAATCACAGTTTATCCTTATCAATTATTCCTACCCTACTCTCTATGGTTTCCCATAGAAAACTTATAACTGAATCATGTATTAGGTTCTATATATCAATTTGAATAGAACATATTATATCTGATCTACCCTACATAGTCAAGTCCATACTTTAAGCTTGTTGTAGAGAGATATAACTCTTCTCTGTAAAATCTTCCTCTCAACCTTCTTCTCTAAATCTCCTTCTCTTTCTCTTCGTCTCTCTTTTTCTCTCTTAGGTTTATAGTTTCAATTTGGGTTCTAAAGGAGTGAAAGAGGTTAAGGGACGTCCTTTATATAAAGAAAAACCTCCATATAGAGTCATCTTTCAATTAGGAAAGAACCCCCCTCAAATTAGGAAAGTTTCCTAAACACGGAGTCGATTTTAAGTTCGTACGGTCGATCATGCAGTCGCATATTCCATCGACCATACGTTTTCCAAACAGTCTCAATATGGTCGACCATACGTGCGATCGTACCCCTAAAAAATGCCACGGTACGTCTAAAATTTATTGATTTTTAGTTTTTGACTGGTTGCTTCCACACAAACTTAAACAATCAACCACACCAACTAAATTTGACTTGTTGCTTACCTCATCTTGTGGTTTCTTCATACAATTGGTTCACTTGAACCGATTATGATGAAAAGACCGATCACGATACTAAAACGTAAAGTTATACCGGATTCGTGACGTGCGGGTCTTACAGTATTACCCTTACACAAATCATTTGGGTGACTGCACTGTCACTCTGTGTTTTCCAGTTCATGCATTTAGCTTCATTTGTTTTGATGTAATGTGTAATAATTTATATGTAAAAAAAATTTCAATGTTTGTTTTCAGTTAAAAGAAAAACGAAGTTCTTTCTCCAATCCCTTTAGAAATCATTATATTTTACCTCTTGGAAATAAACATTAAAAAAAAATTTTACATATAAATTACACGTAAAATTTTACGTTAAAATTAAGAGAGCCTACGCCTCTCTTTCTTCTCTCAGCAACGAAGTCTGATTAAACCCCTTTTATCATAATGCGTAGGGCATCCACCCATAGGAATTTTTAGATTTATGAATCTTTTGGGGTTAATTTTTGCTATATTACCCATATTAAAATTTTAAGACATGTGATGTTCTAAACCTAGGTCTCAGCTCTGGTAAGTATTATATTCAGTTATAAATTTAATGTTTTGAATTTTGATAGATTTAAATATTATTTTATTATTTTTTCATGTGGTATTGAAGAGGTATATCTCTTCTTATTAGGCACTTATACTAGTGGCTTTTGAGGCAGTGTGTTTCTTCCTAATAGACACCTTTACAAGAGATGTTGAAGGGGTGGTCCTAATAGGCACCTAAATGACCAATAAGTGTGATTATTAGTGACATGTCTAATGATTAATCTGCTTATAGAGACATGATGTTTGGACACACTCTTTGGAGGCAACCATTGGTTGTTTATCTTATTCTACTAGAAATAGAAAGAAGGTTTAACTCATTTATAATTAGATATAACTTGATTTAACAATCCCATTAGTGTTCATTTTGATTTTAACCTATTGAGCATAGTCTTCTGAATCTCTAAGTAAACCATAGAAGTAAGTGCAACAGTTTTCAATTTTTTAAGGGTGTTTTATCTTGGAAATCGATTCATAATAGAACCAGATTTGCACCATAGGGGAAGAATACAATTTTAAGGAGAGTAGCTTAAACTACAACTCAACCATACTGCTCGTTTTTAATGGTGTTTTGATGCCTATTTTGGTGAGTACATGGATGCCTACATGGAATATTTGAGTAAGTCATTTTTTATAACTATTTACAATTCTACATCTCATTCGTCTTATGTCTAGGATGTTATTTATGGTGCATATATTACAACATACTCCTTTTTTCACATGGTGGAATGGGAATGGATTGAATGTTGAGGGAAATCTCTTTCCTATTGAGTAGGGGGTTTATCTCCTTCTAGGGTGGCCTAATAAGAATCATTTGCATTCTCTTCCATGTGGTGCCAATCACCCATGCTTTAAATAAGCGCTGCTGATTCCAAATATGTGCTAGGAAACTGTCCATAGTGGCTGGAATCACCTGAATCCTAACCCCCCCACCCTTTGTATTGGGATTTGGCTCCTATCGTTTCTGATCCGATTCAACCAGAACCGGCGATTTCTGATTCCTAAAACCCTCAAAATACTAGATTTATCATGTTTCAAGAACATTTGGATTTTTTTTTAGGTTAAAAAAAAAAATCAATGGAAACTCAGATTGAGACATCAAAAGCACTCAACTCTTGAATCCAAGGAACAGAAATAGGTCACTCAATCAAGCCCTAAATGGTGGTGGCTTTCCTAGTAAGGTTATGAATTAGATTATTTGCTCCCCTTAAAACAAACGAAAAAGAACAAAGATTACAATAAGAAATGATCTCTAAAATATAAACGACGATGGTTGTAAAGCTAGTCACAAAGAGAGTTCCTATTATTCAGCAAACCAATAATTTCCTTCGGTTGAATAGATCTGATTGCGTCTTGGAGAGTTCAATGTTTTTAGAATCAAACATGAAGTCACTTAGATAGAGCTTGATGTTTTTGAATTAACCATGCATTCACTTAGATATTCGTTTTTGTCCCCATGAATTCTACAAGATTTTTTACATAAAAAAACTCCAAAATAAATCTATATGTTTTCTTCTTGATTCAATTTTGGAAGGCTTTGGTCAATTAGATCCAATTGAATTGGGATCCGGGATCGATGGAAGGCAATCCTGCCCCATTAGGGTTTTTAAACCTGGGCTAAGAAATTAATTAAAAAGAAAAAAAAATCAACTTGAGGCTAGAGTTGAATGGACCAATGTTTGATCATTTTATAGTTATCACCATATCGTCAAGATTGTCTCATATATAGACAGGCAAAACATTTTTTTAATAGCAAACGAACATGCAAACTTATAATAATTGACAACTTGATGTGATTAAAAAGTAATTTGCATTTTTTGTTTATGGCAAGAAAAACCCCACCAGTATCCAATCTTAATTATTTTAGTAATGCGAAAATATTCTATAGATCAACTCATCCAATGGTATGTTAGGGCCTGAGACAAGGTCCCGTTGGCCATGTTTATAAAAAATACACTGAAATTGTCAAAGTTCAATCAGGTTATCAATTTTACCCCAAAACAAAATATAAAAAAATCAGGTTATCAATTTGTATTAACTGATACTACCGAAGCTTCATGTCCACGTTTCTAAATAATAGCTGTAATATTATTGGACTTGTTTTGAGGGGTCCAATCCAAGAGAGACTAGATCGGTTGATCCCAGACCGATTCCTTGTCTGATTCCGTGCAATTGAACTCTGGCCGATTTTTATAATCAGATGGATCGACGACTACCACTGATCCTGATCGGTTCGTTGTGATAAATCGATTGTATACACAAACCTGCTGCCACGTTGCAAAGTAATGCGTCGTTATCTTTATCCAACTCAGCTTCTCCTCCCTCCAAATCTTCTGACACTTTTCTTCATCTTCTGCGCAAGGAAGACTAATCCTATATAAATAGCACAACAGCAGAAGTGGACCAACACTCCCTCTCCCTCTTGCTCTGCGTTCGTCGTTACTCAAGTCCAGTCAAATGGGAATGGAGAAATCTGGATATGGAAGGGATGGAATCTACAGATCTCTCCGTCCTTCCGTCGTTTTGCCCAAAGACCCAAACCATTCTATGATTCCCTTCCTTTTCAGGAACTCCTCTGCCTACTCCGACAAGCTTGCACTCGCCGACGGAGATTCGGGCGAAACCCTCACCTTCGCCCAGTTTAAGTCCAAGGTCGCCAAGGTTGCCCATGGTTTGCTACGTTTGGGTATCAAGAAAGGCGACGTCGTCCTTATCTTCTCCCCCAATTCCATCGAATTTCCTCTCTGTTTCCTTGGCATCGTCGCCCTCGGAGCCATTGCTACCACCGCCAACCCTCTCTACACGATCACCGAGCTTTCCAAGCAGGTCAAGGACTCTCATCCCAAGCTCGTCATCACTGTTCCTTCCCTATGGGACAAAGTCAAGGATTTTGATTTGCCCGCTGTGATGTTGGGATCTCTCAACGCTTCGCCTCCGCTGGTTTCGGCTGCCGGGATCACGTCTTTTTCTGACCTGATTAATATGGCCAGAGGACCCGTCTCAGATTTTCCCCGGGCTTCGGTCAAACAGACTGATACGGCAGCGCTCTTATACTCCTCTGGCACCACGGGGACAAGCAAGGGCGTCGTGCTTACTCACCGCAATTTCATCTCTGCCGCTCTCATGGTGACCAGTGACCAGGATTTCGCTGGCGAGATGCACAACATCTTCCTCTGCTTCCTTCCAATGTTCCATATATTCGGACTATCCATCATCACCTATGCCCAGTTGCAGAGGGGCAACATGGTTGTCACGCTCTCGAAATTCGATATCGACATGGTTCTAAAAGCAGTGGAGAAGTATAGAGTGACACATTTGTATGTAGTGCCACCGGTGATGATTATTCTGGCCAAGCAGAGTATGCTCAAGAAGTACGACCTCTCGTCTCTCAAGACCCTGGGTTCCGGTGCGGCTCCCCTTACCAAGGAATTAATGGAGGAATGTTGCAAGACCTTGCCTCACGCCGAGATTGCTCAGGTACTTCTACGCTTCTATTCAAAATTTCAACTTGAAGCTAGATTACTATGATTTATGAATTTTGCTCCACTCAGCAACTCATAAACAATGCATGACACAAGCCCTTGCGCAAATAGTTGGGTGACTGCACTGTCACTCTGTGTTTTCCAGTTCTCTGAGATTTTTCTATGGCTTTCTTTCTCCT
Source organism: Protea cynaroides (assembly GCA_028583415.1). Lineage (NCBI taxonomy): Eukaryota > Viridiplantae > Streptophyta > Magnoliopsida > Proteales > Proteaceae > Protea > Protea cynaroides. The sequence goes on along the minus strand of CM053269.1, from coordinate 61,659,293 downwards.
CTCAGCCACCGGGGTCTGATTCCTAGAGCCCTCATGATACTAGATTTGTCATGTTTCAGGAACATTCCGATGTAGATAATTCATTAGATGGAGAACAAAATATTATAGTACTCTCAAGGATATGAAAGATTTGGCTTTCGTTCCTTTTAAGGGTTGCCTTTCTGACCCTTTCTTCTGTGATGTTTGGAAGCACACCCAACAGATACCGAAAAGTAGTTTTAAGTAGTTTTCCTATGAAAGATGCATCTAGTTTTGATATGAACTCTGTGGTCTTTCAACAGGGCTATGGAATGACAGAAACTTGTGGAATTGTCACAATAGAAAATCCAAGACAAGGATCTCGCCACTCTGGGTCAACTGGACCCCTTGTTCCAGGAATGGAATCGAAAATAGTTAATTTGGATACACTGAAGCCTCTTCCTCCCAATCAATTAGGGGAAGTCTGGGTCCGTGGAGCAAATGTAATGCAAGGTATTGTGTTGAACTTTGTAGTTTCTATTTGTCCTCTGAAAATTTATGCGTTTCTGTTTTACCAAAATTCATTACATGATGCTGCTGTATCTTTTATTTTTTTAATCAATGGGAATACATTAGGTTGCTGATAAATGAAACTTCAGTGTTATGCCTCAGGTAATTCATGATGTTTATGAACTATGTCAAATCAAAAACTGGACCCTTGCTTATGTCAAACTTGGCTTTAAACACCATGAGTTGCAGTTTAATTGTGTCAGGATCTGCTTATTTGACCAAGCCAATTCTCTCATAATTAACTTCACTTTTAAGTAAAACCCAGGGATTAGATTTATACGTTTTGTGCTTGTTTTATTGCTTCCTGAGTAAAGTACATCCTGTAATTCTGGTCATTAGCTCAATGACCATTGAACCTGGCACCGTGATCCAATTTAGGACTGTGTTTTTTTGATACATGGCCATTCAAGCGGAGCTAAGGCCCCGTTTGATAACACTCCAGTTCTCATGGAGCTACTTCTAGTCCGGAGTCGTTTTCTACTTCTTCTCCAGAGTCAGAATTTTTGAAGTAGAATGTTGTTTGATAACGTTGCTCTAAAATCAAAAGACTATGCTTCCAGAATGTTGTTTGATGGTGGTGGTGGTGGTGGTATTGGTGGCGGTGGGGGGTGGTAGTAGTGGTGGCGGCGGCAGTGCTGGTAGGGGGTGGTGGTGGTAGAGGCGTGGGTGATGGGTAGTGGCAGTGGGGATGGGTGGTATTGGCGGTGGCGGTGGTGGTGGGTGGTGGTGGTGGTGGTGGTGGCGGCAGTGGTGATAGGTGGTGGTGGGTGGTGGTGGCGACAGTGGTGATAGGTGGTAGGTGGTGGGTGGTGGTGGTGGTAAGTGGCGGTGGTGGTGGCGGCAGTGGTGGTAGGTGGTGGGTGGTGGTGCCAGCATTAGTGATAAGTGGTGGGTGGTGGCGGTAGGTGGCGGTAGAGGGGTGGTGGTGATGATGGCATTGCCAGTGGTGGTGGTGATCACAGTCGGTAATGGTAATAGCTCCGGAGCAAGAGAAGTAAATTTTTTTAGCTCCAGTTTTTTAGCTCCTAGAGACATTTTTGGAGCGGTCCACTCCATTGGAGTCAAAACTTGAACCGTATTTATCAATCGCCATTCTACTCCGGATTAGCTCCGGAGCTAAGAAGTAAGGAGCTAGAGTGTTATCAAATAGGGCCTAATTCTCATTGATCCATTACTTGATAAAATTATGTTGTAGTTAAGTTTTATTTTTTGTATTATAATGCACAGAAGAGTGTTTTGTAGCTGCTGTCACTTCTGTCAACAAGATGTTATCAAAGAGTCTTGTCAAAATAAAAGATGATCACATCTATAGGCACTTTTAAAAAGAACTGTGTCAAACATGCTTGTTGTTTATATGTCATGAGATGAATATTTGGTTAAAACTTTAATTTGTGTACCTGTTATTTGGATATTCTGAACTTTCTGGAAGAAACTTGGGAATTGGTTATGCATTCATTTTGACATTCATGTATGTTACGGTTTAAATATTGTAAGGGCCAAACAGGCCCTTACCGATAGAGGCTGCAGCTAGGATTAGCGTCAGCCTCTGTCGGCTGAGGCTGTTTGGCCACTTTGGCCTTTTAGTTAATTTCTTTCCTTTTAGTTAATTTCTTTTTTTAGTCTTTTTTATTTCTTTCTTATGTCTTCTCTATCTATGGATACTTTCCTTGCAATTGGTATTGTTTTTCTCTATAAATACAATGTTTAGAGGAGAAGAGAGGATTGAATTTCTCTACGGTAATTTTCTGTTTTGGAGTCTTTTTCTTTCTCTCTCTCCCACTTTCTCTCGGTTTCTTCTTCTTCTTCTTAATCCTCTTTTTTTCTGGTTTGTGAATGTTTGTGAAGGTTTCATTATCTCTCTCTTTGGTTTTGTTACAATGTAAAATAGCATTTTTTTTTTTGGGGTGTCCTTTTGCATTTCAACTTTTATATTTACTAGTATTCTTTAAGTAATCCGCTCATTTTCAATACTAATTTTATAAACTTGTTCAGGTTATTTCAACAATCCTGAGGCCACAAAGTTGACCTTAGATAATCAAGGCTGGTTACGTACAGGAGATCTTGGATATTTCGATGAAGAAGGACTGTTATTTGTTGTTGACCGGATAAAAGAGCTCATAAAGTATAAAGGATTTCAGGTGAGACATACTACCTGTTGACTGTTAATCTCTTTATGTTTTAACTTATTTTCTCATCATTGTATCATTGTAAAAGTTCCATTGTTCATTTTGAAGATATATAATAATTGGACATATAAGTCCTGTTTGAAGCATGCAGTTGTTCACAGACCATCCTTATTTAGGAACTTTACATTTTTGCACTAAGGCTTTTGAGTGATGTGGCATATCATAGAAAATTTGGTGATGCTTATCTCAAAAAAACAAAAGGAAAATCACAAATTTGGTGATGCTTACCTCTCTCCTAAACACACACAAAAAAAAAAAGAAAAAAAAAAGGGGGGGGGGGTTATCAACTTGATTTTAGTCACTACTGATAGATGAATTTTTTCATATGTTGGGATAAACGTTTTCTGATCAAGTAACAAGAGAAATGTAGTTTATCAAAACATTTTTACCTGCCTTCCATGTTGGTCTATAAAATCACATATTGTAGCCAGTTGAGGTTGGAATACATAACTATCATGTACCTAAGGAAGATCAAATTATGTGTTTGATGATGGAAGGTAAATTTACTATTTCTTTTTAAACATGTATACAGTATACTTGATTTTGGAGCACATAAAAAGAGAGAGAGAGGGGGAGGGGGGCTCAAATATGGTATCTTGAAGCTCCTTGCCTGCACTAATCAGTGAGTTAAAGCCCCAAAATCACTCAATACTCTGTCATTCATCACAATTTCTTTGGACCTGTTTAGAATGTGGTGAAAAGTAGAGTTATGGTTGGGAAGACCATTTATTTATTTATTTATTTTGGGGGGGGTCCCGGTATACATTACAAGTGTTGCAGCGCACCTAGGGTTCACAAGGGGCACCTTTATTTGTTTCTAAGTCATGCTTGTGAGTTACCTTAGAATTTAAGTTCTGAATATGGTAGAATTAAGTGATAGTAAGTGGAACTGTTCCTGTGAATCTGGTATGCAATTGGAAGGGATTTTTCGATATTTCTAAGGTTTATTTGTTGTCAATAGCATTTTATGCGGCCTTTGGAAAGCTAACTCTTCTGTGTGGCCTCTTATTGGCAAATTTGAAGTAATTTTTGTTATAACTCAAAAAAAAAAAAAAACACTTTTCAGAGATTGGAGAATCCTTATATTTTCTAGGAGGCCCAGAGTCAGGAGGTATTTCTCACCTTTTCTTAAGAGGAGGGATTTGTGGCTGCTACCTCTGAATGTAATGATGAAACTTACTTTCAACATGTGTTCTTTGGAGTCCAGGGCCCTCAGGTGTGAGGGGTCGTTAGATAGAGTTTAGGTTATATGGAGAGGCTGTAATCAGCACCAGTTGGAGTGGGAGACTCCATGAGTGCTGAAATGCTTTCTTCAAATGAGCTAGAATTTTGTGGTGAGATGGTTTGACCAATATTTTGGTTGAGGGTTTCTGCTACAGCTGTAACCTTAGTCAATTCTTCTGAGGTCCGGTTGTGGAGATTCAGCAACATAATCAGGAAAATAAAAAAAAACTAGGTTTCACAGTTGAACTGTTTGATCCAATTGTAACCAGGTCTGCAGATGAATTGGCAGATCTTTTGGTGAAGCAAGTAGTGGTGAGGCCAGATTGGTGTTCATGAAATGAATATCCCCTAATAGCTTGTTTAGTGGGTGCCTAAGGATCTTTTATTTGATACTGTTTTTCTTGGGGGATCTTGGTGGCTAGTCTGGTCTTCCATCATTTTGGGCTATCTCTTGTACCTTCTTCTTCTGTTCTCATCAATAAAGTTATCATAAAAAATATTACTTTGTTTCTCTTCATTTCATATTATTTTATTTGATTTATTAATTTGTGTTTGAATTTTACTCTTTTAGGAATTGACGTTACATTTTTTCAGTTGTTGCACAATGACCTATAATTCTGCTGTTGCCGTTTTGGCTTCCTTTAAAATTCTGGGGCAGCGAACAAGAGAATGTAAGGAATATGTTAATTATTTTCCCCAGTTTTATGACAACTACTCTGATAGCAGATCTAGAGTTCCTGAATCTTTGCCTGCTTTACTGTGTCAAAATGGGTTGGGTGGTTTCAAAATGTCTGAATATTGTTGGGTTTGTAAAACAATAAAAAAATTTATTCCAAAATTTTTGTTTGCGTGTTACTGTTCTTTGCCATTTTTTTTTTTTGTGGCTAAGATCATAAAAATTCCATCAGTTAAAAAAATAATAAAAACATATACTACTGTTCTTGACTTTCTTTCTGCTTTATAAGCATTTTCATCTATATCCTTGATTCTGTTAGGTGGCACCAGCGGAGCTTGAAGGAGTTCTTCTTACTCACCCTGACATATTAGACGCTGTTGTCATTCCGTAAGTTGTTAATGTTTATAAATTCTGAAACTTAATCTTGTCTGACATAACTGGCTGGAAAATCTAGCCGGGATTTGTTTAATACTGATATTGATAGTAGAGCATTGTTTTTATCTTTTAGATTTCCTGATGAGGAAGCTGGTGAGGTCCCAGTTGCATATGTTGTTCGTTCACCCAACAGCTCAATCAGTGAAGAAGAAGTCCAGAAATTTGTTGCAAAGCAGGTAGAAGGAAATTGCGTTTTACTTCTTTTTTGTTCTCTATGTATGAGTCCATAACTCGTGAGATTAGCTCGACCGTCCAATATTCTCCCCAGTGAAATTTAGTAACCCTCTCCCATCCACTCCTCAGAAGAGTCTTTTAACCACTTGTCCATGCATGATTTTCTTTTCAAAACATGACCCATATATTGCACTATGGTCTGGATCGAAAATCAGAGATTAAAAGTGTTAGGGTTGGTTTGCCATGTATGAAGAGTCTACAAGATGAAGCCCCTGCAGACTTGCCCTTTCCTGTGAATGCCAGGAAGCAGTACTAATTCTTGATCTCTTGGTGAGATGCTTAACCCACTCTACGTATGATGACATTGTCTTTTTTTCTTTCTAATATAAGCTTTCACTATCGTAGACACCTATCATCAGAGTTTTAAAAGGGCTATGTGAGGATATGCATATTGAATTTGAGCATTATATGCATATTGAATTTGAGCATTCTTCTTTTTTTTTTTTTTTTTTTTGGGGGGGTAAGTATTCTGCTGTATACTCATCATCGTTGAACTTCAGTCAAAATTTGTCTTGTGTTTAGGTTGCTCCCTTCAAAAGATTGCGAATGGTAACATTCATAAGCACTGTACCAAAATCAGCTTCTGGAAAGATCCTTCGAAGAGAACTTATCGAGAAAGTTCGATCCAAACTATGAGGGGATAGGATGATGCATCACTCATGCCTTCATCTCCGCTAGACAAAATTAACTTACAGGGAGGAGGATCTACAAATTAGAGGGGCATATTGAAATTCTATATATTGGCCGAGAAAATAAGAGTAAAGAAGAATTGATAGCCATAGCCAGTCAATTGGAGAAAAGAGAGCAGTATCCAGATTTCAAGGAAAAGAAAGTTAGAGACAGAAGTACATGCTATTAAGTTATTTTATTTTATTTTTAATTTTTAGGATTCAGAATCACTGAATCACTGAATATCGTACATTGTTTTACCTAATTAAAATAAATTATGTTTCATACAGGAATTCACATTTCAAAGATAACTGTATACAACGTATCCTTAAAACAGTATACACTGGCCTAAAAAAATATACCATAATAGAAGTTAGGGCACAGTTCTGTGCCCGTTTGCCTTTTTTTTTTTTAACCATAAAAAAGGAAGGTTGAATTTTTCTTACCAAGATTTATTAATTTCCTCAGTTCATTAATGTTTGGAATTCAACCTACAGGCTACAAAGAAATGTTTTTGAATACGTAAAATTTTGAAATTAGTGAAATTGCTAAATAACGTCTGCTAAAATGTGAAGTTCAGCTTTCACTGAAGTTTTATGTCAGCAGTCAGAGGGTAAATTCCAAAAAAAAAAAAAAAAAATTTTTTTTAAGGAAAGTTAGGAATCAAGACCTCGAGAGAACACCGCATATGATGTAAGTCATGACCTCACTAAAACAAGATCAGTGATTCAATTAAGCTTTGCCAATTGGACAAGAGTGACCATTGCAAAAGGTTCCACAACTGGAAATATCCATGATCGAGCTTTGCTAAGCAGATAAAGGACTGTTAAAACAGCCAAATATCCTCCAAGGATGGATCTTTTAATAGGAATAGGAATAGGAAGCTAAAAGCTGAACTAAAACTAGGAAACCCAAGAAAAAAATTCCAAAATAACCAAAATTTGTCGCTTACATAATTACTTTGACATCAACTTTGGACTATTGTCAGGCATTCCCATCCCGGCAGTTATTTCTGCTTCTAGTTCGGTATGTGGTGAAGATCCTGTCGATATCGTATCTCGTTCACCAACTAGGGATCGGGACAGGTGTCACTATTATGAAACCGTCGTAAAGAGAGAGGAAGGACGTGCAAGTCGGCACATCCTAGGTCTCCAAGTCAGCGTCACATGTCGGAGTCACATTCCTATTACATTACGACTTGAGAGTCCGACTTGGGAAGGACTCTCCAACAAGTGGATAAGTGGCGGTTACCTGACAAGTCGGAAGTGGCGACTTGTCCTGACCGTATGATTTTCATCCTACGATGGAAGATGTAAGCAGATAAGAATCGTCTGGAGAGTTAAACTCCTCATCAAATTCAACTACTAAGTAGCATGTTCGACTCCAACAGTAAGTACAACTTCTATAACCACTCACTGTCACAGGTAACAGGATCTGATCTCTAACTCACTTCGCCAGGATCCGCATCGTCTCCTCCCAGTGGTCTGGGAGGACAGTGGCAACCTTCTTCGGATGGTTGCCACGTGGCTCTCGGTGAATCCGAGACCCACGTCCGAGCCGACACCCAGCCGACAAGCCAAGCCGACAGGGGGGTGTCGGCTCGGACGTGGGTCTCGGATTCACCGAGAGCCACGTGGCAACCATCCGAGGAAGGTTGCCACCGTCCTCCCAGAATGACTGGGAGGAGACGATGTGAATCCCACTTCACCATCCCCCTGCTTTGAGAATACTTAGGCTATCACACCCTATTCGGAGCTTACATCTCTCCAGTAAGTTCTTGACTATGCTCTGTTACTGACTTGACCGTCGGAGTGGACGTCGGGCTACCCAGCCCGTCCTTTGATAACCTTATCTTTAAACTTGTAATAAACATATCTTCATTTAAGATGTTTAAGTTATCTAGAAAACTTTATTACAAGTTTAAGAAGTTTAGATTGATTAGTTTAATAAAGATGTTTAACTTAACCAATGCAGCATATATATGAGTCAAGTCATTATCCTCTCCAATTGTTGGATCCTCCAATCGAGGATCCAGCAGTCTCTCTTTAATTCGGCGCACCTACTAATACATCGATAGATGCGCCTGGTTAAGAGAGACCGCTGGATCCTCGATTGGAGGATCCAACAATTGGAGACGATAATAACCCATATGAACCTCCCCTCTATCTCTGACCTCTCTGACAGTCTCTAAGCTAACCTATTCTAGCACAACGATTAACACAAAGATTCACTAATAAACTATCTGTCAATATCAAAACATAAGCTTTAAATTGCATACCGTTTCTTGTGGGTGGTGGGTGGAGCTTACTCGCAGTATTGATCCATCCCAGGGAGATCTTCATCCATGGGCAAAGGCTTATTCTCCCCATCTGGCATCTGAAGCTCATCACGAACAGCATCATCGCGTGATAAAACAAACGTTAGGGAAAATTTACAATAGAAACAAATTAGAGAGTGCAGTGATAGTGGAAGGGAAAATGGAAAGAAGTGATAGGATTGACCCATGCTGGGTCCACTCTCATGGGAATGTTGAGCTGAGCCCATAAAGAAGTGAACCAATTTAACGGAAAAAATAGAAGAGTAATTTGAAATTGCTTTTAAGTAATTTTTGAGAAAATGAAAACACTCACTTGGAAAAAACAAAGGAGTTAATTCTTTCAAGGGGAGAGAGAATTAATGGGTTTTGTAGAGAATATGATAGTTTTTTTAACAAGATATATTGGTTAAGTTCTCTTGGAGAAGAAGAAATGCAGAATGTTACAGCGAAGGTTCGACTTCATGTTCAAGCCTTTCTAGAAGCTGTAAACATCTCATTTTTGCCATCCCTAGCTGAGCAAAGTCTTATTAGAGAGTAGACAGCAAAGTGGGAGAGAAGAGAGAAAGTTTGAAAAGTATAGGGAAGGCGAGTACTCTCTCAAAAATGATAGTCGATTAGCCCCGACATGCTATAATGTTTTGAGAATAACTGAGATGATCCCCAGTGTCCAGGAGCCTAAGTGAACACATATGGCAAGTTGCATGGTGGATCTCAATACAAGGTTTGAATTTTGACTGCAACTTGGACACTGTTTTCAATGGACCCCACAGTAAGGAAATGGGTTGCAACCTGCATGGATGCGTAGGTCTTAGAAATACCTCGAAATGAGACCAGAATCGCTCAATTACGATGTCAAATGAAGAAGATATGACGATTTTAGTTTGGGAATAAAAATAAGGGTATTTTTTTAAAGATTAATAATATCCAGGGGTTTGCATGTAAATTATCATAAGTTTAATTATTTAAAATTCATCTTCTTATATCTTTCTCATCCAACGTCCAAATGAGGTGATTCCAATGTCATTATTCCTCATTTTTTGTGCTCTATAAAGTGGACGTGGAAAATCTGGAGCAGATGTCTCCGAAGAATCCCATGCGGAGGTGCAAGCCGATATGCTAGTTTAAACTTCAATTCCTCATAATTTTATTATCCGACGTCCAAATCATATTATTCAATTCTCAATATGTTCTCATTTTTAGTGCTCTACAAAGTTGGTGTGGAGAATTTGAGGCAAAGGTCTCCGAGGCATCCCATGCATGGTCTTTAATTGGACTATCCTAAATTGACATATTTAAACTTCAGAAATTCATAAATTTGTCATTTTACGTCCAAATAAAGTGATTCAAGTTCCAGTATTTCTCATTTTTAGTGTTCTACAAAGTGAACGTGAAAAATTTGGGATAGAGACTGTCAAAAAATTCTATGCGGAATGACAGTGGAAATGACCCATGAAATGATAGAGAGAGAAAAACCAATCTTGGCCCAATCCAGCTCAACCCATATCAGTTTAACCCAATCAACTCATGTCGGTCCAACCCAATCAAGTCAATCCAGCTCAAGTCAATCTGAACCAAACTGGTTCACCCATGTGCAGACACTTATCATATGTATATATTATATTGTGTATATATATATGTCCAAAAAAAGAAAAAACTCAAAAAAGGGAGATAAGTGGGATGGTTTAGGAAAGAGAGAGAGAGAGAGAGAGAGAAAGCCATTTGGCCGTGGGTCCCATTGGCAAGAAAGAAGGAAAAAAAAGGAGAATCTAAGCCGTGGGAAATAGAGGGGCCCACGGTTGGAGGGAAAAAAAAAGAGGTCGTGAGGAGAGAGAGAAAACCGTAGGAGAAGAATTTGAAAAGAAGGAAAAAAGGAAATAAAAAAAAGGAAAGAGAGAGTCGGTTAGAGGGGATTCAAGAAAGAAGAAAAAAATAGAAAAAACCCAAAATAGGAAAAAAAAAAAAGAAAGGAAAAAAAAACATAACTAGAAATTGGGAGAGAAAAAGAGAAGAAAAGAGAAAAGGAAAAGAAGGAAAAAAGGAAAGGAAAAAAAAAAGGAAAGAGGGGAGAACGTGGAGGAAAAGAGAAAAAGAAAAAAAAAAAGAAAAAGAAGAGAAATCTAAAAGGGCTAGAAATTGGAAAGAAAAGAGAAAAAATGCAGAAATTGGAAAGAAGAAAAGGGAGGGAAAAAAAAGAAGAGAAATTTAAAAAAGGGCTGGAAAAGGAGAGAGTTTAAGAGAAGAAGAGAAAAGAAATAGAGAAGAAGAAAGAGAGAAGCCAAAGAAGAAGAAGAAGAAGGAAAAGAGAAGAAGAGAAGGAAGAAGGAGAAGATAAGAGAGAGGGAACTCTCTGCAAAAAGATAAGTGCATCTCCATTTTATTTTCTAGTACATACCTGCAATTCATGGTCTCTCACCTATTGCTGTAACCAAAACTTTAGTTTTGATATGATTCCATGATGCTAACATATCGAAAATTACTTGAATATACATATTTTTGATAAATCATGATCAGAGATGTTATATTACGTGCATATTGATGCTGTAATGCCTATGTTTGATATTTTTTATGCATTATAATATGTTTAAAGTACTCAATGGAGAAAACTTGAATGTCATATGATGATTTTTGAGTATTTTAATGTTTTTTACAAGGTGGATTTCAGATCTGGAATCCGATTTTGGGACATCATCTCATATAAATTTTTGATGAATTTCGAGCCCAAAATTTTATGAGATACTCATGTTAGAAAGTTTTCCTACAAATTTTGACTAGTTTGGAGTTGAGAAAGTCGAGATAAAAAAAACCCTAATGATGCTACTATCCTTCTCGGGTACAGTGCAAACCTTCATCGGAAAAGCTCTGAAACTGGAATTTACAACCATAATTTGATAATCCTTCTTTCAAAGAAAGTGATAGATATGAACTCATGAAAAATTTGGTACTAGATTTAGATTTTTCTGATTTTTTTATGGATTTCATATGATTTTTGAAGTGCACCATGGTCTGTTTTAGGGTTAGTTAGAACACATTGAATTGCATGACTGAGGTGTGATGAATGAGCCTTCAGGATCTTTCTGTTTGCACAATATTTTTGAATGAAGTGTTAGATCTATCAGTTAGCTACATGACCATATACCTGAATTCTATTTTCAATGAGTGGTTGATTTTATATAAAATTTATGGTGCAGCTGGTCACAATCTGAAACAGATTTGACCAGTGCACATGCCTGCACTTGTGGTGCATTTTCCACCCATTTTGGTTCCTTGTTAGGATTTCCCTTCTTGAGACAAGGTCTCTGAGTCCTCTTTCACAGGATATATTTTGAGCTTAATTTGAATATGTATAAAACCCTATATGCATATTTTGACAAAGGTCCATAGAATTTATTGATTGCAGTAAAAATCATGAAAATTCATGCATAAGTGTTACGTAGAGACTTTTTTAGACATCACTTCCTTGAAGGAAAAGGTAGCCACATGAGTTTGGAAGACAACCAAGTTAACAAATAATTCTTTGCATGATTGAAGAATATCTTATGATTATTTTTTCATGATTGGTACGAATCTGAAAATCAGTTTGACCAGTTTTCATAGTCTGACCTTGTAGGCATGATTTAAACCGTTAGATTTCCATCATATTGTGCTTTAGAAGAATTTGAGACCATTAGATCTTGATCATGAACATCTTATACTAATTTGAACTATTAGATCTTGATCATGAGTATCTTATTTAAATCTGGACCGTTGGATTGTCTTGATGATTGATTTGAATGGATAGATTATCCTTTTTTGAGTGATTTAATTGAATTTGAACGGTCGGATTGACCTCATGAATGTTTTAATTGAATCTGAACCATTGATCAAATATGATCTTGGTCACATTGTTGATGATCGATGCTTGATCAATGGTTTCACATGCTTGCTATTATATTGATTCACATGCTTTATTGTTATATTTGAGATGATATATGTTGTTGTTGCTATATTTAAATGATATTTATTGTTGGCAATAATTTAATTTATGCAACACCTTAGTCGAACTACCATATCTGTACACCTAGAAGAGATATTAGGTGTGGGGACGTGCATGTAGGCACCCACATTCATGGGAAGGATAAGAATGAAAATGATAAATTTTAATTAAGGATCAGAAAGCCTAGCCCAACACATGCCAAATTAGGGCTTTAGGTTAAGGGTAGCTTTAGGACGATTCCTACCCCTCAACTCATCTCCTCTAGGATACAGAGAACTAGATAGGTGTGATGTGAATCGAACCATAGAGCATTTAGGTTCCACACCTTGATCATGAAAGAAAACATGAATGAATTGAATCTGCTTTTCGGAACTACGCGGATCTTGATTCTTAGGACAACATCCTAAGATACGTAGGCAGTTTGGTGAGATTTCCAAACACGGTTCCACACCCTGATATTGAAAGAAAAACATGAATGAATGAATCCACTTCCGAACTACGAGGATCCTGATTCTTAGGGCAGCACCCTAAGATACGTAGGCAGTTTGGTGAGATTTCCAAACACGGTTCCACACCCTGATATTGAAAGAAAAACATGAATGAATGAATCCGTTTTTCGAACTATGCGGATCCTGATTCTTAGAGCAACATCCTAAGATACGTAGACAGTTTGATGAGATTTTCAAACACAGTTCCACACCATGATCTTGAAAGAATATACACATCAATGAATGAATTTGCTTTCGAACTACGAGGATCCTGATTCTTAGGGCAGCACTCTAAGATACGTAGGCAGTTTGGAGAGATTTCCAAACACGGACTCATATACCCTTGCTCCCCGAGAGTAGAGAGAAAAACAGATTGCTCCCCGAGAGTAGAGAAAGTGACAGATTGCACCCCGAGAGTTGAGAGAGACAGATTGCTCCCCGAGAGTAGAGAGAAAGACGAATTGCTCCCTGAGAGTAGAGAAAGAGACAGATTGCTCCCTAAGAGTAGAGAAAGAGATAGATTGCTCCCTGAGAGTAGAGAAAAACAGATTGCTCCCTGAGAGTAGAGAGAGAAACAGATTGCTCTCTGAGAGTAGAGAAAAAGACAGATTACTCCCTGAGAGTAGAGAAAGAAACAAATTGCTCCCCGAGAGTAGAGAAAGAGACAGATTGCTCCCTGAGAGTAGAGAAAGAGATAGATTGCTCCCTGAGAGTAGAGAGAGAGAGATAGATTGCCCTCTGAGAGTAGACACATCCTTGCTCCCCGAGAGTATCAAAACATCACAACGAACTACGTTGTACCTGATTTTCAGGACCTCTGAAATACGTGGGAAACTTGGAGGACCTCTCCAAGTACAGTACCACATCTTAGAATCCTTAGGGCCTCCTCCATATCCATATCCATATCCATATCATACCCATAGCTATAACTATATTCACTTCAATCCACATTAGGCTATATTTAGATTCGATCTCAATCATCATCAAGCATAAACTTTAACTTAAACAATTGAATCTAATGAAGTTTAATCATAAATCACATCCATAAACCTTAATCACAATCCGTTCGAACTACGTTATAGACTTGATTTCAGGATTGGAATACGTAGGCAATTTGAGATGTCTTGGACGTCTCAGATTCAGTCCATCACCGAACCATCTTTGGTTCGGTCACTGTATATTATTTTTTTTTTGTTTATTTACTTTGAGAACATGTTTGGCTGAACATAGGTTAGAAGAACTTAGTAACTTGGCATAATATCCCTCATGAGCTCTAGTCATCATCCATTGACCATGAACAGTCATAACAATAGAGTCTAAGGAAAGTAGAATCATATAGGAGGCCGACTTTCGGATCGGATAGCTTTGGGTGCCTAAAAAATTTCTAAACTGTGCCTTGAACGCTTACCCGTTCTCTGATAAACCAAAGCCAATATATTGGGTCCAATGAGTCAATAGAAGTCTTTTCTTATGATGAGACTACATTTTTATAGGTCATAGACCTTAACAAACGCTGGCGCCCCTATTCAAACTAAAATATCCCTAACAACCGATGCTCCTGCTAATCTAGGTGGCGACTCCAAATCATTACTTTTAAGTAATTTGTGAGAAAATGAAAACACTCACTTGGAAAAAACAAAGGAGTTAATTCTTTCAAGGGGAGAGAGAATTAATGGGTTTTGTAGAGAATATGATAGTTTTCTTAACAAGCTATTTTGGTTAAGTTCTCTTGGAGAAGAAGAAATGCAGAATTTTACAGCGAAGGTTCGACTTCATGTTCAAGCCTTTCTAGTAGCTTGTTTCTCCAAGTGATTGGAAGGTTGTTTGAAGTTTATAGAGGTGAAAAAATACCATTGTAATGGTGATTAAGAGATAACCTTTTATTTTTCCAAGTTTGTTGGTTGAGTTTCATTCTCTTGTGATCCTCAAGCTTGGATATGAAGTTTGAGATGACGAAACCTTGTAACCTCATTATTATTATAGTAGAAGTTTTTACTTGAATTAGATCATGTGGTTTTTCCCCTTTATATTGAAGGTTTTTCTATGTAAAAATATTGGTGTTATGATTATGTTTGGTGGATTGCTTATTTGTTTATTTTCATTTTATTTCTTAGCTTGATATCTTTGATTCACACATATACACCGAAAGTGTCTAGTTCCAACAAGAAGAACAAAACTATTGGAATGAGAGAGGTAGAGAAAAGGATATCTTTGACAAGGAACTTGGCTTGACAAGCAGATTTGTGGGAGAGTGTTATTTTCTTCACCTTCTTGTGAGGACATTTGTCGCCCATGATTTCCTATGCGTTTCCTTGATTGATCAATACAGTCGAAATTCCAAATTCCGCAAGGAATTATTTGTTACCTGTCAAAATTTCAGGCAGATATTCGGATGTTCATTTCCAATGTTTGTTTTACCTATTTTCACATTATCAATCATTTATTGTATTTTAACAAAATAAAGGTGATATGAAATTTGGAAAAATAATTACCCATGGTAGTTCACTTGACAATAAGGTAAAAGACAAGGAAACTGCTAAAAAATCTCAACAAATGCTGACAGAAACCACTTATAAGAATCAGAATTCACAGTAGTTCACTTGAATATGAGTGGAAAATTCAACTTAATTATAAAACTCTGTAAACTGATTTCTTCTATAACTCATTATTTTATCATTAAAAAAATGGTATAGTTGAGGTATGAGAAGGCAGAAACCAATTGCGAACATGTGATTGGTCTAGAAGATGAACAAACAAAGCAAGACATACAAAGACTGTAATTTGAGTCGAGAAATCACGAGTAATACAATCAACTCATCTACTTGCAGGCTTTATTATCCTTAAAAAAAAAAAAAAAAAAAAAAAAAAAAAGGGAGGAACACGCCACATAAGAATGGATAACTAAAAAAACAAGGCAAAAACAACAACCTCAACCAAGGCCATGTTGATCGGACAGTGTTTTCTATTCAGAAGCCAGATTAACGTACATCCATTAAAGTGAGAGAGAGAGAGAGAGAGAGAAGCGCTGGGCTAACCTGAACGGAGAGGGAATGCACAGAAGCGGAGAGTAGCCAGGATTCGCCGGATGGTCGGACTGCAGAGTGAATAGCGACGACGTCTGAATCGTTTAGTCTTCCTAGGTTTCTCAGATTCTGAATTTTGAATTCTACTGAATTCTTGCAATTCCAAAATTGCATTTGGAAAGCATATGGTTCTCAAATCTCACGAGATCAATAATGGAGAATCAAGTCTGTAGTACATTAAATTCTGAGATACCAATTCTAGATCTCACTAACTCTTGATGCCTGCTGCGTTTCATAACAATTTGAGCTCTCAAAAACACATTATGACTCATACATAACTCCTTCTTTTCAGATTCTATTGGAGGAATTATTTGCATGTGACACCTAAAAATATATTCATAACCGAAGGACAACGAAGCCGTTATTACTTATTCAGAACCTATTAGGTAAAATCGGGCTGTGCTTCCTATTTCACTACGCAAGCCCGGCCCAATTGTGAATGGTTGGTTCATGGGCCAGGAACTGAATTCATCATCCTAAACCAGAACCAGCCCAACCAAATCTATTGCAGTTTGAAGTGAAGCCCCGATTAGATTAATTTAGATCAGTGCGACAAAACAAGGGTTGGGCCTTTTCCATCTATATGATAAAAGGGAAAACCAGATTTTCAAATCTATCCAGTGGGTCAGATTAATTAGATCAGGCTTACACGTGGCAGTCAATTGTCCATTGGATTAGGCCTAACACCTTGGTACATCAGAATACAATTTCCAAGGAAATGTGGAAAAACCAGTGTATTAACCAACACAAACTCTCCCACTTACCCACATTAAAAGAACAAAGTTTAAGCAAGTAGATTCCAAGTAAAGGAATACCATTGATGCTAAATGAGATTTTCAGCACACAGCAATTAATAATCAGGTATAGTCACCTCAGGTTGATTCCTATCCATTGTATCGTACATTCGTACCAATAGGAACAACTCAGGTCTGGTTTGGGTACACCCCAATCCATGTATAGTGTAACACTTCCATATCTAAAACTCATCTCAAACGATCTTGACATTGTTTCTTGGGGCAAAAAACATAGACTGGCAATCAATCAGAATTCCACACCATTATTTCAATCAAGATATCTATGTGGGTAGTTCCCTAAGCTGAGTACATTAATGGAGGAACTTGATTCAAGTGATTTTCTTTATAAATAAACAAGAAATTTCATCATATTTAAAAGTTGCAACAATGATATTAACTTGACAAGTATATGCCAACATAATAGTCTTCTCATTTGTCAGGAAAAGAGGAGGAGCTTTCCTTCCATTATCATGATTCTTCATTGACAATAGGAAGATGACTTCAACGACCACAATGGTTTCATCTTAAACTCAAACCAGGAATTTGAGGGAAAAAAAAAACAGAACTTCTGGGGGTAAATTGAAACATCTCTCAAGCAAATCAGCCCACAATTTAATGAATAAGGTCGATAAATAATCAATTCCTTCAGGGAAAAAAAATACTTGCTGGATAGAATCCATTGCAGTTGATTGGATCATAAAGACTGCATCTACAAAAAGGCCACACCTGGAGACAAGATGAAGGCCAAGGCATAGATGGGCACCAAGGAAAAAAGTCCTTCGGCTTATAGAAGACATAAGTTTAACAATCAGACCACAAAGTAGGAGATGAGCAGATCATGACAAATAACTCCAAAAAGGTTCATCACATTTCCCTTCATGACCCTGAGAAATTCAGTGTTAAGTAAAACATGAGTTTATTTAAAAGGAAATATTGAAAGAAAAAAATTAAAATACTAAAAGTTACAGTAATACTTACCTGTGTGTTTTCCATCATGGAATTGTGCATTTTTAGATGACTTAAAAGTTTCTAAGAATTCTTTAGCCTTTTGTAACTCTGCCTTTTCCCTTGACTTATCCCACTGGTGTTCAGAAGCCAGTATCTGAATTACGCGGGGCAATGCTCGGCTTGCTGCATCTGTGTCCAGAAAGGCAATCCTGCATCTCCTAGCAATGAAATCGACAGCAGACTCACAATACTCATGCCGAGCACAATATGCAACCTCTGCCTCTAGAAATGGATATCCATGAGCAAGCCTCTTCCCTAAATTTTCATTCTGGAGAATTGGACAAACTGATTAATGAAGCTTGACCATAGACTTTAAGTTCCTAAACTACAATTTAGGTAATCAGACTTATAAATCCATTCTTCTTATTCACATTATTTAGAAATAGAAAAGCCAGTACATAAAACGAAAATTATCAAACAATATGATGGGATATCATGTAAGTCAGATAAATAGAAACCTGCTTCAACTCAAGGATCAAAAGTGTCGTCGAGACCAACTGGGGCATACCTAGGAAATGAGTGGGGAGTAGAGATGTCGATGGATCAAGTTCCAACCAGGCCCTACGCTCTAAGAAAACCGATCAACTGTAACCCATATTCACCCACGTTGAATGGAAAGGACTTACTAATGTAAAAGTTTCAAAAGAATGGAGGAACTTTAAGGAAAATCATTCCATATGAACTATGAAATTAGAAACAGTACAATGCATATACTGATGTAAAGTTTCAAAAGAACGGAGGAAGAATGGAGGAACCGAATAGAAGTAAATGTTGTTAGTAAAAAGGGCATGGACCCATTCACCGTGATTCTCCAACCAGCGCCAGCAAGGAGTAATTACAGTTCAAGTTGTCACTATGTCCCTGTGACTCTAGTCTTGTCCCTTTTGTCACCTTCTTCTCTTCTGATCTCACTATGTAACAGGGACTCCCTCTCATGATGACATGTGGAGTTCCCCTATCCTATTCTAATCTCTATTGTAAATAGAACTTCCTCTCATGGTGACATGTGGAAGTCCTATCTTATCAGTTGTATTCCCTTGTAGCCTATAAAAAGAGATCACAGGCAAGGGAGGAGACTCATTCAGATCGATTCTGCCTTCTATAGCAGAATCGACAATCTCTCTCTCCTCCTTTGCTCTTCATCATTGTTCTCTTAATTTTGTTTTAGTCCAGGTTATATTGTTTGGATATTAGTTATGAATGTATTTATTAAAATTTTCATGTAAAAAAATTGCTGATTATTGATTATCATGTGAATATTTCTAACCACTTATGCAGGAGTACTAAGTAGTAGTGGGCAAGAGGGCTGGTTTTGTATGGACAAACTTTCTATATGACCTATTGCAAACAATACATCAAAACCACATCTGCCAAGGTCCTTTGGGTGATTTAAGACATCAACTGATATCATAGGACAACCCACTTCAAAACTTCAAATTCCTTCTTCATGCTGCAACTTATGAAAATATATTCATGCTAAAAAATATTTCACTAACAAAGACAATTGTCCGATGAAAGAATAGAAAAATAGACTGATAAGGTAATGAGGAAAACACTCTGTGCAACTATTACAACTTAAAGAATAAATGTGATGCAAGGAAAAACCTGAGCTATGGCAGCCACTCTTTCTGCGAAAGTACCATAGGAATGAGCTAAATGCTTGGCTACAGCACTGTCCATTGCCCCAGGAACAACTTTACCACTATATGTCTTCTTCATACGAACATATTGTTGAGCAAGCACCGTAAATGATGACAGATCCCACCCATGTCCACCAACGATCTGCAGGTTTTTGGTCACACAGCCATTGGTTGGCTTCAACTTGCCAGATTTTACAGCTGCATCAACCGCAGCTTCTGCCATGCTGAAACAGGTTTCAGTAAGTAAACAATTTACATGAACATTGTAACAAAATAGAAAAATAAGAGAAGATGGAGAGAATCAATGTGTCCTACTCCTCTCCTTGTAGCTTGTATT
Organism: Protea cynaroides; assembly: GCA_028583415.1. Taxonomy (NCBI): domain Eukaryota; kingdom Viridiplantae; phylum Streptophyta; class Magnoliopsida; order Proteales; family Proteaceae; genus Protea; species Protea cynaroides. The sequence goes on along the minus strand of CM053269.1, from coordinate 61,639,701 downwards.
TATAAAAAAGAAAAAATTTCATCTAACCCCCAAAAAAAAGAAAATATTTCATCTAATCCCCAAAAACTATGTCAAAGTCGATCTAACCCCCAATAATTTCAAAAGTCTAATCTACCCCCCAAAAGTTTTCCAAATGTCTCATCTACCACCCAAAAATTTTCCACCGTTAATCAAAGAGACCCCACCCGTTAGTAGAGTCCCGTTAGTTGATGATGTCATCACTAATTGAAAATTTCTGGAACAATATTGCCCTTATTGTAATGGTAAAAGACCATTTTACCCTTCTTCTTCTTCTTTCCTCTTCTGCTCTTCTTCTTTTCTTCACTGTATTTCGTACGGAGCTTCTTCCAAATCCCTTGGCCAGATCTTGAATCCGAAACCGTTCTTTCAAATCATGATTCATTAACAGGTAAGACCTTAAACGATGATCCAATACAAAAGTTCCTTAAAAAGGATTACAAATGGGATTTCAAAGGGCACGATTCGATTAATTTCTTCAAGGGGGAACCAGATTATGCTTTCCAGAAACTCCTTAAAATGAAAAAACCCAGGTGGTCAGACAATCGGTACCGTTTTGGGGATCTTGGGGATAAAACCCTCTCTGTTTGATGGAATTCCCAACAAAGATTTATTTATATTCACCGGAGGAATAAAAAGCTTTTCAAGAGGGATTTTGATTTGGGCCTCCTCAGGAATCAATAGATGATAGGGAGTTTCAATTCGGATATCTTCCAAAGCAGCAAAAATCGAAGATGATGAGTCAGGAATCAAGACGGGTCCTACGGAGGAAAGAGTAGAAAAGGTTGTGCAGTAGAGAGCTGAAGCGATTGGAAGCCTTGTCTTTGGGAAATGATAGAGATGAGTGGAGAATGAAGATGAATAGATGGGGATAGAGATGGAGATAGGGGTATAGAAACGATGAAGATGTGTAAGAAGCATTATATCATCAGAGCTACCACTCTGCTCAACTCCTGCAAAACTATTTCATTGATGACTCAGGTTGAGGGCAGAGGAATCAATGGTGAGGAGGGGATGTAGAAAGAAATGTTAAATTAGTAATTCTATCTCATTTTAATGTCTTTCAGTTTCAAATACAAAGGGTAGAAATGTCTTATCACATTTTCAGTCAAGTCCGTCAGTTAATTGGGACCGATTGAAGTTTATGCAAACCATTTGGGTGATAGATGAGACTTTTGAAATTATTGGGGTTAGATCGAATTTGACATAGTTTTTGGGGGTTAAATGAAATTTTTTCTATAAAAAATAGAAAACAAGTATTAGATAAGATCTAGGACTCTACAAGTCAGAGTCCTAGTCACAAACTAAACACAAAGTAAACTCAAAATAGGGAAAGGAAACTAACAAGTCTAATTGGTAAAGGAAACTAATAAAGAAAACTAATACACAAATTAGGAGTCCATAACTCCATATACTAATAGGAGTTCAAGTCCGAGAAACTAGCACTAATTACTTTGACTAAGTCAAAGCAGTATACGGTTATAATTTTATTATGCTAACAACCCCCTCAAGCTGGAGCATGGGGGAATGTGAAAGCTTCAGCTTAAAACAATGTAGCAGCGGGAGCAGTAGTTGTAGTAGTAGGAGCAGTAGCAGTAGTAGTGGTAGCAATAGTAGTAGTAGCAATACAGTATAGGTCACTGTGAACCAAGTAGTAGTAGTAGCAATACAATATAGGTCACTATGAACCAAGTAGTAGTAGCAGCACAAAATAGGTCATTGTGAATCAAATAGTAGTAGCAACACAGTATAGGTCAATGTGAACCAAATAGTAGTATAGCAATAGTAGCAGGAACAGCAATAGTGGTTGTTGCACACCTAACAGAGAACCTTAAACAACTCTCAAAATAGTAACCTAGGTGATTGCTCTGATACCATATAACAAAATAGAAAAATAAGAGAAGATGGAGAGAATCGATGTGTCCTACTCCTCTCTTTATAGCTTGTACTTATAGAAAATAGAAAAAAAAAACCTATTAGATAGGATCTAAGACTATACAAGTCAGACTAGTCACAAACTAAAGACAAAGTAAACTGAAAATAGGAAAAGGAAACTAATAAGCTTAATTGGTGAAGGAAACTAATAAAGCAAACTAATAAACTAATTAGGAGCACATATACTAATAAGAGTCCAAGCCCTAGAAACTAGCACTAACTACTTTGACTAAGGCAAAGCAAGGTACTGTTACAATTTTATTACGCTAAAGAAGATAAGGACTCCCAGTAAAAGTCTCCCCTTGGGGGGAACAAGTCTTTTTCATAATGTCAAGACCCTTCTGCATTTTAGCCAGCACAATGGGAATAAGATCATACCCTTTCTTAAGCTGGTGGACCACATCTATGATAGCTCGAGAGGCTTCACGAGCCCTAAAACAAAGAAGTAATCTAGACAGGATGCAAAATAGGAAGGCATTTTCCTTATGACAGTGGTAGGTCCTACTACCTATTCTATGATCCCCAAAAGCTTACAGAATTAACTAGTGATTTCTTGACAAACAGACGTACTACAAAAAATAAATAAAAACTAAATTGCGATCACTTAACAAGCTGAAAAATAATCACAACAAAAGATTGAACTACTGGCAATAGTACTGTTGCACAACAATATATGATATAGAATACACCAGGTAGCCATGAAAACATGAAGATAAGTGAAGGCCCCTCTCAATTTGTTGGAAATATTTCCTTGGTGAAATAAATCCATCCGGATTTTCCTTTTTTATATTTTTTGGTACTCTACCCAGATATTGTTGCATATTCACAAAGATTATACTTTATGCAGATAAAAAAGCACCTTCGGTAAGTAGTCCATTTTCCACCAGTAATGGTGATCAAACCAGGGTAATCTTCACATACAACATGATCTCTGGAAATGCTCTCAGTATTCTTTGCTGAAGGATCCATTGCCAGGGGACGAATACCACTCCAAGCTGAGAGAACATCTGTTCGACGAACCTGAAAGCAGTTCAGGTGAAAATATCAACTAACTTAACACCGTTTTATTTTTTTTATACGTGATACCACGAACAGATAAATGCAAAGTTGCTCATACTGTGTCATCAACATCACACATAACAACGCCTGTACATCCCAATATCAAATCAAACTAATCACAGAACATAGTGAAGTCTGGTTTTATGCTTCCTATCAACATCTGATGTCAGGAAGTTATAATCTAGAGGAGATCGAAGGACAGAGTTAACAAACAATATTTTTTTTTGGAGGATTTGCAACACAAGAAAAACGTACTAAAAAAAAAAGAAGAATTAATGTCTGTTTAAAGTGCAGGTAATTAGGTAAAGGTATTTAAAAAAAGTCCTTTCTCCTGTCAGACAGTATGCTTTAAGATGGGGAGAAAAAACCCATCTAAAATCACTCGAAAATATGATGCAAGAAGACCTCATAACAATATAATAAACAGGCATAAATACTATATATTTTCCACATGTTCTCTCTCTCTCTCTCTCTCTCTCTCTCTCTCTCTCTCTCTCTCTCTCTCTCTCTCTCTCTCTATATATATATATATATATATATATATATATATATATATATATATATATATATATATATATATATATATATATATATATATATATCTAGTATATCTAGGGGGAAAATCATCTCATATTCTTCTATTCTTCTTCTTTATTTTGTTTTGGGTGGGGGGTGTTGGAAAGACAAATCATCTCATACTCTCATGCCTATAGAATGTAGAAAGACCAAGGATTGAGAAGTTGACAAAATAAATTCGATAAAATTGCAAAATTGCAAGCCATGCTCACATTTTGCATCACCACATCAACATCCATGGTTATTTCGGTAATTACTTATGATATGTAATAGCTTCATTCACCAATTTACTAAACAAAATTAGATGTTTCTATGGATAAAATCAGAAAGAATACACACCACAGTTACAGGGGTATAATAAATACAAATTGGAATTAAGATAAGAAGTTTCAAGTTTTAGTACCAGCATAGAGCTATGGACTATACATTCAACAAAAGGCAACCAGAACTACAGATATGCTCAAGGCAACTCATAATTCTGGTTGGATTACAAGCCAAGAACCAAAAAGCTATCAGTTAACTAAACATTAAAGGGCTTAAGTGAGAAAGAGTTCAGGTCTATGGAAACAGACCATGAAAGAATAAAAAGTAATCATTTTGTGAACAGAGTGCAAGCAATAAGAAACATATGGCTAGCAAGAATTCGAACCTTAACATTAAGGTAATCACATAGTGCATCGAGGATAAATTGTATCTCGTCTTCATGAGGTTCTGGAAGCATTGTAATTGTAGTACTGGAATCTGTAGTTCCTGCAACTGTTCTCCCCAGCCATGGCAACATGAAGACAACACGCCCATCCTTAGTTTTTGGAACAATTAAGCCCATACCGTCAGGAGAATAATAATCAGGAAGAACAACATGAACGCCACTGCTTGCACAGATCATAGTTGGTGCATCTTTGTCAGCCATTTTCCTGACAGAATCACAAAATGGTCCAGCCGCATTCACAACAACTTTGGCATATGTATCAAACTCTTTGCCTGATGCACGATGATATGTAGTAAGAATCATTACAAGTAAAGAAACTTTGTCACCAGCCAATAAACAAATGGAAACAGCAAGCAAAGTCACAACACCAAATTTTTTGAGCTTAACAATGCATAAGCAGAATACATACAAACAAGCTCTAGAACAGTACAATTCCATAGTACAATTTTCCTAGGCCAGCAAATTTAGAGGGTATCTCTAGACCGGCGCCAAGTTTTGCAACATGGGAGGGTGATGCAGAAATATCGACTGTATGGACATCAAGGATGTGGTCTAGATGGTCACATGTTGAATTTCAGACTCAGATTCAATCATATACCCTCTTATGTATTGGCAAATTCCCTCGATGTTTCAGCGGTCCATTTCTTCTTGGAGAAGTTTTTCGATAGATTTTCACAGCTCTATTGCGCCAAGTGGCCAAGTCCGTTTCAATTGAAACTTACTATGTGACCAGGAAACCTTGTCTACCTCTCCACCAAATTTCAGCTATATAAAATCTGGCATATAGCAGATATTTCTGCCAGTCTAAAGATACCCCCTCTAGGCTTGCCGGACTAAAAACACCTACCCCTTCAATATGTAGTTTTCAGCTTACAAGAATGAGACCCTACATGACAAGGGCAAAAAGAGAGCAATCCCAAAAATAAAGGAAGAAAAAATTTTGAAAGAGTTTTCACAATTGAAAATGGGTTAGCAGCTTGTAGAAAATTGATAAGCTAGAAATCCATGATCTCGAGCGCTCTTGTGGAAAACAATACAGAGCTGATTGCCTTTGTGAATTGAGGCAACAACGAAGATAGGGTGAATTGGCTGATTACAAATTCTTCAAATGGAGAAGGTTCAATACAGAATATTGAACCAACATCCGGAAGCATACTCACAACCTAAAATCCCCAAATTGGTAAGGCACAAGGATAGAGAGGAGGAAGATATAAAAAATGAGAAGAAACAAAGATTTAAAGTGGTTTTGCTCCTCCCTGGAGCCTACCTACTCCACTGATCAAAGTGAAGTACAGTTGCCTTTGGTAATCCTCTAATCGTTATAGTCTTCCCTGGTCAACAATATTGCAACCATAAGTATTAAGCAAGACAGAACTATAGAGTGCAGTTTGAGTCGTCTTAGTCATTTTATAGCCATTTAAAAAAGGTATTCATTTATGTTTTCTCAAGAGTGGTTTACTTTCTTATTGGAAGTTTCTCATGTATGAGAAAATAGAACATTAATTGCATAAATAAAATTAATCAAGTCTGCATAAGGATTTTAAATAAACCACAAAAAAGGAAGGGGAAAAAAAGAATTAAGTCAGCCCATTGTTAACTGTTATAACATGTTAAAATTATGCACCTGACAGCTTGTTTCTGATGCGTGCACCAATAATACGACCAGTAACCTCATCCTTAAGAAAGGTAATCACTTCTGCATAGTTAAGCACCGCTGCACCAGCCAATGCAGCAGTGCATGCCAGCCCAACATTAAGTCGAGAGTCATTCATTTGTCCATCAAAGTACACAACTGTACCCTTCAAGCTTCTCTCCCCAACCTCCTTTGCAAGGGTTGGAAAGAGTTCAACTGATTCCTGTGCAGAATAGTATCGGGATAAATGAAGCAAGCGTGGTCCTGCGACCAGATCATAGAATTTCAATCCCATCCAGTAGTAAACTACATCAAACCAGCTGAAACACGGTGTCATGCATGGCAAAGCATGACATAAGTGAGGAGCGTTCTCAATAACCTGTTTACGCTCCTCAAGTGCATGGAAGACCAGCTTCAGCTGCCCATAGTCAAGATTGAAGACAGCTTTCTCCAAGTAACGTACCCCTGACAAGTAGTACAAATTAGTTATTGAGAGAAAATAAATGAAGTAAAATTTTAACAATGAAGATGTGGATCAACTAAATGGAAGTTCTTTGAGATTGATGACCATTCAGGTAACCAAGATAATCCATTGTGACAAACAAAAACTGGTTTTTCTGGCTCACACACAAATCAAATGGACCAGACTTTACACAATGAAATTTCAAACAGAAAAGCAAAGTTACTATACAATTGTAAATATATCCATGAGTTTCGCATGTTACATTGAACCCATAATTCTCTAATTGTGTTTTCTCCTCATAGACCAACAAGACTAAGGTGTGTATTGAATTTTAACTCTAAAGTTAGGAATGAGAAACTCAAGAGGAGGTCACAAGTAATTATAAGTCTGAGAGGAAGACCAGACACCCATGCTTAGAAATTGACAGAATCATCAATTGAAAAAAGGGGGGAAAAAAACCTGCTACAGATTCTGTAAAATGCATTATTTCCCTGCAATGTACCATCAACTCAATTCGCCGAGCTTTATACCTAATACTAAGGTCCCTACAACATACAATCACAGGTTGTGTAATATAAGCGTATTTGCTCCTTGGGACATCAAGTTATTAATATGGATGTTAATTTGACAAAGCAATATAAACTTATATATGACTCCATTGAACCCAAGGTTTCAATATTGGGAAGGGATCTGGTGAATCTGCTGCTTTGTACCAGGATTAGCTTGACACAAATCCACTAAGACCAGTTCAATAGAGCAAAATATCGGCTGGACCATACCACCTAAACACCTAAGATCCTTAGGTATTTAAATTTTTCCAACTAGATAAACTTCAAAGCAGATTCCATTTATGAATTGTCATAACTTAACAATTTTTTACTTTCAACCTCAATTTTTTTACACTTTCCCTATGACAGGGTTTCCCTCGTGTCCAATTTCTTCGATTTATTCCTTAAATAATAAAAAAATAGGTCTACTCAATCTATCCCATTTTCAATTTCAGTCTTCTCAGCTCCTCCCCTTTTTCTAGCTTGGTCAAACAAGGCCCTTGGCCTAGGTTTATTAGAATAGTTGATTTCTAATTAATATTATTAAAACAATTTTTTTTATGTTTTATACAATATTATGTTTTAGAAAAAATTTCATCTACACCCCATCAAAGATTGTTCACATCATCTACACCCACAAGAATCCAAAAACATCACCTAGGTCCACTTAACTGACGGAAATCACTAAAATTGTTGAAATACAGTTTTACCCTTCATTTTTATATTTTATCCTTTTAATTTTAAAAAACTTAAAAGATTTATTCCAAACAGCCTTCTTTTCCGGCGACGTAAAGATTTTTCCGATAATGTGAGCTTAAGACAAAATCTGGATATGCTTCGCTCCAAATCTTGGTAAGTTGAAAGTTGGAACCCATAGGTAATGCTCGGAGGAGGAAAGTGGAAGCACAGAGCTGGTGCGTGGCGAGAAGCAACGCAAGCGATCAGGCGTTGCAGGTTATGGATCTTGCGTTTATCCATCGACGACTCCCACTCCAACGACGAACTCATTACTTACCTCTGTTTAAGGTTTTATGACTTCGAGAGCTGCTGCAACTTTCCAATCTCAGGTGAAATGCGCCCAAAGAACATACCATCGAGAAGAAGCTTCTGAACACCAGAGAAGTTACCTATGGATGGATGCAGAGATCCCGTGAGCTGGTTGTTCGAAAAAAGATCTGCCCTAGATTCACAGCCACCGAATCAGTCTCTGGAAAGCTCCCTGCAAGATAGTTATCTTGAAACTCGACTTGAGCGAGCTGGGGCAGGCCGAAGAACCCTTTTGGAGTTCGATTGGTTTCATTTTCCCCCAAACAATAACGCAAATCTTTTGATGGAGTGCAATCTATCTTAGTGGAGCTGACCATCTGTTGGAACCATGCCAACTCCACCAATTTTCCCCCAAACCAGCTCCTGCCATATGAATCTGACTATGGAGAAGAGCAGAAGAGGAAAGAAGAAGAGGAAAGGAAGAAGAAGAAGAAAGGTAAAATGGTATTTTATCTTTACTCTAAGGGCAGTATTGTCCATGGAAAATTTTATTTCAGCTGACGTCAGCATCTAACGGGAATTAACTGACGGAGTGGACTTCTTTGATTACCACAGCCAAAGTTTTGGGACCTAGGTGATGTTTTTGCAAACTTGTGGGTGTAGATGATGCTAACAATCTTTGATGGGGTGTAGATGAAATTTTTCTATGTATTAATCTGAAGAACTTGTTAGGTAATCCTATTAATTTTGAAATCAGAAAACCAATTGAATTGTACCATTGCATGCTATACTTCTAAAGATCCTTGTTGGAAAAAATATATATAGAATAAAGATACACTACAACATTAAAAAGAAATAAAACCATGTTTCTAGTCACAAGATCTCGCATTTGGCTGAATAATACTGCATCAATAAGCTTTATTCCTTTGGTATCCTCTGCATGGAAGGGGTTCTTCACCAGTCAATACATACAATGACATTTTGAAAAAAAATTAGATAAATGGCCTTTTTTAGTTTTGGGTGGAAGAAAATCCTTTATTTTTTGCAGTCATATGTACAGCTCTGGGAGTAGTTCTAGAGCCAGTATCCTGACATAAATTACGAGCAATCCTGCTATCTGGTAGCGGCTAATTTGGCTAGGATAAATTATTTCAAAAAAGAAAATTCAAGCACTAAATGTCAAAATATGCACTGTTGTACAAAACCAGGATCAGCAATCACTACACTATAGAACCAAAAAAATTATTTTGTATTACAAAATAAAGAAGAATATAAACTCGCATTCGAACATTAAAGATGTAAGGAAATTAAAACGTAATTGAGGAGTTTCAGATACCTCCATGAATAAGCTTGGTGGATCTAGAGGAAGTCCCCGAAGAGAAATCTTCTCTCTCAACAAGCCCAACATAAAGTCCCCTGGAGGCAGCGTCGAGCGCCACACCACATCCGGTCCCGCCACCGCCTACGACAAGAACGTCGAGAGGTTTGGCAGTGGTTGAACCCATCAAAGCAGACTCCTGGACTTCCCTCGAGGGGACGGTGGCGTTCACGTCAGAGATTTTCCTCCTCAAGCTATCGAAGCTCTCTCCTCGATCACTCTGAGCCACATTTGGAATTGGGTCTCTAAGACTCAATGCACCGTAGGCTCCGGCCACCGCGACCACGGCAGCACCGAATCCCCTCAATCGAATTGCCGTTGCCATGTCTTTCTTTGTCTTCTCCTCTTCTCCTCTTCTCCTCTTCTCCTTTATATTCTATTTTCCCAATTTTGAGGATTCCAACTGACTAAATTAATTCGTTTCTTTTGCCTGTTGCATCTTGCAAATGCAGTTGATGGAAACGCAGGAGGTTGCAGGTGGAGATGGAAGTAGATGATCGGTTCTTCAGAATCAAATTTCAAACTGACAACTCCCAAAGATTGCGTTGGGAACCGTCCACCATTCAATTCACTCTCAATTTACTAAAGTACCCTCCTTTCTTCATGAGATCATATCGGCTTCATTCGGAAACAGTACTGTTCTCAGAAAATAGTTTCCGTAAGTGTTCTGACTGAAATAACCAAACCATTCATTCCTGGTCCGGGTGATCTAGCAATTGAGACTTCATAAATCAAAACCATTGGATTTTGGCTATGTAGTAAGCCAATCCAAGAGGAAATGAGCCCGGTTTATTAAGATAAATTGGTTCCATTTTTCATTTCTGTTTGAGATGTATCTTGCATAAGGAGAAATAATTTTTTATTTTTTTTATTTTTTGTGAAGACGAGGAGAAATATTAACTTGGTTGTATGATAACGATGTCCAACCAAGTTTGTGATCCATTTTGTTTGCAAGCTGTTAAGTCGTAGTTTGTTGGCTTAACAGCAGCGAGCTCTGCTTTTAGAAGCGAGCCAGAGTAGCGCGCTAGCCTAGCTAGCTAACGTTTTCAGCAAGGTCAACCATGAATGATTTAGATTCTTATTTCTATAAGCATACATGTCAAATACAAAATCCTAATTCCCATGTGTTTTTTATTTTTTTTTTTCTTTTTATGACTCTCTCTTTCGTCCATGGCAATTTGGGATTTACATAGTCTCCTCCCAGTGGTTCTGGGAGGACAGTGGCAACCTATCCCGGATGGTTGCCACGTATAGGTTGCCACGTGGCTCTCGGTGAATCCGAGACCCACGTCCGAGCCGACATCCTCTGTCAGTTTGGCTTGTCGGCTGGGTGTCGGCTCGGACATGAGTCTCGGATTCATCGAAAGTCACGCGGCAACCATCCGAGATAGGTTGCCACTGTCCTCCCAGACCACTAGGAGGAGAGGATGCGGATCCAACAATTTTGACCCCTATATATAAACATGACTCAGAGTTGCCTGTCTCCCATTGACTTGGCCTAGAAATTACATCAAATAGGATCATTGGTGATTCATAGTCTTTAATTAATATACTATTTTTTCTCCTCTTTTTGTGTAAAAGACAACTTAATTCACCAAAAATACACATTTTCAATAAACTAAGACAACAAATTAAAGTTTTTTATAATAATAAATTAAATAGAAATTCTAAACAACTATATCAAAAAGTATTAAATAACAATGCAAAAACTAAGATACTTTTATTGGCCAAGAGGCCTAGGACTGATCCGATCAATATTGCCATAATATTAATTATAGCAAATATCAGGTGCGTATTAACCAATTAATGGATATAGTTATGTCGATGTAACGATCAACCTATATTTGCATTTTATGTTAAAAAAACAAAGGAAAATCATCTTTTTATTCAAAATTTATTTTTCTCCATCAGCTTACATGAAACCAAACAAAACTTTTTTTTAATGCATATGAACCAGGAAGTGAGGGCGTATCTGTTGGTTAGTAGGGTAATTCATTACAATCCGGTTCATGAAAAATGAAAAACCCAATTTGCCATGTGTGGGTTGGTTGCTGAAACGAACCGGATAGTGTCAATTGGACAGTGGCCCAGGTGGGTGGACCGAGTTGACGACCCCAAAAGAGACCAAAAACGCAAGCGAAAAGAAGCGAGATCTAAAACCTCGTGCTTTGATACTTTGTCACCAAGTCCATGGGCACTTTCGTCAATTCGACTGTGCTTTCGTTGTAACCTCTAACCAGTGTAGTAAAAGCGGAAAGCGAGGACCCCGCTGTACTAATTGTTAAAATGCCACGTGGCAAGCGACAAAAGTGGAAGGAAGAAGGCCTCCGTGATCTTACGGTCCGTACCTAATCACGGGTAACGGGTGACTCATGACCATAGGTTCATGGATCCATCTTGTAGGGTTTAGATTTTTCCTTTTTTTTTTTTTTTTTTTTTTGGTAAAAGAGATTTCTTCAGATGAGAAAGCAGTAGAAAAAATGGAACACTGATAAAATTTACAGGTTGGAAGCCATCAAAGACAGGTCCTCAGGGTCCTGATCGTCTGTTGTATTTCAATGTAGCGGATTTAAACTTGACCATTGGAAATGCATCAAGATATGTGATCGATGCACTTTCAATGGTCTGGATATATTCTATCATAACAGAATATTATAGAGGATTTTTTTTCCGTACCCAATCGGAAAAGACATCTTCTCCTTTGTTCATAGTTTGCTAAATTTATTACATGAAAAATTGAAAATAATATAGGTGATTTTTCTTTTTTGAGGTGACTTTAAATATTAATTTTTGTCTATTTTTTAATAGAATAGATTTGACGTGGCAGGTGTTAACGGGTCTAGAATTCAAAATCATGTGAGAGCTCTTAAGGTTTGACCAACAAAAAGTACAATAAATAAAGGGGGCAGTTACTTCACTCGTGGGGCACCGCATGGGCATTTAGAACAGGAGAATGTCATTATAAGCTGCATCATACCGGTGCAACTGGGCTGGGTTTTGTAAGACCCAAGCCGAACCCTAAGCCCACTTAATTGGCCAGGCACAGTCCAAGTTCAGCCCTGCTGTGCTCATCTCAGTCCAACCCAGTCTTGATTAACTTTGACTGGACTGGATTAGATTGGGCTGGGCCAATTTGCCCCTGATCATTTATATATATATATATATATATATATATATATATATATATATATATACCCGTGATTGTAAGGAAAAATAATTCGTATTTCTCCTGTAATTTGCCCTAAATTCAAGTAATTCTCGAACGTTTCCAACAATTACAAACACGCCCTTTTTATAGACGGTATAAACGTAAAAAAAAATGGACAAATGTTCCATTGATTGGTTTGAAAGCAACAACTCCCCCTCCCTCTTGAAATGACATTATTAACTTGTTCACCTAAATTTGAAAACTCCCTTTCTATTCCAACATTCATATTGATTTGCAATTTCATTTCCCCAGCATCTGCAACCTCCCCTGGCGAGCTTCCTTCCACTCTAGCAAAGCATCACCTTCACTTCCGGCAACCTTAACTCCAGTACAAAAGGAACGAACAGTAGGAATCGACTCCGAACCGCAACTCCATTTTCCAACGACCTTCCACTTGGACCTGCAACTAAATTTTCAGACAATCTTCCACCGAGACCTGCAACTGCTCAACGTTGATAAGTCTTTTTCTCTTTCCCTTTTGCAAGCACAAATGAAAGCAGCAACGAAGAAGGAAGAATGTCAAAATGGTCTTTGCAAGCACAATCTCAACACTAGCCTAACAGGTTGAAAAGTCTAGCCCAGACCCTGTCAAGCTCAGAACAGACTCGAGCTCACTTGGCCAAAATCGGACCCTTACCATACTTTCAAGTAGAAGAGAAAATGAGATATACAATACCATTTCTGTCCCTTGTTAAACCATGTACAAAAATCAGTTCCATAAACAAAAACGAAAAGTAAGCAATTGAAAATTTTGTAATAATATTACTCAGACCTTTGCCCGGAAAACCACTATCATTTCGGAATTAGTTTCGTGGTCTATTTCTTCTCCTTCGCCTCATGATTTGGTAATGAAGCCTAGGTTTTTTCCCAATATGAATATCAATAGAATTTCTTTTCACCAAAAAAAAATTTGTAATGCACACGCACCTGTAAACGCATATCCATTCAAAGACGCATAGAGCCTAGATGGCATTTGTTTGCAGCTGCACCTGCACCCTCGCCTTCCATATAAGTCTCTCTTGGTTTACCGATGAAGGTTTTGTGAACCCAGATCCTCAGCTGACAGTTGAAAGTGCATCAGAACACGTGTTCAATACATTTCACCGTCAAACCCCCACCCACTCCTCGGCACGATCCTTACGCTGGTTTTGTTAGGTGCAGGTGCAAATGCAGACATACGCGACATCCTGACTGACAAAAACTCTCATTCCACCATCGATCCCACCGGCCGGCCAATCAAGAGAAAGAGGGAACTCAAAAGCTGAAGAGTACTGAGGAAGATGCTTCTTTTTAATACCAATAGGGGGACCCACCTTTTCCTTATTTGACGGTTGAACACGGACTTTGTACGACAATGCCCAAAAATTTTTCTTATTATAGTAAAGATGGCCCTGAAGAAAACCTACCACCACGTGGCAGGAGGGTTAAAGCACGTGGGAGTTGGATTTTTAAGCCAATAAATGGACACCACATCATAACACAGTCAACTGGAGCACCTGAAGTCGACCCTACAACCTCGTGCGGCAATTTGACTAGAAGCAGCCCTGCGTTATTGCTTATTAGTAGAAGTAGATGCCCTATTGTGGTATCCTCACGGCCCACGATAGCAGCTGATATGAGTGATGAAGGAATAAAGGTTCCAGGATCCGATCCGATTCCGATGACGTGGTCGTATAATACAAATTTTTGAATTTTTAATTGTAATTCAAAGAAAGAATTTTAAATGGCAATAGAATAAGTATGTATTCTTGAAATGCATTATCCTTATAGCAAATGCATTCTTAATATAGAACGCGGGTTAACCTAAAGAGTTAAGCATTTCCGTTTTAGGATCAAGAGACGGAATGAATTAAATAGTGAATTTCAAAATGAATCACATTCAAGAATAAATTTCCTGATCCAAAAAAGAGAATACATATCGAACACTATTTTTATCGTCTCGTAAAATGTTCTTGACTTGGCATGAGATTGCATATCAAATGTAGCCTTTAGCCCAGGTTGGATGGGATTGAAATTTATGCAACAAAAACAGTACTTGCAATTTTGACAGGCTTCAGAAACACCCTCTTTTTGACATTTTCTCTCCTCCCCCATCTACTAAACGTTCCGTGCTTTAAATTCTGAATCTCTTTACTTGATCTTGGATGATACCAAAATTTTATCCTACAGCTGTGTCACGAGACCATATGAATATGTCACCTTAGACATGGGTAGGACCTTGTTCCAGCGGATCCCAACCCCCACGCTACCTTGGAAGTTCAACACAATCAAATGGGGAACAAGTGACTCAATACATTGCATAAATGGCATTAGATTCAATTAGTGCCATTGTTGTAATGTTATGAAACTTCAAGCACATTTTTTAACTATTTCCCCAGCTTGCTCTGGTTAAAATTAGACCTATGAAATGGTTATGCAATGTCCTCTATGGCATGGACCCACCAACATCCATCCATGTCTTACACATGGCAAGCAGTGACAAAATCTATATGGAACTAGCTTTCACCCCCAAAAGCAAATGACAAGGAAAAAAAAAATTAAAAACATAACAGCATGAACATGATGGCATGCATGCAATCTATTGGGCAGGGCAAAAGTACTTGGGACAAAAGCCCACCATTTGTTGCATCTATTTCACGGTTCTATATGCAGTGGTAGCTTGTTCCCATAAAATTGATACCACCCCTACTATTACATCAGGAAAGAAACAAGTGAACAGAGAGAAAGAAAAAAAAATTCATATGATGGACAATTACATTAACTGAACCATGGGTTTCATAACCCGACCATCGCCTGGCAAGAACCTTCCGAAAGCATTGAAGAATGAGTTTGGTTGCTTGTTTCCTCAATCCTTCCAACCGGTTAGCAATCTACTGCGTCGGGTTGGACCATGGGTGGTCCACACCAATTTGACGAATTACTTTACATACTATACAGAAAAGAAGAGAAACAATTGCTCAAAGCATGGTAATAAACCTCAACAGTCGGAACACAGATCAATGCTCATGCTTGACACGTGCTTTTAGTATTCCTGGAAGAGGAGGTGAAGGAGGAGGCCTACCCACAGCATTTGACCTCGAAGGATGAGACATGTGTGATTGATACATACTAAGCATGTTAGAATCCTCTGCTCCATTTGCATTATAATCCTTAGCACCATCATCTCCCTGAGGTCTTTCAGAAAACCTCATTGCCTTGAGAACATAATTGTCATCATGCAGCTCAAAAGGAGTGCTGCAGTAAGGGTTGCACAGAAAAGGTTGGTGAACAAGGGAGGATTGGCAAAGTGATAGTGGAAATTGTAAAGTTGATAAATCAGTTTACAGATATAGAAGTTGAACAACTCTATCATACAGCATCATTTTTGCCCCATACAACAGTCAAGATATAAGAAGAAATTGCAGAGAACACCAAATCAATTGTTTGCTTACCTATTGAAGTCAAAATGCACCAGTTGCATGTCCTCTGATATTTCCACCTCCACAGTTGCATGAGGTCGCGTCTGCAATTCAATGCATCCCCAAAGGTGGACGATGAAGATAAGTAAGATAAATGGACATCAAACATGAAATTTTACAATCATAACTTTAATAACATGACGTCACCCAGGAAACTTTAAAGAAAGGTGAAAAACCATATGTAAGTATAAATGATTAGCATTGATCAATCCTATCAACTAAGTTTTTTTTCCAGAAATATAGTTATCCAGTCCATGTGACACAACTAAATAGAAACCTAATTAGTTGCTGGTCATATGAAAACCTAATATTCCAAGCCATCTTTGTGGTGAAGCAACTGTACAGATCTGACCCATGGAACAGGGAAATATCTTAATGTAAAAAAGTATATGAGCCTTGAAGATATAAACTAAAATGAATAACCAGATAAAGGGAAGGCTGCGTATATTCTGCCCCTCCCCAGACCCAGCAGTAGCAGGAGCCTCGTGCACTGGGACGTCCTTTTTTACATAATTGTAGAGGAACTTCTAGAACAGGATTCATAAAGAATCAAACCAATATGGAAAGTGCAAACCTCTCAAAGAAAGAAGCATTCTTAAATTCCCCGCAAATTTATGAGACTTGCTATTTCTTTATGAAGAACACGCTTATTGTCTCACAAACTTAAAATCAACATTATAATCTGCAACATTGTCTGCTATAAACTACTAACCAATGTAACAAAGGGTGTCCTAGTGCACGAAGCTCCCATTAATGAAGGGTTTGGGGAGGGGCAGAATGTACGCAGCCTTATACCCGGAAAGCAGAGAAGCTATTTCCGTGTTTCGAACCCGTGACCACCCGGTTTCAATATGACAACTTTACCGCCACACCAAGGCCCAGCCTCTCTCTCTCTCTCTATTATCACCTAATTTTGAGACATAGCCAAATCACCTGCCACAAGGCACGCAAGCACCCCTACATGTTGATTCAAATGCAGTACCTTTCTCCAACTAAATATTTGCATAAATGAAAAAGAATCATAGTATACAAAACATAGAAAGATGCACAACGTCTTCGGGGTTATCCACTAAATGAAGGCAGTTTTAATCGTTCGCGTAGGACAATAATGACTGACCAAGAAGTTACCAGGTGTAAGTGAAGTCAAGGTGGGATGCCCTAGAGGTTCTGAAGATTAAGGCCATTGTACTTGATGAATCAGGCACTTCTCCAAAGTGGCTAGGGAGATTCAGGTCAGAACCAAGGAACTTATACAAGTACATAATACTCTTGTCATTATATATGAAAAAAACTCATAATCACTCCTGAGAATAAATTACTTTTTTTTTGTAGATTCACCTGTAATAGAAAAATTACCCCATACTAAGTAAATAATTTTATTGAGGTATTTTGTTCAAGGAAAAGTTTCAGACAAGAATATAAATAAATCCTTGGTTTGGATGCTCAAGCACATGCAACAGAAGGAAAGCAAGACAATCGTACCTGTACCAGAATAAAAGGTAAAGCCACACCACCTACAGGAGAATTTCCTGAGGCATATAATTGTTCATTCCGCTGTATCAAATTCTGAAGACCTACAAACTTGATAGGCATAGAGGAGAAATCAGCAGACAGTCAAGAATCATAAAATTTTCAAATCTGTAAGGAGAAGAGTTTATTTAGCCTATTTCGAACAACCAGTTTTTAGAAAATGGGAATGACAATATGATGAGACCAGGGCAAAAGGAAATCTTTGGATTCACCAAAAAAAAGGGAGGGGGTTCATGGTTCCTCAATTCAACAAAAATTTATTCAAACCATATGGAGTCTGCACATGAATCCTGTACGGCAATCCACTCCAACTAGGGCCAAACATTCTTTCTTTTATGAATAACATATTATTAAAAAGGTAAAATTGGAGAGAGTACAAAGAATCGGGGCCAAGGTTACAGCTAACCCCATGACAAAAAGAAAAAAAAAAGAAACTAAGGGAAAACAGAAAACCCAATAATCATTAATTGGGTTGTAGAGAACGTAACAATTTGTAGCGGTCAAGCATGCTACTGAGACATCTGAAGCAGATAAATTCTCATTTTTCTATGGCTATTCCAAAGGGCCCGATTATATTAAAACCCAAAGTTGAACCTCTTTTTTTTGTGAATAAAGAATTGTATTAACAAAACCCAAAGAGGATACAAAGATGGATGCCCAGCAGGGCATTACCAAAACAAAACAAGAGGAGAATACACAACAAAATCATGGAATATCCTAACCACATTAGAGTCGGATAGATAGATTCTGGGCATCATGTTTCTAGGAGTATCTGAGCAGGCTCTAGAGATGGAAATTAAGGTCTCCCGGACATCAAATCAATGACATCCCATATTGGTTGAAGTTTCTAGATTTGGAAGTCTAAGATCTAAGATTTCTTTCCATCCAGATATGATAAATTGTCGCGCAGATGGCAAGCTTGCCGACCATGTCGCAACGCGATTTCCTTTGAAGTTGTTTATAGTCTATCTCCATTCCCATTGAATGCACAGAGCTGTTTAAAGGTAGCACATCAGCGACTGAGGATCCCTTCCCATATACAGCCCAAAGAAAGGCAGGCATAGAAGAGATGGGGAATGTTTTTGAGGATGCTCAGCAAAAACAGCACTTGGCTTGGACAGGAATTTATCTATGTATGAGGAATGATCCAGTAGGGAGCGACTGGATCATAGCTTTCCAAGTGATGAAGCTATTAAAAGGAATATGGACATGGAACCAGACAATATTGAACCAGGGGACCTTGGCAACCTAATGCAAATCAGATTCCAAGCAGAGGAGGAGAAAGTCAGGTTTTTCATTAAGCTGAGAGAGAAAATATAGCTTTGCTCTTATTCAGGTATGAGAGCTTCAGTTCATAGTTATCAAGGCTTTGCCTAGGCGTCCTCTGAGGTCCAAGGTGATCACATGCCTTGTTTGATGTAAAAAAGAAACCGCCTTGGTGTCACCTTGGACACCCATTCATCGCCTTATGACATTACGCCTTATGATATATTAGTTTTTTTTACACTTCTGAGTTTGCGTTGATTTATGTTTATTGCTTTGTTTTTTAATGAATATGCTTATATTATATCATATGCTTTGTTTATTATATGTTTGGTTTTCTCATTTCAGGTCATTACTCGCATAATCGTATCATCTTGTATTATATGAGTTCTATATTGCATATAAGAATACTTATATAAAATTATCATTGCTATATTACATATAATTCATGCCTAGGCACTCTTCCAACACCTTGGTTGCCTAGTCGCCTTAACAACTATGCTTCAGTGTGTAGTCACTTAAAGCTTACTCTGCATCATGATACTCGACGGGAACCTGACGGGTAGAAAAAGGAGGAAGAGACAAAGATATTGTCGATACTTTCAACATACAGATCCAGGATTCCTTTTTTTCAACCCACCTTTTTGTGTGGGTTTGTACTTTTTGACTTGTAAGTTGGGTTGGTTTTCTGTTCATGTCATAGGGTTCAGTATTATATTTGAGTCTTTTAGTTGTTATTAGACAGTCTCATTTGTAGCAGGATAACTTCAAGAAACTTAAAAAAAATAATAATAATAAATGTAAGAAAGTCAAAACTTACTGGTGCTTCACTTATCTTGTGGTCAACCGGCCATATTCTTAGATGTCAAGACATGCCTGTTCATCTAGATTCACTATCAAGGATTATCAGCAATGATTCATTGGACAGTTCCCCTTTCTAGATTTCTCATTTTCCCACACATATCAAGTTGAACACTTGTCTCGCCTAATTCAGAGATATTCAAATACATTTCAAGCATACCTGACCAATTAAACCTACATATCTTTTTTTATTATTATTAAATTAAACCTAAATATCTGCTTCCTCATCTAAATTTGGGGAGTTGTGCTTGGCCTTCTGTGTCCATGTCCTTACAAGACTAATGTATCTGTTCCACAGAATAAAGGTTTTCAGCTACTGATCTAATGGCCTTGATGTCTGACAGGTCCAAAGTCATTTAAAAAAAATCTATAGCCAAAATATAGGCAGTGCATGAGGTTGTGACAAGAATTATCTAGTTTGAATTTCTAAGTGAACTATTTGTCCACTATAAGGTCTAAAAAAGGCTACTCTAATCAATTTTCAGCAGTGATGAATTAAGAATTGCTTTCAGCACTAGATTTGGTCCAGGTAACAAGTATCCTTTCTTCATCTTCTATCATTGCAGAAACCACCACCAACCCTTGGATCTATTCATCTCGGTCAACCAGCTTAAAACCACTTAGAATTCCTTGATCTGACCCTAACATATCAGTTGAATATTTTCTTCATTATCATAACAGAAAAACGATTAAATAATGTAGGGAAAAGTCAAAAATAAAAAAAGTAGTATCAATGCTGTCTATGAGAAGCAAACAATTTATACAAGGTGTGTCTTACACTCAAAGCTTCAATGCTCAAAGATATGTGACACATGTCTTAAGGTATTTTTGTCGAGCCCCACCTCACCTTGATATGAGCCTCAAACCATGCTTCAACATCTTACATGCTGTTTCCACATTGTCTATGATAAGAGCATGAAAAAAAATACAATAAAGGGTGTCCCAGTGCAAGAGGCTCCCACTACTGCAGGGTTTGGGGAGGGGCAGAATGTATGCAGCCTTACCCCCATAATGCGGAGAGGCTCTTCCTGTGTTTCGAACCCCTGACCGCCAGGTTGCAATATGACAACCTTACCATCACTCAAGGCTCGCCCTCTCATGACAAAAAGTACAGATTTACCCAAAATGTGAAATACAAACACTTACTTGTTCCTCTAGTTCTTGCAAATAGGCTGCTTTCTTTTCAATTCTGTTTCTCAGTCCAATACGTTCTGCCTGCATTATTTAATAACAGAAGACCACTGCATATTAGAGCAACAGCATCGATGTACACTTTCAACCATTACAGATGAGTTATAAAAAAGTAGTGGTTAAGTCAAACCTTTAACTCTTCAATATCATTCAGGCTAGTGCGAGGCAGGCCTTTCCACTGTATTTCCTTTTTGTCCTTTGATATAATATCCATAGCCATGAGAACATTCAGCGCATCATAAACCCTACGGCGTATATTTTTCTCATCATATTGTTGCTGTTGACCAAGAAAATAGTTATAAGATAAACTTTATATTTATGCAAAAACAATGTATGACATAGATCATAGTTTTCAGTTCTACTTTATCATGTGCTGTAAATAGAATGGCCGTCAATTTGCACCACCAAATTGGTCACCCACCCAAAAGAGATGGTCATATGTGATGCAAACCTAGGAAACAATGGCACAGATATAGAGAAGGTCATAGGTGTCCCTCCCTTCCCCCGGCCTTCTTTCTATCTCTATGTCATGGTTGACAGTGACAAGAAGGTAGACCTACCCGTCCACAGAGCCACCATGATGAGCGAGCCATCCATTCCCCCTGACTAAATGCAAACTATGCTCCTTTGGCCACAGATCTCCTCCATGATGCATCAATGCCCTCAGTGGACAAAGATTAGGTAAGCCCAGCTCCCAAGATAACAGACAAAGGGTTCAGTCAGGGAGTGATGAGAGGGAATAGCAGAAACGGAAATGGAAAATGCTGCTCGTGGCCCATACCATCCTTCAATCAAGTACTGTGGTGCTTCCCCCACCCCCTAATTTTTTTTTAAATCTACTTTCACAATTGTTTATTGAGCATATGTTTTATACACATTTTATATAGTTTTGATTAAAATATGCATATCTTACCACATCTATGGATGGAAAGGGTCTTTTTTGTTTAACATACATGGATGTGCATATAATACACGAAGTAACTAATTACAGTAATGAACTCATACAATATGGGAATTGACCACAGTTGTGAAATAGAAGTGTTACTGTTGGCACCTGACATGGATACAGGGTCCTCAACTTGGGAAACTATTGAAAAATATAACTTCAGTTCTTCCTGATCATATAATTCTCTTATGAATTTGAGAATTACTACTTAAGCCAAAACCCATATTCCAAAAACAGGTTTCCTCAACAGCTAGAGGAAACTGTTTGTACATTTGCAGTTATATCTGCTAGGTGAGAGATGTCATTCAAACTAACTCGTGGGTAAAAACTATCTACAGGATTAGTAGCTTAAATTAAATAAATACATTCTTTTGAAGAGGTGAAGTATATCTCATTGAAAAATAAAAACAAAAGAGCAATCCATATAATCACGGGCCATACAATTGCTAGGCCCAAACCTGGCCCCTCTACAAAACAGAAGATCTTACTTCCTTTACCAAAGAAAAAACCCCTACATATGAAACTAAATATAAATAATAGTAGAAATAAAAGCAAGATATTTTACTATAAAGAATAATAAATAGTATTATTGGACAATTAGGCAGATTTGAATGGATCATTGGGCAGTTTAGGATGGGTTGGTACTGAAATGGAGGCAATGACCCTCCAGTCTGTGCTTGATACCCAAGCTCAATCTGTTTATTAATCGAGCGAAGTTTGGCTAGGCTAGGCTGGTTAGTTAAGATTTCCACCTTAGTGGAAGGCAAAGGGTAAGTAGAAGATTAATTCAAATGAGGGTTAAAAGGGTAACAGTTTCCTTTACAGCCTCAATATCTGTCATGTAGCAGCTCAGTGGGCTCACAAATTTTGTTGACATTTGCTGCATGTTACCATTCAATCATCTGGCAAATTTCAGCCCAGATGTGTTGTCCATGTGACAAATATAAAGCTTTGAGAGTATATGAGGTTGCTACGGTACCCAGGCACTGATATTTGAAATATAAAATCAAATATTCCATGCAAAAGTTTGCAAAATAGCTAATCAATGCTCCAATTTAAAGCTTATACATGAAGGTCACCATCAAAAAGGAAATAAGGCTCACGACTTCTATACCATTAGTGCTTTTAATGTACAATGTAAGGAAAGCAAAATGTTCTAACTTCTAATGGGCTGTTGTTTTATGTTACCTGGTCTGGAGATGAAAGACTATTGCTAGGATCAGCAAATTCAGCTACAAGTTCATCTGCCACCTGGAAACACTCTTACCACTTAGGTTAACATACCAGGAGAGAGAAAAAAACTAACATTACATGACCTATGGATCCATGTGGAAGTTGAAAGCTAGCAAGCAAACAAGAACACCCCAAAATGACATGTGAATGATGCAAAGAGGGTTTCCACACAACACAAATCACAAAACCCTCTTTTGCAATAGGATCTTCACAGTCCAATCAAAACAGAAAATAGAAAGAATTTAATAAAAATCACTTATCTCAAAATCTGGCCATAGGAAAGCTTCAAAATTTGGCGACAATGTTCCCTAGGATGTAATGATTGACATACCAGAAGCCGAGTTTGATCCAACATGAAAACACAAACCACAAAGCATCGAAATCGACCTGTTCTAATTATTTCGCCTCTGGCCTTTCAGACTTGACAATTCTGGTTGCTATCTTCAATTCTTCAGGGTTGAATGGTCAGGAACAGCAGCATTCATGTCGCAAACCAATGAGGATGAGGGAGAGATTGAAAGTATTAAAAATAACACAAGGGAAACCAATAAAGGGATCTTCGGTTGAGTCTCACAACCTATGAGACTCAACCAGAAATTGATAAACAATTTTCTGGCCAACTCTGAACTGCTGCCAGTTACTTCTATTCATATTTATAGATTGAAACCTTACAGTTAAGATAAGAAAGAACTAAATCTAGTAAAACCAACTTTCCTTTATAATTTAGGAAGGTTCTAAAACAATAAAATAGGAAAGTAAAAAATTGGTCCCCAAGTAATTAAAACCTACTAACAATCTATCCTAAATATTAGGAAACTAACTAAACAATGAAATTAGGAAACTAGCTTTAGGAAAGAAATAACAAAACAATGAACAAATATTTCAAAAAAATCTGCTGCTGGTACTGTTCACGTGAACAGTACCACGTAAACAGTGTTGACCATGTGGGCTGGTTGCCTTCTTGGACTGCATCAGTGAACCTCGGACACTAACTCTAGATATTAAGTACGAGAAAATGAAAATTTATTAGAATGAAAAACTGAAAATATTCAGCATAATAATCCTATTGTACTCCAGCAATGACTGAAGTGATAAATTTGTAGAACAGGATTCCGGGATCCATCCCAAAGTAGTAAGGAGATGACCTAGTGAGTTGAGGTGCTCCTGCAACTGGCACAACTTTCAGACACTTGTTTAAACCAATCAAATGAAACAGTAGAACCAATGCAATAAAATTCTTTCATATGGTAGGCAAACTTCCTCTTCTTGGTGTGCAAGCATGTTAATAGTTAGTTGCCATCGTGGCGGGGCCACTAAAGACATGTCTGTGGCATCAAGACTGAACTTCACCAAACTTAGCAATGCCCTGTGTGAGTAATTCAAATATTAGGGTTTAAATTGGCAACATAAACTAGGGTTGCAGAGACAGAAATGTAAGGGAGACTCTATTTTGATATGACAGATTACTTCAGACAGAGGTGAACCTTGAGAGATGTCCAAAAAAATCCATTTATTGGATGCCCAGGTAAGGAAATTACCTCAACGACAATTTAGTTAAACTACGTGTCACTTTGGAGTTAAAGTTGATATCTAGAATTTGGGTATCCTATTAACTTAGACCACAGTTTTTCATGGGGGCAAGGAGAGACTAGGCATAGTTGTCAAGGGGCCAAGGCGAACCAAGGTGTTGGAGGCCTGAGGAGGTGCCCGCCTAGGTTACCAAGGTGTCTGATTTTCCAAGGCCTCACAAGGGCACCTGGGTGCCTAGATGACACCTTGACAACTATGAGATTATGCAATGGCCAGGTGCCTTGTTGCCTTGGTGCCTAGGTGGTCGCCTAGACGGTGAAGTCTCGTTGTCTAATTTGGGGGTTTTGTGTGAAACACTAAACTTATGTCCTATTAGTCTTGTTGAGCCTGATTTTCAGATATATCTACTATCATCAACTATGATGGACCAATCCTCAGAGATCCCCTCCCTGACTATTCCCTGCCCATATTTCAAAAATTAGTGAAGAACAGACAGATCTGATTCCCTTAAACAAAGAAAGGCATGTTTTATGAGGTAAGAACCCCTAGAACTGTAATCTGTTGGAGCTCTCTCCACCCGAACCACATCAGTGGGACATCAGATTCTTTCATCTCTGTCCCTCAAAATACAGAATCTGCCTTCCAAATTTCCAATAACTAAAGCAATTGCTAGTTGTTGCAATCTCATGTTCCCAAGTAGCAATTCAGTGTTGGTGACGAAAATCTGCTCAGGTTGATCCATCGTAATTATAAAAGAAAATAAGTTAAGACCGACCACCTATGCACTACACAGGCCCAATAGCTATACAGTTGGACCTTGGAGATAACAGCATACAAAGAAGGAGCTGAAGTTATTCTGTATATTTGTGGCAACTGAATTCATTGGAAGAAAATTCTGTCTCCACCTGATAAGCCGCTTCCGTATAGCCTTCAAAAACCTTGTTGTTTCTCTCTTTCCACAAATCCCATGTTTCAGCCCCTAGACTCTACTTGAAAACACTTTGTTTCTTCACCCCACTAGCCAAATGGAATTTTGTCTAAGAAAAACAACACTTAATTTGCTAAAACCTCTACTTCTCTCCATAACCAAGATGGGAATGGTCAAGAGAGATCAGTAGTACATTGGGAATGCTGGCAGAAAATAATTTTCCATCATTGAATATGTAATTTTCCTTCCACATCGACAGCCTCATTCTCTCCATAACCAGCTCCCCACATAGACTTCTTATATCGGCCATTAGTCAACAGTGGAGCAAACAAAGTCTGCCACTTAAAAGAGAAAGCTGTCGCAAAATTGCTCCAATTCGGTCAAGAGAGACCAGAGGAGTCTAGAGAGTCCGTGGCCTGAGACTGATCCTAAGGGGAAGAGATAGATAGAAAGCCAACAGGATCTGCAAGACAAGAAGTACAGATTGGAGGCTTCCAATCAAACTCCACCCTTTGGACCGTGAGAGTTCCATCATCTTTCTCATACCAGAACCACTTCAATTTTTACACATTAATTAATCTTCCACCTTCAATTGCCTCAAAGCACAGAGTTATGGACCTTTAGTTAATTAGATGCACCCACAAAAAGCTATAGTATCATCTGCAAAATGAACATGAGATGTAGGGCAGTCCAAAATTGGAATAGAAAAACTTTCAGCAAGACTTTCTTCCAAATTGAGAACAGAGAACCCTTCAACAATATCTCCTTTTTGATGTTTACAGACCCAAACCATCCATTACTAAGAGGAACGAAAATGATGAGACTGGTTCTCTGTGGCAAAGTTCTCTGCAGCTTTTGAAACTTCTTTGAAACAATATCTGTCAATATAAAGGAATTCAAGGTAACAGCTTTTCATTCACCTCCATTTTTGTTCAAATCTCTTTTGCCATCCCCTTTTCTTTTAAGAATTCCAACAGTATGTGGTTATACACCTTTTCAATGTCAAGGCTGCAACCCAACCCTAGAATTCCATTCCTTGATCTTGAGTTTATAGTTGAAATTCCAATTTAAACTCCACCTACATAGGATTTCGATGAAAGACAACCAGAGGGCCTAGGATAATTCATAACTAATTTGTATTATTTAAAATTTTAGCTGGTTTCCTATTTGACTACATTTATCATGGCTACACTGCAATAGAAACTGCTCAATCTATAACAATAAGAACTAAAATCCGTGTCATTGTATATGATTATGCCATTTTCCATGTGTTCTGGTTCAATTTTAGAAATTTATTTGAAGTGCCAAGTCTTTGAAATAAAACATATTACGATGAATTCATTTTCTCTGTGTTCTATCTGACGGTGGTTAAATTTAATACAAAAGTTATGAGAGGGGTACCGGAAATCTATTTTAGAGATGACAGATGGAAATAGAGAAGGCTTTCTATTAGTAAGGGAGACTTATAAGAGAGAGAAAGAGGATCTCTTGAAATGAAATAGAATGGAAAATTTTCCTATTGATAAGTATGTGTATTGTGTACGAAGGGAGCAAATAATCTTTCTTTTTTCTTTTTTCTTTTTTCTTTTTTTAATAGATTGACCAAATAATTAAAATTGGATTTTTAGGAGCAGAGAGTGAAGGATGGAGAGGGCTACCATAGAAGGATAAGTCTGAGCGAGGAAGATAGAATAGATTGAAGGACATCTACGTAACATTTTTACAAATATTGGAAGTTCGAAAGCACTCTTCTCAGGTAGAAGACATACAAAACAATACCAATCTGACCACAAGAGTAAACCAAAGTCAAGGGAAAAATATAAGCTACCACAGAGTCTAATAAACAAGAAATTCATGACAAAGCAAAAGAGTAACAGTAAATAAAATTCAATAAAGTACCCAAAAAAATAAAGAATATTAAAAGGACAAAAGAATAAAAGCAAAAGATAAATATAATTTTAGAAGCTACTGACCTCATTGTAAGTGGTTCTACCCTTGCTTTCGACTTTCTCACAGACTACAAACAACCCAAAGATATGATAAAAACGTGAAGTCAGGAAGAAAATAATCAGCAATAAGCCTACAAACAAGAAGTTATCCCATGCAAGACCAAAATTGACTGTAAGACACAAGAATTCATTACAGAAGCTCCCCAAGGAATTTTTCATGGAATTGAGTCTTTGTAATCCATATACCACCTCAGAAATAAAGGGTCCATTTGGATCTTGAGAATCCAAACCACCTAGAATTGGTTCAGTTTTATATCAAAATCAGGCAACATAGATCAGGAAATTTCACACATTTGTCTCCATATCCAGCTCCCATTATCATAGGAACTGAAACCCCCGACAGATAGGTGAATGTTTCAACTCTAATCAATAATGAAACAAGTCACTATGGTCAAAATCTAAACGCTAGTCTTAACCTTATCAGTTAAGCAAATATCCTAAATTCATGAGAATTGACACTTCCATAATCCAAATTAACAATAAGGTCCTGTGACTCCTGTTGCATTGTAAAATTTTCCCTGCAAATGAATTTTACTCTATTGCAAAATTTTTCTTAAATTTTCAACGCCATCTTTCGAACTTTATGTCAAAAACAGCAAAAAATCCTATTTTACAGGAAAACCTTCCTTTTCCACTTTTTTACATGGAAATAAACTGAGCCAACCAAATGAATCAACAATATTGAAGGAAAGGAAGTTACCTTTCATGCTGAATTGACGGAGTCCCCTACCACTCTTATCAGCGCCAACTGCCCTTTGACCTCTCTTTTTTTTCTTGCCACTGTTTAAAATTCCAATATCAGTTATAAACTTCTCTTTCTTTTTTTTTTTTTTTTTTGGGGGGGGGGGAAGAGACTGCAGCCTAGATATATACAGCACCTAGTCTACAATGCATTGATAATGGATTATATTCCAACATAAAGTTACAAAACATAAACAAATATGATGACAGAAAGTAAGAACAATGCTTCCTAATTTCTTCATTACCACGTTAGGTATGGTAGACACAAAAAACTTCAATTGTAGGAGTTCCATAATGCATCACAGCAATGAGCAACTTCATGGCATCCCAAATTTGAGGTATCCACAGCAATCAAATAAATCATTTAACAATTCAGACCATTAAATTCAAATTAAACTCCCATTGTTTATCCAAACTTCCCCCAATAACAAATTCCACCCAACAAAAACTCAATTTCTTGAATTTCCATGGCATAAGTTTTCAATGAAAAATACACAAATAGTAATAAAAAATAAAAATCAAAAACTCACACAGCGCCGCCTTGAGATCCAGCGTCATCCCCTCGAATATCGAGATGATTCAATCTCATGAAGGTGTTGTCACTGCCTGGGGTGGCCATAGCCTGCTCACTCCGGCTCGACGGAGACCCCGCACTTCCACTGGTCGAGACCGATTGACCGGAGACGGTGGTTCCCCAAGACCTCGTAGTCCCTCCTCTTGAACTGCCGGGCGGGTTCTTTTCCCCATCTTCTAGATGATTCCCGCCAGTAACAACCATTCCTGGCAATTCCCTCCAAAATTAACCAGAATCAACATAAAACACATAACATGTGAGAACTAAATAACCTAAGAGCTCAACAAAGCAAGATCTCCGTTTTGAAGCAAAACCCAAAAGAAACTGACATTATTAAACCTTATAATTGGAATGAACAGGCCTGAAGCATCAGTCACATATCTTCTGTTATAGGATTCAACAGTAACCGCCAAAAGGGTCTCTCTCTCTCTCTCTCTCTTTCGCTCCCCCTCTGTGTATGCTCTGTGTGCGTGTGTGACAGATGTAACATATGCAGTGAAACACGAGAGGCAGTAAACAACCGGCGGCCAACACAGAAAGCCGTTTAAAGCGCAGTAAGAGGAAGGGAAGAACCCACGGGTTCAATACCTTCAGCCAGAGTCTCAGAAAAAAGGGCGAGGGAATAAAAGAGAGGGAATGAGGGGGAAGTTTGGATATTTTGTTTCCTTCTTTGCTATGAGTTGTAGATGGACCCCTGGGTTCTACAAACCACCATGGTTCAAGGTATCAGTATCGGATGGATACATTAATTTATCTTGGTTTCGGATCTGATCGTTTTCGATCTGATTTTAATTTTAATAATATTATACATAATATCGATCACAAATCAACGAGATCGAACCAATCCAATCCAAATCAATTTTGAGCATGACCATACCACATCTGATACCTGATGTACAATCTTGGTCCCAACTCATGATCCCTGGACCCTGGAAGTTGTAAGATTAACCTAATATTTGGGGTTTTGATTATATTTCTGTATCTCAAAGATTGACCGTTCGTATCTGATTGTAGCCGTTATAACATATGCCAATCACGCGGATGTGCTTTCCCTAGATTTCCTTGTGTTTTATGCTGCTCCTGACCTCCCTCCAGCGATGAAGGGTCCCAGCATTCTTGAATTCATTTTGGGAACTTTTTAGTATTCCTTCACCCATGGTGAGTTAGAATATCTTCATCCCTAGTTATGAGGGATTAATATTTAATGATTACGAAAGATTAATATTTAATGGGGGTGCTTTGTATCTCTTGAGTTGACGTAAAATTTAAATAAAAAAGATCCTCTGACTGTCAAGCGGCATTAAAAAATTTATTCGCTCATAGTATGTCAAGCGGTATTAAGAATTTCATTCGCTCATAGTATGTCAAGCGGCATTAAGAATTTCATTCGCTCATAGTATGTCAAGCGGCATTAAGAATTTCATTCGCTCATAGTATATCGGAACGTGTCCTAATAAATATCAATACTATCCTTCCATATTTGTGATTCCATAATAGCCTAATGAAAATGCAACCTTGGACATCAGAATACGAAGACCGATAGTTAATAGACCAATAATTGGAAGGTTATTATCGACATTCAATGCAGAAAAAAAAGGCCAATTATTTATCATATAAATTACAAATTATTAAATTTATTACAAATATAGATATCATATAAATTACTATAAAAGTTCCATGGTAATATGGCATCATCAAAGAAACCACAAAATACAAGGGAGCAGAATTTGTATTCAAGACAGTAAGGGCGAGGGATTTTTGCGTCGATCCGACGGTGTCAGATAAAATATCTGTTAATATTATTATCATATTTAGTAAGGAAAACTATGTCATTTCTCTCTCCTCATTCTCCCTTGCCCCAAATTAAAAGAACACGGTCTCTCATTGGTGGCTCTCTATACCGTCAGCATCAACAAACCCCCCTCATTTAGTAATTATACATTTTAGATATAATTTTTATTTTTAAATCTAAAGGATTTGATTGCAAAAGTGTATATATATAAAATAAATTTAATTTAGAGTTAATAACATAGTTATATTAGATAATAACTATAATTTTTTTTTCTCTAGATTAGATAATAATTATGTTATATAATGATTATAAAAATTTAGGCTCTAGGTTTAGAGTGCCTAGGTCTTTTTGCACTTATAAAAGTATAAAACCAGTTACCCTTACACCTCAATGCATCACCAGAAGGTATTCCCAATCAATTGAGAATAAGGGACTACACTCAAGTAAAGAGTGAGACCACAAATGTCACGTGTATTGTCATCCAAAAAAAGGACAATACATGAATAAGAGTGTTGAAAATAATCTCATATTAGTAAGGTCTCAAACTTTAGATTCTTTTATACTTAAGTCCTTTTACTTTACTATGAATTTTTTAAATGAAAATTTGACAACCCAACAAACCCCTCTAATTTTTTATTTATTTTTTATTGTTTTAAGGTTCAGACTATATAGATGAATGAATAATTAGAGGAAGTGCTTATTATGTAATCTGCTTTGTTGTTGAAGATATTTTCCCATATAAAGATACAGACAGATATAGATGGCCAAGAGAGAGAGACAGAGAGGGCTTGTGTTTCATGGAAACAAATAACAAGAAATGCCAGCTATGTAGTTTTTTTTTTTTTTTTTTTTTTTTTGGGGGGTAAAAGCCAGCTATGTAGTTTGATGTCTACTTTCTACTGAACTACTCCACAATATGTTACTATATAACTAGTTAATGCACTAAAGGCAGTAATTATGAACCTTTCTTTGGTCGCTAAGGTGTTTGATGAATTGTCGGTGAGAAAAAATATGAAGCCAGCTATTGCTTTCATACGTTGCAATGACTTTACCTGCATGTGAACCAAGTGTCTCACAATGTATGACGGTTCTCTCATTGTAATACCCATGTCTTTATATTCCTTTTCAGACTCTCCCTCATCAGCGTCCCTCAAGCCCAGTGCACATCACACCATGAATTTTCTATGTTGGGTTCACTGTCCTGATCCTCTGGCTAGGCAGCAAATAGTCTTTGGCTCTGAAACGAGGCTACACATCAATTAGCAGCAGTGAGTGATAATGAGAAATCTGGTCCTGAAAGAGCCCCAGGTAGCAGTGATAGACAATGTGACAGACAGTTCCAGGTATGCTTGGCAACAAATTCGTACCCCAGTGTGCCATTTCTTCATGGTGCATTCATCTCGTGTGCAGTGATGTCTATTATGCTTTTTGTGGATCGAGTTTGTATGACAATAGTGATCTTATTTATCAAGTTATTGGGGAAGAAGAGTTATAACTGAAGGCCATCAAGGAAGACCTGGAGCGCAACAACAGTTACCCCATGGTCTTGATTCAAATACCTATGTATAATGAAAAGGAGGTATCTTAATTCTTCTTCCATTTTTGTTTTTTGTGTGGTAGTCTAAATTTTTGATAGTTAGAATAAGATGTTCACCATTGCACCAATTATTATTTTTTGTTTATTCGATGACATTTAAAAACAACTCAAAGTTACTGTTAAATACATGCTCACAAATTTATTCAAAAGTTCGAACTAGTAAGTGGAGGTATTCTTCATATATAAGGATCCAAATGCCAATCTCATTATGCAATGTGGAACTATTCCCAATATTCCCCTTCACATATAGTTCCATTGTTGGGTCTAAGCAATGTGGAACTATTCTCAATACTCTCTTCACATGTAGTTCCATTGTTGGGTCTAAGCAATGTGGAATTATTCCCAATATTCCCTTCACATGTACCTTCACATGTAGTTCCATTGTTGGATGGTGTATATGTGATAATATATGCGACAATATATGATACTTTTTGGGTGACACGTAGTCCTTCTTTTGGGCATCTCTCTTTTCGTGACTGACCCCTTGGGTTACTATGGGAGGGAACCTGGATATCATTTTAAATTTTCAATTTAAAAGTTTGAACTAGTAAGTGGAGGGATCATATATAAGAATCTAAGATTCCAATCTCATTACCAATGTGGACTATTCTTAATAAATTTTGTCTCAAAATAGCATTTGCAGATCCACTCTGCTTTTTTTTTTAAAGTTTAAAAATCCCAATAATGTCACCACTTCACCAAAAGAAGTAGATGCTATCATCTGGCAATCTATTATAAATAAAAATAACAATAACAATAATGGCAACTAATTAAGTTAATATAATCTATTTACTACTTCTTGTTTTCATGTCTGTGTTTTTCTTCTACTTCAGGTTTACCAACTTTCCATAGGAGCTGCTTGTGGCCTCTCGTGGCCATCTAATCGTCTCATTGTTCAAGTTTTAGATGATTCCACAAATGAAGTGACAAGGGTAATTCTTCAACTAAATCAATGCTCCATAAAGAAAGCTACTTCGTTTTTAAGCTAATTTGATTCTATTTTGATTTTTTTTAATCAAAATGGAAAGGAAATACTAGTTTTAAGTTAATCAAATTAGTTTCACCAGCCTATCTTTATTTAAACAGGAGTTGGTAGAGATGGAATGTGAAAGATGGGTAGCAAAAGGAGTGAATGTCAAATATGAAACTAGAAACAACAGGTATGGTTATAAGGCTGGAGCTCTCTATGAAGGATTACAGAACCAATATGTTAAAGATTGTGACTTTGTTGAGATCTTTGATGCTGACTTCCAACCTGAAGCAGATTACTTGTGGAGGACTATTCCATATCTTATTGAGAATCCAGAATTGGCTTTGGTTCAAGCTAGATGGAAATTTGGTAAGGACCTGTGCCATTGTTCTCAGTTCAAAATATTGTCATCATGGATTGCTAATGGAGGTGATAATAACAGCAAACTGGTCTAGTAGAGTCACAGAACAACACATTATTTATTTATCGTCTTACATAAACTCTACATTCAATTTCTATCATCATATTCACTATCCTAGTGCTGGATAACAGCCAATTACTTATGTCACTTTGAGCTTAATCTATGCAACATGATTCCTTTCATTTTTCTCCAGACCATCCGGATTAGGGATTTGGGATCGGAAGTAGGAATTGTGATTTCGATTCAAGATTAAATTGCTTTGCAAGTTAGGGATTACTTACATCATTGCACCAGGAAATTAAGAATTTTATCTTAAATGTTAAGGAGGAACTGAACAAGGAGTGAACATGGTGGTTCACTTGGGAATTCAATTAATAAGAATGATGGCGATGATCTGTGTGCTTTCAATTAAGCTCTATGTTAATTCAACTCCTGCAGTGAATGCTAATGAATGTCTGTTGACTTGACTCCAAGAAATGTCACTGGACTATCACTTCAGTGTGGAGCAAGAAGTTGGTTCTTCAACATGTTCGTTCTTTGGTTTCAATGGTAAATTCTAACTGTCACCAACTTCAACATAACTTCATCTGTGCTCCAATTGTGATTTTAAATTCGAATCAACAAAAAAGTATGCAAGTGGGAAATTATGTTTTTGCAGGTACTGCAGGTGTATGGAGAATCTGAGCTGTTAATGATGCTGGTGGATGGAAAGACCATACAACTGTGGAGGATATGGATCTTGCAGTCAGGGCGAGTCTTAAAGGTTGGGAATTTGTTTTTGTTGGTGACTTATCTGTAAGTATCAACTGTCAATTTTTTTTTTTTTTTATATATATACATTCTGGATGGCTCATTTGTGTTCTTTTGATCATCTCTCTCTATAACACTATGTTGTGTAGGTGAAAAATGAACTTCCTAGCACCTTTAAAACTTACAGATTTCACCAACACCGCTGGTCATGTGGTCCTGCTAATCTGTTCAGGAAAATGATGAAGGAAATCATAGCTTGTGAGGCGAGTTAAAAAGCCAACAAGAACTGCACAATTTTGAATTGTCAAGTTCTTCTCAACGAATTATACGAAAGAGACTAGACCATCATTTGATTCATTTCCAATCTTACAATGTCGTTCGTTATTCACATATGCAGAGGGTATCCATCTGGAAGAAGTTCCATGTCATCTAGGCATTCTTCTTCGTGAGGAAGATTGTTGCTCACTGGGTGACCTTTTTCTTTTACTGCGTAATTATCCCTGCAAGTGATGTTTCCAGAAGTTCATCTTCCTAAACCTCTTGCCATCTATATTACTGCCACAATCACAATTCTCAATACCATCTGCACCCCAAGGTAAGAGAAGAAAAATGAAGGGAATCGATATAGAAATGTTACAGGTTGTTCATATAGCAAAATGAAAAAAGATGATTTGAATTGGGAAATTATTTCTGTTATGGGTTTTGATGGATTTGAATCAGCAGTCCCATGTTGTTTACTACAATGTCTCTTTTGTTTTTGTGTAGGCCTCTTCATCTGGTAATTTTCTGGATACTCTTTGAGAATGTTATGTCACTCCATCGCACAAAGGCAGCAGTAATTGGACTCCTGGAGGCTAACCGTGTGAATGAAAGGGTCGTCACAGAGAAGCTAGGGAACAAAATGAAGCAAAAGACGCCACTAAGACAGCAAAGAAGCATAAGTCCTGCATTTTCCAGATGGATTTGCAGGGATGGCCAGTGTTTTTAGTGGTGAGTACTCATTGCCCTGAGTAGTAATTGTGAATTATTATAGAGTTGAGGTTTTAATTTGTTTGTTCTCTACCCTCTCTTTGGATTGAAAAACTGAATCCATGTCTTGGAGCTATTGATGGGGTCGTTCATGCTTTACTGCACAATCTATGATCTTACATTTGCCAGTGATCGACATGTACCTCTTCCTGCAAGCTGGTACCTTCTTCATAGTTGGACTTGATATGTAGGGACATTCGTACCCAACAATGAACCCATACTCAAACACATTAGAAATTAGATCCAGTGTTACTGTAGCAGTTGCATGCTCTCTCTCTCTCTCTCTCTCTCTCTCTCTCTCTCTCTGTATATTCTGGGATGTTTGAAGCTGGACTCATTGTTTATCATGAAAATGTTCATGATAAGCAATGTTGATTTGCCTGGGCAAAGATCATTGAATTTAAAGTCCAATATTTCTGGAATGAACGGACTAGGATCTGGAGCCAAGGTTGTAGATTCTATTCATCAAGGTAACAGAATCACAATAAGAGGGTTCATGTGTGCTGAATATACAAGTTTAATCTCATCTGTTGTGCAACATTGTCAACATACGAAGACCCGCGCCGACCTGGTTGACCAGATTGGATATATCGGTGGTGTGGCTGGGATGTCCTGTAAGCTCAAGGCATCGAATTGGTTCTTAGGTACATCAACTCAGTGAGTTATGTTGTCTTGGGCTCTCTGTGACTCATGGTTTGAGGTATTGTATCGGCCGTGATCAATACCGGACCAATATAGTATCATTTTGCTAACCGATATTGGTTGACACTTAATCGATACTACCAATACCAAAAAATATACCACATCAACATATGATCAATACCTAATCGATCCCCATAACCGATACTCATTCTAATACGAAGAAATTTTTTTTTTTTTTTTGGTAAAACAAACATCTATTGATCAAAAGAAACAGGGGTTACAGCCGCTTCAACCATACAATGATTTAGAAGTCAATGAATGAAATTTGGCCAGATAGTCTTCCCTGAAAAAGACTCCGCCTTCGGGGCCAAGGTATGCACCGTGAAATTGGTTTCCCTTGAAACATAGGAAATTTGACAGTTCTCATATTTAAAAATCAGATGAATAATGTTTTCCTTTAAAGGCTAACAGATAGCCTCACAGGGGGATGACTGGTTAACAATGCACTGAACCAGATCTTGGCAGTCAGATTCAAGCAGAAACTTGGCAAGCAAAATTTTGGCAGTCAAATTCAAGCAGAATATTTATAAA
Source organism: Protea cynaroides (assembly GCA_028583415.1). Classification (NCBI taxonomy): domain Eukaryota; kingdom Viridiplantae; phylum Streptophyta; class Magnoliopsida; order Proteales; family Proteaceae; genus Protea; species Protea cynaroides. Next base: position 61,603,131 of record CM053269.1, on the reverse strand, counting down.
GCCTTCTTGAGCAGATTGAATAGCTGCATGCATGGCCAAAGCTTCACAGTGAAAGGCCAAAGAACAATAGAACTTCTGAGAAAAGGCTCTCACAGGATTTCCATCAGAATCCCAAACAATAACACCCATATTTCCTATGGAAGATTAAGCATAAAAAACTCCATCAATATTTATTTTGTAGAAGCCTCTAGGAGGAGACGATCTGATTCTTGCAATTGACTTCCTTTCTTCTGTCTAAAATATCTTTCAGCTGAGGATGAGAAGAGGCGAACTGCGGAGAACTAAATTCATTTCTGTGATACTAGAGAAACAGTCTAATGGAAAAATCATCATATTCAAAATGTATTAGATTCCGTTACTGAGATCAAGTAGAACGTAATTGATTTCTCTATGACAAAATGTAGAAACATAGGCAACCCAATTATGCCCTCTGGAAAGGGTCTCCGGTGTGAAGAACAAAGGGTTATGCCGAGGTTCTGGGGTCTCCTTCAAAATTGAGTAGGTGTTACGCTCACCATTAGCTGGCATCCCTCTGCAACAGGGTAGTTCATCACTTGGCTGGTCTGCTTTAGTAAAACAGTGGGGGAGACGAAATGAAACCGGAGGTATGGTTTAAGAATCTCTTCCATGGCAGCAAGGTTTCTTGTGCTTGGATATTGGGTAATAGGGTCCAATCACAGTGAATAAAGAGAGACGAACGTTACCAAATGGAGCCTTAATGGTTTTACTTTAAATGAAATTATGACATGTCAACCTCAAAGACAATACCTAAATAAAATTAGGAAAAGGAAAACACTTAACCGAACTTCAGAGAAGATAGAAAGAAAAAAAAACTTTGCATCAACTTAAATGAATTAAGAGTTGACTCCCACCCACCCCCTCCCTTCCTCCCTCACAAAAAAAAAATAATAATAATCAAAATGATGTAACAAATTGTAAGAGACCTATCAAATAAATACAGAAACATAATATTACCACAGACGGATTGATCATCAATCGAGATCATTTAGTTTGATCTCATACTGTTCACCAGTGGAGAGGATTTTCACACCAACCATTCCCCTTTGCCACTCTGAATTTCCCACCAAGATCAGCCTGCCAGCATTTATCCTAGCCGCACGCTTGAACACCCTGTAAAGGAGGTGGAAGACAACATAACTAGAAAAGTCAGAAGATCTGCTTCAAGGAGAAACTCAGTACTTGGTTGATCAATACAAGCAGCCTTTTTTTAATAGGATTTATCCATAGACAATCTTGGCAAAATAGGATAGACTAAGCTACATTACCATTTGAGAGGTTTGTTCTGCAATACAAGGTCAACGCTTTGGCCTTTCTGTCTCAGGATGGTCGCAACCGTGGCAGCAGCTCCTTGGAGCTCCTGGTCCAGCGGGCAAACAATATTCTGTACCTGCAGGCTAAGATCTGGTAAAAGCCCCTTCTCCTTGAGCAACTGTCAAAGCCATCCGTATCATTCATTGAGTTAGAGTAAATTAAAAACGAAGCATAAGCAACCAAAAACTATGATTCCTCAGTTCCAATAACCAAGGCCACCATTTCAGTGGCTATAATTAAAAAAAATAATGTCATTCAGATAAAACTGTGCCATCCGGACACAGTTTACAATAGCCAAACATTAGAGTTGGATTATCGAAGTATTTTGAATTTGTTTAAATTCAATAGCAAAAAGCCCACTGATTAATGAGTTGGAGGTCCATCTATATTGCATATTATATGATAGGCAGCATTAAATAAAATCAAGCTGATTTTTACCCCGTCAAAGGAGCAGTAGATGGGAAAGCAGGCACACACTAAGTGTGACTATAGGAACAGGTTTGGAAGTACACCCTTTCAGCCACTTCTACAAAGAGAATATAAAGCTCACATACTTACTTCCACAATGACAGCATCTCCAAATCCAAAGCCACATGCTGGAATATCATTGCCACCAAATGTAGAGAGCAGTCGATCATATCGCCCACCGCCACAAATAGCTCGTAGCTTCCCTTCTCTATCAAATCCCTGGAGAAATAAAATAAATGATATTAGAAATGAAAAGGAATGAAATAGTAGAGCTCGCCCTATAGACCCATGACCATGAAGATGGGTGGAGCTTCTTCCTTATGTGGGATTCAACTTGATATTCTCTTCACTGTTCGAACGCACGCTTTTCAAGAAGATATTTGGTGGTGTTCAATTGCTAGCTTTGCTGGTGCATGTGAGAATTCATGGGAAGGGTATTAGTAGTTTAGAAAAGCCTGTCTTGTATTTGTATGGTGACATCAAATGGAGAAGAGCCGATGTTTGCAGGTGCTTGTTTTAATGATAAACAAAGAAGATTCTTACTTCTTTTTTTCTTTTCTTTTCTTTTTTTTTTTTGTTTTTTTTGGGTGGGGGGTTGTCTGATCTATTTAAAAAGCATATCATGATATGACTCACATTCCCATCATTGCTTCCTCCACCCTCCCCCTCATCTTTAAATCATGTGTCCAAGTGCAAATAATGCAGGACAACTATTGGATAACCTAAAGTAATGTATGATAGAAAGTAAAGGACTACGAAAACTTAAGGTAACATCTATGGAAAATATTCAAAAAGTTAGGATAGATGAATCTAATGAATGCAAAGTAAAAATAAATCTACTGCACAGCAGACAGGCACGCTAGCCCTAGCACAATGGCACTTGATTTTTAGGCCACATGGAGAGATGATGTGGCCAATATGAACCAAATGAATAGAAAAAGTTACCCTCTGGATTAGCCACATGTCAAATCCAGTGGTCTAACTCAACCATTTGGCCACCTCGTATTGGGTTACTCCCCTGACAATTTCAGCCATTAAACCGTGTCACCCCTTAATCTTTTAATCATGGAATATCCAACTGGTTTGAAATTTAACAGGTGGGACCACCTACGCATCAAATTTGGGATCTAAGCAAGGTGTGGCAGTTTCAAGGGCACTATTGTGCAAGGCATAGCCCTCTGGCTGGTGCACCACCACCTTCCCTTTTTTAAAGTTCCTTTTTTCTTCTTTTCTTTTCCCAGTTCAGTTTTTCTGTCCACTTACATTTAGTACCTTTACAACTTACAAGAATAATATATTTTGTAATGGTGACAGTATTAATGAATTTCTCACTTATCAAGTACTCTGCTGAAGTACATAATTACACATTGCAAAGATATTAAGTAATTCATCAAACATTGTGCATCTCAATAAGGAGAAACTTATAAATGAACAAGAGCACAAATGAGGGGGAAAAAAATCTAGTGTTACTAACCTCAAAGACAATCCCAGTATAATAGGCAAGGCCACGGACAATTGACGCATCAAACTGAATCCATTCAGAATAGCCAAATTTTTCAGCAAGTGAAAAGAGTTGTTTCAAATCAGCAACAGCATCTCCTGCAGATCCAAGGACCTCTGCATGTGCACAAGACAAATCAGTAGAAATTACAATAACATCAAACATGATGATAGCAATGAAAAATACCAGACTAATATAACAGAGATTGAACGTTGACATTAACAAATTCTGACTTCTGCTAGTTGCTCCTATCGCAATGAGCTCAACCAAGCCTCATCACAACTATTGGGGTCAACTAAATCAATCGTATTTCAAAGCATTTCACTCTATTAAGACTTAAAAAGCTTATTTGTTGCCGACCAACCCATCCAAGTTTTTTCACATCACTTCTCGCCAGGTCATTTTCGGCCTCCACCTTGTTCTTTTAACTCCTATAATCTGCACCATGTCACTCACTAGTGCAATCTAAGGCCTTTATTGTACATGCATAAACCACCTCAAACAACTTACCCTCAACTTATCACCTAGTGAAGATACTCCTTGATTACCTTGAATGCATCATTTCTCATTTTACCCATTCTTATTGTCCCACTTGTCCATCTCAAGATTTGAAATTCCATGTTTCTGAGGAAGACACTATTTTTTCCTGTTGGAAAGGTGTAAGACAGTTTTCTACAATGAATAGCTAATGAGCAGGATGAAATCTAGATAGATTAATACCTACCCCACATACTTGAATATCCAAATTAGCCGTACCTATATTACATTATTATTCCACAATGTCATCTTCACTGCTCAAGAAATAGAAAACGATTATCAAATTTGGTTACCATAACAGTCAAGGTTCTAAAACAAACCTTCCAACTTGTCCAAGGACTTAACAGACAGAATTTGCAGTAAATCAAAAACAGCATCTTCAGCTATCCCAGCAGAATTCAGCTCTCTCTTGATCTCATCCTGGGGAATCTTTTCGATCTAATTCCAGGTAACAGTACAGGAAATAAGAGACATGGGAGTGGATAATTGATAATATAACCAAACCACCATCACCCCCCTAAAAAAATGCAAGATGAAATTTGAGAAGACACCAATTATAAGGTATGGTTTTCAAAAAAAAGAGGCACAGCACAGGCAGGCAGAGAAAACCTAAACGAGAGCTAACACCTTTACAATAAAAAATAACTACGGAAGGTCATTGTCAAAGAATAACGCGTTTACAATTAAAAATAAATACGAAAGTTTAGTGGCATAGAACCTACAAAATTTGCTCATGAGACAATGATAACTGCTTTATGTGATTCATGAATCACAAGCTAAGAAAGGGATTGTCTCCTAAGAATTATACAACTCTGTTTCTGAGAGAGTTAACCCAAGCAACTAGAACAATGCATGAGAGGAGCATAACCATGCATTTTCTTCATTAGTTCTACCTCCGAACAGCAACCATCAGGCTGATCAGAGATCAGACCACTTAAGTAATAAACGGAGTGATTGGAAAATGATCTGGCAGATTGTATACGGAAAACAATTGAAAAGGTCACAGCTACAAACAAAAATAAAACCCCATCATGAAAATCATATTTCATCCTGAGATATTACAGCATATCAAGGGAAAAGGGAAAAGAAGAAAAGCCTCCTATTTAGAAAGGGAGGAAAAAAGAAGCCATCAGCCATTCATAGAAGAAGAATATTAAGATTGTAGGCATTCGGTCAGAGTACAATAGGACACCAAACCATCAAACTAACAAGTGGAATACACTAACCTTATCAATGATGATACAAACTTGGCCAAACAAATTATCTGGAATGGAGTAGCGCCGAAGCACTTCTTGTAACACCTGTTGGAGAAAAAGAAAACCATCATCAAGGCAGAAACCAATTTTCTGTAGTTCTTATATACTATTAGGGGTACATGTTGGAGAGGCCTGGGTCGGGGAATTGATAAATTTCGAACCAGATTGAGCCTGAGCCAAGCCTAACCATTGACCTGGTTCAATTTGGATCAAAGTTGAGTATGAATTTGGCCGACTTGCACCCCTATCGACTACCACTGAATTTTCTAACAGGCACTGTGAGGGAAAGTATAAACTAATGACCAATACTTGACAGCAGATACCAATCAGGGGGCATAAGTGTTGGGATCCGATCGACCAGCACCAACGCAGCTAATATTAGTGAATATCAACCCATCTTCCCACAAAGAAGCGGGCCCAGTGTCATGCAGGCTGGGATTGGTGTATTCCAATCCAATCTGTCATACCATGTTCTAAATCCTTGCTAATAAATAAAAAGTAAGTGCAAAAGTCATTCTCATGCAGAAATAATGCTAAAAGGTCATACAAGCTTAGAACCAGAGAGACACAGCAAATTGACTAAAATTCACCTGCTAAGAAGAATCAAAACAAATAAGAGATGAAATTGCTCTAAGCACTCACAAGAACTCTAAGAGTTATGTTCAGCGCTCCTATGAATATGTCATCTTAAAGGCCATTATCCAATCAATCCAAAGCACTGTTGGTTGAAGCCAATGAAAATTTTCATTGGCAAAGTGAAGTGAAGAGAGAAAAAAAAAAAGGAAAAGGAAATTTTAAATGGTGTGTTTGGTTGGAACTTGGAAGTAACAAACATGAGGTCCACAACAAAGGGAAAGTAGGAAATGAAAAATCTTAGAAAGTATAAAAATCGTAGGAGAACGAGAAGGGTGCTCAAGCTACACAAGAAATAAACAAATGTACAGGAAGTAACAACTCAAGCAATATAAGAGATTCAAGTATCCCAGACAGACAGGAACATGGAGTATGTAATAACGTTATATCTTTAAGGACAGGGAAACAGGTGATCCTATCACTCACTGCTTCAAATAATTCTTCAAAGCCAAAGTAAATTGATGTCCTTAAATAAACTCCATCAGAACAGAGAAGAATGCAAATACCATAGTATCCTTTCCACGTGATTAAGTATCAAGGTAAATCAACCAAAAACTACACAGCACAAAATTAATACCAACAAATTAAAGAAGGTCTTCCAACATTTTGCATGTGAATCTACAACATGTTTTACCAATATGTGGTAGTAAAATCTAAGATTAGAGAGAGAGAGAGAGAGAGAGAGAGAGAGAGGTTATCAAAGATCTCTGGCAGTCAGTGTACATAATAAGGAATTTCCATTTATACCTTTCTGCTAGAAACTTTAAACCCAACATCTGATGCTGTGATCCCAAGTCGCTTTAAAAAGGTGACAATAGAAGAGATAAGCTCTGCTTCAGCCTATAAAAGAAGTGCCAAAAGGTTGAGATTGGAGGAAAAACTACACAAGATTACCATCATATAACATGGTTGGGTATGATTTCACTCCAAAAAAGAGGAGGCAAAAATAAAGGAGAGTAAACAGAAAGACAGACCAAAAAAGAAAGAAAGAAAAGGAAAACATGGTTATTTAAAACATACAAAAAAGCATTTTTCTGGATAGGTAATATACAGCCAGAGTCGTAATAGCAAGGGCATCTTAAAAAGAAAATACACTTGAAAGCAGTAACATAAAAATGTGACAGCCAATGGAACCAGTTCAATCAGCTGTCTGTTTGTTCCTCACTAACCCAGACCATATCTCAAAATTAATACAAGTTCTGTGAACTATTTTATGAGGCACTCCTCATCAGTGCAGAGAGTGAGAAGAGGAACAAGAAGAAGAGGAAGCAAATAAATTATTATTGTCATGCCAATGAGCCAACCTATTCTAATTCAAACATACAAATCCACCCCACAACCTATTCATTTGGTTTAAGGACCTTATGTGGAAGAACTCAAGAGAGAGTGAATATTCAAGGAAGTAGCTTAAAAAAAAAAGCATGTACGTACAGTGTTGTTCAAGGAGTCAAACTCCCAAAAAAGAAAAAATCTATTTAAGAAGATTGGAAGAAATTTTCGAAACAATGAAGCCCCCAGACCATAAGAAATCCAATGGAATAAGACAACGTGAAGGTAATCCAGACCATTGGTCTCCGAGATCATTTGCAGTTGTGCAGTAGCAAAATTAAAAAGTTAAAGAAAAAAATATCATAATTAAAAAGTGAAGCAGAAGCTCAGAACCATCTGAATAATTGGAAACATACTGTAACTTCAGGAACACCAATGATATCCATATTCCATTGGTAGTGCTCACGACGTCGTCCCCTTGTCATCCGCTCATAACGCCAACACTGCCCAATGGCAAACCATTTCAATGGGAGGGAGACAGATTTTCTGGACAGAGAAAAAACATGGAGATCAAATTCTGGCATCTGTACCTGGATACAAAAATCAGAAAAATAAATAAATGAATAAACAACTATAACAACCTGCCACATTTAATAATTGAAACAGCCAAGTGAATTCAAAAGCAATAGTTAACATGAACAGAAGTTATCAGTGGTGCGCCAAGCCACAAAAAATGAGAAAATAAATAAAACATACCCCTTCTGTATCACGAGCCTTGCCAAAGAAGGAGTTAGTTCAGGTCTCAAAGCAACGCGACGATTTCCCCGGTCCTCAAAACTGTATAACTGAAAGGGGAAAAAGAAATTAATAATATCAGATAACATACTGATGTATGAAAACTGAGAAGATTACATGCCAGCCACTCTGATGCATAAATAATGGCATTGTAAGATTGTAAACCAGAAGGGGAAAAACAGAGAGAGAGAAAAAAAGAAAAAAAGATACAGATCGAGTTGACACTTAACCAAATGGCGACTTCAGAAAACCATGTAATATAAACCCTACCTCCTCAAAAATCAACTAAAACAAAGAATTCAAGTAAACAATTACCTGGTCTCTAATCTCTTCACCGGCTTTCCTAATGAAGAGAGCCTCCGACTCAAGCACAGGATAATCAACCTCTTCAAATCCAAACAACCGAGAAACCTTAAATAACCAACAGAATACATTCAATCAAATGGTGAAGACAACAACAAACAGAAAGTGAAAAGGACAAATTTACCTCTCTGAAATTGTGGAAAAGCCAATTTCGGAGACGCATCTCCTCCGGAGGGAAGTCCCTGGTTCCCTTTGGAGGATTGACGTCGATCTTCTCTAGCACTTCCATGACGGGAGGCGACGACAGAGCTCCAGACCTGCCGCCACCACCATCATTGTCAGACGAATTCAAGCTAACAGATTGTGCTGGAATCGCAGAACATGGCGAGAAAGAGTGGGTCCTAAGGTTTTGGGAGATGAAATTCCCAGGAATGCCCAGTCTACGGTTTCGTCTCAATGCGAAAGATATGGATGAGAAAAGGGGAACGGTAGGAGCTTGAGAGAAGTGTCTAAGATAGATGTTTAAGCGGGAGGGAAAGAGAATGGTAGTGCAGGGTTTATAATAGAGATTGAGACGTGGGTGAAGGATAAAGAGGGATGTGCTTGCAGTCATGGTGCGAGACTCGGGAGTACCAAAGCACTGAACCCTCCCAAACCCGCTTAGTCACGCTTCCTTTCCTTCTGTCTATCTTCTTCTTCGGCTTCAAGCCTGTGGCAGCCAGCAGTGCTCAATGCTCCAAATTCCTTATTGTGAGTTTGTGACTCGATCGAAAGTCTTTCAGGTCGGGGCCTCATGGGTGTCTCGGTATCTGGTGCCATTGAACTCACAACTTTTTTTTTTGAAAATTTACTCAGACACCCCCCTTGATAATTGATTTTACAAAACAAATCTATCCTCACTCGACAAAAATTACATATACCACCTCTTGGACAATGTTTTATACAATATAATCCACAACATGCATTAAAAACTCATGAGATTTTTTTGAAAAACTATTCTTACTATCTTTAGAATGAGACCTCTATAAGTTCCTCAACTTGGAAAACTTACAGAGGTCTTGTTCCAGATATAGGCAATGGTATATTTATGTAATTTTACATTGAGTAAGGATGGTATTATTTTCGAAAAATTTAAACTTTCTCCAGTCAAGTTTTAACGCTTGATGTAAACTATATTGTTATAAAGCATTGTTTATGGGTAGTCTGTATAACTTTTGTCAAGAAAAAATAATTTTGTATAATAAATCAATTGTCATAAGTGTGTCTGAGTAAATTTAGATGATTCTCATAACAGCATTGATGATACTCTACAAAAGTATTTTCATTGATTTTTGCTCTCAAAGAGTAGTTTGTGAACAGATTAGAGGTTAGCAAACCCTTTTTTCTTTTTCTTTTTTTCTCACAAATAGTAGTTTCAATTCATAAAATTTTCACTATAGAGAAAAACAGATAAAATAAAAAATAAAAAACTGATTTCATGTTCACACATTTTAACCATAATAAAAACACTACTCTTTAGGAAGGATAGAAATCATTTCATGCCCCTTATGTAGGCATGAAGAAATTCAATTGATGTAGTTTAATGTGCACTTATACCAATGTGTTTGTATAGGCGCACAATAGATGACATCCACTAGATTTCTTCATATTAGCATGAGGAGCATGAGAGGATTTGAATCCTCTTAGGAATGGTAGCCACAATCTTTCCTTACTGGTTTATCTGTTATAGAAGTTTTTTTTTTTTTTTTTTTTGGCAAAGGTATCGAATGCCGATCTACCTACTTAATTAGTCAAATGGTGGCTTGGAACAAGCACTAAAAGTGGCAATGTTCGGATATTAAGGGGAAAAAATTGAAATGAATGAGAGATACATAAATTCATTATTGCTCGTCTTCCTATGTTTTGTTTTCTCTATTTTTTTTTTCTTCCCTAGCATCCAAACATAACTTTTACACATGACCCTTTCTTCCTCCATGTAATCTTTAATTAATCGATAGATCAAAGGAGGTATGAACTGTAACTTGGATTTTCAGTCAAGGTTGCCATTTGACTGGTAGACTAGACTTGGTAAGGCCCTTAATTTAGTGAAGCCCAGCAGTGAATTTTGGGCTTGGAAGAAAGGCCCAAGAACCCATTCCTTCTGGCAACTATTTTTTTATTTTATTTTTTTGGATTGATAGACCCCAAAGATATTTGAACTAATGCCTTTGGGGTTATGGCAGCTTATTTCTTGGCAACTTATATTAATTTATGACAAAAAACAGTGGAAATTTTTACAGTAATATTTTACTTTTTGAATATAAATATTGGAAATTTTTCAACATGTACAATTTTGCTTGTAAATTTTTCACATGTAAAATTTTACATGCGAAAATTTTACATATAAAATTTTACGTCAAAATAAACGGAGCCTAAATATAAAATAAAAAGTACAACTCCAGAGAGTACGATAGGAGCCTAAATGTAAAATAAAAAACCTCATGGAAAGCACGTAAGATGGCCTGAAACACTGAAAGGAGATGACAGCCAAACACTTGAATAGTTTAGCTTCAACTTTGATAACTTAATGTCATTCCATTGGCCATAAATGCAACTCTCAAAACATGACCAATGTAAGAAAAACCTTTAGAAGAAGAATTTTTTTTATAAGGTACCATAGGTATTTGAAATTAGTCCATAATAACATAGATTGGGATTTTATCCTGTTGCGGTATGAACAAGACAGACATCAGTCGCCGCTCAACGATCAACAATTGACACATGACGCATCCAATGGTTCGATAGAAATGCAAGCAAAATGAAAGGAGGGTAGGGAGGTTACGCTGAATCAAGTACTGAACATACCAAACTTGGGAAAGAAATTGAGAAACCAAATCGTGAAAACGAAGCTCAATCTCCATTTCAGACGGAATTTCAGAAATCAAACTCGATTCAAACCTATCCATTTATCTACTGCTGAAACCTAAGTCTGCAACCAAAGATCTCTGTAACCCTCTACTACGAGTCAGATTCAAACCTCTTGAACCTAATTTCTTGATTTATTGTTTTTCAAGGAAAAGGAAGGAGAAGAAGGAAAAGTAGAGAATGATGAGGGACGGAATTGGAAACTTCATTTAGTATTGGTATTGGAGCTTCAAGTTCCCTCGTTACTATCACCCAAAAAGAGGGACTACATCTACCACATATACCTCTACTTAAAAGATGAGCAACACATGAGTGGGAGCATTGAGAATAGTCTCACATATCTCAGATATTATAACTAATTAGATGTTTTATATATGTGAAAGTCTCTTCACTTATAGGTTCAAACTTTTGAGTTGAAAACTTAACAACTACCGAACTGTATGAAGCATTGGATATTTGTAGCACCACTAGTCGAAGTGTGACTGACACCTCTCTTATTGCGGCGAGAGTTTTTCTCCACTTCGGTGACACGGTGAATAAAAACTAAAGAACATGATTATGAGAGTAATACTCCAACTACTCGCGAATCTTAATCCAACACCAAACCCTCCAACCGAAGTCCAACATATGAGGAAGTTGTCAAACATTTCAATCTTTATTGAGTTAGAATTGACACTCGACCTGCTTTGGTTTAGGCTATTGCATCATTGATGAGGCACGATATGAATAGGGTTTGAGACAGTTAAAACACTTAAAAGGTAATTCATAGTGATCAATTTATGAACACAGGCAAAATCAAAAATTGAAGAAAAGAGAATGTTTAAAAAACAAAAAGCAAATGAGACAAAGTCACAAATCAGTTACTTTCATTCAGGAGGAAATACAATGGACTCCAGCAGCCAACCACCGTCCCATTCTGTCCACAGGTTAGTTTGGGGCAAGTAAAGAAAAAAGGGAACACCAACGGATGTAGCATCGGTCAGGGTCTCAAACCATAGTTTGTAAGTTCTAAGTACAAATATATACTGGTATTAAACGGATTATATCTCAATAATATTTATAAAAATTCCGTTATTAAAAATATATATGGTAATAATACAATACGTATTTAATATGTTTAAAAAATATATATAGATATATTACATATTATAAATTTTGTTGAAAAAAATAGAGTTTTGAGGCCAGAGTATTGGAAAAAATAACAAAGTCACATCATATGAAAAACATATGTCTGGTTGTAAATACCAAATTTCAGATGAATCATTTGAATAAATCGAGTTAGCTTATTTTACCGCATGAAAAATTAATGATCAAATGTATACGTGAACACTTGATGTGGTAATATCTAAATATATCTGAGATTTACATGGATGAAAATAAATTAAAAGGATTGAGAAGAAAAGAGAAGAGTGATGATAGGAAAGTACATGCAATAAAAAAAGAAAAGAAACGAAGGACTATTGGAGAAGAGGACGAAGATCGTTGTTAGTCAATATTGACGCCTGAAGAACCAATTGTTAGGTGTTGCTTGTGTGCTTAAATAAATCAATTTTTATTTCATTATATATATATATATATATATATATATATATATATATATATATATATATATATATATATATATATATATATATATATATATATATATATATATATATATATATATATATATATATATGAAAAAATTTTATCTACACCTCATAAAGGATTGCTAATATCATCTACACCCACAAGATTGCAAAAACATCATCTAGGTCTACTTAACTGATAGAAATCACTTAAATTATTTATATACAATTTTACCCTTCATATTATAAATTAAAAAATTTTAAAATTAAGTAAAATGATTAGTTTGATCTTCTATTGAAACTTACATTTACTCTCTCAATAAAGAAAATAAGTCTCTGTTTCAAGCACAATCAGAACCTCTGTTCTGTTCTGGTCATAGGATCTCTGATTCACTGTTGGGATCTGGTGGCCTTGAGGGCTGGAGCTATGTCTCCTGTCCATAGAGACACCTCCGCCAACGGAAAGGAAAGAGACGATGGTTGAATTTTTTCGTTTTGAATTTTTGACTTCAGAAGGGCAAAACTGAAATTAGGAATCGACGAAGAAGAGTGTCGTCCTCCCGTCTCCTCTCTCCTCCCTCGTCCGTAGTTCATCGTCTCCGGCTATGCAGCTGTGCATAATATTGAAGTCTGAATCCGACCATCTTCAATCATTAATTCGTTGAATTGTAATTAAAAATTTGGCATCAAAATATATTTTTCAGGAGATGGTTACAATCATTAATTCGTTGAATTGTAATTAAAAATTTGTCATTCTCCTCCAATAACCTTTCTGGTCGGAATCCGAGCATCTTTTGCCCTGTAAAGGCACGACCGAAGCATGTCTGATCCTTGAAGTAAACTCAGAAAACCCAAACCCTACTCTGCTTATTCTCCTCGTCCCTGTAATGGCGTAACCTTAGGTTCAGCAATGGCGCGGAAGTCTTTCTGAAACCAACTCTTGCTACTATCCTCATAATTTTAGGTTTATACGCTTTCTTCAACACCGTTCTCTCCCCCATTGATGCTAACCCTTGGAAGCTCTACTCCACCTTCTCTTTAGATTCTTCCAAGTCCAAGCTATTCCTTGGTAAGTATTGCAGCAATGGTTGCTTAATCCCTACTGCTGAAGCCCTAACTCTATTTAGTTGCAGGAAATCTCTCTCTACCAATCTCTCTTCTTCGTTCGGATTATCCGAAATCACTTCCTTCCCCTTTCCTCCCCATCTTGGAGCCGTCCACCCTGTTGAATATCTCCACCCAAACCCTTCTATGTTGAGTTAAAGAGACCTTCACAGTCGCTGACAAAGAAGAAGAGGTTAGAGATTTTAGGGATAGGGTAAAAAATCAAATAAATGGTATATTGGTCTTTTCAACAGACCAAAAAGGTATTCTCGTCTATGAAAAATTTCAATCCACCTGACGTCAGCATTTAACGGGAATCAACTGACGAAGTGGACTTTTTTTATTACCATAATCAAAATTTTGGGGTATATATGAAATTTTTGCATTCTTGTAGGTGTAGATGATGTTAACGGGTGTAGAATAATGCTTCAAAGGGGCAAAATAGTCATTTTAAAACATTAGGCCCCATGATTGGACACTCACAAACCCGGCAGGCCGCAGCCGTCGTCGTTAGTCGTTACTCCAATACGGCGGCAGAGAAAATTTCATACATATCCTCATGCTGATGTTATTTTATTTTTATTTTTTGGGTAAGAATCATGTGTGTTAACCAATGCATATATATACATGATACATCATTGTCATCATGGATACCTTATGTTATACATGCCTCACATGCATAACATATAATCCACCACAACTGCCGCTCGCTGTCTATTTATTCCCCACCAGTGGAGCCTTACAGTTTACTCTCCAAATCATTCATTCCAAGACAAGAAGAAAAATAAGCAATGGGTGAGGTGTGTATCCCTCTTTCTCTGCAGTGCCAAATTTTCGAGGAATTTTATTGTGTTTTAATTACTAATCTCTCTCTCTCCACAGAAAGAAAACGAAAACGAAAATGAAGGTCAGAAGAAGAACGACGGAGGAAAGAAGGAAGATGGATCGATAACAGCGGTTTTGAAAGTCGACATGCATTGCGAAGGATGTGCGAAGAAAGTTAAACGCGCTATCAAGAGATTTGAAGGTAACATCGCTTATTGAGAACCATCAGAAAAAACTGCTTAGAATATTAGAATCTGATAATAGTTCTTTTCGGCTCGTCGGATTAGCTATGGAGCTCGAAATCCGGATTAGCTATGGAGCTCGAAATCTGGAGTCTGGACTGTAAAATTTTTACTTCGGATTCCTATTGCTTCGTCATTTGATTCGTTTTATGTTTTCTGTATTTCTTTTTTGAATTGGTTATTTTGCTCTGTTTGAGAGGTTCCATTGTGAACCTCCGACTTCAGTGGCGCAAATTGATTAGGTGCGCACGTTAGCCAACAGCCTAACATTGTCTTGTCTATCGTGGTGTTGTGTTGGTGGTGGGTGAAGGTGTTGAAGATGTGAAGGGTGACTTTAGCAGTAATAAGCTGACTGTGGTAGGGAAGATGGACCCAGTGAAGCTCTGCGAGAGGGTAGAGCAGAAAACGAAGAAGAAGGTTGAACTCATCTCCCCCTTGCCCAAGAAGGACAAAGACGGTGGTGGCGGCGGTGGTGATGGAGACAAGAAGACGGAAGAAAAACCGGCGAAGAAACCAGATGACAAGAAGGTACCATTTTTACTCTTGCTGTCTACATTCTGGCCTCTGCTCCATGTTTCTAATATGCGCCTTGGTGATGGGACTTCCCCTCCATCTCTACAAACTGGTCTCTGGACTTCCCCAGGGAGGGGATTCCGATTCACCCCCAAAATTGAGACGTTCTCTGGTGGCCTGTAGAATTCCGGAATCAGGACTCCCTGACTAGTCTCTTGGATCGTTAATTCCTTGGTTATCGTGTACTAGAGGCGCATGTTAATTCAATTCAACCTCCAGGAAAGTCATGGAGTTTGGGAAGAGGGGTTTTCATCTTTCTGTTTTGAGGTTCCCTTGATTTCAGTAACAGAAAAACTAATTTTTTTTAAATGGTTAATTAATGTTAATAGGCTCAGGCGGCGACGGTGGTTATGAAGATCAGATTACACTGTGACGGCTGCATCCAGAAAATTCGCCGGATCATTTTGAAGATTAAAGGTGAGTCAGCTTTTCTATCAAATAATGAAATGAGGGGAAAAAGAAAAGGTTGCATATCCTGTTTATTGTCCTGGAGATCATCGTATATCCCCAGTTTTACTCACCGAGTTTGTAACTAATGTCCACAGGCGTCGAAAGCGTAAGCATTGACTCAGCGAAGGATTTGGTGACGGTGAATGGAACAATGGATGTCAAAGCACTCACGCCTTACTTGAAGGAGAAACTTAAGAGGAGTGTAGAGATTGTTCCGGCAAAGAAGGACGATGAGAAGAAGGACAAAGAAGGTGGAGAGAAGAAGGATGGTGGTGGCGGAGGAGAAGAGAAGAAAGAGAAGGAAGAGAAGGTTGAGGGTGGAGGAGGCGGAGGCGGAGGCGGAGGCGAGGAGAAGAAAGAGAAGGTTGGCGAGAGTGGTGGAGACGGAAAAGGTGCGGACGGAGGAGGAGAGGGAGGGAAGAAGGAAGAGCAGGGGAACAAGGCGGAGGTGAACAAGTACGAGTACCACGGAGGACCTGGGTACATGGTGGAGTACGTGTACCCTCCCCAGCTTTTCAGTGACGAGAACCCGAACGCCTGCTCCATTATGTGAAATGTGAATGAAGGACGATACTTTTTGCTTTTAGTTGTAGTCTCATAGAGAGAAAAAAAGACAAATGTAAATAACGATGTACAGTGTAAAAGGGTGTGTGGGGGACCCAAGAGCTGATCGAACCGGCCAGGGTAGATCCGGTGGTGTTTGCTGTTTAGTTAAAAATGTGCCCCGTTTTTGTAATCTCCCATTTTGTTCAATTTAAATTTCTTTAGTTTGTTCAATTCAATTTTGCCTCCTTTTTTTTTTTTTTTGTTTGGGTGTAGGTAGGATGTTTGATTCAGTGACAATATTGCTGTTGATGGTTACTTGTTGGCATGTGCTCTTCAAAGGTAGATCCGAATAATTAAAAGATCCGAATAATTGAAAATTCAGATTCAACTTGCATCCGCATTTGTTTAAGAGAACATTCTTCATTGTTACAAGATCAGTGACATATACTATGGTGATACCAAGCACAACTCTTTATAAAGAATCTAAAATGGACAAAATTATAAATGACCAGCAAAAAGAAAGCGAGAGAATCTGTCAGTCCATTAACCTCATGATACACGTGATAAAATATAATTGCATATAATATAATTGCATATAATCGGAAGAAAGATACAAGCAATCCTTGAATGATAAAAACAATCCTTAAATAGAAGCTTCCTTATTAAGCCATAAAATAATCAGAAAAGAATCTCCTTCCAATAATAGTTTTTGAAAACCACTAGCAACAATTAATCATAATGCTTCGGCCCTAGATTGTCCTTTGCCGTCTCATCTAACCTTTCCAATGCATTGAGGTAGTTGTAGATTCAGTTTGAATGCGGTTACAGGGACTACACGACTGTAGAAAATCTAAATCCTAATGTTTCACGAACTACAATAGCTTCAGCCACATACACATTACTATATATAATCAATATAAAAAATAATAAAAAATAAAACCCTTGGAATCACGAAAAACACTTCAGCCCCTGCAAATCCTAGAACACCATGACATGAATCAACAAAATTCACTTTCAAATTTCATTTACACCCCATCAAGCATCGCTAACGTCATATACACCCACAAGATTGCAAAAACATCACTTAGGTCTACTTAACTGACGGAAATCACTAAAATTGTTGAAATACAGTTTTACCACTCATATTATAAATTGAAAAATTAAAAAATTATATTGATTTACTAATTTGACCTTCAGATCAGATTTTTATTTTCTTTCTCTTTCCCTTTTACTCTCACCCAAACCCTAACCCCTAACGTTGGAGTCCCCTCTGCGTTGTGCGTCCATGGTAGCATTCCGTCTCCGACATCCCATCAGAGATAATCGACGTCATTTATGAATTAAAAACAGGATAGGAGACTAACAAGGGAGCAATGAAATTTTCCTTCTTCTCTATTTACTACATTACAAGCACAGACAGAGCCTTCGATCAAAGGAAGGAAGACGGTGTAGATGATCTTATTCTCTTCATTACCATTGTTTGATTCAAGGTGCAAATCGTTCTCTAGCTTATGCTAGAAGGAATTGGGTTTCAAGAGGGATTTCTCGTCCTCGATCGCCCATTTTCTATGCCATCCACCATAGCTTGAATCGAAAGCAAGCCATGAATTGAACATCTCTACAAAAATTATTAAACATCCATCAACGAAAATTCAAATAAAAGAAGAAAAAGATAATTATTGTCTAAAGAACGCACAGATCTTACAACGACTGGTGCTGTTTTTAGTTCAAATTGTATTAAACATTTTGGTTTCTATTTTTGTTTGATTTAGAGGCAGATCAGAATAACTAGTAATCAATTAATGGTAGCTACTTGGACTGGTTGAGTTGAATGGATGAATGGAATTAGTTCAGAACAACTTCAAGATGCTTTTTTGAAAAAAAAAAACAACCAAAGTGAAATTTGGTCCGATAGAGACGGAGAGGGATTTCTTCTTGGAGTTTTTTTTGAAAATTTTTTCTGGAGTCTGTGAATTTCGTTGTTGGATTTCATAGTTCATTGTTTCCTTTTCTGGAATGGAGTTGTGATAATAGGAGATTCGATCGTTTTGAGTTAGGGTTTCATTAGTTGTTTTTTTGTGATTCTTTAGTGGATATGGCAGGATACTTGATGAAGATGAAGCAGAAGGATCTCAAAGAAGTGTACGATGAATTCTGAGATTTCTCTTTGTCTTCACCGGCTATAAAGATCAGGAGGTTGGTACAGCTTCTTCTTCCGACACTGTTCTCTCTCTCTCTGCAAATTTTTTTGACAATTTTTTAGGATTCAAAGTTTTGACTTTATTTTCACCTTTTCTTTTTGCCCTCAACGATTTGGTTGAAGTAAACTTACAAAACGACTATTGTTCAGTTACAGTTTTTTTTTTTTTTTTTTTTTTTTTTTTTTAAGCTTATTGACTGTTTATAGTACTTTTTTTGATTGGTATTTTGAAGGATGCAGAGTTTGCCACCGATCATAGGAAAAGAGAAAACTTCAAATAATCCTCTTTTTTTATTTTTTTTTTATTTTTTTTATCAACCACCTTCTGGAGACTTAGGTAGCAGTACGCAATAAGTGGGAGAAGGATATAATGGTCTTTTCAACAAACCTAAAGGATAGTTTCGTCACTGAAATATTCTAATCCACCTGATGTCAGCGTCTAACGAGAATCAACTGACGAAGTGGATTTCTTTGATTAATACAACAAAAGTTTTGGAATGTAGATGATATTTTTGTATTATTGTGGGTGTAGATGATGTTAGCAATCTTCAATGGAGTGTAGATAAAATTTTTTCTATAATCAATAAAAAAAAAAAAAAAAAAAAAAAAACCCCCTTGGAATCATGAAAAACACCTTCAGCCACTGCGAATCCTAGAACACCATGACATGAACCATCAAAATTTACTTTCAAATCATACAACACCATGACATGAACCATCAAAGTTTACTAGAACACCATGACATCAACCTTCAAAATTCACTTTCAAATCCTAAAACACCATGACATGAACAATCAAAATTACATTTATATAAGGAAGAAGAAGGTAACAATCTGACATAAATAGTTCTCGTTGATGGAACATGCATGCAAGGACAGAACAGGAATATCGAGACTGGTGAGTGCTGACAGGTAAGGTCGAGACAAAAGCAGGCAGAATGGAGAGAATATTTCACCTAATTGACGAATCACAACCGTTGATAGTTGTTGATATAGATTGATTAATAGTAGTGATCTATTAGTGTTTTGCAGGGGGGCCGCATCAGATCCACTCACCAGAGTTACGGGTCAAAGGATTTGTGCTTGGGTTGCTTTGCATATAATATAATAATACAGCAATATAAGGACAATGCCAAATGTTTTAGAGATAAGATTCCAATACTATCAATCACGTGCTTTAATTAGGCTAATGTCCACTTGATTGTATGACTCCAAGTGATTAATTTTGGATTTATTCTAACCCTCTCATGCAAATCATTCTGGGTTTTTAACTTTATTAAACGTACTCATCCTGACTCTTTGTGAAGGCCTGTAGTACAATCAAAGGTTTTAGAACAGGTTAGATTCGATTTATTGGATTGAGATTATTTGTAGTGAGGCCATCTTTGTAGTAAAAATTTATTTATTTAAAGTGGATCAACATATATTCTGATACACTTTGACTGCTTTGAGATACATATCGATTCATTTTGAGTGAGTGAAATCTCACTATAGAGAAACTTTTTTCCAATTTATTTGGTTCATACTTTGCCATCTATAGTCATGATTCATGACCTGCCATCATTTTCATATCAGAAAGCATCTTACATGCTACTGCATGTTTGAATTTTGTGATGACATGACTCATGTGATAGATTTAGATGTCTTATGGAGGAACTGTTTTGGATAGAAAATATTCAATCTTGGTTTTTAATGATGAACTCTCGTGTTTATGTTCACGGGATAATAGTGAATTTTTTTTTTTGTACCATTCAATGTATAATGGGGATACAGTGGGAATTCTAATTAGTTACACTTCTCCGGTTTTCTAACAAGAGCACTTACTTCGTACTCTTTCTTATTCGTCTTTGAAACGTTAAAGATTAAGTCTATTGTGTAATGATTGTTTTTTTCTATTTGTTAGGCCTTAATTGTGTTGTAATTTTTTGTATGAGTATCCTGCTTTTTGGATTAATAAATTATCTATTTATTCAAAAAAAAAAACACTAATATATTTAGATATCCTTAAAACCATTTTAATAGAGAAAAAGATTTATTTCGTAAGATAAAATGACCATTTTACCCCTTAATTGAATGTATATATGTACCCTCTCATTGGTCGTTACGTTGGTGGAGAAATCATAAAACCAGAGAAACCTTTCCTTCCTTCTTAATAAAAATAAGACAAAATGGTAGATGACTAGAAGAGGAGCGGTTCTGTGGTCCATTCACCTTTTGGTGGGAGGTTATTCTGGAACTTTCATCCTGACGTAAGTCCACACCTCATAGTTCAAATCTTGAAGAAAATAGGGCCCAATTATTATTATTATTATTAATTTTTTCTGGAGTCTGTGAATTTCGTTGTTGGATTTCATAGTTCATTGTTTCCTTTTCTGGAATGGAGTTGTGATAATAGGAGATTCGATCGTTTTGAGTTAGGGTTTCATTAGTTGTTTTTTTGTGATTCTTTAGTGGATATGGCAGGATACTTGATGAAGATGAAGCAGAAGGATCTCAAAGAAGTGTACGATGAATTCTGAGATTTCTCTTTGTCTTCACCGGCTATAAAGATCAGGAGGTTGGTACAGCTTCTTCTTCCGACACTGTTCTCTCTCTCTCTGCAAATTTTTTTGACAATTTTTTAGGATTCAAAGTTTTGACTTTATTTTCACCTTTTCTTTTTGCCCTCAACGATTTGGTTGAAGTAAACTTACAAAACGACTATTGTTCAGTTACAGTTTTTTTTTTTTTTTTTTTTTTTTTTTTTTTTTTTTTTTTAAGCTTATTGACTGTTTATAGTACTTTTTTTGATTGGTATTTTGAAGGATGCAGAGTTTGCCACCGATCATAGGAAAAGAGAAAACTTCAAATAATCCTCTTTTTTTATTTTTTTTTTATTTTTTTTAACCACCTTCTGGAGACTTAGGTAGCAGTACGCAATAAGTGGGAGAAGGATATAATGGTCTTTTCAACAAACCTAAAGGATAGTTTCGTCACTGAAATATTCTAATCCACCTGATGTCAGCGTCTAACGAGAATCAACTGACGAAGTGGATTTCTTTGATTAATACAACAAAAGTTTTGGAATGTAGATGATATTTTTGTATTATTGTGGGTGTAGATGATGTTAGCAATCTTCAATGGAGTGTAGATAAAATTTTTTCTATAATCAATAAAAAAAAAAAAAAAAAAAAAAAAAACCCCCTTGGAATCATGAAAAACACCTTCAGCCACTGCGAATCCTAGAACACCATGACATGAACCATCAAAATTTACTTTCAAATCATACAACACCATGACATGAACCATCAAAGTTTACTAGAACACCATGACATCAACCTTCAAAATTCACTTTCAAATCCTAAAACACCATGACATGAACAATCAAAATTACATTTATATAAGGAAGAAGAAGGTAACAATCTGACATAAATAGTTCTCGTTGATGGAACATGCATGCAAGGACAGAACAGGAATATCGAGACTGGTGAGTGCTGACAGGTAAGGTCGAGACAAAAGCAGGCAGAATGGAGAGAATATTTCACCTAATTGACGAATCACAACCGTTGATAGTTGTTGATATAGATTGATTAATAGTAGTGATCTATTAGTGTTTTGCAGGGGGCCCGCATCAGATCCACTCACCAGAGTTACGGGTCAAAGGATTTGTGCTTGGGTTGCTTTGCATATAATATAATAATACAGCAATATAAGGACAATGCCAAATGTTTTAGAGATAAGATTCCAATACTATCAATCACGTGCTTTAATTAGGCTAATGTCCACTTGATTGTATGACTCCAAGTGATTAATTTTGGATTTATTCTAACCCTCTCATGCAAATCATTCTGGGTTTTTAACTTTATTAAACGTACTCATCCTGACTCTTTGTGAAGGCCTGTAGTACAATCAAAGGTTTTAGAACAGGTTAGATTCGATTTATTGGATTGAGATTATTTGTAGTGAGGCCATCTTTGTAGTAAAAATTTATTTATTTAAAGTGGATCAACATATATTCTGATACACTTTGACTGCTTTGAGATACATATCGATTCATTTTGAGTGAGTGAAATCTCACTATAGAGAAACTTTTTTCCAATTTATTTGGTTCATACTTTGCCATCTATAGTCATGATTCATGACCTGCCATCATTTTCATATCAGAAAGCATCTTACATGCTACTGCATGTTTGAATTTTGTGATGACATGACTCATGTGATAGATTTAGATGTCTTATGGAGGAACTGTTTTGGATAGAAAATATTCAATCTTGGTTTTTAATGATGAACTCTCGTGTTTATGTTCACGGGATAATAGTGAATTTTTTTTTTTGTACCATTCAATGTATAATGGGGATACAGTGGGAATTCTAATTAGTTACACTTCTCCGGTTTTCTAACAAGAGCACTTACTTCGTACTCTTTCTTATTCGTCTTTGAAACGTTAAAGATTAAGTCTATTGTGTAATGATTGTTTTTTTCTATTTGTTAGGCCTTAATTGTGTTGTAATTTTTTGTATGAGTATCCTGCTTTTTGGATTAATAAATTATCTATTTATTCAAAAAAAAAAACACTAATATATTTAGATATCCTTAAAACCATTTTAATAGAGAAAAAGATTTATTTCGTAAGATAAAATGACCATTTTACCCCTTAATTGAATGTATATATGTACCCTCTCATTGGTCGTTACGTTGGTGGAGAAATCATAAAACCAGAGAAACCTTTCCTTCCTTCTTAATAAAAATAAGACAAAATGGTAGATGACTAGAAGAGGAGCGGTTCTGTGGTCCATTCACCTTTTGGTGGGAGGTTATTCTGGAACTTTCATCCTGACGTAAGTCCACACCTCATAGTTCAAATCTTGAAGAAAATAGGGCCCAATTATTATTATTATTATTAATTTTTTTATAAGAGAACCCAGAAATAGATGCTTCCAGAAGCCTCCGTTAGGATTAGCAGAACGGCTCCAATTCCAAACAACTGACAAAATAATATTATTATTTATTATGTGATAGTTACATTTTCTTTCTTTACAATTATTTTTCTAAATTAATTTTTTCAAATACCTACGGGTGTATGATGGATGTGTTTATAAAAAATAAAAAATAAAAAAAAATAACAACCAATTTAGGTACACGTGTCCTCGCACTACTACTAAAGCAAGGCTGTATTCCAAATTTAAAATATATATAATATATGATCCATGACTTCTCTCACGTCATATCATTATCAAAACACCACAGACTAATGTCAAGCATTTCAGCACGGTCTGATTGGAATCTACTTCATGGGCTTACCTATTCCATCTCATTTAATTCAATGGTGGAATGTGACGTGGAATTATTAGATGGAAATTATATATTATTTTTGGGATAAGGTTACTTTTAAATAAGAACTCGACATGTTTGCATCAAATTGAGAAATACTGGGGGAGGATTGTAGACTTTTAATATTTAAGAGGTATTGACCATTGACATTGCTATTTCACACAAAAACAAACCATTGACATTGCTCTACGTGTCCGTGGATATAGACATGCATCGGCCATCTGACTCAGCATCTACTCATCAGTTAAATCTTATTGTGTTATGGGGTGCATTTTTATTACATTTGACTTCTATTCATTTACAATCACGGTACATGCACTGTATATTAAGTATTAAAAGCTACGGTATTTTATTAAAAAAATATTGTTTTTACAAATTCATTAACAACATTGTATTCAAGTGCACTTTTTACATATATCGTTCATACATAGTCATAGACTCCAAAAATAAAAATAAAAATAAAATAAAAATAAAAATAAAAAAATAAAAAAATTGGATAATTTCCATATCATCAATGATGGTGTCAATGAGAAAACATCATCTCTTTTCTATCCTTAGGAATGAAGAGGGTTAATGACGAGGGTAAAATTTCAAAAGAAAATAACTGACAAAGGTTAAATTAATATTATTCAAATTTGATTGGGTATTTTATTATAATTAACAAAAAATGAATAGATTGGTAAAATAAAATCCAAAAATAGGTAATCAGATGATCCCCCATAAGATATCTAACCCTAAGTATTGAGTACATGAAGAACCATGACCATGTTTTTTTAATTACAATTCAAACAAATAAATAAATAAAAAAGAAGTGAATCAAATATATAAATATGGGGAAGAAATCCCTATGCTGCTAGTGAGGGATGTTTTCTCATGACTTCTCACATCTTGATCAAATGGGTTTTGCATTGAAAGTCTTATTATTCTCTGACCATATGGGCTTATTTTTTATGAAGCATTTTTGACTCTGTGATTGATGTTGCATGGGAGATTCCCCCACAATGAAGACATCGAAAACCCTATTCTTACAAATATTTATAACACACAAGGGTCTCACACAACGATAGTGTATAAAACTGAACCAATGAAAGGGTAGGACTCAATAGACTGTTTCGTTCAATAGGAGATCCCTAATTTGTATGAGAAGAGAAGAGCAAGGTGTGTCCCTAAGGTCATTATATAAGAAGGCATGAAAAGAATTCCCAACTCCGAAATCATGGGATCTTTATACCACATATAATATTTAAATTTAATTATATTTTAGATATATATTTTTTATACTTAAAATAATTTCACACTCCCTCAATTTTGGTATACATACTAATATATGACATCAAAGAAGGTTTATTGGAAGACAAAACGTTATATAGCTGACCCCATTTAGTTAGGATAAGATTTTATTATTGTCATTGTATTACAAATATATATATATATATATATTAATATTGAATTCTTTATTAAATAACAAAGATTATTTGCTATGCATTTACTATGTAATTAGGTTTATTTTGAACTTATCATTTATTACGGTATACTATTATTGTATTGAACATTTGCTATTAGGATGATAACCAGATGCTTCATATATGCATGTGCATGCCATGGATGTATCATACATGGGGTACATCATACATGTAGTAGGCACATGGATTTCAAAAAGGAAGTTGGCTGGAGTAGATAATTTGGCCGACTCGAAGATCGCTAACAACCGGACACGACCAGCGAATGGTGGGTCCCATCCACGTCAGTCATACATGGCTGAATACGGTGGCTTTTGAAATGTTGTACTGCGTCCCCTGTGCCGCTGCACGTGCCTTTCCACTCCCGCAGATTTCCCAAATCTTTCTAATTTTAAGTTTCTAAAATTTCTTTCTCTTTTTTTTTTTTTTTCCCTAACAACCAAACAGACCTGCATGATTTCCCAAGACATTCAAATAAATTTTTCTTAAATTTCTTTTCGCAACCAAACAAAGTTTGGATTTTTAAAATGCCTTAATCTCGTTTTCTTAAAAATGAAAAATAAAAAATACTTCTGCCATATCTAATTTTATTTTTCTCATTATATATACATCAATTTTTATCACCGTACAAAAGTGATTTGGTATACGAAAACAGCTTCCATCATTGTAGAGATAAGGTTACGGATATTATGATATTTCTCATACTTGTAATAGCAGGAGCCTCATGCATTAAGATCTTTTTTTTTTTATAGGTGATTTAATAAGCAGACTATCGATAGGCTTTAGATCCCTCAATCCGGCCATATGCCCCATTATGCATTAATTTTCTCCTTTACATTCAACGGCTGTTGTTAAGTTCATGTCTTAAACATAACTTAAAAATTATAATAATACATGGGTAATGTTTGATTGGTCTGAAAATTAAACTATGAAAATGTGGTGATATATATATACAAATTGTTTGGATAAGTCCAAGCCTCTCAGACTATAAATCACATAAGTCATATTTTGACCAAATGTTGACAAACAAGTTCCGATAAACATTATTGTGTATCTATGTAGGAAGAGAGATCTATACACTAGATATAATGGAATCTTACATGCAAACTAGCGGAGAAAATGAAAATAAAAGAAAAGTTGATAGTTGGCCACTTGAATGAGGGAGAAAGAAGATTCGTATTTAAATGAGGAGAGAGATAAAGATAGATGTAGACCGTGTCCCATCCAGTATTACAAATAACCAAAAGCTATGCAAGTAAACACGTGGATGTAATCTCGTTTTTAATCTTGAATAAAGTATGCCCTTAGCTTTAATCCATATATGTAATTGGAAGCTAAAATGAGATACAAAAGGTTTGAATTTCTAACACTTTAACTCTAAAAGTTATATAGAAATAAGATATGAGGTGGTGCAATCTGTATTAGGATTTAGGGGTGTCAAAATGCTTGGTTGCATGTATGCTTATAAAGTAGGAAATTATGATTATGAAGTAGATTAGGGTGCAACCAGATTGAGTCTCAATCCACACCCCTTGCCCAGCCCGTGGGCGGGCTGGCTGGGATATACCAACCAAGCCCTATCTCATACGGGGTCGGGCCTAGGCAACCCCTTTTTGACAGACTGTGTTGAAGTTACATTATATCAATTTGTGTGAATGCGTGTGTGTGTGTGTGGTATATTTTATATACCGAGTCTCAGGCTTCTCCAAAGATATATTATTTCGGTGAGAGATCTATCCACTACCGAGGTATACTATATTTTATACGTTAACAGAGAAAATAAGAATATAGGAATGTCCAATAGTTGTGTCCAATAGTTGGTCACTTGTATGAGAGAGGATAGAGGCCAGATTTCAAGGGCTCAACCTGAGCCTAGTACTATTCAATTTAGGGCCTAGATTTCCCAATCCAAGCTCAGCTAGGGTGCTAAAATGTCAAGACCAAGCTCTGAAATTCATGGGTAGGCCTTGGGGTTTTCGGGACAAAGCATGAAACCCCAAAGCAAGCTATTAGTTTGATTGATATATACCCAAAGATCTTCTCTATTATTATTATTTTTTTTTTTTTGGGGTAAATTATATAATGTTTAGTTGAAGTATTTTTCACTATCATATTACATGTTTAAAGTACACCAGTGTAGTTTCTTTTCTTACCATAGTTTATAACTGTGTGGTGGTGACGTTTAGATTTTGTCACTAGTAATTGCCACATCGACACGGGGTTTTGAAAACATCCATCCAACAATCAATTAATCTTAAGGGTAAAAGACAGTTACCTCTCCTGTAACTTAACATATTGACAGTTGACTCCCAAACGTTTCAAAAAATACAGTTACCTCCCCTAACTTATTAAAATCAAAATAAGTCCAATTTTTAACGGCGTTAAAGTTAGATTTTTTATGGACAACTCTACCCTCAACCTTTTATCCATATTTTAAATCTTATTACTGTTAAAAGACGAATATAACCCTCTTATATCCAACTAAAATAAACCCAAATCTCATCTTCTTCTCATTCTACCTCACTCACCATGTTTCCTTAAGTGGTATATCCAATGCCTCACCCCAGTATCCCTCAGAACGTCCATAGAGATAGAGCTAAGGTCCCCCGGTAGAGTCAGAGACTACAAGGACCGAGACCACCTCCCCTGATACTCTATGACGTAATAGCTCTGCTAAGGTAATGGCGATACGACGATGCTAATGCACAAGACTTGAGTTAGAGATAGAGCTAAAGTGCTGAGACCAGCCAAAGGTTAACATTTATTGACGTTCCCATCACACCTCCCCTGATACTCGCTCGCCTCAAGTACACCAACCACACACATACATTCACATGCCTATTCCTATCATCATCATCATCATCATCATGTTATAAACAATAAAGTAAATATGCATGAATTTCTATTTAATTCATGCCATCAAGACTATTTCTATTTAATTCTATGCGAACATGCTTGTAGAATTTAATTAGAATTAATTCTGAATTTAAAAATCATTCTGTTAAATGGGGGTCGGAGCTAGGCTCATAGTCTTGATCGACTCTGGGTGCGACCACCCCTATTTTGGGCTTCTCGAACACTGGGGGTCGATGCTCAGGGTCTGGTAGGGTCGATTGGCCATCGACCCCCATGCGACCCCCTGTGGGTTTTGTCGATTTTTCTTCCTTCAACCCATTCTTCGTGTTTAGGGTCCTATGACTTGCTTCTACAGTCCATTCTATACATGTTCTATGGCCTAGAAACATGATTCATTCATCTATATGGCTTTCACGATTTCTCCCATGGTTTTCCATGAAAACCTAACCATGGGTTGATGGTTTGGGTTTCTCCGAGATCATACACTCTCGTTATCTATCTTAAGGTCTTTAGAAATTCATGAAAATAGTATCCATACCTGAGAAGAATAATCCTTCTCTGAAACTCTTCTCCTTTTTGCTTTATTCTCTTCTTTCCTTCTCTTCTTCTTCTTTTCTTCCTTCTCTTCTCTTTCTCTCAATTCAATTAGAGTTGTAAAAGGAGTGAAAGAGGCTTAGGGACGTCCTATTTATAAAGTAAAAACTCTCAAAATAAGTCTCATTGAGATTAGGAAGGAATCCCTTTGAAATTAGGAAAGTTTTCTATTTTCTGTTTTTATCGAGTACCGGGGGTCGATAGGGGGGGTCAGAGATCCCGTCGACCCCTGGTCCTTAAAGTGTCCGACCCCCCATATAAAACTGCGGGTCTGACTTCTATACTGGGGGGGTCCGACCCTCCCTTGCTGGGTATGCGACCCTCCCCTTATTTTAAGTGTTTTTGGGTCAGTTTAATACCTGGGATTGTGATCTTCTTCACGCACTTGGTCCATTCGGCTCAACCATGATGGATAGACCTGGTTCAAAGTGGTAAGACCGGGTTAGTTTGCTACGGGTCTTACAATATGAATGCTCCGATGTATGGACATACGACGGCGGTGGATGCAAAAATTTATGATGGAGTCACATGATTCGTCATGCGAGTGTAACTCATGCGTCTTCGATTAGATTTTGTTTAAATTATACAGACGATGTAATTAATTAAATTATTTTATTTTATGTCTTAGTTCTTTTGAAGATAATTGGATAATTTATTTATGTTATCATCTTTAGACTCTCAGTTCATTTAATATTAAAGACTTCCGCTATCGTGTATTTATTCTGATTTTGGTTGTGGATGTGTATGGTTTAAGCAAATGGACACAGCCTATTCGAGATCCTGATTGAACCGTTGGTTTATTGACGATTCATCACACCATTCTGGTTGGTACAAAATTGGGGTGTGACATTGAGTGTTCTCAACTTATCTGTTACACATGCATACTCAATCATTCGATAATACGAACAACGTATGCACTTTGAGTCAAACCCAGAGTTCCACTTTTTCTATCACGAGTAAATTTAATGTCAAGTACAAAAGTACTTCCTTACATATTCTTCATCTCAAATTTATTAGACATTGAAACTTTGGTTTCAACTAGCAAACCATATCACTGTTGGTCAGTGATTAACCATCAACACATATGACATATGACTAAAAGATAAATCTACTCCCACTGACATCTAGATATACATAATGATCAATAACAATGTCAACCAGGTTGAAAGTAAATACAACTCTATCAAACTTCAGGTACTAATACCTTAATACTTGCTTGATCCACATATTAACTTTATAAGTTTACAAAATAGATTTTTCTTCTCCTTTACCTCAAAACCTTCTAGATAAAACACAAAAACACCTTCTTTCAAATTTTCTTTGATTAAAATGATCTTTACATCTACCTGATGCAACTCCAAATCAAAATGCATAACTAAGACCTCAAACATTTGAAGTCGATACTTTTCATTCTCTTTGTGTGATTTCACTTTACTATAAGTCTTACTTTGTAGCAATCAATTCTCCTACTGGAATCACATATTTTCTTATATACCCATTTTGAGCCTATGAATACACCGCTAATGACAAGAGCATAAAATCGCAAATCTCTTTGATGTTTATAAACAACACATCATTTATGATTGGTAATTACTCAAAAATAATTTCATTATTGATAGCTTACTCAAAACTATTGGGATCTTCATCTTGTCCAACACCTAAACATTCATTTTGAGGTATAACATGTGATTAGATGAAATCACAGATATATATGGTCTAGTATATCTCCTCATTGCCTCATTTGGCTCTGCTATTTTGATTATGCAATAACCTAAATGAAGATAGTTTCAACAATTATCTCATTACACCTTGATAATATTTGATACCTCAACTAATTGCTCCATAATAATTTCAATATGGTCTCATTAAACTTCAAATTTCTCAGATGTGACTACTAACCAGCATCATCAATAAATCTTGCTGAATCCTTCAAAACTATTTTGACATCTCATAAAATGATAACTCAATGTTATAAAATAATCACTCTCCCACGAGTGTTATGAAACCATGTTACTGTTATAGTCCTAGTTAAGAAGATAACTTGAACTGCGATCAACTTACTTGGCACCCTATCAATACTATAGGCTGCAGTATTGATCACTCCATAGGATCTAATACTCTCTCAAATTCTCTTGATCATATCTATTTGCCACTATTTTGTTATTGAATCTCATCCACATGATGCTAAGCCATAAGCTTTAACACTTGTAAACATTTTGCTAAAATCATTGAGAATATATCAATATCACAAGGTCTCCCTTTACAATTACTTTCTCCTTTAGCTCTAACAATCTTAATCCTTTAATAAAAGATTTTCCTTTATTTCTTTTCAATATATTGAAAAACATCCAATGAACTGATTATCACAAGAATTCCTAGATGAAAGCTCGATGTCCACAAGATCCAATAATTCTCTATTGCAAATATCTTTTAATATTTTTTAATCTTGTCATCTTCCCCTTAAACAATCCTTATAAGTAAGCAAGTCATTAACTTTAGGGGTTTTTAGAATTCTGTTATTTACAACCTTTTACAGTATTTATTTAGATAAGAGTCTAAAGGTCTATGCTAAGGATGAAATTAGGATATACTGTATAATTTATGTAGTTAAGTAAACTACATAGAGTAAATAAGGGTTTTGCTACTCTCATATGTTTGAATTACTTCTACTACTTAAGTCTTCAATCTCCATCACCTCATTGAAATATCAAACTTTCTTCTCTAGTTAAACCTGATCAACTTTATAATCTCTCTCCACATGTCTGTTCTGAGTCTCCATAGGTGGTAGAGATAGGTTTGCAGTTTATCTCCTTCTACTTACTCTACGTCCACTCATTTAAACTCTTGGTTGATGTGTTATTGGTAAAGCTACACATGTGAGACAAAATAGAGTGGTGGGATTGGGTTAGTCTCACAATGGAAGGTGAGAGGAGAACAAGATTAATAGACAAAAGTTCGAACATAATCAAAATAGACAACAGTCAGTCATACGGTCGATGGCCTATGGTGGCATGTTGTGTGACCATAGGTGCGACTTTCAAAATTCTGGAAACTTATCGGGACCATTTGGTCGATCATGGTCGATCATGCGTTTAATGGTTTTGGTCGAATTGTGCGACCGTATGGTCAAAAATCAGTTTTAAAGCATGTTTTCGAGATTTTCCTCTCATTTATTTTTCTCCTTCCTACGGTCTCAACTCAACTCGCCACCAGTGAGTTCCTACAGTATCAACCGTATGAAGTTGGTGATTTTTCCATCGATCTACGACTTACTTTTTATTCCTCCATGGATGTTCCCTACTCTTTCTCCTTTTCAAGCTTTCATACCTAGGTTTTTGCCATTGGTAGGATTTTCTTATAATTAATATTTTTTGAACCATAAAAATTTAATTTTTATTGGGAATTATTGCTATTGGCCACCCAATGGATGAAAGCCCTTAAGAAAATTTGAGTTTTATCGGTTGGTTTGGTAAAAAATTTTAAATTCCTAATTTTTGACATAGATTTTGGGGTTTTTCTCAATTGTCAAAATTTCTTCAAATTCGACCTACCTAGTTGAAATTTTCCATTGTATGAGCTTTGCAGGATGGCTTGGGACCTATGTAAGTCCTCCTGCCAAAATGTTTGGGTGAAAAGTGAGGATTTTTCCATTTTACGATTTTATGCTATCAAATTTTTAAATTTATCTAACTTGTCTTTATTATTTTCTTCTCTTCAGTTATCATGGTTCGCACTAAGGTTCCTCGAGTTCATGACCTACGTCACTTTATGTCCATGGAAGCAGAAACACAATACCCTTGGTTTAATCGAAAGACGGTGGAAGGGGATAGATGTGTTAACTTAGCCCATTTAGCCCTGTTTGATGTGGAAATGACGTTTAGTGATATGGGCTGGCTACCAGTGATTCTGTACGAGGCTTGTACTCGTCCAGATTTAGTGAAGAAGTTCTACTATCACCTTTAAGTGGAGGGTGACCTAGAGTATGTTAATAGGGGCAGAGAGCTTCGGATCATCATCTGGGTAAAAGGGGTTCCGATCTCTTTCAAATATCAGGAGTTGGCTGATCTCCTAGGCATCTCAAATGATGGTCAGTTAGTTTACTGTGCGCCAAGGGAGCCACAATTTCTGTCTACTCAGGTGCGTGCAGAGATAGATAATCAAATTCTTCGAGATGACCGCTGGGAGATGAAAGCAGTCAACCTGCGTCCAGAGCCACGAGTCTACTGTTAGATTATCCAGCATGATCTTATTCCCTAGGGTGGACACTACGAGATGGTCTCACAGCTGACTCAGTACCTGCTGTACTGTATCTGTACTATCCAGCCTGTCTGTTTCCCATATATTATCTTTCGGATTATGCGCAGAGCTACGTTGCTTGACTCGAGAGGTAACTTGCCCTATGGGCGGCTGATCTCCACCTTGCTCGCTCGTCTACAGGTAGACCTAGTAGATAAAAAGATATTTGAGGACACATTCTCAGATGACCTTGATTGGGAGGCCATTAGCAGGATGGACATGAGAGAGATACAGATTAGTGATGACGAGAAGAATGCTATGATCATGAAATTGAGGGTTGAGTTGACTTAAAAGCAAAATACAGGGTTGGTGAAAATTTCCCAAACTTTAATAAGAGGGGAGAAGGCTTTGGGATGAGAGGGGATCCAAATCGTCTCCTCCTAGGGGTTCGGGGTTGCCACTAGCCAATGTTGGACCCATGGGCATTGGCTAGATCCGACTGGAGGTGTCGGCTTATGTACCAGCTTGGATGGAGGGCTCGGATCCAGCCGACGCCCACGGGTTGGGCATCGTGGGCGTCGGCTGGTGGAGCCAAGTCACCTCCCGAACCCTTGGGAGGAGACGATTTGAATTCGATTAGAGGGGCTTTTGTCAGGGTATTTGTGGTTTTGAAAGAAAGCAGCAGGGGGTTCTCTTGGCTATCGGCCAGAGGATCTTTTCGTTCCTGGGAGGAGAACGAGTTGGTGAGGGGGGTTGTACTTTGGGGGATAGATTAGAAGGGTTTGATAGAAGACCACAGGGTTTAAGGAGGGGAGAAAACCCAAGAAGGAAAAAAAAAAAAAAAAAAAGGAAAACGCAGAAGTGGAGTAAGAGAAAAATGGAAATATCGAAAGAGTAGAGAGAAGTAGAAGAACTGTAGAGACTAGACACCGATGAGAAGAAAGGAAAGAAACTGAAAGAAGAAGCAAAGAGGAGATATCGTAGATTCCAGGAAAATCTAGAAAGAATTCGGGGAAAGGGAAGGGAGCACTCGCAGAAGACGATAACCTCTGTTCATCTCAAGCTACGTCGCTGATTCTGTGATTTTTTTTTTCTCGGTTCGATCATCTCATTTCGATGGGGAATTTTTAGCTTGGATATATCTCAGTCCAGCAGTTTCGATCGAAGCTGCGATGGAAGAGACGATTCCATATGGATTCTTTGCGTTTCTTCCTTGAAAGACAGAGAAGTAAGAAGAGTTGCGTAGGATATTTTTCTTGAAAGGAATCCTTAAAAATAAGAATGATCCACCAACTTATGTCATTGGTTCGATCTACGTTGGTATGGTCCGATATTGGTTTGTTTTTTTGGTTGGGCGGGGTCAGTGTTAAAACTTAAAAGTCCAGCCCATTCGTCGGAGAAAAACATCTTCTGTAACGAGTCGTTATGTAGTGAGATCCATCCATTCAAAGTGGATCGATATGTATCCTGATCTATTAATAGTGCATCAGGAATACGCTGATCCACTTTGTGTGGATAGGATCTTTTACAGGGGTGGCCTCACTACGGAGGCGGTCGAGGAACTTCGATGTTAAAGCCATGCCGTCTCGACGTGCTTGGGAGAGAGGAGATAAGAATTCTCAAGTGTTGATCTCGGCAGTTTGTCATTCAATGGCTCAAATTCCGAACTTAGATAATGCTCCTCTGAATTTCACATCCCTCAGGTACAATGAATTCACTTTTGAATTTGAATTACTGATTATGACCTGCAATAATATTGACCTCGAAAATTTTCCTTGCCGATATTCACACAAACCAGAGAGCAGTCTCAGAAAGAACTCCTTAACATCCTCAAGAATGTGAGTTGCATGTCACCCCGAATTTCATATCATTTTATTTTTTTACGTTTCAGTTCCCGAATGAAGTAATTTTCTACTTTGGGTTCTGAAATTTCATGTTTACGCTTCCGTAGTTTCGTGGGAAGAAGTGTTTAGTTTTGGATCCTAAGGTCGGCGGAGCGGTTTCATTGGTCGTCCCTACATCGGTCCTAAAGGCAAGTTTCTTTTCCGTTTCTTTGTGTTTTAGTTTTTTCTTTTCTTGAAGAATGATTGAAGAGTCTTTCTCTCTCCATACCCTATTACCCAAAAAAGGAAAAAGAAGAAGAAAAAGAAGAAAGAATGTAGGTGTTATAAGCAATTAACGAGGAACCTGAAGTACATGATCATAGCTATATGTATTCACGAAAAAATGGATACACAGACTTTGAACAATAAAGATGAAGCACAAATTTTTATACAGGTTATTCGAACAAGCCCTAGATGAGATTCAAGAGTCCTCTGGGCTGATTTCATCTGCTAATCCAGAATGTGGACACTTTAGGAAAAATATTTGCCTGTCTAACGAGGAGTTAATTGTTATGATATTAACACCACCCCTCTAAAACATAATGCCACCTTGGAGTAAACATAATAACCCTGAATGAATTTTAGTAGTAAAGTCCAAGGACCATCAGTAAGTAAATTTGGAAATTGGGCTTAGAAGTCGTAAAATTTCCTCGAAACATCTTTCGTATACTAAGCTGAAACTCCTTTAAACAGAATTCGATCCAAACATTATGTCAATGCGCCCACTCTTAGGCATGATGGCTCTCCCTTTAGCTTTAAGGTTATCTAATGAACCTCCAATGTTATTTACCCCATGAAACCCTATTCATCCATTGCTAAGCCCTAAAACTTAGTCCATGGTCTTGGTCCAATTGGCCTTCTTTTAAAAGGAAACTTAAGTTCAAGTGGACTTTTACCCTTTTGATTTGTTTGCACATTGCGCAGGAAAATGGAGTAGAGGTACGGCATCTAATTATGGAACCAGTTCAAACAGAATGCAATAGAATAATCTACATCGTTCACTCCCAGCTAAGTTTTATGAAGCTCATCTCTTCACACATTCAACATGATATTTCCAAAGGACTTCAGAGAGAGTACTATCTTTATTTTGTTCCCCGTCGCACGGTTGCTTGTGAGAAGGTGAGCTGCTTTTGGAACTTGGTTATGTGATGTGGTTACTTTACATTTTACTTTTCAGCTACACCCATGTGATATTTGTACTGAGTTAATGAAGTGCTGGAAGTTTCTAAGGTGCCAGCATTTGGAAACTTATGAAGTAAATCCGCAAAGATATAGTACTTCATATCTTCAAAACATTTTTGATTTCATTCTATGAGGGTGGGAGCTATCATGCAAAATGTTTAGGCCTTGTTTAGGCTTTGGAACCGGGTATATCCAATCATAGTTTCCAATTTTGATTTATTGGTAAGCTTGATCTTCCAGAAAATGAGAAGTTGTTGGTTGATTGTTTTGAATATGTTTAAAATTTTTGTGTAAAATACAGTTTCATGTGATTGAAGACATTTTTCAGCATGCATCTAGTCAATTAGTTAAAGGAATCAAGTTTAATGGGCAATTCCTAAGAGATTCCTTTTAATCTTATGATCTGGAACTGATTTTGCAGATATTGGAGGACGAAAAAGTTCATCACTTGTTGACCATAGCTGAGTACCCTCTTTATGGAATCCCATTGGACGAGGATGTGTTGTCATTTGAACTTGACATGGCTTATAAAGTATGCTAATGTGAACAATTGAGATATTGTGTGTTTTCCCCCTTCCCTTTCCTTCAGTGCTTCTAATATCCAGCCATGTTGCTTTATACTTTATAGGAATTCCAGGTTGATGGTGATACAAGCGCCCTTTGGCATATTGCAAAAGCCATTCATAAACTCGAGGTTTGTACCGCTTGTTATATGAGGTATTCCTTTTTTTTTTTTTTTTTTAAACCTCTTGTTTTTAGATAGATTTTTATAGCTATATTAGGCATTTAGGCTGAAGGCTCAGTATAAAGAGTCCAAGCTAAGATAATAAATGGTAATATAAGCACACACAAGGTGTTTAAAATGCTTTTTTATTTTTATTTTTAAATTGTTCAAATTCAAGTTGTATCTTCTGTTTTACTTTCCCAACTTAAAATTTTAGTGGTTGAAATTATTTTTAATCTATGAAGCTGAAGTGGTTTAGCAGGTTTTTAACTTACTCCAAAAAGGTTGTTGGAAGTTACTTCATAGACCTAGTAGGACTAGTTCTTTTTTTTTTTTTTTTGATGAATGAATATATATTAACAGAACCCCAGAAAAGGGGGAGACAAACTTATATATTTAGAGGATAGAGCCAAGCTCCTTACAAGAATAGGCAAAAGCCCAGAGCTAAACAGAAGGCAATCAAGCCCCAAGACATAAGCAAAAACCAAGCTGCCTCATCCTGAATTAGGATTCCAAGAAGAAAGATGAAACAATTCCTCTCAGAATCCATGAGAGGGGGAGATAGAGGCATCATCGTTCCACGCACATCGAAGGTAATGGCTTCCCATATTTGATCGAAAGATCTCGCTTTAGCCTTCCACATCCTCCTGTTTTTCTCAAACCAGATATGATACTTCGTTACTGCGAAGGCAGTTTTGACAATAGTATTGGCAATAGACTTTCTCTTGAATTTTTTTGGCTATCCGCCTCCATTATTGATCAAAGGGCCGGATTCTTCTGTAACAAGGCCAGCTCATCTCGAGAATTTTTCCCTAGACTTTTTTAGAAAATGAGCACTCGAAGAACAAGTGGTTAATATCTTCTCCGGAAGCCCAATACAATCCATAATGGCTTCCCATATTTGATCGAAAGATCTCGCTTTAGCCTTCCACATCCTCCTGTTTTTCTCAAACCAGATATGATACTTCGTTACTGCGAAGGCAGTTTTGACAATAGTATTGGCAATAGACTTTCTCTTGAATTTTTTTGGCTATCCGCCTCCATTATTGATCAAAGGGCCGGATTCTTCTGTAACAAGGCCAGCTCATCTCGAGAATTTTTCCCTAGACTTTTTTAGAAAATGAGCACTCGAAGAACAAGTGGTTAATATCTTCTCCGGAAGCCCAATACAATCCACAACTAGCACTTTGAATGATGCTCTTATTGCAAAGAAGGGAATCGATCGGGAGAGACTAGGTGAAGGCTCTCCAGAGGACTTGAAACTGTGTCGCGGAGAGTACCCTTTGAACCACACCATGTCGAACCATGCAACTTTGGGACTTGGGGATCTGATTATGTCCCATGCTGAAGTAGCAGAAAATGCACCATTAGAGGAGGCTGTCCAGCATATGATATCCCCACTGTCGCTAGGTCTGCGAGTGATTGAATTGAGGACATCCCAAGCCTGCATCAACCTATAAGAGGAGGCCCGACCAGCATACCACACTCTATCTGATAGAATGGATGCAACAGTAGCGAGCCTATCTCTCCCGTAGTCAAGTTGGATTTTTTCTCCAAAGACTGAGACCAAGACACTTTGAGGATGCCAATTATCAAGCCATTAGAGAGTTGAAGCACCATCATCGATGAGGGACTTGATATGGGGAGGGCTAGTTGTCTGTGCAAAAGGATAGTCCTCCAGACCCAAGGAGAGTCGGGGCAAAGTGAAACCGACCTTATAGAATCTCTTTTTAGATACTTACTGTAGATCCACTTAATCCATATGCTCTGTTTTTTCTCCACTTAATCTATATGCTCTGTTTTTTTTTTCGCAACTTGCCAGACTAGCTTCATGATATAGGCCTTGTTAACCTCTTTAATTCTCCGAAGGGCCAATCCCCCTTCCTCCTTAGGTAAGCAAACCTTTCCCAACTAATAGAGTGGAAGAAATTGTTGTCATCCACACCTTTTCACAAGAAGGTGCTTGTCAGACTTTCAATCTTTTGGATGATTGTGCACGAGAGAACAAAGATCCCAGTCCAATA
Source organism: Protea cynaroides (assembly GCA_028583415.1). NCBI lineage: Eukaryota > Viridiplantae > Streptophyta > Magnoliopsida > Proteales > Proteaceae > Protea > Protea cynaroides. The sequence continues at coordinate 61,564,357 of CM053269.1, read as the reverse complement.
TAAGTAGGAGCTCTGCATGACCACTCTAACCAGCTCCAGCCTCCCCTCGTAAGATAGGAATTTTCTTTCCAAAGTTGAAGCTTTTTTCGTAGTCTGTCTAGGATTGGGGTGCAATGGTGGGCTGATAGCCTTGCCAAAGGCAAACCCCAGGTGACTGGCATTGTACCTATTGGAATTGTAATATGATTTATTTCGTTTAGGTTCATCATGTCTAGGTTCATTGTGTCTAGGTTCGATGTATCCTTACCTACCTCACCTACTTTATTTCCATTCTTTGTAATCTCTATCTCTATAAATATAATGGACCTCTGTCTATTCAAGACAAGTCAGACCATTATTCAATATGGTATCAAAGCTAAGTTTAGCACTGCCTCCCTAGCGCCCCACCACCATCACCACCGCCTCCGACAGCTGCCGGAGTCTACCGTTTCCACCTTCGCCACCGGCGGACTCTGCCCTTCTTTCTTCCGCCTTTCCTCACTCGCCTCTCTCTCCTCCAAGGAGGTCTGCCTTTGACAGTCCCTCGATGGACATGTTCTCCATCGAGGGTTATTGAAATTTTTCAAAACCTGATTTGTTGTAGGTTGTTCTTTACTCTTATGATTTGTTTTTGATTATTCTGGTTGGTCTCTCTAACCCTTCACCATGTCGGATATGACAACTGCATTAACTGTTACCGAGGGCTTGAATGATCGGAGCTCTGGTTTTTTTACATTCCCTAGTTGTTCTATTAAATTGGATGAAAATAATTATTTGATGTGGTCTCGTTCCTGCTTTCTTTCCATTGCATCCCATGGTTTTTCAGGATATCTGATTGGTGACGCTAAGAAGCCTACCATTGATGACAATGTTTAAAGCAAATGGAGCTCTGACAACTACCTAGTGATGTCATACCTTATTAGTTCCATGGATCCCACCATTGCCCGCGGCTATTTGTTACTTGATTTTGCTGTCAGTATATAAAAGGCTGCGAAAGATACATACTCACAGGTAGGGAATGACCTCATGTATATGAACTACAGAAAAAATTCATGATAACAAATAGAACGAGCTCTCTTTATCTCAATATTATTTTGAGTTACGCAGTATGTGGCAAGAGATGTAGTATTATAAAGCCTTCTCTGCCTCGTGTCATAGAGGCCACGAAGTTTGCAAAACGGGAAGACAAGTTTCGTGTTTATGTTTTCTTGGTGGGTCTCAATGTGGAGTTTGATCAGATAGGTACTCAAGTTTTGAGTCGTGATCCTTTCCTCTCTCTAGAACAGGCCTATGCTATGTTCCAGTATGAGGATAGTAGACAGCATGCTATGTTCCAACCGTCTCTACCTGACTGCTCGGATTTATTTACTGGCACGGGGTCCTTTAACACAGATACTTCTACTAGATCTGGCTCCCGCCCTAGTTCTGATGAAGAACCCATTAAATGTGAGTTCTGTGATAAAGAGCGTCACACTAAAGAATATTGTTGGAAGCTTCATGGCTGCCTTGCAAATGGTGAAGGCCATGGCTAGGTCATGGCAATGGCCCCTCTCAGGCTCATCAAACAGAGACCACTGATGTTGATGCCGCTCCTCTTGGCCATAATGATTTGATGAACCAGCTTCGTTGCTTTCTACTTCAGATAAGCCCTTCTCCATCTTCTTCCAACTTTGCCAATTCAGGTATTTCAATCGGTGGTCATTGTGCATCCTTGGTTTCCATTCCTTGGATCATTGACTCTGGGGCTACTGATTACATGACCGTCTCTTCTCATTCTTTTGTTGAATATTTCCTGGGTTCTGGTAAGGGTAAGGTTAGGGCTACAAATGGATCCCTCTCCATTATTGCAAGGAAGGGTTCCATTAAATGCTTTTCCTCCTTATCTCCTTCATCTGCTTTTCCTCCTTATCTCTTTCATTTGTTCTCAATGTGCCTAATTTTCTACTAATCTTTTATCAATTAGTAGTCTAACACGTGATTTGAATTGTCGAGTCACCTTTTTTCCTTCTCATTGTGTGATTCAGGACTTGGTAACGGAGAAAACGATTGGCAGTGGTAAAGTGGTTGATGGCTTATACATTCTTGCACCTTTATCTGTGTCTTCCGCACTGACAACACAGGTGTCTTCCTCCACAGTTCCGTTGGCAGCTCTTCGACTATAGCATCACCGGTTGGGTCACCCTCCTGTTAGGAATATGATTAAGGTTTTCCCCCAATTTTCAAAGCTATGTAATTCAGATGAGTTCTTTTGATGCTTGCATTTTTGCAAAACAAACTCAATTTGTTTATCCCATTTCAAATAAACGTAGTGTCATACCTTTTCATTTAATTCACTCTGATGTTTGGGGTCCCTCTTAGTGCACATGAATTACTGGATATAAATGGTTTGTAACTTTTATTGATTGTCATACTCGTCTTACTTGGATTTACTTGCTCCGCCAAAAGAATGAGGTGTTTTGTTGTTTTCAACTCTTTCATCGAATGATTCAGACATAGTACAATGGGAAGATTGCAATTCTTAGAACTAACAATGGGACTGAGTATATTGATGGGGTCTTTTAGTGCTATTTGGCTGATTTGTGTCGATACCCTTGCTCAGAACGGTGTTGCTGAACGAAAGAATCGACACTTGTTGGAGGTTGCTCGATCCTTGATGTTTCAGATGCAAGTCCCCGCTTCATACTGGAGTGAGGCCATTCTTACAGCTGCTTACCTCATCAACTGGATGCCTTTACGTATCCTTAACTACCATTATCCCATGGAGATACTCCTGGGTACTTCGACCTTTGTTGTTCCTCCAAAGGTATTTGGTTGTTTGTGTTTCGCTCGTAACCATCACCATCCTGTCAAACTTGATCCTCGGGGTCTTTGATGTATTTTTGTTGGCTACGCTGCTACCCAGAAAGGGTACAAATGTTACCACCCCTCCTCTTGGCGGATGTTTATCTCCATGGATGTTGTCTTCCATGAAACTGAGGCCTTTTTTTTTGGCTCCTGCTCCTCTTCAAGGGGAGTCTCCTAGTTCTAGTGAAGATGTGCTTAGACCAAGTGAAGATCTACCTGAGTACCTCCCGACCACTATTGATGATGTTACGGTTCTAAGTGACACTATTGCAACGGATTTGATTCCGGCTGATCTAGCTTCTCAGGCACCGCCTCCTCTAAAAGTGTATACTCGGTCCAGTCCAAGGCAACAAGAAGAGCATGATATCACCACTACCACTGCACCACTCCAATCGGACTCTCTTGATCTTGGTTCTATCCCTATTCCATCTGGTGAGCTTGCTTCTAATCCTTCTATTGAATTACCTACTGCTCTTCGAAAAGGTGTGAGATCCAGTACTTAACATCCCATTTTTAACTTTTTGTCTTATGAATCTTTGTCTCCTTCATTTCGTGCTTTTGTTGCCTCTCTTTCCTTTATTTCCATTCCATCAAACTGGCAGGCAGCTCTGGCAGATCCCAAATGGAAGGCGGCAATGTTGGAAGAGATGCATACCCTCGACAAGAATAAGACTTGGAATCTCGTCACTCTTCCCTTGGGGAAGAAACCTGTAGGATGCAAATGAATTCTTACCGTAAAGCAAAAAATTGATGGAACTGTTGACAGGTACAAAGCACGTCTAGTTGTCAAAGGGTATACTCGGACATTCGGGATTAATTATCAGGAAACTTTTGCCTCTGTTGCCAAGTTGAGTATTTTTTGGGTTCTTCACTCATGTGCAGTCAATCTTGGATGGAATTTACATCATTTAGATGTAAAAAATGCTTTTCTGCATGGGGGAGATAAAAGAGGTGTACATGGATGTCCCTCCTGGTTTTTCCAGCCCTCAGACAACTAGTAAGGTTTGCAAATTAAAGCGGACCTCATATAGTCTTAAACAATCTCCGAGGGCCTGGTTTGGTCGCTTTCATAAAGCCATGATATTTGTAGGGTATAAACAGAGTAATGCTGATCACACTCTCTTTATCAAGAAGAAGTGTAACACAACCACTGCTCTGATTGTATATATAGATGATATAGTGGTGATAGGGAATAATCCACTGAAATCTCTCACTTAAAGGCTTTTTTGGGCACTGAGTTTGAAATTAAAGACCTTGGTTCGTTACGGTATTTCCTATGGATTGAAGTTGCTCAGTCCACTCAAGGAATCTTCCTCTCTCAAAGGAAATATACCCTTGACTTGTTATCTGATACTGGAATGCTTGGGTGTGCACCTGATGAACACTCCACTTGAGGCCAGTTCTCGACTGTCACAAAAGGATGGGGAACCTATTGACAAAGGTGGATATCAATGATTGGTTGACCGACTAATTTACCCATCACACCAGACCAGATATTGCCTTTGCTGTAAGTATGGTTTGTCAATACATGCATGATCCCTACTTTAAACATTTGGATGCTATTTATGGGATCTTGCGTTACTTAAAGTCGGGTCTTGGTCGTGGTGTTCTTTTGACTTCACATCATCATAAGCTACTTGAATATGCAACCTATACTGATTCTGATTGGGCAGGATCACTGGGCGATCGACGCTCTACCTTTGGCTATTGTACTTTAGTAGGAGGCAATCTTATTACTTGGCAAAGCAAGAAACAATCTGTGGTTGCTCGTTCAAGTGCTGAAGCTGAATTTCGAGTGGCTCATGGTATTTGTGAACTCCTATGGCTCAAAGATCTTCTTTACGACTTATGTCTCCCTATCCAGCTTCCTATGAAACTCTTTTGTGAGAGCCAATTCGCCATCAGCATTGCTCATAATTCTGTTCAGTATGGTAGAACAAAATATGTTGAGATAGACACTTCATCAAAGAGATTCTTGAACAAGGTCTCGTTTGCATTCCCTTTGTCAAGTCTGAAGATCAATTGGCTGATGTTTTCACCAAAAGCCTTCCTACCAAGGCGTTTCATCCTATTATGGTCAAGTTGCGTATGACTGATATCTATTCCCCAACTTAAGGGGGAGTATTGGAGTTGCAATATGATTTATTTCATATAGGTTCATCATGTCTAGGTTCGGTGTATCTCTACCTACCTTACCTACTTTATTTGGTGTATCTCTACCTACCTTACCTACTTTATTTCCATTCTTAGTAATCTCTATCTCTATAAATATAATGGACCTCTGTCTATTCAAGACAAGTCAGACCATTATTCAATAGTACCCAAGGGGAAATCCGCAATGTTTCTAAGAGTCTCTCGAAGAGGATCTTCAATGCATGTGAGGAACATAAGAGACTAGTGTTTGTTTATAGTTAAACCCGACATAGAACTAAAGGAAAGAAGGGCATTTGTGATGGTGATGCGTGTCGAGCGCTCAAATTAAATTACCTTACTTTGAACGTAGATAGTAGCAAGTAAGGGTCAAACCCACAAGGATTGTATGATCAAGATTAAAATGTTTAATTAACCTAAAGAGAGAAAAAAAAACAAATGAAAATAAAATAAGACTCAGAAAGTAACCAATTGTTGTACTAAAATAGATTCTGATTAATCTTATTAGCACAACTTCATTGGCTATTCTATGTATGGAGGGGGGTATGTTTGCAGTAGAAAAGAACAGTAATTAATTATCTAAATGCAAGAATAAAGAGCAAGGTAATACAAATATCAAAGATTAAACCAATAAGAGAAAACTTCGATCAAAAGGATACTTACACCATCTTCATAAACTTGTTCATCGACATAAAGGATAATCAATTCCAATTGAATAATCAATCAAGAAAATTAGGACTAGGCCTAAAATCCTTAGTCTTTCCTTAAGATTGGTCTATTAAAAGATAGCTTATTAATAGCACTCTTACTCTTAAATCAATCTCAAGACTAGGCTCTCGATTTGATTCAGGAATAACAATAACAATTGGAAAGACGATTGAAATTAAACGTTAAGCACACACCAGCGTGGTTTAATTATTTTAATCTGATTTCTCCTAGGAATATAACATTAACTTGTCCATTAACATCAATCCCCATTGCTACTGACATAGAATCAATTGATAGCAATTCAATTCTAATATAACAATTGATTAAATAAATAAATCAATTAGTAGTACTCCTAATCAACCCATTCATCAATCATTATACACATAAATTGGAAGAAAAAAAAATTCAATTAAAAATCAATAAATAAAAACAAGTCTCACAAGTTTACAATGATGGTTTCAGCTCCGTCTAACCAAAGATAAGAAAGTTAGCCACACATGACTTCTTCAAGAACACAAAAGAAAGAGAGTTGTTCTTCAGCCATTGTCTTCTTTCTCAATCACTCTTGAATGCTCTTTACATAGGCTTTACATTGTTTAAATAGCCAAAATACAAGACTAAAATTGGTATGCCTAGATTTGACAACCTTATTACATAGAAATAAAAATTAAACAAAATCTTCATTCCTAGATTAGATGAAAATCATTCCATTATTAAACAATTGTCACCCCCAAATCTACCAAATTTTGTAAGATTCCATAGTTGTGTATATTCTCCTCAAGATTTCCAATAATCAATCAAGGCCTTCCAATAGTGAACCTTCCGTGTGTAGCAACCTTCCTTCTCTGGTTTAGATTTGGATCAATTTTTCAGATTAGATTTTAAACCCACATTTGGAAGCCCAAACGAACTCTTTCCATGTCAGAATCCTACATGAAATTCAAAACGTTATTATTAAGAGTGCTAGAATTTTTTCATCTTTTATTAATTAATTAACAAGATTTCTAAAATATACCAAACTCATAAAATAAATTCTATTAAGCTCAATAAGGTATAAAACACCCTAAAAATCATAATGCAAAAGGAATACAAAATATAAAATTATACACTTATCAGATGGCCACAAAGGACTTCACATTTCATTTAAAGAAGATCATGATGTCATCCGCGAACGCCAAGTGAGTTAAGTTGAAAGCCTTGCACCGAGGAAAATAATCAATATGCTTTTGTTGGGCACTCAATTTAATAAATCTTGAAAAACCTTCCAAGACAATAGTAAATAGGAGGGGGACATAGGGCACCTTTGCCAAATACCTTGCCGCACATTAAAGAATCCCACAGGACTTCCATTGACTAAGACTGAGAGCCTAGGAGAGGAAATACAGTTCCAAATCCACTGGCAGAATGTGCTATGGAAGTTCCTTCTGGCCATGGCTTCCATGAGATTCTCCCATCTGACATGATCATAAGCTTTGTGAAGATCAATCTTTAAGATGGCAGCCGGAGAATGATTTTTCCTGTCAAAGCCCCGAGCCAGATCATTACATATCATGATATTATCCACAATTTTGTGGCCTTGGATGAAAGCCGATTGATTGAGCTAACAATATTACCAACTACCTCTTTCACTCTAAGAGCAAGAATTTTGGCAATAATCTTGTAAATAGGATTGCACAAGGAGATGGGTCTGAAATCGCCAATGGAGCATGCACCCTCCTTCTTAGGAATAAGACAAAGGAAGGTTTGGTTAACTTCTCTAACTTGAGTTGGGTTGGAAGAAATAACTATGGACAGCCAATAGGAGATCGACCTTGATAATATCCCAAGAAGCCAAGAAGAAACCCATACTAACCCATCTGGCTCGGGGGCTTTTTGAGTTTTGATAGACTTCACTGTAGCAAGAATCTCAACTTCGGAGGGGAGGGCTGCCAATCTGGTACTTTGCTCTTGGGAGATGATTGAACCAGATAAATCCACAGGAATACTCTCAGGGGGGGATAAGGCGGGCTATACAACCTATGGAAGTGGTCTTCAGCCATTTTCTTGATTCCAGGCACATCCTAAATGATAAGACCTTCCTTAGTCAACAGAGAGGAGATATGGTTTTTGTTGTGATTGGCTTTGACTGATTTGTGGAAAAAATTGGTGTTTCTATCACCCAACTTTAGCCAACTGATTCTTGATTTCTGCTTGAAGAAGCTTTCCTTTTGAGTAATCAAAGCTACCAATTTTAGGGATAAAACCTTTTCTGTTGCTGCCAAGGCACAGTCACCTGCCTCATGCTGAAGTCTAAACTGAATATCATTTAAAGCTGGCCTACATTCCTGCACAGAACTTGATACATTTCCAGCACAACTTTTGTTCCATTGCACAAGAGCCCGTTTGGTCTCCCTCAATTTCTGGGTAAAGCTTACCAAGGGTTGCATAGAGTCCAAAGTAAATCTATCCCAAGCATATTTTACAACGACTTGGAAGTCGTCATGTGAAGACCAAAAGTCAAAGAATCTGAAGGGTTTGGGCCCAAAAGAGATATATGGAGATATGGTAAGGATAATCAGGCAGTGGTCAGATATTCCTAAAGCTTCAAAATAGGCCTTCGAGGATTTGAACAAAAATAGCCATGTATCATTTCTATCAAGCTTGCAAGAAATCCTTCGGTCGCTACTCCTTTTATTGGACCAAGTAAATTTCATCCCAACCCATTTCAAATCCACCAGCCCATTGGAGTCAAGATAGGCTGCGAAATCACCAACCGACTGATCATCAAACACACCACCTTCCTTCTCATGAGAAAACCTGACCACATTAAAGTCTCCCATAATACCTCATGGGCTCGTTCCCATGGTCGACTGAAGCATACAGATATCTTCCCATAATCTTCTCCAATCAATTCAGAGTTAGAGGCGTACACAGCAGTAATGAAGAAGGCACTTGAATTAATCATTTCATCAACTTTAAAGTGGATGAATTGGTTAGACATACTAACCATGGTGCAAGAAATCTTGGAGCTGTCCCAAAGAACCCACTGCCGGTCATTCCTGTGATAATTGTAGTTACTTGCGATTTGCCATCCCGGAGCTATGGATTTAGCTATGTCTTGAGCATTGCTCTCTTTAACTCTGGTCTCTCCAATAATACATAATGAGAGGTGGAGCTTTTAATGTATGACCAAACTTCAGCTTGCTTTGGAGGAGAATTTAATCCCCTAATGTTCCAAAAAAAAAAAAAAAAACCCTTCATCATAATATATAGAGGGATAACTGTGTCCCACGACCCAATTAGGATCGATTCATAGTATTTGCACCCGACGAGGCTTGTCGGGCTTGGTTGTCTTAGAAGTAGGACTACCTTATGGTGGAGTGTATATAAAATTTGAAGATTAGTGTAATCTTAGAAGTATCAAGCTATTGTTTTTGTCTGTATTGTCGTTGAATGACATTTTTATTTTCACACATCTTGATTTTGTGAAAAAAATCATATGATTCTTTATTTATGTGACAATGATGACTTGGTTGTCTGTTTTCTGTTATTATAACTTCTTATTCCTTCATTTTTCATCTGTTTATATGTTGTAGTTTTCATTTGGGGTAATACCAAATGTGAGGGCCAAAGGAAGAGCATCAGCAAGGGTTGCTGATCTTCTGAGCCACATGGAAGGGGAAGAGCCAGTTAACTTGTCAGATGTAATTATATGTACATATAGCTAGTTTGTTAAAATTGGTTTTGCTGTTTAAGTGCTTTGATGGGTGCATCTTACACTCATTTACTTATATTGTTCTGTCACCTCAGATGGGAGCTCCAGAGATTAATACACTAATCCTGTTGGATAGAGAGGTAAATTGTTCTTTCTTGGAAGCTCAGTACTGGTAGTGAAAGCTAAGTACTTTGGCCAGAGTCTTGTTATGCAAATTTTGGATATGCTGCTTCATCTCACTTTTATTCTGGTAAGTAAATGTCTATCATAGTTGTCAAGGTGTCGCCTAGGCATTTTCAAGGGACTAGGCAACCGATTGCCAAGTTTTCTAGGCGCCCAGACTTGAAATTCAGAGGAAAAAGAAGAAGGGGGGGGGGAATCTGGTGGATTTATGTAAAAAAATCCAAAATCTGGTGAAGATAATGTGTACGCCACTCTTGGAAAAGAAAAATAAGAAAAAGCAGCAGCAACAACAACAATTGCCATGCTGCCAACTAGCTGTTACCATACTGCTGGAAAATAAGAAAAAGAAGCCAGAAAAGAAGAAGAGAAGTTGCAGCAACAGCAACCGCCATCATTGCCACTGCTAATGAAGAAGAATAAGTGGAAGCAGTAGCAGCAACCACCATCATCACTGCTGGAGAAGAGGTGATGAAGCGGCAACAGCAGCTACCTCCATCAATGCACAACTACTGAAGAAGAAGCAGCAGCCGCGACGACCATCTTCACCACCACCGGAGGAGGAGAGGCATACTTACTTGCTTGTTGGGCCTTGGATGAACTTCACCAAGACACAGAGGCGAGGGTGAGGAGAGTGGCCGAGTTGCAGAGCTGGATGGTTTAGCTGCAGAGGAAAATGGTTGCAAATGAGATGGTTTACTTATTTTACACATAGTAAAGGAAACAAAATTTTTATTTTGCACATAAGTCCTCCTTTAAAATTAAAATTAAGGGGCAAGAACTAAGAATTTTATACCTAAAGCCCCCATTTACATGGCATGCCTAGATTGCCTAGGCGTCATTTGGGTTCCTGGCTTCTGCCTTGGGTCGCCATGACAACTATGGTGTTTATTACCAAATTCAATTTTATGTTCCATAGTGAGTTTTTATTTATTTATTTATTTTTTAATTAATACTAAGAAACTTGAATGGATTAACTGGTGTCAGAAGTTGAGATAGTTAATATTCAAGATATCTTTTGAATTAAATAAAATATTCCTCAAAAGCTTATTGGCCCGAAGTAATTCGTAATTGAATATTCTTTTGCATCTTAGCAACCGAAACCTATTTTTAGATTACTAAAGTACTTTGTTGAAGTGGTCTATATCTCCCGCTTTTTTAATTAATATTTTAACCTTTTAGGTGTCTTTTCTCTTCTTTCTCCAAATTCTGTAAAATTAGGGCACAAGTGTATCATTCACTTGATTTGGACTTAGTCTTGGAAGTTTTAGTATCATCATCAATGTCATAGAGTTGACAATTTTACTGTTGGGTGTAGACCTGTCCCATGGCATACATCAATAGCTTACTCTTATTTGCTTTAATGGAGTTTGTGGCTCTAGCTTTTTAGTGGGACATTAACCATATTCTTCATATTCATGGGGATGATGCCAATAATTTAAATCCCGACTTTTTCTTGGAATTTCCTCTCAATTGTTACCTTAATGCATAAAACTAGTTTCTCATCTAGTCAATTTGGAGCTCCCCTCCTAATTATATGTGATATATACCTTCAACATGGGGATAGATATCTAGGAACAAATGGACTCTGGGTTATATGGAATGGGTTATTGTACCTTAATGCATCAGGGCTATAGGGATTGGGTTGTATTCTTGTAGATGGTGGATAGTAGCTGAATTATCATACCCATGGGGTCCATCTTTGTGGTTAACATCGGGGAGGGAAGCATGAGTCCCACAGTATGTTTATGAATATATGGCCAATTTCAGTTTCTTGACTTCTATTCAGGACTATGAATATATGAAGTATGGGTGCTATGGCAACTATAAAGGATTCCAACGTAAAAAAATCCACATAGCACTGGTGGAAACATAACATGGTGCAATCATCCTTAGTTTAACATGTGTAAGAGTTTCACTGAATTTTCATGCTTTTAGCCCCAACTTCCCAAATTTCGGCAGTTCTGCGCGAAATTGCCAATCTACCAAAATTTCTGGTACTACTTGTGGAGAATCATGAGATGATGAATTATGGTTGTCAACTGTATCTGTCCTTACAAAAAGTTTGTTGGTGATGATATTTTTACTTCTATTGTATGCTCTTCTACATAGGTATATGAGATAATCCATTGCTTAACCTATGAATACCTTTTTGAAGTTGCCTGTGAATCCATCTTTATTTGCTTGTTTGGTGTCAGGCCTCTGATATGTATCATATTTAACTGTTGCATCTTTCCTTGTGCAACACTGTAACTATAGGTTCATGAACAAATCAGCTAGGGTTCCACCTCTCACCTTCCCCAAAGCAAAGATCCATTTGACTGGCATATTCTTCCGCTAACTAACCATGGGCCTGAGGTGGGATCTCAAATATTCTTGAGCTTTCACAGGGGCAAATAAGTGGAACTCCACAATGATGTTCTTTCCTTAAATTTTTTAATAGCTAAAGTTTAGAGTAGCACTAGGTTGAGCTCACCTGAACGTGCCACTAATAAGGATTACTAGGGAAGGCATAATAAAGATTATACATGCACCAAGGACAAGTACATGCAAAAGCCAATGGAGAATTTTTGGGATACTGCTTTTTCATTAAGCTCAATTACTTTTGTTACCCATGCATTTGTAATTGTTTGACTAATTGTTATTCTCATTCTATTGTGTAGTTGTATATAATAATGGTTATGTGGATATTTGTTAAAAAATGTTTAGAAGTTATATTCCTTGTTCTGGATGCAGGTGGACATGGTCACACCTATGTGTTCTCAGTTAACTTATGAAGGTTTGCTTGATGAGGTATGCTTGTTTAAATACTAAATTATTATTCTACATGTTCTGAAACCATAGAAAGTGGAAGTATATGTTATGAGTAAAGTACACAATAAACATCGTGTTCACCTCTTACCATAGGAGTTACCCCTAGTCTTTTTACATAATGCCTTCTGCCCTTTCAATGATATCAGCACGCTGTAGTTGGCCATGTAATATTTTCTTGTTGTTGGATTTGTCATGGTCTTTCTCTGATAGTCTCAGTGCAGTTTTTGCGTGTCAATAATGGTTCTGTGGAGCTTGATGCGTCTATCATGGGTATCCAACAAGAGGGAAAGAAAGTGAAGGTTCCACTTAATTCAAGGTAAATTGTTGTCCTTATAGCTTGATGATTTCTCTTAATTCAAGGTAAATTGGCTTTTTCCTATTTGACATAATTGGGTGTTTATGAAACTTTTCTTTGTTCTTGAAGTTCCTATTTGTTAATCCTTTCCCCCCTAAGTAATATAGCATGATTGCTGTTCCTTACTTTTGAGCATCACAAATTTGAGTTATATGTTGTAAAGTTGTGTTTAAAGAGCCACCATGGACGTCACATTTTCCCCCCTTTGATTTCAACTAATATTGTATTATTATTGATTTATGAACATTGTTATATAATATATATTGTGGAGTGTTTCCTGAGCCATTTATAAATCATCCTCTCTTTTGGCTTCATTTTTGCATTCTTCTTAGTTCTGGATGGTGAGATTGCTGAGCCTACATTGCTGGAATTCTTGAAAGACATAAGTTATTACTGCAAAAGAAGATAAGTTGGGATGCTGAATTTGAGGTTAGGGTTTCTCAATTAGAAATTTGGGTTAGCGTCAATTGTTAAGGATAGGGATTAGAGATTTATGGGAAATTAAAGTTGGAGGTCTTGACAACTGGAAATAGGGTTGATGTAACGCCCCAAGTTTCTGTTTTTATTTTTTTATTTTTATTTTAAGAATAACAATAGAAAAAAAGAAGGAATATTCATATTACTATGCCTTAGGTTTAAAATAATGGCTTTTTAATAAGTTTTGGATTAGAATGTTCTACTTTAAATTCTGATTATTGACCAAAAACAGGATTAACATCTTAATTGTTAATTAATTTACATTTAATTTAATAATGAGATAAGTTTCTTGAAAGACTAAATCACTAGTTGTATGTGGGACCCACTACATATGGCGATATAGTTGGATTAGGAAACAAATCCTAACTAGTTGTATGTGGGATCCACTACATATGACAATAGAGTGGGTTTAGGAAACAAATCCTTGGCCATAAACTATCTAATTAGTTACTAGACAATAAATAGAATACAAATTTTAATTTGTAAGAGCAAAAAGGAAACGTTAGAGAGAGGGAGAGGAAACAGGCGTGAAAGAAAAGGAAAGAAAAGAAATAAAAAGGAAAAAAAAAGGAAAAGAAAAACGGTAGACTTTAAAACCGAGAGTGAATGAGAGGAAAGAAAAAGAAACAAAAAAAAGAAAAGAAAAGAGAGAAGACGATAGACTCTAAAACCGAGAGAGAGTGAGAGGAAATAAAAGGAAAGGAAAAAAAAGAAAGAGGAAAAACGATAGAGAGAGAGAAAGGAAGAGAAGAAGAAGAAGAAGAAGAAGAAGAAGAAGAAGAAGAAGAAGAAGAAAAGAAGAAGGAGAAGGAGAAGGAGAAAGAGAAGGAGAGGAAGAAGAAGAGAAACCAAGACCATATTTCAGAGTTACAAGTGAGTACTCTCTTTTAATTTCAGAGTTATGGATCAGTTTTACAAGTAGGTTCAGTCCAGATTTTTATGTGCATACCAAGACCATATTTTAGCTTATGTAGTAGATTTTTATTCCATATACCGAAATTCTATACCAGTCTATATTACAGATTTATACTATGATCAGATTAAGTTTATAGTCTCAGTCTAGTATCGATTCTCATATCAGCTTATATATAGATTAGTATATATACATGCATCAGTTCATCGCAGACTCTTATAACTGCCAGTCTTATATATATATATATATATATATATATATATATATATATATATATATATATATATATACCAGATTCATATGTATCAAATCAGATTTCGTATGCAGTCCATATTGTATATGGTTATATTCAGTCCTTGTAACAGATTTTATAACAGATTTTTAATAACAGTTTAAGCACATATATATATATATATATATATGTCGACCTACATATCAAGTGTATGTTTACACATATTAGTTTTAGAGTTTTGTAACAGTAAATATGGGTATCAATTACATTCCTGACTTTATATGCCGCCCGTGTTTTCAGTCTATACTTTTATATAAGTCAGTACTTATTTATCAGTTATTCCTCAGCTTAGCATAGCTTATTTTAATTATTTTATTAGAAAGGTTGTATAGGGTTTGTAAATTTAATTTCAGGGACAAGTACTTTGTTTTTAAATATTATAGACATTAGACTGCCACTAGTAGGTTTTTGGACGTGTCTTTACTTTAATTTATGGGTTTGACTTGGTGTGATTTGTGACGAGTTGAAGTTAAATTATAAAATTTTAAATTATTTTGACCGGTCGTTAGACCAGTGCCCGTGAGGGCTGCACTTTTACCTTGTACAGGTTTGGGTCGTGACCGTTGATTTGTATGAGATCATCTTATGATGATTTCTCAAGGAGGATGATGGGGTAGGGGTTATAGGCTGGGTATTTTATTGGCTATGCTGTTATCTCATAGATAAAGATTTTGGATGAGATAGTTGAAGATTGGGTTGAAAAGAACTAGGGTTTAATGGTGAAGATTAGGGTTTGCAGACTGACTAATAGGTTCTATTGTAATCACCACAATTGAGCTCTGTGAATCACACTTCACACTTCACACCTTCAGTGCTCTGAATGTGTCTTGATACTTATATTGCAAGAGATTTAGATTGAGAGGTAAAAAGCATGCAAGAGACATCTTTCATTGACTGATGTGAAAATCAAATTCAAGAGGCCGTTAGAATTCTATGGATTTCCAACTGAATCTATTGGGTTTCTCTTACTTATTGGAATCTAAAACAGAGAGGAAAAAAATAAAAAAAATAAAATTGATGGCAATTATCCATGCTTAGGCATAAGCTTGAAATGTGAAAATAACCTACAGTAGCATTACAATGAGTAGACTATAGAGCCACGATGCCTAAAGTACTCTTGAGGCTTCGAATGTGGACATTTTGAATACGTCTACTGTCTAAAACCACAATACATCCAAACCATCCTTCCCCTTAAGTTTTTGATGGATATTCAATGGTTGGCTACATTGGACCACTGATTCTATGAAACCATTCATGAAAATTGATCTACTTGTAAAAGAAGAAACTGGCCATATACAACAACAACAACAACAACAAAGCGTTATCCCAACTTAATGGGGTTGACTGCATGGATTCTTCCC
The DNA here is from genome assembly GCA_028583415.1 of Protea cynaroides. Taxonomy (NCBI): domain Eukaryota; kingdom Viridiplantae; phylum Streptophyta; class Magnoliopsida; order Proteales; family Proteaceae; genus Protea; species Protea cynaroides. The sequence goes on along the minus strand of CM053269.1, from coordinate 61,548,589 downwards.
CTCCAATCAGCTTTGTTCGATGTCATACTTTAAACAAGGCCTAAGTTATGCATGTCTTTCCTCACCACCTCCCCTAGGTCTTTTAGATCCTTTGACCTGAATCAAATCACTCCTCCATAGTTGAGCATCTAAAGGCTTCCGTTGAACATGGCCATACCATCTCAAACAGCTTTTTCGAAGCTTATCATGTATCGACGCTACTTCCAAGTTCCAAGTTAGCTCTAATATGATTATTCTTTACCTTATCCTTTTTGGTTTTGCGACACATCCATCTCCACATCGTCATCTCAGCTACGCTAAGTTTATCTATATTATTCTTCTTAACTGTCCAAAGTTTTGTGCCATACATCATAGCCGGTTGAATGATTGCCCTATAAAATTTTTCTTTAAGTTTTAAAGGAATGCGTCGATTACACAACACTCCAGATGCACCTCTGTACTTCATCCATCCTATTTTAATCCTCTGTGAGACACCATCTTCTATATCACCGTCTTTATTTATGATTGTACCTAGATACTTAAAAGAATCACTTTGCAGTAACTCCTTCTCATCATTTTTCACCACCTCATTATCCGTGCTTGTGTGACTAAAGTTAGTTACACACCATATACTCAGTTTTCGTTCTACTAATCTTAAAATCTCTTGATTCCAATGTGGATCTCTATAACTCCAAATTGGCATTAATCTTTGCTTTTGTTTCATCCACCAAAACAATATCATTGGCAAAAAGCATGCCCCAAAGAACTTCATCTTGAATGTCTTTGGTTAAATCGTTTATAATAAGGACAAATAAATAAGGGCTTGAGTTGATCCTTGATATAACCCAATTGTAATTGGGAATTCACTACCTTGATCCCCCACGTTCTCACATTAGTCACCACTCACCACATTATAATACATATCCTTGACTATCTATGTCCACATATTTGCCTGAAACACTTCTCTTCTTTAGTTCTTGCTAGATTAACTCTCTAGGGATCCTGTCATAAGCTTTTTATAGGTCAATAAAGACCATATGGAGCTCTTTCTTGCATTCTCTAATCTTTTCATGAGTTTCCTAACTAGATAGCTTCTGTCATGGATTTACCTCGCATAAAATCAAATTGGTTTTCGGTAATAGTAGTTTCTTATCTCATGTGAGTTTCAATAACTCTCTCCCATATTTTCATAGTATGACTCATTAGTTTTATATCTCTGCAGTTATTGCAGCTCTGATTATCACCTTTATTTTTATATATTGGAACCACAATACTTCTTGTCCATATAGCTGGCATTTGCCTTACGCTCATAATCTTATTGAACAGCTTGGTTAGCCAAGATACTCCATAGATTCCTAGGCTCTTCCATACTTCTATTGGGACCTGATTTGGACCTAGTGCTTTGTCTACATTCATCCTCCTTAAAACTTCTTTTACTTTTGACACCCTAATTTTTCATGTATACTTACGATCTATGGTGTCTTGATGGGTAATGCAGCCTTCTAGGACACTATGGTGTCTTGATGGGTAATATGCTGTAGAAATAATCGTTCCATTTGCTTTTTAATGTCTTCACACCCCATTAGAACTCACCATATGTATTTTTAATACATCTAAAAAAAAGGGGCGTCCCAGTGCACGAGGTTTCCGCTACTACAGGGTCTGGGGAGGGGCAGAGTGTACGTAGCCTTACCCCTGCAATGCAGAGAGGCTGTTTCCATGTTTCGAACCCTTAACCACCAGGTTGCAATATGACAACCTTACCGTCATGCCAAGGCTCGCCCTCTATTTTTAATACATTTAACATGGTTTAAATTTCTACTCTTCTTTTTCCTCATCTTAGCTATTTTACAGATAGCTTTTTCCCCTTCCTTAGTACTCAGATTGTTATAAAGATTTTCATATTTCTTCGCCCTGTACTTTTCCCACAACCTTATTGGCTTCATTTCTTGTAAGTCCATACTTTTTTAGATCCTCTATGTCTTTAGTCTTTTGTCATGTTTTAAAATTATCTTTCTTAGCTTTGATGGTTGCTTGAACCTCATCGTCCCACCACCAAGATTCCCTAGGGGAATGACGTTTTCCCTTCGATATGTCTAGGACTTCTGCAACAACTTTCGTAACACAAGTGGTCATCGTGTTCCACATTGTATTAGTGTTTCCTTCAAAGTCCCACTTTCCTCAAAGAAACTGGCTACATGTTTGGCAATATATTGAAATGTGGATTATGATGAGACACAAACATTTCTTGCTTTCCAGGGATAGGAATTCTTCCTAGTGCTGCGGGCTTCTTCTTGATCTGCCCAGTAGAGGTGTCTGATGTACAGATACATGAGAAAATCCCACTTTGAAATTGGATTGGTTGCCATAGCATCTGAAAGTCTTCCATTTTCTTCAACAGGCATTCCAGGATTCTTTCAGATTTTATGAACTTGAGAAAAATATTGACACCCTTTGAGATAACCATCCAGAGATTATTATCTTCATAATGGAGCATCATCCACATAAGACATAAGCATCTATAAAAACTTTCAGGCCATCCTTTTATTTAAAAGCTTGCTTGAACGTTAAAATAGTTTGGCCATTGACTAGAAAAAAAGGGATAGAAAAAGAAGAAAGGAGAGCCAAAATTCTATATATAACTTTACATGATCCTTTATATACTCTAACTTGATATTAAAGGAATTTTTTGGGGTTTTGGGCAAAAAAATGCTTAATGTGGTAAGCTTTATCTTTTTATCTATGAGGGACATTGGATGTTTTTCTATTTCTTTCTGTCTGTATTCTTTTTACTTGAATAATTCAACACCAAGCTTTTCTTTTTCGGATTTAAAATCTTCACTCTTCTCTTTCGTGCTTGTGATAAAAATTGTGTTGCCCATTTGTCTTTGCTTGGCTCTTATTTTTTGGGGTCGTGGAGGGTTAAGGGGGGGGGGGTACTTCATTGGAGTAGTGTGCATCTGTTATCCCTTTATAATCTTATCATAAATCTGTCTTCTTGGTTCAGCTGCAGGAACATCTAATTTTCCATATTTTTATAAAATTTTCAGTGACAAACTATTCAAGGAGATACGGGATCTCAACTTCGAAGTTGTTGTTCAGGTTGTTCAATTACAATCGTGCTCATTTTCTGGATTGTTTATCTGCTATTTTCCCTTTCTGAACCAGATAAGGTTGCATTTTCTTCTTTGGAGCACCATGTGTTTAGTTGTTTTTGGCAGTATGATTGCAGGTTCTTCGTCAAAAAGCAACATCCATGAAGCAGGATTATAAAGTAATGAGTAATACTGTAAGTCAGTAAGAAAGCAGTTCATAGCTTGTCTTCCCCTCCTACCCACTTCCTCAATATCTACATTTAATGGAACTGAATCAACTGATCCTAAAATTGGGATCACATGATAGATGATACCCATGGCGCTACGGGTTCTTTCTCATGAAACTGAGGTTCCGAAAGGTTTTAAACAAACTTGTACATTAATGTGTTAGTTCTTGACCAAAATAGAGTTTGTTGCAAACTTATATTGTGCCAGTAGTCATCAGGGGACTGTCACTTGTTAATTTTAAGATTTATGCTCTTGCTAATTTCAAAATCAATATATTTAAAGACAGACTGAAGGAGATGTTCTGGGCTGTTGGTAGTGGTGGGATAATCTAAAACAAAATAAAATTCAGGTGATATCATATGTAAGAGTTACATGGGCATCACCAAAGCAGTTATGGAGTAGTGATACGGGTGACATTTCTTAATCAAAGGGTATTGAGCTCACAAGTTTCTACCAAAAATTTAAATAAGTATTTTCCCCATATATGAGCTATTGTGTAGTCTGTCTGAACCAGATGACCTATGACTGATCAACAATTCTTGACCAGGAACCAGATTGTTCAGCTGTTGTGGTCCAGTCTGGCTACCTTTTCCAATGGTCCATGAAGAATGAAATTTTTGTTTAAAATAGTAATGCACATCATAGGGTTGCTATATTATAAGAAAAGTTGTTTCCTTCTACTTTGGCTTAATTAATCGGTGCAACGATATAATGGAATGCTATATTTTGTGAACAGACTCAGACTGTCTCTGAATTAAAGGACTTTGTCAAAAAGCTGAACTCCTTACCAGAAATTACTGTAAGTATATTCTTTCAGATTCTTCATTGTTCTTCTTGAAAGTGATTCCCTCATGATCTTAGGTTCTATTATGGTGATGATTGCTTCAGAGGCATATCAATCTGGCTCAGCATATGACTACTTTTACATCAAAGCCTTCATTCCTGGGACAACTTGACATAGAGCACACAATCGTGGAGGCTCAGAGTTATGACATGTAAGTGAAATTTATACTTCTGTCCTCACTTCTGGGTTCTTTCTGTTAAGTTCATAAAGTCCTTGGTGATTGTTCCCAAGACCTGGGATTGAGCATCATCTTCACCTCTGTTGCTAGTTGTTGGATCAGAAAGTATGAATGAGTAATGATCTCCTCACTCCAATATCTTATTTAAAATGAAATATTGAAAGCAAGATTACAATAATATCCCTAATGACAATAATAGAAAAGAAATAAAAGAAATAACCAACAACTTGTTGCATATATATTAGTCATGCACAACTTGGATGATAATGGATGAAACAACTTCTCTGGGAGTCCTTTGGTAAAGATATCAGCCACTTGATCACTTGATTGAACATATGGAACACAAATCTGTCCACTGTCCAATTTTTCATTGATAAAGTGACAATCAATTTCCACATGCTTGGTCCTATCATGCTGTACTGGATTTTGAGCAATGCTAATTGCAGTCTTATTGTCACAAAATAACCTCATAGGCTGGGAAATACTGATACCTAGATCCTTGAGTAATCCTTGTAACCATAATAGCTCGCATATCCCCTGAGTCATAGCTCTAAACTCGGCCTTTGCACTGGAATGGGCTACCACATTCTGCTTCTTGCTGCGCAAGTAACCAGGTTCCTTCCAATGAATGTACAAAATCCTGAGGTAGATTTTCTGTTCGGATTTCTTGCCCAATCTGCATCAGTATAGGCATCAACCCTGAGAGGACCCTAAGAAGAGGGTAGGATTCCTCTGCCAGGAGCTGATTTCAGATAGTGTAATATTTTGAGGACTGCATTCATATGGGAAATATATGGGTCATGCATGAATTGACTCACCAAACTAAATGCAAAGCAATATCAGGTCGAGTGTGGGTTAGGTATATCAACTTCCCAACTAACCGTTGATACTGTTCTTTGTCTACTGGTGTTCCCTTCTTTTCTTGTAGCCGAGTATTAGAATCAATTGGTGTCTCACAAGGCCGACACCCTAAGAGACCAGTCTCAGAGAGAAGATCAAGTATGTACTTTCGCTGAGACAAATAAGTACCTTTGGTGGAGTGTGCTACTTCAATCCCAAGAAAATATTTCAGTTTTCCTAGGTCTTTGACTTCAAACTCCTTTCCTAAGAAGGTCTTTAGTTGTCTAATCTCTTCATTATCACTGCCCGTAATCACAATGTCATCTACATACACTATAAGAATTGTGATTTTCCCTTCCTTTTGTTTAATAAACAATGTATGGTCAGCATTACTTTGTTTGTAACCCACTGAGGTCATAGCTTTGTGAAACCTTCCAAACTAGACCCTAGGTGATTGTTGGAGCCCATAGAGGGATTGTTTCAGCTTGCACACTTTTCCTTCAGTAGCTAATGATGCAAATCCTAGTGGGGCGGGACATCCATGTACACTTCCTCAGTTAACTCCCCATGAAGAATTGCATTATTGACATCCAGCTGCTGTAAGTCCCAATTATAATGTATTGCATAGGCCAGAATGACACGAATAATAGTCATTTTTGCCACAGGCATAGTTGTCAAGGCGTCGCCTAGACGCCTAGGCGTCCGGGCGGTTTGTACAGGCCTGGGCGCCAGGGCGCCTTGTGGTGGGCGGCCAGACAGGAACGACATTTATCAGGCAGTACTTATTTATGACTAATATCATTTAAGTAAATGAATTACTTAAGATATTATTCATAAATAAGCAAATACCCCCCTATTTGAATCCAATAAAAATAGTCTAAAATTCAAATTCTAGAAGGAAAAAAAGTCAACCCCCCTGTTCAAGAACAAAAACCATATTTTTGGGTGCGAGGGCGATTTTCAACTTTTAAATGCTAGGCTTTTTTCTAAATATAAAAATTCTATAAATCTTATTATAATAAATCATCACTAAAAACCAAGAGTGCGCCAAAATAATCTTTTGCTTTGATGCCCAAAAAATAATTTACATTCAGACGACTTTAAACAACATTCCCGTATTCCGAACAAGGTTTGACCGGAGTGTAACTCCTTCATTATAATTTGGATTCAAGCAATCTCGGATTTGTTGGAAAGCTGATTATGCTAGCTTTGCAACGAATTCGAGATTGCTTGAATCCGAACTATATTAAAGGAGTTACGCTCCGATCAAATTCGTTAAAAGTACGCAAATGTTAGTCATAAATAATTGTTTACTTAACTCTAGACACAATCCCAGGTCTTAGTGTACATTAGTAAACTTGGGTCCACACCACATATTAATTAAGTTGTCTTAAATGTTGATTATTTATGTGGAATGTTGCATATATATAAACATTAATATTTTAGAAATAAAAAAAATGCACTGAGAACGCCTTGGTCGCCTAGGCGGGCGCCTAGGCTAGGCGCCCAGGATGGCCCCAAACGCCTTGGATCGCCTTGTCGCCTTGTCGCCTTGACAACTATGGTCACAGGAGCAAAGATCTCCTGATAGTCGATTCCATAAGTCTTTGTGAATCCTTGGGCTACTAATCTGGCCTTGTATTTCTCTTTAGTCCCGTCTTCTTTTTTGCTTTACAATAAAGATCCACTTGCACCCAACATGCTTCTTCCCTGGTGGAAGGTCAACTAAGTCCTATGTCTCACTTTTCCTCAAGGCAGTCATTTTCTCTACCATGGTTGTTTTCTATCTCGCATCTGTAACTACATCTTGCCATTGTTTGGGAATAGATACAGAGGTAAAGTAGAGACAAAAGCAAGATATGATGGAGACAATGATTTATAGGAAATATATTGAGATATAGGATGCTGAGTATAGGACCTAGTAAGTAGTACCTTTGCGAAGAGCAATAGGTAAGTCTGACTCGGAGGGAAAAATGTTATCAGACGGAAGGATCTCATTCTCTAAAACAGTTTCTGGATCCAGAGCTGGCTAAGGGATGTGTGTAGGTGCGTTGATGATGGTGATCTTTCCCTGCTTGATTCTGGTACGACTATAGACTTGTAGGCGAGGTGGAGTATCGTTTGCTTTCTCTACGGCTTCTAGGCTGGGATGTTTTTTCAGCAGAGGGTTTAGTAGAAGGTAATGTGTTCTCCCCCTAAAGTGGAAGGGGAGAGGCCATAGGTGTGATAACAGGTCCATCTTTCTGAAGACTAAGCTCCCCCTAAAGATGGGACGCTGGGTAGTAGGAAAGGGTCTCATAAAAGAGTACATCCAATGAGATGAAAGTGTGTCGGGTGAGTGAGTGATAACATTTATATCCTTTCTGGGTTGGAGAATATCCCAAGAAAAGACAACGGAAACCCCGTTCAAGTTTTTCTAGGGATCTATGGTTGCGTGCATAGCACACGCAGCCAAAGATCTTAGGAGAAATATAATATAGGAGGCATCATTGAGGAGAAGGGTTAAAGGTGAGTGATGACCCAGGACTGGGGTCGGGACACGGTTGATAAGGTAAGTTGAGGTAAGGATGGGATCACTCCAATATTGTGGGGGCACATTGCCGGCAAACATCAATGCATGAGCCACTTCGAGGAGATGGCGATTCTTCCGTTCGGCCACCCCATTCTGTGCAGAAGTATCAACACAACTGGTCTGGTGCAAAATACCATTATCCGTTAGATAACGCTGAAATTCTCCCTCAAGGTACTCTCTGCCGTTGTTACTATGTAGAATCTTGAGAAATGATTGAAATTGAGTCTTGATCATCTAGTGAAATTGGCGAAAACACTAAAACACTTCACTCTTATTATGTAGGAGATATACCCAAGTGGTTCTAGAATTATAGTCTATAAATGTAACAAACCAACGATGACCAAAAATAGAATTAGTTCTAGCTGGTCCCCAAACATCAGAATGAACTAAATGAAAAAGAGTACTACTGCGTTTAGATGAAGGACTATACGAAGACCGAGTTTGCTTAGCTAGAATACAAGTTTCGCAAAAAAACTCGTATTGTTTACATTTATTAGCTAAAGAAGGAAAAAAAAACTAGATAAAACTTTAAAAGACGGATGCCCGAGCCACTGGTGCCACTGTTGAAGGTCGGAAGATGCCAAATAAAGGTGATTTATTGGGCTTGGGTGAGGGGAAACTGACTTTGGGATGTCTTCCTCAAGCAAATACAGACCACCCTGCATCTTACCACATCCAATCGTCCTCTCTGTTTCGAGATCCTGAAACAGACAATAAGAAGGAAAAAACGTAACTTTGCAGTTTAAAACAGATGTAATACTACTGATAAACATGAGATTTATAGAAAATTTTGGAACATGAAGAACAGACTGCAAAGCTAAAAAAGGAGTGCACTGAATGGAACCTTTCCCTGCTACAGAGGAGAGAGTCCCATTCGCCACACGAACAATATTAATTTCAGAATTAGGAAAGTACTGATGAAATAAGCTATGGTTAGCAGTCATGTGGTCCATGGCACCAGAGTTAATAATCCAAGGATTAGAGACCATTAACGCACAGTGCCCACTGAAACACATACCTGATCGAACAAAGTGAGAACCTGGAGTGGTAGAGGTAGGAGCAGGTACAGACGGTGATCCAGAAGAGGCAGCAGATGATGGCTGAAGCAAACGACTGAGGGCCTGAAGAATGTGATTGTCATGTAGTGGGGCTGTGGGATCAGCAACTGGATGAGCTTCAGTCTGATGTGCCTATGAGCCCTTGAAGTTCTTGGACTTTTGCATACCTTTTCCACGTCTCTTTGCTTCAAAGCCTACTAGTTTACCATGGAGTTTCTAGTATATGTCTTTTGTATGCCAGAGTTTGCTACAATGTTCACATTTTACTGTATCTTTAGATGCAGTAGGGCCTTTGTATGGTTGAGTAGTTGTCTGAAGGATAGACCTATCAGGGACAGGAGGTGATAACATAGTTGTTTATCTTTGATCCATGGCATAGGCCTGCCCAAGAGTAGGAAAATGATCCTTGCTGAGGATCTGTGAGCGGATAGGTCAAGCTTGACATTCAGTCCTGCCAAAAATGTATAAACTTTGTATTTTTCTTCCCGTTTCTTAAAAAGGGTAGCATTTTCTTCACACTTGGCATGTATGGAATCATAAAAGTCAATGGTCTACCAATGACTCCTTAACTGAGTATAATATTGAGACACTGTTAACTTTCTCTGGGTAGTTCCATAAACTATTTTTTTGCAGAGCATAAATTAATGCATCATTCGCACCTTGGGAATATGTGTCCATTGCAGACTTCCAAATCTGTGCAGCTGTATCCAATAATAAATATCCCTCGGCTATGACAGGTTGCATGGAATTAAGTAGATATTGCGTCACTAAGGAATTTTTAGCATTCCATTTGTTCAAAGAAGTATCTTTAATAAGGGGTTTAGTCTTGGCTCTGGTGAGATAGCCAGATAACCCCTGAGCCATAATACAAAGTTGCGTGGCCCGAGACCACTTAGGTAGTTACCACCATTAAGTTTTGTGGTATTAGTTGGAATGGTAAGATTTTTCATTTTATAAAAATCCGTTCCAGCAGATGTTACGTCAATTGCCACTGCAATCACAAAGATAAAAAAAATTTCGATTTGGTTACTCAGTAAAACCCAAAAAATTGATATTGATAATAGGCTGAAAAAAAACGATATCTGGTGATATGTGTCAATTAACCATATTAGATCAATCAAACCTTGTGTGAAGAGGAATCGATCTCTTTAACAGAGATGTCGTGTATCAATCTTCCGGGAACAAGAGACACATCTGCAACAAGTTTCGATCTTTATACATAATCAGGAAGAATCGATGATGGCTATTCGTATGATCTCTTCAAACCATAGTTCAAAATCTGGGTTCTCGCGGGTATCTTGACCCTTGAGAAAACCCGAGATCTCGATGAGATCCTGCTGAAACTCCCTAAGGGTAAAAATGGGAGTTTCGGCATGTTTTTGATGTTTTTATACATGTTTGCGATGTTTTAAGGCCATTTTAAGGCTATTTACTGTAAGAAAATACTAATTTAACATATATAAACACATTTGAAGCATAAAAACTAATCACATTGTGGCAACAACAGGTGGAACCATAGTTGTCAAGGCGACAAGGCGATCCAAGGCGTTTGGGGCCATCCTGGGCGCCTAGGCAACGCCTAGGCGACCAAGGCGTTCCCAGTGCATTTTTTTTTTTAAATATTAATGTTTATATATATGCAACATTCTATATAAATAATCAACATTTAAGACATAACTTAATTAATATGTGGTGTGGACCCAAGTTTACTAATGTACACTAAGACCTGGGATTGTGTCTAGAGTTAAGTAAACAATTATTTATGACTAACCCAAGTTTACTAATGTACACTAAGACCTGGGATTGTGTCTAGAGTTAAGTAAACAATTATTTATGACTAACATTTGCGTACTTTTAACGAATTTGATCGGAGCGTAACTCCTTTAATATAGTTCGGATTCAAGCAATCTCGAATTCGTTGCAAAGCTAGCATAATCAGCTTTCCAACAAATCCGAGATTGCTTGAATCCAAATTATAGTGAAGGAGTTACACTCCGGTCAAACCTTGTTCGAATACTTGGAATGTCGGTATAAAGTCGGTTCGAATGTAAATTATTTTTTGGGCATCAAAGCAAAAGATTATTTTGGCGCACTCTTGGTTTTTAGTGATGATTTATTATAATAAGATTTATAGAATTTTTATATTTAGAAAAAAGCTTAGCATTTAAAAGTTGAAAATCGCCCTCGCACCCAAAAATATGGTTTTTGTTCTTGAACAGGGGGATTGACTTTTTTTCCTTCTGGAATTTGAATTTTAGACTATTTTTATTGGATTCAAATAGGGCGCCCAGGCCTGTACAAAACGCCCGGACGCCTAGGCAACGCCTTGACAACTATTGGTGGAGCCCTAGCTTAGATGCAAGTTGGAGAAGACGAGTAGAGTAAAGAAGATGAAAATAGCAGATTTTGAAGAGGATAAATGAGTCTCGGTCGATATTTTGACCGAAACTGGGCTTTTATATAAAAAACGAGTCGAACCTGGTCGAAACTAGCCGAGATTGGTCGAGAGTCGAGACCAGGTCGAGATCTGGTCGAGACACCGTATCGAGGTGAGATCTCGTCTCGACACCCTCAAGATCTTGCTGAGATCTCGCCAAGATTTTGTACTCTGCTTCAAGCACACATCCCATCAACAAGGGATACACGGCAACAGAGAATAACAAATCCTTGGGGAGATGTTTAGTTCATAGGTAAGAGATTAGAAATAATGAAAAAAAGGTTTAGTGAATGGCGATGGGTTTAAGGATTAGCGGTAGGTTTAGGGTTAGATTTAGGGAATGTCAATGGGTTTAGGGGATGGTGATGGGAATTCTAAGTGATGGCAATGGGATTAGGCAGTGACGGAAGGAGTGTAGAGGACTTTAGGGTTGTGGCAGTAGGATTAAGCAATGGCGGTAGAGATATAGAGGGTTTTAGGGTTGTGGCGGTGGGATTAAGCAGTTGCAGTAGAGATACATAGGGTTTTAGGATTGTGGCGGTAGGTTTTGGAGGCTGAGAAGCATAGTTGTCAAGGCCATCCAAGGCGTTTGAGGCCAGCCCTAGGCTACCTAGGCAACCAAGGCGTTCCCAGTGTATTTTTTTTTATTTCTAAAATATTAATGCTATATTAATGTTTATAAATATGCAGTATTCTACGTAAATAATTAACATTTAAGACATAACTTAATTAATATGAGAAAACCAACAAATAATGAATAAAGTATAAGATGTAAAGAAACATATTTATAATAAACAAAAAATCACAAATCAATAAAGTAAGAAGTTAGAATTTAGAATTTAGAACATTATAACATATAAGTAAGAAGCAAGACTGCAAAGAGGAAGACTATAATGTTACTTTCCTCTATGATGCCAAAATAAGTGCATGTGCCTCTATTCCTTTAAAAGTAATAAATCCTGCATTAAAAATATATGCAGCAAGATTGCAAGAAGGAAATTCTCGTGTATCTAAAATTATCCTAGGCAATGCAATAAGAATAATAACTCAATAAAAATCTACATCCAAATTCAAAAAATTCTATAAGTTAAATCAATCATTAAATTAACTATTGTCCGTTGCATGTTCTTGCTTATCCCTCCACTATGATCGTTAGCCTTGTGTTCAAAGTCATCCTCAACATCCTCATCATCATTAACAATAACATCTTCCTCTTCTTGAATATCTTCATGATCTGACTCATCTTTAACTGAACCCCTCCTCCTAACACGGCATGTATAGTGGATATTGCTTCTAGAAGCTTGGGCTCTTGTTACTCTATTGCGTCCCTCAGTAGAAGCTGATGCCCCCATTACTCTATCAACATCACCCCATGTGAGATCATCATGGACTATCTTCTCCTCTTCTTGGCCAATCATCCACTCACAACTCCAGTCCAATTCATCTAGGAGCAGGCGATCATAATTTCTGTTTTGTTCACGCCTTTCATTAAATCTTTCTGGAAGACATCTATTGTATTGGATGTAGACAAGATCATTTAGACGTTGATGTTCAAGCCTGTTCCTCTTCTTGGTGTGTATCTGAAGTTATAAACAATATAGATCATGTCATTCTTTTCTAAAAGACTAAAACTAGTACATAACGAAGAAATATAATATTTACAAAATAAAAATTGTGCTTAGTATTTACAAACTCAAATGTACTCTAGTTGCGCTCGCAACCATAAGAAGAACAATACAAGCCTAGAATGCGGGATGCAATCTTCTGAAGTTCAAGGGTGTTGCATCTATGACTATACCACCATTTGACTATAAAGTATAAAGTACAATAAATTATAAAGCTAAAACTTAAACAATAAGCACTAAACTGAACTTTTTAAATTAAAATAATACTTACAAGTACTAGGGATAGCTTGGTGTCTAATTGCCGTTGGACTTACAAATATGTGTTGGATACGTGTATAAGAAGTTGCCTGATCAATAATCTTGTCTTGCAAATTTGGATTAGACACCATTCTTGCAACTACCTCATTGAATGCAAACTGGAATTTCCCTAGGATTTTCCCTTGCCTGTTCTCATCAGGCTCATCATCAATATACTTAAAGAATATTCCAGGATTAAGAAGTAATGTAGCAAGATGCAAAAGCCACCCCGTCTGTATCTCCCAACGCTTATCAATGATGCTGATCACTTTTTTCCACAATCTTCCTTGACCACCAAAATGTTGTTGTATTCTTTTTTTTTTTTTTTGCCTCTTCTATTGCCAAGTATATTTTAGGCATAACAGACTTCTCATCCCCATCCACAATCCTCAATACAGCAACAATGGGATTGGATGCTTTTAAGCAATCTTGCACACGATTCCAAACTTGGACAGAAAGCAATGTATCAGCTACTTGTTTTCTTGCCTTTGTCTTTGCCAAATTACTTTTTGTCCAATCATCAGAAACAAATAATTGCTTCAAAGCTTCTTTGTGTTTCAATAAACTCTGAAGTGTTAGAAATGCTGTTGCAAATCTGGTTACTCCATCTCTAGCAGGATCTTAAGCACCAATTTTAGCCCTCATAGCATCAAGAAGATGGGTGTATCTATAGATTAAAGTTGTGACTCTTCTACCCTTGGCTATTAAACTTTTAAATTCATCCATATTCCCTACTTCTTCCAACATAAGGTCAAGATAGTGCGCTGCACAAGGTGCCCAACATAATGTAGCCCTCTTTTCCATGAGTTTACTTATAATTTGCTGCGTTGTCTGTAATCATTTGGACGACATTTTCTTCTCTAATCTTTTCAATTTTATCGTCTAGCAATTTAAACAACATTTTAGCATCATGAATATGTTGAGATGCATCAACAGATCCAAGAATAAATGTCTCATCTGGACAGTTAACAAGGAAAGTAATCAGATGTCTTCCTCTTTTATCTGTCCATCCATCAGACATCAGGTGGACCCATACTTTTTCCAATACACTTCATATTGCTTTTTCATTTATGCAATTTTTTCTTTTTTATATTTCAACAAAGGCACTCTCACCTCATGATAGGTTGGGGGCTTGTATCCTGACCTAGCCTGTGCAATGGATTCAACCATTATCTCAAAGTTCTTGCACGTAACAGCATTAAAAAGAATCCCACACTTATACATCCTTGCAGCAATGTAACCCTCAGTTTTCTTTTCTGCTCAGGTGATAGAAACCGACTGTGCAATGTAGTTTACCTAGGCTCCTTCATTTTCTGATTTCTCTCATGAACTACTTCTTCAGGACTTTTCCTTACATGAGCATCCATTGGACCTCTTACTTGTTGGAAGGAAATTTGCTTTCTTTTAGAAGTTGTTCCAGACCTTGGGGTTGGGACAATTCTGGATTCTTCAGATGGGGGCGGGGGCTGCAAATTCCCTTATGTTTCCTCATTAGGAATATCCAAATCATTATTCTGAACAGGATCATCTAAATCATTTATCTTCCTCTTCTAATTATGTACAATGTATTGATGCATCTCTCTTGAAATCTCAACAGTTACCTTGCTACACTTGGCTGCATCACCAAAACCACCGGCCAAATGTTGCTTCAATCTTTTGATCCCCTGGTTCATGTCTCTACCACATAGAGTACATTAAACTATATTCTTATTTGCCGGATTTGGCCAATAGCCATACTTCTAGCCAAGATATTTTGATTTAGCCTTCTTGGCTGGATTTTTACTAGGATCACTAGCTGGATTTGCAATACTTGACGGTGTAGCATTACTACTAGTAGCAGGATCTATATTTACACTGATGCTGCACAGTGCACAAATAGAAATATACAACATGAACATACAACATTAACTCACATTAACATAACATTAATTGACATTAACATTAAGGAAATGCTTGCCTGCTTGGACAATGATAGAAACCTTGGCTATGGTTGTTCTAAATCCAAAAAATTGTTTGATAACCCAATCAGTCTATTGAACCCAATACCCTAAGTTCTGGTACGGGCATCCAACAAAGAAAATAGAGTAATATAGTAATACACCATTGACCATTTTTCAACATAACTATGTTTTTTAGAAAATTGTGTGATAAGTGTTAATTGATAAATGCTCTTTCAGTCGCAACTTGTAGGTGCAACAGAGAAAAAGAGTTGACAATAAAAAAAAAATAAAAAATTGGGGTGCAGGCTTGCAACAGTCGATAGAGGAGAAGAAGAAGAAGAAAAGAAAAAAAAGCAGTTGCGTTGCAGAAGAAACGAAAGAAAAAAAAGGAAGGTGCAGCAGTCGGCAGAGGCCAAAGAATAAGAAGAAGAAGAAAAAGAACAGAGTCGACTCAGACAATCAGTCGACATTCAAAAAAAAAAAAGGCAGAAGTAACGAAGGTGTAGTAGTTGGTAGAGAAGAAGAAGAAGAAGAAGAAGAAGAAAAAGCAAAAGAAGAAGAAGAAGAAGAAAAAGAAGATGAAGATGAAGAAGAGGAAGAAAAACAGAGTCGATAGACTCGACACGACATTAAAAAAAAAAGTCAACATTCCAAAAAAAATACGTTGTAGAAGAAACGAAGGTGCGTAGAGAAGAAGAAGAAGAGAGTCTGACACTCGACATTAAAAAAAAAAGTTGACATTCGAAAAAAATTGCGTTGCAGAAGGAACGATGGTGTAGTAGTCGGTAGAGAAAAAGAAGAAGAAGAAAAAGAAAAAAAAACAGAGACATTCAACATTGAAATACGATAAACAAACTAACAGTAACAAAGACATTCAACATTGAAATACGATAAACAAACTAACAGTAACAAAGACATTCAAATCGAAATAAAATAAGTTAATAACATGCAACAAGCACCATTCTTACCTGAAATACGATTGTCGGAAGGAGTACAGCACTGCCGGAAGAGGAAGAAGAACCGTTATCGGAGACTTGAATGTCGCAAATCGGAGAGTTAGTGAATAGCCTAGTCAAAATGACAATTCGATTTTCCTTTGTGAAGAGCCTAATTTTCCATGATTCGGTGTTTTGTGTACAATATATTATCGTACACAAAGCCAATCTTAAGCTCTATTTTAGAATCTAATTTAAAATAATAAGAAACATAATGATATAAACATATTACTATACACAAAACCAATCTTATGTTTTATTTTAGAATCTAATAAAAAAATAATAATAAAAATATATTACAATACACAAAACAAATTTTATGTTTTATTTTAAAATCTAATTAAATAATAATAATAATAAAATAATAATGTAAATATATTACAAAATAATTTCAGGCGCTTCCCCTGGCTGCCGAATCAGAGTCCTTGCTATTTCACCAAAGTTACTCTCTTACTTGTAAGTTGTAACTAACTTGTAGTTGTAAGATGTGAGGACTCGAAAGTTTTGGTTCTGGCCTTCTGGGTTTGAGTTCTCTTCCCTTGAACTATGTGTGCAATTTTTTGTAGAGAATCTGGAGATATGAGCTTCACTAGCTCACTGCTTCGTTACATGAAATGCAGTGGTGTGACTACCTGACTGGTGTATTCTGTCTGTACTAGTGTACTCTGTAGGAAGGTACTAGGGAGAGCACGTTGGAGCTCCTCATCGAGATCACCTAGTCTTTGGCTTTTTGTCGAGCTCTACCTTCTATATTGGAAAAATAAAATCTTTTCCGTCGTATTAATAATTTATATTTTATACACAAATAAGCTTTTACCAAAAAAATAAAATAAAAAATACACATTGAAAACAAGGTGGGCGCCCATACATTTTGGGCGTCCAAGGCTTAGGGTCGCCACCCTGGGCGACCGCCTTTCTCATGATCATAAGGAGCCCTGGCGTCTAGGCCTCTAAAAAAGGCCCGAACGCCTAGGCGATGCCTTGGCAACAATGCTGAGAAGGGCGTCGACAGGAGGGTAGATGGTAAGAGAAGGTGGCAGTAGCAGTTTAGAAAAGAGAAGAGAAGAGAAGAGGAGAGAAGGTGCGGCGGTAGCTTTAGGTTGGCTCTGATACCTTGTTGGATCAGAAAGAATGAGTGAGTAATGATCTCCTCACTCCAATATCTTATTTATAATGAAATACTAAAAGCAAAATTACAATAATATCCCTAATGACATTAATTGAAAAGAAATAAAAGAAATAACCAACAAATTAAAAGATCCTCCTAATGACTTAAGTGGGCGACATTTACAACACTAGTAAACCTTGATTACAGTCCTGTGAGGCCTACATAGAGGGGGTGAGGGGAGGGGAGAAATTTACACTATTTCATTTCCCTTAAAACTTCTTTATACTCATTTGAGCCTCTGGACGGTGCAGAAGGATGTAACTAAATCATTAGAAAAGAGGGAATAGGTATAAGATCCAACATAAAATACCATTGCATTCTAAAAGACCGACTGACCAAAAGCATCATCCTCCACTTTCAGCACTTGAAATTTGTGAGATGGGATAATCCAACCATGCCTAGTTGCAAAGCCATGCTTGGGATAACTGATGCACTAAGAGATACTGACCTGGGCATCTGTTGAATTAATTGTTAATAGAGGATGGAAGTGCATACTGCATGGATCTCCTTGATAAGCGAAGAAAGTCTCTGGGGGCAATCCTACTCTGTCATCATCCAATCCTGGGGCAATTGCCGGGTCCTCTTTTACCATCGAGTTGTAACACTTGAGAAGGCATTGACAGAAGGCCCAAGAGTAATGCTCTAATATCTGCCTGCCACAAATCCCTGGTCTCTACAAGCCTAGGAATTCCTGGATCACTTTGCTTGTCCCTCTCATTGGGTGCACCTGAGATACCAAGGAATTCCGATCATCGTTGTCAAGGCGTCTCCTGGACGTGACCTAGGCCTCTAGGTGCCTTGGGCACCTAGTCGGGCTACCAAGGCATCCAGCGACCTTCCAACACCTTGGGTCACCTTGTTGCTGTCATTAAGGCATCTAGTATCATTTTCAGGTTGTATAGTTCCCTTCGGGACTTCTATTAGGAAGTTGTATTCACTGTTTTCCTGTTAGAATGGCTTACTATGTATGGTTCTATTGAATGCAAACCCCTAAAAGAGTTTTATTTGTTTCTATGTTTCATTTAGAAAATGGTTTTCTTACATATCCTTTTTTGAATGTTTTATAATTTTTATACTCTACATTTTATGGTGGGATATCTCATAATTTTATTGACATGGTAATGAATGCAGATGCTTTGAGTACATTGAAGAGTTGATCCATAAGCAGGAGCCAATTATTAATGTCCTTCGTCTCCTTGTGTTATTTTCAATTACAAATTCAGGGTTGCCTAAAAAAAACTATGATTACCTGAGGTAAGATTTACATGCGTGGGGGTTTTCTTTCCTCTTTGGGTTTTTGTTTCCTCTAAGGGCTATCGTAAATGTCATTTCCCGCATTTTCTAAGATATTCACTATTATACTTATTTTCCCTGTTTAGGAGAGAGCTACTTCACAGCTATGGATTCGAACACATGGCTACACTGAATAATTTGGAGAAAGCTGGATTATTTAAGAAACAGGTATCATGTGATAAAAACTGGGCTTATTTATTTATTATTGTGTGAATGAATTCCCATCCTAGTTACCTGGCATAAAGAAAAGGGAAAATATATTGAGAAAAAAAAAATCTAATAGGCTTGTATCTAGTGGATCCTTTTGTTATGGTTGTGTTTCTGATGCATATTATGAGGGCCTTGCAGGACATCAAGACCAACTGGCCTACTATCAAACGTGCACTGCAGCTTGTAGTTGAGGATACCGACACTGCCAAGTATTAATTTTATGAACATATCTCAGTTTCATTCGCCATTGCCCCATCCCATTGGTGAGCGCAGGAAATCCTGCTGCTTAGAAAACCCTTGCCCGTAGAATTTAGTCAATTTGTCTTATCAGCAAGATCAGTATTTAAAAAATCAAATATGATGTAATGATATTGTAAATATCACTCGGAAAGGCAATGACGAATTATCAAGACAAAATTCTAGATCAAGTGGTCCATTCAAATGGTATGTCAGAGAATCGATGGATTCTGATTGATCTTTTTGTTTGAGCACTTGAGACTGCACCTGTCCTTTCTGTTATTCGAGGATTTTCTCCTTGGATCTTTTCAAGCAGTTCTTTCTGTTTCTTAAATTTGTGAGCATGAGTGGTTTTATAGTTCATAGAGGGTGAGCCTTGGTGTGATAGTAAGGTTGTCATATTGCAACTTGGTGGTCACGGGTTCGAAACACGAAAACAGCTTCTCTGCGTTTCGGGGGTAAGGCTACGTGCCTACGTACATTCTGTCCCTCCTCAGACCCTAGTGGGAGCCTCGTGCATTGGGACGCCATTTTTAGTAGTTTTATAGTTCATGCCTACAAATATATATTTTATATCATTCAAAAGTCTTTTTTTCTTTTTCCCTCATTTTAGTTGATATTGGTTTTCAATGAATACTTCTCAATTGATGTCTGTTTTACAGCCCAAATGATATTGCTTATGTTTTCTCTGGATATGCACCTCTTAGCATCCGCCTTGTTCAGCATGCAGTTCGTTCTGGATGGTAAGTTCATTGTTTACTTCACAAACTCCCTTAACTGCTGTTGTAGTGACCTGGCTGGCCCTCTAATTTTAGCTTCTGGCTTCCTGTTATGAGGTCTACATTGTTTCTTTATGATGCAAGGGGAAATTTTATCATCATGGTCTTCCTAAGGAGTTTCCCCCTCATTTCTGAGTTCTTATCTTTCCATGGCCTTTTACTGATTTTCAGTTGGAGTAGAGTTTGTCAATTTAATGATCATTTGGTTTCCGATTGATGCTGTGAATTTGAAAATATAATTTATATTTCACTGACTAATATTTGGATGGCTGCAGTTTTCTTAAACGGCCCAAAATATCTGTCATGTGGTGGATTAGATGCTGTCCAAATTTTGTGGACTGGTAGACCTCAATGTCCATTGCTCACATGTCAAGTATGGGAAAATTACACATTCTACCCCTATAGTTTGGACTAATATCACCTACCCCACTGTAGTTTCTGACAATTACACCCACTCCCATTTAACTGATGGTAGAAACCCAAAAATTAAAACAGTTATACCCTTATGGTTTTAAGCTGGAAAAAATAGAAGTTACTATTTTGACTTTCTGCACTGGTTTGAATGTCAGATGCAAACACTTCACTTGATCTTTGCCGCAAACTCTCCCTTATATGCTTTTGCAACTTTGGGAACTAAGGTCTATTATTAAATTAGGTAAATTTCATTTTAATTTCTAATTGCTATTAGACGTTCTCCTAAAAGTCGGTGAAGGAGGCCATCGGGCACTTCTCCAAGATACACGATAATCGTCAAAGTTCATAGGGCTTCCTCACAGAATGCTATATGCACAGAGCTTTCCACCTATAGGGCTGCCGGCCGGATTACAGAATCCATTGCCGATTGCAATCCGACCCTAGCACTTGATCCGACCTGCATCCGGCCCTCAGGACACGGGCAAGCCTCATGGAAACTATTTGATGCCACTATGAACTGAGCAGAGAGATTAGCAACTATTACACCATTACCAAATTTTCAATCTGTAACAAAAGTTAGCAGATCAAGAAAGGGGGGGATCTGACAGCAAGAAAAGAGGACAGAGAGAAAAAGGAAGCTGGCCAAGGGCGATCATTTGGAGGTTTTGTTGGTAACTGATTTTGTCACTGGTGGAGTATTGAAGTAGAATGAAGAAAAAAAAAAGAAATCTGAAATCGGGAGAGCAGCAGAAGAAGTGGGAAGCAAAAAAAAAAAAAAAGAAAAGTCTGAAATCGGGAGAGCAGTAGAAGAAGTGAGAAGGAAAAAAAGAAAAAAAGGTGAAATATGAAATTGGGAGAGTAGCAGAAGAAGTGAGAAGCAAGAGGAGGAGAAGATTAAGCCACAGAAAAAGAAGAAGAAGACTTGGTTTTATGTGTAGCCTAGTGGAACCTTCTCCGCGAGACTTGTCAGCCAGTTCGATCATTCGATTATTTTGGTTTCAAAATTTATAAGCTCCGTTCTTGAACACGGAGGCCCAAGCATGAAAATTAATTTCTTTTCAGAACCCAATTGGGAAACCCAAATATGGACATACTCTCCAACGGTGCTAACAGCCTCCTCAACAAAGAAAAGTAATGAATTTCTCTTGAAACTCTCCATCACTTTATCCAAAGATGAAGAACGATGAAGAATTAAACCAAAAATGATAAATGAAAAACACAAGGATGCCGGGAGATGCATTCGAGATGAAGCAGAACTTACCGTTGAACGTAGGATTCAAACTTCCGACTCTCATGGCTACTCTGCAGATTCTTCGTCAAATACCACCTTATTTAATTTGTGTGAATTGTAAAAAAAATTATTGGGGAAATTTATATATTACTAAATTTAGTAAATCATCCCTACTTCAGACGGAGGTTCTCTTATTACAGAGTTCTATGCTTGTTAAGAGAGTCGGGGATTATTATGTGTCGCTCGGATTGAGGAGGGGCTGCTTGCGATGGGAAATTGGAGATGGGCGGAGGGCCTATTTGTTATTGAGCTTGTGGCATAGGCCAGATAGCCCATCAGTTTTGTCGATCGATGTGAGTTTATGGATGACCTGATGTTGATTTGATGAAGGACCAAGCAAGGATGTCGGCGTTGGTGCTGTATTGGCTTCTACAAAAGGGATATGATGTCCACGATCATGGAAGAGGAAGCAGCTGAGAAGCAGAGGCAGAAGGTTGCCGACTGGAATTTCAGGTGGTGGGAGGTCATCGTTGTGGTGGTGGAGTTCAGAGTCTCCAATGGGAGTGGAGGAGAAGAAGATGTCCTCATTGGAGAAGGGGAGGAGGTTGTTGATGCAGAAGAAATCAGGGTAAGAAGTCCGTTCATCCATCTCTAGCTCTGGCAATCTCTTTTATCAAAATAAAAAAGGCAAGAGCGGTGGAGAAGGTAAGGTTAAATAAGACATTTCAACTTCCATTAAGGGTATTTTTGTTTGTAAATTTTTTAATGTTAATTGACATCATCATCTAACAGAGATTTGTTAACGGACTAGGTCTCTATGTTACACGTTTTGAATATTAGGGGTTGTATTTGATATTGTCAGAAACTAGTGGGTAGTAGGAATTAGTCTAAACTACAGGGGTAGTACATGTAATTTTTGCATTATTAGCTTAAACAGAGTTTGCCAAGTGCCAGGTAGAGCTTTAAGAAATCCATGACGGAAGTGCACAGTTGTGGTTGGAAACTTGGAGTACAGTAGGCATGCATGGACTTATGTTTTTTTATTTTTTATTTTTATTTTTGGTGGGGGAGTACATGGGAAAGTATTTGATCAAATTAGGCTCTGAAATTTGATACGTGGCTAAGAGATAGCCACATCCAGTCCACAGGGGAGATTGAGAGTAGGCTGTATAGGAAGCCTTCCTAAATTGGGTCGTTTAAAGTAGCTCTTCCCTATTTGGATCTCATTTTTGAATGAACTTTGTACTGGTATTTTTTATCCCATTTAGTTGGGAGAAGGCTTAGCTGGGTGGAGCTAGCATTATAATTGTTGACATTTATATAAAGCATATACCCAGCACGTGGAACCATTTAGGTGTTCATATCATCTATGCATATTCTAATTTAATATTCAATCGAAGTACTGATGATTTACATATATTGGTCTGTTTGTTCTTGTATTGTTTCTGGCTGTTGAATCAGAGAGTGGGAGAGAGAGAGAGATTAAGATCTTCTCACCCCTACTTCTTATTTATAATGAAAGACTTAGAAGAACATTACAATCTTAATAGGAAACAGAGTCCTAAAGGAAACATAACATAAAAAATAATAAAAGAAATAAAATTACAATAATCTACTGGTGGTAACTAGTAGGAATTACGACACTCCCCCTCAAGTTGGTGCATATATATCATGCATCCCCAACTTGGACAGTATCATATGAAATGGTTTCCCAGGTAAACCTTTAGTGAAAATATCCGCCAGTTGATCCTTTGATCTGACGAAAGGAATATGAACTTGACCACTTTCTAGCTTTTCTTTGGTGAAATGACGATATGTCTTAACATGCTTAGTTCTGTCATGTTGCAATGGATCATGAGCAATGCTGATGGCTGCTTTATTGTCACAAAATATGACCATGGATTAAGGACATTGAACTTTCAAGTCCCTTAGTAAACCCTTAAGCCACAAGAGTTCACATATTCCCTGAGCCATAGCTCTGAATTCTGCCTCTGCACCAGAACAGGCCACCACATTCTGTTTCTTGTTGTGCCAAGTAACCAAATTTCCACCACCAATGTACAGTATCCCTAAATCAATTTTCTATCTGAGCTGCCTGTAGTATAAGTCTCTACTTTAAGATGGTCATGTGGTGAGAGCAGAATCCCTTTCCTTGGAGCAAACTTTAGGTAATGTAGAATCCTATAGACTGCATTCGTATGTGTAGAATAGGGATCATGCATAAACTGACTCATCAAACTCACTGCAAATGCAATGTCAGTCTTGGTATGTGACAGATAAATCAATCTTCCAACCAACCGCTGGCCTTTATCTGTGGGTGTTCCTTCCTTTTCCTTGAGCTTAGTATTAGGGTCCAAAGGTCATTCGAGCGTATGTAAATAGAGACTATGTTTACATATGGATCCCTACGGTTCATTAGGGCCGGGAGAGTGTGCAGATAGAGGCCTTGCATTCGATGTTGCAACTTCTTCTTCATGCATGACATGATTCGGGTCTGATCATAGAAAAGATTCTCATCAAGCAAACCAGCCTATCCTCTGTATGGGGCTTACGCGGTGGTTGGAATAGAGACACATTTGGTTGTGAATTCCAATGTGGCGGAGAAAATCATATATCTGCACGGCTCAATCAATAGTTCAAGTCACACACTCCCATAATCCATCTTCTCTTCGGAGAATCCACTTCAACTATTCGTATCAAATAAATAATACAATGAGATCACCATTTTAGTAAACGATGCGGAAAGGGATAATGACATTGATCCGCAAGAAGCTCAGGAAACTCTTGAAATAGCTGAAACTAACTTGAGTAGAGCTGAAGGCAAGAGACAAACAATTGAGGCGAATCTAGCTCTCAGACGGGCTAGGACATGAGTAGAGGCTATCAATGTAATTTCGTAACTACTTTATCATATGGACGACACCCTAATAATCCTGTCTCTGAAAGAAGATCAAGAATATACTTTCGTTGAGAAAGAAAAATGCTTTTTGTAGAACGAGTAACTTCAATCCCAAGAAAGTACCTGAGCTTTCCAAGGTCCTTGATCTCGAACTCCTTTCCCAAAAATAACTTCAATTTCCTGATTTCATCATCATTGTTGCCGGTAACAACAATATCATCCACATATACAAGAAGGGTAGTGAAAGTTTTTGATGTATGCTTGATAAACAAAGTATGATCAGCATTACTCTGAACATAACCAAATGCTATCATAGCTTTATGACCAAAACCATGCTCTAGGGGACTGTTTAATTCCATAAAGTGAGCGTTTCAACTTGCATACCTTCCCTTCGGTATTTGCATCTCTAAACCCAGGTGGACAATTCATATACACTTCTTCTGTAAGTTTCTTTTGAAGGAAGACATTCTTTACATCAAGCTGTTGCAAGTCCCAATTGTGCTGGGCAGCACATGCCAAGAAGACCTGCATTGTTGTCGTCTTAGCCACATGCTCAAAAGTTTCTTGGTAATCAATACCATATGTTTGGGCAAATCCACGAGCTACTAGCCTTGCTTTATACCAATCAACTGTGCCATCACTATTCTGCTTGACTGTAAAAACCCATTTGCACCTTACTGGTCTCTTACCTGGTGGGAGTGGAACAAGATCCCAAGTATTATTCTTCTTCAAAGCTCTCATTTCTTCCATCATTGCAGCTTTCCACCGTTCATCCAAAATTGCATCTTGCCATTTATGAGGAACAGACACAGAGGAAAGAGAAGACACAAATGCATGGAAGGAAAGAGATAAAGAATCATATGAAACAAAATTAGAGATTGGATGAAGAATGCAAGCCCTACTACCTTTCCGAATGGCAATAGGGAGATCAGAATCAGAGAAAGGAGTTTCCTTACCAAGAGGTAGTAGTTCAGTCTCTGGATCTTGGGCTGACGAAGGGACATGTGTAGTTGCGTTGATGGTAATGACCTTTCCTTGCTTGTTTTTGACATGGTTTCGGCTGTAAACCTGCAGAAGTTTGGCTGAACTGGTTATGGGACTAGCTGTAGGTGTAGGTATCGGTAGAGGTATAGGTATAGAAAGTGGTGTTGTGTCATGGTCTGCTGATGCATTAGTCGCTGAAGCTGAATCCACTGAATCCATGACTCTTTCTTGGACCTATTCTAGTTCCTCTGACACATCTTCAAACATAGGCACATCTTCAAAACTTTGCTCATCCTGCTCCCCCTGAAGATGTGGCTGATAGTACATCAGATTTTCATGAAAGAGAACATCTCTAGTAATATATGTCTTCCGGGAAGGAGGATGGTAGCACTTATAGCCCTTTGAGAGTTGCAGGATAGCCAATAAAAATACACCGTAGCCCTCGGGGATCAAGTTTTCCAGGAGATTGATGATTGCGAGCATAACAAACACAACCAAAAACCTTTGGTAGTAACACAAAGGAAATAGCACCAAGTAGGAGATCCAAAGGAGCTTTGTTTTTAAGAATTCTTGAAGGGAGCCGATTAATAAGAGAAGCCATAGTGAGAACCACAACACTCCAAAAACGGGCTGGAACATTGCTTGTAAACATGATAGCTCTAGCCGTCTCAAGTAGATGACGGTTGCAATTTGTTTAGTGGAGGATGCCATTTTCTGACAAATAGTGCTGAAATGTCCCATCAAGAAATTCTTTACCATTATCACTGCGCAGTACTTTCAGTCGGGCCTGGAACTGTGTCTTCATCATATTGTGAAATTGACGGATGCATTGAAAAAATTACTTGTTATGCATTAGATAAACCCATGTAGTCCGTAAGTAACAGTCAATAAAGGTAACAAACCAACGATGGCTAGAGATAGAAGTCTTCCTAGCAGGACCCCATACATCAGAGTGCACTAAATCAAACAAACCACTACTTCTATTAAAGGAAGGTAAAAAGGTTGTATGAGTCTGCTTAGCCAAAACACAGGCTTCACAGAATAACTCGTTTTTATTACAATGCTTAAATAACAAAGCGAATAACTGAGACAAAACTACTGAAGAAGGGTGACCAAGACGTCTGTGCCATTGCTGGAGGGTGCTGATAGTGGAGTAAAGGTGATGTGGCGTAGGTAGAGGTAAAGGTGGAGGTGATGATAGAGGTTCTGAAGGACCATCTGCAAGCAAGTAGAGACCACCATGCAATCTATCTTGTCCAATCGTCTTCCCGCTCACCAGATTCTGAATTACACACGAAGACGGAAAGAAAGTCACTTTGCAGTTAAGAGATTTTGTAAGGCTACTAATATATAAAAAATTTATAGCAAAGCTAGGAACATGAAGAACATACTGTAAAGTAAGGGTGGTGGAGCAGCGGATGGATCCCTTCCCAGATATAGGAGAGAGAAACCCATCTGTCACTCGGACTATATCTTTCCTAGAAGAGGGAGAGTACAGAAAAAAAGAGTTGGCTGAACCAGTCATGTGATTAGTGAATCAAGTGTCCATAACCCAAGGGCCATGAACGGAGGAAGCACAATGACCATCATTAGAAATACTTGACTGTACAAAAAAAGAACCTGGTGTGGTAGATGATGAAGGATGACCAGTCGAGGCTGCATTAGATGGCCTGAGAAGATGTTGGAGAGCTTGAAGTTCTTCTGTGGAGAGCATAGGTGGAGCCCCAGTAGGAGGGCAAGTCTCTGTCTGATGAGCCTGTGATGGGGCCTTGAAATTCTTAGATCTCTGCATTCCTCTTTCACGCCTCTTGGCCTCAAAATCGGCTAGTTTGCCATGCAATTTCTAGCAAGTTTCTTTGGTGTGTCGTTCCTTTCCACAATAGTCACACCGAACTGGTTTGAGTAATGCAGAGCCACTTAGCTGGGTGGTTTGGAGGGCGGACCTTTCTGTTGGTAGTGAGGGCATCATAAAAGTATGGCGCATATCCACAGATTGAATCAAGGCATAAGCCTGTTCTAAAGATGGGAGAGGCTCCTTATTGAGGATTTGAGTATGAATTTGATCAAACTCAATATTGAGTCCAGCCAAAAAATTATAGACCCGTAGTTTATCCTTTGCAAGTTTCATTGCAGTAGCATCAGTGGAACAGGCAGCAGTAATGGTATCATAATAATCTAACTCTTGCCACAGACTTCGGAGTTCAGAATAATATTGGGAGATTGTATTATCTCGTTGCTTGGTTGCACCGATCTTTACATGGAGATCATAAATCAAAGAATAGTTGCCAACCTGGGAATAAGTTTCCTTGGCAGCTTTCCAAATTTTCCTAGCATTAGGTAAGAGGACATAACCCCGGCCAATTTTGGGCTCCATAGAACCAATTAAAATGGCAATCACAATGGAGTTCTCAGATGTCCATTTATCATATAATTTATCTGTGAGAGGGGGTGCCTTCTTTTTACCATTAATGTAACCCAGTAGGCCTCTTGCAGAGATTGCCATATGTGCGGTTTTAGATCACATTAAATAGTTGGTCTCATCCAACTTAATTGGGTTAAGGGTAATAGTAATGAATTCTATTTTGGAAGTTTCCATGGTAGGGAAACAACTTTTCTGCAATTCCAAGAACAAGCTGACTAATAAAGTGGAGTAGAACAATGTAATATGTGTTCGACAATGTAAAATACCTTAATAGAGATGCCTCAACAATATATCATCACGTAAGGCACTTTTCTGCAACTCCCCTGTTGATGAATAGAGCCATGTAAAGAATAGAGGATATTTTTTTTCCTCATTTTTTTTTTATTTATTTTTTTTTTTTATTATTATTATTTTTTTTACATAGGCCCGACGATATAGGCAGAGGATGGCCCACGATGCTCAATTCAAGAAGCCGAATAGAATCTTTTTTTTTTCCCACATAGGCCCGACGATATAGGCGGTGAGAAGGTTGCAGGTATGCAGGTACAAGGATGGTGGTAAGCGGTAAGTTGCAGGGATGATGCGGGTTGAAAGGAAAGCAGGCGGAAGGATTCTTAATTGCAGGTGAGGGTTGCTTCTGTTCTGTTGATGCACATTGCAGGCGGTGGGCTACTGAGTCCTTCAGTGCAAGGAAGTTCGATGGCGGCAAGTGATAGGGGCGGTATCGGGTAGTGGTGATGGACGATTGAATATGGCGGCAGTGCTTGAAGAGGGAAAAAGAAAGAAAAAAGAAGAAAGGGGGTGAGAGAGACCTACGGTTGCTCTGATACCATGTTGAATCAAAGAATGGGAGAGAGAGAGAGAGATTAAGATCTTCTCACCCCTACTTATTTATAATGAAAGACTTAGAAGAACATTACAATCCTAGTAGGAAACAGAGTCCTAAAGGAAACATAACAGAAAAAATAATAAAAGAAATAAAATTACAATAATCTATTGGCAGTAACTAGTAGGAATTACGACATGGCCTTACTGACCAGAGCTTTAGAAGGGTTATTCCCTAGATGACACTTCTTTCTCTCTACAGCCAAGAACTAAGTCTTGACACCATTCTAAAGAATTTGAATAATCTTTCATATCCTCTAATTTGAGCTTCATCAAAAAAGGAAAAAAAAAATATTGTAGGGAAGAGCTCCAATATGACGGGATCCATGTCTCAACAGGCTTGTTTTGCCATACATGGACATGAGTTTGGACAACTCTTCTGTCAGATCGGGAGAGGCAATGGGAAGAAGACTGTGAAGTGGAATGACAGTTTAAGTGCATCTATTAGAAAGCAGTTCAGTTTGATTTGTTTCAAGGTTATACAAAACAGGACATATTCTATTAGGCAGTAGTATCAAGTCTGCGGTGGACAGTATTGTAATTTCTTCTTATGTGACATTTGAACAATCTGGAGATGAATTATTGCTTGGAGCTCCTTCAATGACTTGCCAATTCTGTCTGTTCACCCACAGAATTCAGATATGAGGGTTTGGAGGGATGACTGGAGGCCTATTTGCTCAAGTTCATTATGTTTTCCTTTTGATGAAATGGAGGTACATTGAGAGCAAAGAGAAATATGGAGGGAGGTGCATCATGTAGGGTCGAAATCTTCTCTTGGATGCTTTAAAATAAAATGTATTGTCATTAGAAAACTCAAGACAAGACAGAGAACCTTGGAAAAGATTTTTCTGACTGCACAATCTCTACTAAATTCATTTGTTAGAAGTCACTAGGTTTCAGTGGTTCAGAAATAGTATTAGTGATATGAAAGAGGCATTCATGTGTAGTAGTGCGGTACCCTTCACTAACATCTTCATTTAGGTATGCTCTCTTCCTCTTCCTCCTTTTCCCTGATAAATCTCCCAGGTTTTTAATTCAATAATTCGGAACATTTTTGGTACTCATGGAAGTTTTGATGGAAATCTAATTAATTACTTGTTTTCAAGATGAATCTCATATATTCTTTAATGTTACATAATTGACCTCTCAGGCGCCCAATCGAAGAAATTTTGAAGGTTTTGCCTGGACCACATTTGGAGTTGAAGAGAGTGAGCATTTATCTTCCATGTCAAATTTATTATACGGTTTTCCAGTGTGTTGCCCTTGAAAAGAAAAGTCTAATGGCACTTTCTATTTTCTTCTTTATAGGGTGGATATTCAAGCAGCTCATCAATCGATGCTATACCAGGCACACTGGGGAATTTGGACAAGTATACATCACTAACTGATCCTTAAAGATAGACTTCTGTGGCAACTGTTTTTTTTTTTCCCATTGTTTAATTATATTTCTTGTGGTTTTGGATTTTAAAATTGTGGCAAAATAGCCTGGGTGTGAGGGAAGGCTGTGCACATATGACTGGGAAAATGCTCAATTGAAGTTTCACAAAATTTATGACAATGGAACCATCTATCCCTGAATTGATACACAAATTATTAATGATATGCTGCATATGCACACTTGCCTCATAATTAGATAAGGGGTTTCTTGTGTTATATTCCTACTAATTTTTCAGATAGTTTTACCTAGCAAGTTATCCCTGTATATTGATTTATTTCGTTTTTGGTTCTTTCTTTATTATTTCATCTGGATAGACTTCCCTCTATTCAATAGTTTCTATGCATTCAAGGTTTGATGTTATATAGACCTCATCTGAGACAACTCAAGTTACCTCAAAAGCTGAGTTTCATGCGTTGAACCCTTATTTGCTCCTTTGGTCTCTGATATGTGCAGGGTAGCACATGGGCAGCGCTCTCTTGTACTGGTTGTATTTATTGGAGGAGTAACATTTGCAGAGATATCCGCTCTTCGTTTTCTCAGTGCTCAAGTACAAATCTTCTGACATGCCAGTTTTCGAGAACCGTCATATTAACAGTAACATGTGCTCTCACACACACACACACACACACACACACACACACACACACACACACACACCCAGATAAATGGATTTACCTACTTAGGAGCAAAGTCTAGAGATTGTGAAATTTGACCTTCGAAGCCCTTCAGAACCAAAGTCCATGATAAGTAATTCCTCGATCTACAAAATCTTGTGCCTGAGGCATTACAGGCTACCTGGAGGAGGTATTTTGGACTCAAAAGCTGCAATAGGTGAATCTGAGATTGGCTCCTTGAGTTGCCTGGAGTTTTTCTGATTTCTTTCTAAAAGCATCTTCATGTGAAGTGGTAGCCTGTCATCCCATTAAGCAAGTTTATCTTTACAGCGTTTGATTTGCCCTTTTACCAAGGACTTCCAGTTTTAGAGATCCTTCTAGTTGAGAACCTATGGCTCAGTTTGGTTGCAAGGAATTTAAGGAAAGGGAAGTGAAAATTTTCAAACTTGAAAAGGAAACTTGTATAACTATAACACAACATGATTGTATAAATTACCTAAATTTCTTACTATATTTAATAATGATACTTCTTAGATGTAAAATTTATTTTACTTTTGAAATGCTAGGGATTTGGATGCAAAATAAAGGGTAAGTGGATAATTAAATATGGGATAATTTTGAGTTAGCTACATAGTCATGGGATAACATATGCTGTAATGATTATAAAAATTTCCTAAGTTTAATATTTCACTTTCCTTCCCTTTAATTCTCTTTGCAACTAATCAAAACCAGGAATTAACCAGTTATATTTAGGTTGCTAGACTAATGAACCCGCAACTTTTTCCACATTTGGCCTTCTCTCTCCCAGGTAATTTATTCTTTCATTGTTGATATTCAACAACTACTCTACTTTGTGCTTTGCAGGAAGGAATGGCATATGACTTCATCATTGGGACAACAAAAATAGTAAATGGTCGCTCGCTGGTAGAGACATTCATGGATAACCTCAGTTGAACACGGTCTGAAGAACAAAAGTTCATTTAACTGATCCTTGACCAGAGACCCTGACTAGCCGTTTTCTTAGAATGTCCATACTCGGGATTGATCTGCAGTTGGTGTGTATGAAAGCAAATACCATATAATCTGGCTCGGGGAACTTTAGCAAGCGGCTTATCTAGGGTGTCTCGCATTGGGGTGCTAGAACCATTGTATATGGATGGGTAACTGAAATATGAGAAGGAAAATTTTTAGAATGCTTTTCATTTCCTTCCCCCATTCCAGTGTGTTATTAATTTTTTTTTTTTTGGGTGGGTTCATGTATTAATTATTTTGTGAGAGTGGATTAATCAATATTATCACCATATTTTCGACGGAGAAGATTGCCCATTGTATCTAAGTTATTGAGCCCATTGATTTCCTTTTTATATTTTCACCCCCCCCATCTAAGTTATTGAGCCCATTGATTTCCTTTTTATATTTTCAACATCCCCCCCCACAAAAAAAAAAGAGAATTTTCTCTCTTCCATTTCTGAACTTTTATGTGCAAGTATTGTGTACTACTACTTGAGCAAATTCAAGTATTTGGTATAAGATTGGATCGGCTGACTCGTGTATGGATTTCTATGCAAACTTCTTGTAATATTATTATATACAGTATGAGTGATGTGTTAGTATCCCATTGGATCTGACATCAGTTTTGGAAGAGTGGAAAAGTGCTTTCGTTCTTGTGGAATAAGAAGCTTTCTTATCTTAATGGTATCTTAGTGCGTGTATTTTATTCCCTCGGAGTTATTAGAATGGGATTCATTTTTTGAGGAATGTGAGTTGAAGCAATAACAAACATGCGGATGCCGTGTCTGATATCTGGATGAACATTAGCTGGATGGTATCTTGTTCCACTAATAGTGGGAGCGGATTGTCCGGTTGCTTGCCCCAAAATGATCTGGTCCAATGGGGAAATTCCAATTCATTTAGGTTTTTAGATACAATCAAATAGATTGCCACGACATATTTTAAGACCCCAAACTATGTGATTGAATAAATCTTCCTCTATCTGTTGTGGTCAAGGCTCGTTCCTGTTCTTGGGTGGAGGCTCGTTCCTGTTCTTCAAACTCCAACTCGTATTTTTCATATAGAAATCACTTCCCATCTCTTTCTGCTGCCGTGCAAGCTGTAAGGGTTTAAAGTTCCATCCTATTCGTCATCTCCCTTCCAAAATTACAATTTGCCCCTCAAACTTTGATAAAATTAGCTCTCCGTGATACGAAGGTTAAACTTTAACCCACTTGGTTTAAGCTTAGAATCTGAGTATTAGTATTTTAACTCTAAAGCGGTCGGGTTTCATTTATTCCATTTTCTTCGTTCTCTTGTCAGGGATAGAGTTACAGGGAGGAGAGGAAGAAAGATCCACACGAATTGCACAAGTCTATGCTTTTTCTCAGCTTGCCTTCGTTTTAGATTCCCATTTGAAGTGATTTTTGTTAAGGTGCCCTTCTTTCTTATGTGAGGGTTTTGTTTCTTGTTTTGTTATCTTGTAGTTATTATTTTATTTGTCATTTTACTTTCGAGGTTTAGTTGATAGTTTAGGTTTTATGTGTCTGCTTGGTCGGATGTTATTGTTCTTCTGATTAAACTTTGGATGCGTTAGGGTTTCTGACAAAAAAAAATGGTTTCGGACGCGAGTAAGAAGAAGGCAGCCCAAAAGAAGGCAGCTGCAGCTGCTAAGAGAGGAGGAAAAGCTGCTGCATCGTCAAAGGCGGGATCTTCTGCAGCAGATGCCCAGAATGGTGGGGGAATCGACAAAGGAGTCGGGTCCCTTCAGATATCCGATCGGACTTGCACTGGTGTGCTCTGTTCTCATCCTCTGTCTAGAGATATTCATGTAAGTGTGATCAACACTGGCTTGTTGTTCGTTTGACTTTTGATAGTTCACTTCTGCTATGTGAATGGAGAATATTAAGTTCCGTAAAATTAAATATCATGGACATGCGGACTAAGTAAATATGTGCGAATCACTCGAACCATGCTGGTGTCTAAGGGTTGCCGCTTGAATGCAAGTTTTGTACTGTTTTTACTGATTGTGGAAGATGTTGTATGTTTATCAGATTTGTGGGCTGAAATATCATGCATTCCTTTGCTCTTGTGTTTTCCTTACGAAGGTTCTCTGGTATTATTTTATTCTCTGCTTGGCGGATTTAAAGAGCCTTTGAAGGAGATGCTAGGGAATAACAAAGTTTATAATGCAAGGCTTCATATTTTTGTCTGCCTGCGGAGTGCTTTTTTACTTCCCTCCCTCTTGATATATTCTGTTTGGCGATTTCGTCCTTTGGTACTTTGGGCCTTGTCAGCAGTATAATTTATTTTCTTGTTTCTGTTCTTTTTTTATTTGAATTTCTATGTGGAAATTAGTTAAACTTAGCTTAACCTGATGATATTTTTGTCTCATAACTTGTAAGGACTTGAGGAGGTTTGACATTTTACGCATCATGATTTTATTCAAATTGCAGTCTTCTTAAGTTATGTTTCACCATTAAATCAGTTAACATTCTGCCGTACTTCTAACTAAGTTCACTTTATGGTGCAGATAGAGTCCTTAACGGTTACCTTCCATGGTCACGATCTCATTGTGGATTCTGAGCTGGAACTTAATTATGGAAGGTTTTTCATCAACTTCTCTTCATGTTCGCTCGTAGCATTAAGTGGATGCGTACCACTAATACTATAATTTTCAGGCGCTATGGATTACTTGGACTGAATGGATGTGGGAAATCTACCCTCCTTGCAGCAATAGGGAACCGAGAACTTCCCATTCCAGAACACATGGATATCTATCACCTAACTAGGGAGATTGAAGCTTCCGACATGACTGCCCTTGAGGCTGTAATAAGCTGTGATGAGGAGAGGCTGAAATTGGAAAAAGAAGCTGAAGTCCTTGCGGCAGAGGTTGGTTCGAGTAACTTTAAAATTTTTATCATTATATTACATATGGGAAAGACTCTCTAGGTTCCCAACTCTAGGGAGGAATCTTTAAAGAGGGTCTATTCTACTGTGTAGGAGGGTTTGTCCTATCTGACTGATTTTAAGATGTTACACCCTTTGGATGGTCTATATGTTAGGTCTTTTGGCTTAACTTAATCTATGGTTCACCTTCTAGTGGGTTTTCTCTTCTCTACTTGTTGCAATCAGACCAGTGGATAACTAATGTTTCTATGCCAACTGTTGGATAGATAGAGAACCATGTTGATTGGCTATTTGTCGGCTTTAAGATTTGTAACCCCCCCCCCACACAACAAAAAAAAAAAAGTATCTTCAGCCATCCAAATTTTGACCAAATCGACTTGATGAGGTAGAAGGTAAAAGCACATAAGACACCCACCTTAAGATTCTAGATATGCTTACTTAAAGGAATCATGATTCCCATTACTTGGTACCTGAGACCTGTGAACTTGGTAATGTTCATAACTTTTTTTTTTTTTGGGCTTTAGGATGGAGGTGGTGGTGATACCCTAGAGCGCATATATGAGCGTTTAGAAGCCTTAGATGCATCAACTGCGGAGAAGCGTGCTGCTGAGATATTGTATGGTCTTGGTTTCAACAAAATGATGCAAAGTAAGAAAACTCGGGATTTCTCAGGTGGCTGGAGAATGAGGATTGGTTTAGCACGGGCCCTTTTCATGAACCCAACTATCCTTTTGCTTGATGAGCCCACAAACCATCTAGGTAAGCCTTCGTTGCCTCATTCTCTAGTTCCTTTTAAGATAGAAGAAACTTTTTGCCTTCATCACTTGGGTTATAATCTACGTTTATTTATTTATTTTAATATTGAATGTAAAGTATATAAACATTTATAGCTGTTGAAAGTTTTCTATACTTGAGCCTTTATATCAACCTTCTATCGGATAATGAAAAGAAAGATGTATTTTGGTAAAGAACTTGTTTGTATTTGTCAAAGCACTTGGCGTGATTCAGCAAGTATGTTATTCTCTCTAGCAGAGTAAAAAAATTTTGGATTTTGTTGCCATTCTGGTCAGTTTAAAAACTGAAAATTCGGCTTAAATGACAAAAATCTGAATGAAATCCTACATTTTTTGGCTTTGAAATTCAGACGGTCATTTGGGTTTTTTTTTTTTTTTTTTTTTGGGGGGAGAACTTCAGGGAAACCTTATTTTAGCCTTTATAAACACATGTAAACCATTGTGTTGCAAGAAAACTCCCAAAATTGTAGTTCGGCTTTGCACCCTTGGTTGCCATGTATATGCTGAACCCTGCTGTATATCTTATGTAATATTGCTTAGTCTACACATTGTTTTACTACTTGAACACACAAAAGACAAATAAAACAAGTATGCAGCAAGAATGAAAAATAAAATAAAATAATATTGATTAATTATGAAAGAATACTGTACATGTAACATAGGCTCATGTCCACTAGTGACAAGTGATGAACACTCACAATACTCAGTGGTGGTACATGAGTAGATGGTACAAAGTGAACCTCCTTAGGACATCCTAACAGCTATTACCACATAGAGTTACGTGGAGGATTGAGCTCCCTCATGGACTGATGGTATCGATGCTAATTTTATTCTGACTATATCACGAATGCGGGCCATGTCATAGTGTGCTAGAAGTCCTCCAAAGCTACTGTATAATTGGCCTTATCTATTGGAGGTAACCTATCTTAGGGTATAGGTCATTGTATTGTGAAGAGCTAACCATTGAGCTACCGTAACTGGATGGTGATGCTGCCAAGTACAACTTGCAGCCTGGGTAAGAGGAGTTTGTCCACAAAAGACGATCCAATCTGGGAGTGGGCAGAATGCTCATAAACATTGGGAACGAAGGAAGAAGAGCTATACTCCCCAATGACAGTGAAACCACGATAGCTGCCACCATACGCATTGTACTCTGATTCATTGTTCTCTATGGTGAAGGATGGGCATACCACTGATCATGTCTTGTGCTGTTCCCGTGGGTAAGTCAGTATGCCTCAACTCCTGCCTCCTCATCGTCACCCCCTTTTCTGGTTGAGTCGCTAGATCTGTCTCCTCAAATGGTGCCATTGCCTTCTCCTTTCCTATCCTCTTCTGGAAGCCTCAATTCATGACTTTATCTATGGCCCTGGACACCTTTACAAGAATCAGCGGGCATTTGGCCACATCTTTACCCCCAACCAAATGCCACTTCATTCTAGTGGTCCCACCTCCCATAATTTTCTTATAATAATAATTACACTATATTTTGGTCTTATATTCTTATCACCTACTATGTCTCCTCTCCCACCATCTCCTCCTTGGGTAGCCAATATCTCACCATTGTACTGTTGTATGAAGAAAACAAGTCATTATTTACTGGGGCACATAAATAGAGTCCACTAAAAGAACTATGTAGCGTATGGGGCCTTAAATTAATAGAGTCCACTAAATTATATATATATTTTTTAATTTAAAAAATATTAAAAAATCACTGGCAAAAAAATTAAACCTACTCTTGGGGCCTTAAATTAGCGTATGGTGTCTAACATATCAATTGATATAAATCTTAATTTTTTCAAAAAAAAATTTGGGTAAGAGAATCCATTTTTTCAAACAGAGATTTTATAAAAAAAATAAAACAGAAAAATGAAAGAAAGGAATATATGGACAAAATAATGAAATAGAGAAAGAAAGAAAACAAGTAATGAAATGATGAAAAGAAAAAAGAAAATGAAATAGAGCAAAGAAGAAATAATGATAAAACAAAGAAATCAAAGAGAATAATAAGAAGGAATCTGACACCATGAGACCATAGATCGGGCTCTCATGTTTGACAAGTAAAAATTCCATCACCAGCCATTGAGTATTTATCCTATTGTT
Organism: Protea cynaroides; assembly: GCA_028583415.1. Lineage (NCBI taxonomy): Eukaryota > Viridiplantae > Streptophyta > Magnoliopsida > Proteales > Proteaceae > Protea > Protea cynaroides. The sequence continues at coordinate 61,511,133 of CM053269.1, read as the reverse complement.
TGCAAAAAATCATTTTGAGGAAAATTTTATATCTTGAAATGTTGAAATTTTGCCAAACCTTCACCAATATGCAGCAAATGATGTTGTAGGAGTAACGTAGGCAACCCTCGGCAGCGTACTCCAGCAGTGTGTAGAGGTGAGGTAGCAAGAAACTGGGCAAAATTTTGGATTTTTCTTCTTCCCACTGAGAAGCTGGAAAATACGTTACAATCCATCTCGTCGAAATGGGTTATTTTAATAACCCCCTTTGGAACATATCGAAGAAATGATATCGCTATGCCTGAAATTTCGATAAAATACTGAAATTTTGACCTAAATTTGTCGTTTTTTATATGTCAAGTATCGTCTTCTCTCAGCCTCCCCTAAATTCAAGATATTTTCGTTGAAATTTTGCGTAAATTTTAGAATCTTAGAATCACGCTCTTCAGAGTTGGCTGGCTATCTGAAAGCTGTTCAGCTGCTTCAGTGCCTTCTTTCACTAAAGCCACTGCCAAGAAGCCTATGCATAAAAAACAGAAAAATTGTGAAGTTTTGAGTTTATTCTTGTGTCCCCTCCTAATTTTACCTTAAGTATCCTTGTTACAGTGATTTGCCATAGAATAATTTATTCCACTGTCTGTTCTTGAAGTATCCCTACTGAATTTGCCGTAAAGAAACTGTAACATGATTGACTTTATTGTTCATATCAGGGGAGGTGAGAAGAGGATCTATGTGAATGACAAAGATTAATTGCATCCAGACTAGGTTGGCCAATCATTTGGTCTTCTTTGCTGGCATGATGAACACATATTTGAGGGTAACATTTAACACCAAATATTGATTTATTTGATTTCGTTGCATTTTTCCTTAATAGGGTTGGAGAGATGCCATGTGGTTGCTACTTTTAAGTATTTATCTGGTAGTTTAACTTGGGGTTTATTCAGTCGGCTCCTCCCAGGACCTTGTAAAAGCATGATTTGCACCGGGTTACAGCCCTCTTAATGTACAAAATGAATGCAGTACAATAAAGTGTCATAAATTCAGGGGGGGGGGGAAGAGAGAGAGAGAGAGAGAGAGAGAGAGAGAGAGAGAGAGAGAGGGTGCAGCAAGTATAGGAGGCTGAAAATAAAATCAATGCGGGAATTCACTCAGGTGTTAGGTATTGCCAAAGCTCACCATTTTACGTTCCAAAATTAATGGAGTTCAGGTAAGGGTTGATCCCTTCTGATATATGATACTGATAGCCTAGATGTCTCTAGCATGGCTAATTATAGTCACATGGTCTCTCTCTCCCTCCCATACACAGAGACACAAAGGCTGTCATATCCCTGACAGTAAGTGATGTAGTTCGAAATAGGTTCCAACACTAGTGTCCATGTTGGAACAAGCCTAAATCCTAGTCTAATGGATTAAATAAGTAGCTTAATGTGTTATGTAGGCTATAGATTGGGAATTCTTATGTTTTATGGACCTATTTTGAAAGCTCATATATGAGGGATAAGTGGCCCATATGAATTGAAATAGTTAGTTGTATCTAGCCCTCTAAAGTTGTGAAGCCTTGGGAATATCAAAAGGTTAGTTTCATTATGAGTGGTGAAGGATCTTGAATAGATAAAGTTCATTAAATATTTTGAAAACAATCCCAATATAAGTCCCTGGAAATGTATGTGCCGTTAAGCCTGTAGGAAATTCCAATGAAGGTCTAGAACTATCTCAGCCTCCCTATAGGACTATATAAAGAGATGAATGCATGCATTTGGGAGACGAATTTAAAATGAAATTAGTCTATACTATTCTTTTGTCAGAAAAAGAGTAACAATGAGATGCTGTTCCTGGTGAGAAGAGCTGGGGTTAATTGGTGAGATGCTGGTCGAAGCGTAGGGGGGCTGCCCAAGTAAATTTCATTTTATTTTGCTTTCATGTTTTAAAAAAAAAGGTGTTGGAAATGAATAATTCCCATTATTAGATCTGATTTTTGTCCCTATGTTTATTGATTCTGTTGCAATTGATTTTCGATTGCTTCTTCCTTGGTTAAAGATTGATTCTGCATCATTTGGTATCAGAGTTATGGAGATTATTTCATGCACATCAACCTGAATCTTTTGGCATTATGTCATTTCTACATTCGTTGGAATCGAATGTTTTCAGGCCGGGAGAGATCTGATGTAGTTCAAAAGAGTTTCCAACAAAAATATTTATGCTAGAATAAACCTAAATCCTAGTCTAGTGGATTAAATAAGTAGCCCAATGGGTTATATGGGTTATGGGATGAGAATTCTTATGTTCTTTATTGCAATGGGCCTATTTTGAAAGCTCATATATGAGGGATAAGTGACCCATGTGTTTAACTAGTTAGGTGTGTCTAGTTTTTTAAAGTTATGAAGTCTTGAGGATTTCAATAGGTTAGTTTCATTGTTAATGGTGCAAGACCTTGAAAATTTAAAGTTCATTAAGTATCTTGAAAACAATCCCTCCTCAGACCCTTCGCGTTGCGGGGGTAAGACTGCGTAGACTCTGTCCCTCCCCAGACCTTGCAGTAGCGGGAGTCTCGTGTACTGGGACGCCTTTCTTACGTATCTTGAAAACACTCCCAATGTCAGTTCGGAAATGTACATACCAAAGTTTAGAAGATGTACCAATGAGGGTCTAGACCATATATATATATATATATATATATAGAGGTGCCTGTAAGGATTTGGGAAAAAGAAATTAAAAATGAAATTGGTTTATACTATTCCTCTGTGAGATAGCAACAATGAAATGTTGTTCTTGGTGAGATCCCGGGGTTGATTGGTGAGATGTTGGTTGAGGCTTAGTTGGGATGCCTAAGTCATCTCCTTTAATTTTTCTCTAGTTAGAAGAAATTTTGAAAAAAAAAATAAAAATCCTGTTATCAATTTTGATATTTGTCCCTATCTTTGTCAATCCTGTTGCAATTGATCTCCCACTCTTTCTTCCCTGGTTCGAGATCGATTCTGCAGTAGTAACCAAACATCATGCATATAGAATCCCAGTGGTCTCTGCTGTTCTGGATTAATCAATATCAATGTATTGTAAAGAACCAGTGCAGAGAGAAATAAATTTTCTGCATGTATATCCCATACCAATGGAGCACCCAATGCCATTCATCTAGGGAAAGGATTTAAAATGATGAATCTCTGAGAGTAATTACAACATGTGAGTGTTCCCCTTTATTGAAGTTTAGTTAATTTTTCTTCGTGTGAAGATTAGTGCAGAATTTTCAAGGGATCACCTAGATGAAAAGGTGTGTTGGGATGGCGAAGTGTTGAGGTTGCCTTATATTGGTGAATGTGGAGCTTAGGGGGGGCAAGGATCCCAAGGGGTAGCTTAGTTGGCAAGGAGTCTACACCTCAAGAAGTAGAAGGTTCTGAGTTCGACTCCTCTTACCACCTTGGGTCTACTCACATGAGGGTGTTAAGTGCTCTTTCTTTCCTGCTTTGAGTGCAAACGAAATGGTTCAGTATGGACCCATGAGACTACTCAGGCCGTAGGGCTGGATACTCTTTTAGCCAAAAATAAAAAAATAAAAAAGGTGGCAAGGCTTTGCTTTGTCCTCTGTGGCTAGGTTTGGACTTGGGTGTGGTTCCAATTTCATCAACCAGTGCATCTTAATTTTTTTTTTTTTGAATGTTATAATTGGTTTAGATGCTATTGTACACCATATTACATTAGAATGTGATATATTATAACATTACCAAGTGAGTTGTGAAGTATAAACTTTAAAGCCCAAACATAAATATGTCTTCTTTCTATGTATGCTTTGGTCGTCTGGTCAATGCTTTGGCTCACCTTGGCACCTTGACAACTATGGATTGTGATACCCCAAGTCTTTAAGGTTATTATTTAATGGAAGTTTCATCTTGTAATGTATTAACTGATTGGAATATTTATTTATTTTATGGGGATTCTTTCTTTTCCAAGTAGTGGATTTGTGGTATATCATGTTCCAAATTGTTAGATCAATAGATCCGATATACCTTCTAAACGTGGAACATGAGGATGAATTGATAGTGAAATTATTAAATGAATGGGTGAATCATGTCCAAAGAAATTAACTGTTATAGCTTGAAATTAATGAACGAAATCAAACTAAAATTCACTTTATTTTGACTATAAAAAAGTCCCTTTATAATATAGTAATAAGAATTCACAGATCTCGTGTGGTCATCGTTTTCACAATAAGTGATATGTATTTTTACAAACTATCGAGTATCACTGATCTGTACTTAAATATCAAGGAACATCTCTTTTTCTTAAGGATATATAATAAATAATTATTTTCGAACACAAGGAATATTTCATTCCTAATCAAGGCATAACATATTTTGGAATTCTGGAATGGATGAATGGAAAAAATGGTTAAAACGGTCATTATCTATATGATTTATCTGTGATAGATGTGCTAGATTAGTACCACATAGAGTCAATGAACCGTAGGGATCAAAATAAAGGTCCAAAAAAATTGGGTTCATTAAAAAGACCAATTAATAGTTTATTACCATAGTTATAGCTCGGTAATAGTTTACATTGTTCCCCTGTTTATTGCTATAGTTGCAGACCCACAACTTAACATTATGTTTTTGTGTAGAGATTGTTGACCAGTTAAAGCTTTACTGTAGTCATTTGTTAGTTCTTTTGCTTACTACTTTGACTGGGTCATGGCTGTTTTGCCCGGGGAAAGAAAGAGAGGGGGGATTGTTAGGGGTTGGGGAAGGGTTTGGGATCTCTCTCTTATTTGCATCCACTCCTTCACATGGGTAACTTCTTATAGCTGTCAGTTCAGTAGAAAGAGAAATATGCTGTATTTATTTATTGATCAGTTCAGTAGAAAGAGAAATATGCTGTATTTATTTATTGATCATTAATTAAAGTTCAATTTTTAATGCCTTAGATCTATAAAGAAAGACAAAACTGTAACCCCAAGGGGTACTCAGTTGGCCAGAAGCCTACACCTAAGGAAGTGAAACGTTCTGAGTTTGACTCCTCTTTTATTTCCTTGAGGCCACTCCCTTGGGGTGTTAAGTGTTCTTTCTTTACCTGCTTTGGGTGCAAGTGGAATGATTTATTCAACCCTGGAATGATCCGGTCCATGTTGTTGTGGGGTCAGTATGGGTCCGCGGGATTAGTTAGGCCAAAGGTCTGGGTTCCCGTCGTTGGCCCAAAAAAAAAAAAGGCAGAACTGTAATACCTAATAGAATACTGCATTTCATTTTCCAAATGAGAATTCAGACATTGTTTTCCTCATGTTCTCAACATCTTAGTTGATGATCTTGGTGTTATCCCTAGTTAACTTTAACTTCTTTTAAATATTTTGTATTAAGCCGAGTTATTCCATTTATTCATTTCTCTTTTCCTCCTTGTCAGATTTAGAGGCTTGTGTTTGGTTGGAAGAGACATTAAAGAAATTTGATCGCATCTTGGTTGTGGTATCACACTCCCAGGACTTCCTGAATGGTGTCTGCACAAACATCATCCATATGCAGAACAAGAAGCTGAAGCTCTATACTGGTAATTTTGACCAGTATGTTCAGACTCGTGCGGAACTTGAGGAGAACCAGATGAAGCAGTACAAGTGGGAGCAGGAACAAATTGCATCAATGAAAGAGTACATTGCTCGGTTTGGGCATGGATCTGCTAAGCTGGCACGCCAAGCACAGAGCAAAGAGAAGACACTGGCAAAGATGGAGCGGGGTGGTCTCACAGAGAAGGTGCTGAAGGACAAGGTACTGGTATTCCGTTTTACTGATGTGGGGAAGCTACCTCCACCAGTGCTCCAGTTTGTGGAGGTTACCTTTGGCTACACACCTGACAATCTGCTCTACAAGAACCTTGACTTCGGGGTGGATCTTGATTCGAGGATAGCTCTGGTGGGACCGAATGGTGCTGGGAAGAGCACATTGCTGAAATTGATGACAGGGGAGCTGGTTCCTCTTGATGGCATGGTCAGGCGGCACAACCACCTGAGAATTGCACAGTTCCATCAGCACTTGGCAGATAAGCTGGATTTGGAGATGTCTGCTCTTCAGTACATGATAAATGAATATCCCGGCAATGAGGAAGAGAAGATGAGAGCAGCTATTGGTAGGTTTGGGTTGACGGGGAAAGCACAGGTGATGCCAATGAAGAATCTGTCGGATGGTCAGAGGAGCCGGGTGATATTTGCATGGTTGGCATGGAGGCAGCCACACATCCTGCTTCTGGATGAGCCGACCAACCATTTGGACATTGAGACGATCGACTCCCTGGCAGAAGCACTGAATGAGTGGGATGGGGGTATGGTTCTGGTCAGCCATGACTTCAGGCTTATCAACCAGGTGGCAGAAGAGATATGGGTATGTGAGAACCAGACTGTGACCCGATGGGAGGGTGATATCATGGCTTTTAAGGAGCACCTCAGGAGCAAGGCTGGTCTATCTGATTGAAAGGGGGTAGGGGAATGGGGAAGACGTTCCCTTGATATAGTAGTACAAATAATTCTGGTTATATTCGAACTAATATAGTAGCCTAGGTTCTATGATATCTTTATCGGGTTGAAGTCTCTTAGAAGTGTGACAATGATGAGATGAAAGCAGCAGAGCAGTAAATTGAGGCTATAGTGGTATTTATTGGCTGGTGACTGCCAAATTTGCTTGGCTGGGGTAGGAGATGGTATCGCTTTTTTATTTTAGATGGTTGATTGAAGAATATCTATTAGGACATTCTGTTTTGGCAGATGCAATGCTGATGATGATGATGAAGATGTGGGCATGAATGTGAGAGAGAGAGAGAGAGATTCTGCTGGTTTTTATCTGAAAAAATGAGGTAAATAGATGGTTTATGTACCAGGAATATTTATTAGGACATGGAGGATTGATGTGCTAAATCTGATTAATTAAATGACAACTTCCACCGGAATTGATCTTGGTCATGCATTAAATCTCTGCTTCAAAGTCATATCCCCTCACCGTATAGGATTCATCTGACCCCCACATGGCGACCATCCAGTGGGGTCGTCGTCACGCCTCCCGAATCTCAGGGATGAGACGATTTGGATCCAGTGAGAATCGGGAATCATCCAAAGACAAAAGGTTATGTAGATGGAGATCTCCTCCTGCAACAGTTATATTTATCACAGGGGACCTCTCGTCCCTTCGCAGCTCGTTCCATCCTTCTCTTCTCGGATCCACACTCACTTTTCTTCAATCGCATCATCCTTCTTATTTTTCTTCTTCGGATCAATGTCCTCCATCAATAACAACAGCGCCGCCGCTGCCGCTGCTGATACGACAGAGCCTCAGCTGCCATCACCGAAGCCTGCTAAAACGGTAAACTGACATTTATCTCTCCTCTCTTCAGTCGTCAATGGTAACACCAAAATGAATAAATCATTTTTTTCGGATGTTGTGGGGGGACTTGCAGGTTAGGGTTGTGATAAAGGGGAGGGTGCAGGGGGTGTTCTACAGGAACTGGACGGTGGAAAACGCAAGCGAATTAGGGCTGAAAGGGTGGGTGCGCAACAGGAGGGACGGCTCTGTCGAGGCCCTCTTCTCCGGCAATCCCGATTCCCTCCAGGAGATGGAGCAGCGTTGCAGGCGTGGTCCTCCCGATGCCATGGTCACGTCTCTCCAGGTTTTCCCTTCCGACGAGCATCCTGGCCCGGGCTTCGAGCGCAGGGCCACGGTTTAAGCCTACAATTCAATGCCCTGCTCTTCATTCCTTCTTCCCCACCAACCAGATTGCTTACCACTGATCTGATGGGAAATACGATTTGTAAAAGATAACTACCTGTAAGTAATCATCACACATCCACGTCGAAAGCTATATTATCTGGACTTTTATTATTTATTGGATGATCAACAAATATTTTTGGCTCTGCTTCTGAAACACCAGCAACGCTACCTAATCAATGAAAGTCTGAAATTTGCGGGCGAGAGGATGAGCCATTGATGACTTCGTTCAAGTAAAATTAGCCAACACTATTCCGTCCAACCACGTGCAGACAGACATCCCCACCAAATCACTACTCCAACAAATTTATTTGATTTTAGCTGCGAATTTATGGACACATGTCACACACCCAATCATTGGAGCCCATGTCCCTTCCCGACGCTTCGTAATTGCAATGTATAGCAGGAGATGAAATACTGAGTTATAAAAGATGATGTTAGTCTCAGACGAGCTGCAACTACAGTAAGAATTTGAGATAAGGTCAGTCTATGAAAACTGCAATTATTGGTTTCGTTGTTGCACAAAGATATCCAGGGAACAAAAAAAAATGAGAATAACTTGCCACATCTTTTACAAAACCCACTGAAATAGCACCGGTGGCGTCAATGTTTGCTGGGTCCTGGTTTGAGAGGTAAGAGAGAGAGAGAGAGAGAGAGAGAGAGAGAGGGGACTTCAAAAAAGGAGTCAGAATAGAATACCCCCAATCCTAGTTTTATTATTACAAATCTACCCTTTCAAGGACAGGACGGAACTAAGTTCCTGACATCTCTTCCATTACTGCTTGGTGTTCCTAGGTACATATTTCTTCCATCCCTGCTTATAAAGCATTGGAGATTACTACTACTGTTGCCGTTTGAGTTCCAGAGTGTTTCTTTTGCAGAGCACATGTTCAGATATTCTCAACAGGAAGTCTTTGGCAACGCAACACTATTTAGTCTACATCTAGTTTAGAAATCATAGAACCACGTTACAAGATGGCATCAAAAGCAAATTCAACCCACCGTATATCTGGCTTGCATGTTTCCCTAAGCCAATTAAAATCTCCATCGAATTATTTGAATTGCGAAGGAGTTTATGTTGGATAAAGGAAATGATCACTTTCACAATATCAATGCTCTTAATTCATCCAATTCTTGCATATTCTTACAGTGCCAAAACATGGCTCGGATAATGTTGCTATAACTCTTGTTACCCATTTCTGATCATGTACTCGAGATGAAAATGATATACATGCCTCCTAATAAATAACGTTTTGACTTTATATATTCTCACATGTTACATTATCATGTTGCTTATGCTGCCAGTTATTTTGGTCATCCACTGCAAGTGAATCAGAAAATGAATCATAATGTGAGGCTGTTAGCAGTGCATGCTCATTTTTACTTTCTCCGGGCCATGTTCCTTTTTTCTCCAGTCTTGGACATCCTACTCTTTTCCGAGTTCAATCGAGACATCTACTCGCTTCGGAATTAATGTCAAACCCTGTGATCTTCCTTGCACAAAAGTGGACCATCTTGCTACCCATAAACCACACTGTAACTTAAACACTCAATACACCTCACCATTCCCCTCTATTCACATTTCATAGCATTGGAACGTCTAATGTATAAATTCCCATTAATCTGTCTTGGTAAATATTTTGCTGTATTGGTCATGGAAGTTGAATTTTCATGGTTCACCATCCACATCGACTGTGCATCGCAGGAGCTCTCGAAGATTTCCAGCTTTTCTCCTGGCCCTGTCGGTACCATTCTCTGCCAGATCTTTAAGTACCTCTTCTGCTGCATGCTCCCTTGCAGTCTCCAGATTCTGTTCATCACCACTACACAGAGACCACAGAACGGCGGCAGCATTCTCTCGGTTGTGTGGAGATCCAGTCTTCATCACCTCTACTAATATTGGGATGGGTTCTGCCTGCCCAATTGCTACTTTCCCTTCCTGATGACTAGCAAGGATAGCTAGTATAGCAAGTGCCTCATCCACCATCCCACCACCAGCATCTGTCAGCAGTCTCATCAGCGGTACTACAATCCCTGCCCTCACTGCCTTCACCTTATTGCCATGATATATCGAAAGGTTAAAAATTGCAGTGGCAGCGTCCTTCTGGCCTCTTGGGCTTCCTTGGCAGAGCAGATCAATAAGAGCTGGAATAGCCCCTGCAGCACCAATAGCAACCTTGTTCTCATCTATCACAGAGAGACTGAAAAGTGTAGCAGCTGCATTTTCCCTTGCTTCCGTACTTCCATCTTTGAGCACATCCACTATATCAGATATTGCTCCTGCATTTACAATGCTTACCTTGTTAGCCTCATTTATGGAAAGGTTGAGAAGTGCTGTAACTGCGTGCTCCTGCGTCCTAGGATCTGAGGAAGATAGTAATTCTACAAGAAGGGGGATTGCTCCTGCCTCTGCTATACAAACTCTGTTATCGGCATTCCTTTTCGCCAGCAACCGAAGCTCACCAGCAGCTGCTCTCTGTTCTTCTGCATTACCATCTGTCAGTTTTCGTAGCAAGGCGTCAATAGCTGCTCTATCACAGTCTGAAGCCCAGCTGCCTGACTTCTTATTTCTACAACTCCCTTGCTTCGTAGGGAGTTCAACACCATTGCTTTCACACCACTGTACAATGAGACTCTTCAAGACGTAGTTGGGTGTGAGGCCCATGTGCACCATCGTCTGCTGTGTCTTCGGACAAGTCTTGTGCCCGGCATCCAGCCATTTCTGAATGCAGGATCGCTCATAAGTCTGCAAAGTAAACAACTAACTGAGGGGAGATGGAAGATAACAAATAATGGTACTTCTAAGACAATGGGAAATTTAAACCTGTCCTGTGGAGACGATGACGGGGTCTTTCATCAATTCCAGAGATATTGGGCACCGGAAATCATCTGGTATCACAGGAGATCTGTGTTTCGACAAGCTCTTTTCACTCTCGGATGTATCTGCTTCTGGACACCCCATAAGCACAGAGTCTTTTACTTTCTTGAGCAACCCCGACATTTCCTCAAGTAAGACCCCAGGGTCTAGACCGCTGGAGATAACCATTTCATGCAGAGTTAATGATTCCTTCTTGAGATCATTTATAGTCCTGAGATGCAGCTTTTCTGAAAGCCTTTTTAGAATGGCTGGATCAGGGTCTTTTTCTTTTAGTGCCATGCACAAATCGAAATGCAGTTGTAAGTCTGGAGTATCCATTCTTTCTTTTTCCCTCTTGAATTGAGCATGAACCAATTCAATCTAGCCGGTAACAAAACAAGATACACTGAACTTCAGAATTTTTGAATTCTCAACAATCCAAAGTTTAATTTAAAATTATTGTTTTACGGTGGTTTAAATATGGAAGTTTAATGTAAATCTAATAGCAAAGGTCTCAGTGAAACCCAAATTACTGCTGGCGAACATCAGGTCAAAATGCTTCAAGAACCAATAGGCTGAAACTGTACCTGTTCTAGAACTTCCTCTGATAAATCAAGTTTTTCATAGAAAAGTTTGCTCAATGCATTCCCAATTTTTTCTGTCACCTTTTGAAATTCACCTGCAATCTTATCCATCTGTAAAGCCTGCAACACATAAACCATTTCTTAGAGAATCAGCTCAAATTAACTTAGGCGCAGCACCAAGAGGAGATGAGGTGAAGGAAAGTTGACTGAGATCACAGCCATTTGCAGTGGAGACCAATGAAAAGGAGCAGCATGGTGCAGATTTGAGGCAATAGCAGTGAGAAGGATGAGAGTCGAAGAGGCATTTTATCTGGAATGAGTATATCATGGGTTTTTCTGCTAACTAGCATCAAAGCTGCGACATAAGCATGACATTATATAACAGAAATAAGAGTTGGATTTGCAATGTGGATGTTTTTTAATTTTACAGAAAATAAATTAGTTTCTGTTATCAATCAAAATGGCACCATGTAGATGAAGTCATTTGTGCAGTCACAAGGGCTTTAACAGTATTTTGCATAGAAAATCTTAGACGAGAGTTTTTCCATGGAAAATCATTTCTGTGCAACCACAAAGGAATTTCTCAAATGACATCCAGATGACATCTTAGCTCAAAATATGTAAAATCTCAATTCTAGCTTCATTCTATGTAGGTAGATCTAAACCCTGTCTATGCAAACTCTGAACCTCTTACACTAGAACCTATATTAATTTCAGACTCGGCTCAGAAACCAAAATTTGAAACTACTGATTCAAGAATATCCCAAGATTTTATCTTCTAGTCATATCCAAGGTCACACACCACTAGAGCAGCATGGAAAAATCAAGAAGATAGCATAAGGTAGAAGTTCTGCCCCAAGAAGCAAAGTCTTGTATGTTTTCAATTACTTCCTTTCTTTAACCATATAGTCATAAGCAATTGTATTCAAAATCGCTGCAGTGCTAAAAACATAGTAATACCACTATAAGATCGAATGATGCCTGAGCTTGAGTGTGTCCTAGAACAGCCTAAAAGCTGCAAGATCTGTCCCTTGTAATGTCAATTACTGGGAATTTTTTTTTTTTGGTCGGAGTAACCTGCTCTGTGAAATTTCCAAATTTGTCAGCTGAGTGATCCAAGAATTCTGAAGAATGAGTAGACTAAATCAAGCACACTACTAACAACAGTAAGCATAACCCGTATCAAATCCAGCTTCTTGTTCCCCCTTCCTTTTACAAGTTCATATATGTACAAAGAACAGAATAAAAGGCAAAGAAGACGAAGAAGAAGAAGACGAAGAAGAAGAAGGAGAAGAAGAACCAGATAGACTTTGCTCCCTTCGTTGACTGATCGGACAAGCTCCTTAGCAGAATCCAAAGCAACCTTGAGCGACCCAAGAGCTCGAACTTGGTCATCACCGAGGGACGCCTCAGTATCCTTCAGTTCCTCAAAAAGAGGGTTTAGCAGCTTCACCCGTCTCACGAGATTACCGTACATCTTCTTCGACGTATTTCGGCATTCGGGAAACGCAGATATCTCCCTAACAATGTGAACCAATTGATCCACCACCTCTGTCGACTCTTCCATCGGCCCCATTTAGGTAGCAACTTAAGCAATAAAAAGGGGAGAAACGAAAGCCTAGAAGCTGAAAGAAAACCCTAAAATTTTTACGAATTGCAAGTGACACAGAAAGCCCAGATGAGGGAACTAGTTCAATGAAAGAATTATTGTCTGAAAACACCTAAAAGACGAGAAACATAAGAACTGCCACCATGAGAAAACAGACGAAGAAGCTTTGAAAGGAAACCGCGGTAGTAGGAACGTCAAATGAACGGGAGAAATTGTGAAGAACAAAACAAATATCTGAATTTTTTAGTGTAAATGAAAAGAAAAAATGATTCAAAGTCTGACAACTCTGACCAAAGAGAAAAACGACAGAAAATAAATGAGAAAGTGATTCTTCAGAATTCCATTCCTTATCTACTGGGAAAAAGTTAAAGGCGACGAACCAGATTAGCTAGTAGATTAGACTCAAACCAACTCTCACCAAATTGTCCTTCGCGGTATAATCAGAGCAGAGCTGCGAAGTTGACTATGTACTCCAACGTTTAATTTTCTACTCTCTTTATTAGAAACTTTCAAACTACAGTAATGGAGCTGCTGCAGCTCCACTATCGCCATTCGCGGCGGTTATATTATTGGTGGAAGAAAATAAAAAAGAATTGAAAAAGTTGCATCACTGTATTAGTGTATATTCCAAAATTCTTCAGGAAAAAAAAATGATTCCCAAATTCTTGAGGAAAAAAATGATTCCAAAATCCGTACTTTTTTTTTGGTAGAAAAAAAAAATCCAAATTCCGTGTATTCGTCTCATTTGATGACTCAGATCAAATAAAGGTCCAAATTTTGTAATCTTTTTGTTTGCATGTTTAAGTTCAACGTAATTTTCCAAAGTTTACCAAAAAAGAAAATTCCAAAGGATAATTGTAGAGTTTTGAAAATCCTAAAACACGAACTTTATATATGAATGTCTAAAAATATAAGGATGCATGAATATACCTCTAGTGAGTAGTGAGTAGTGAAGATTCTATTCATTCAAAATGGATCTGCATGTATCTCGATGCATTTGAGTGGATCGAAATATATGTCAATCTACTTTTAGTAGGTGAGATCTTCACTACAGCTTAGCCTCATTAGATAAGATCTTTTTCTCCAATGAATACTTTGATTAAATTTTAAAATTTTGAAATTTGATATACACATAAGCTAATTATGATTAACATTTAAATTTGTATTATTATAATTCATAAAGAGATAAAAATTAAGATTTCATGTAACTATGGCCATTAATTAGAATGTTGTAAGGGTTCTTATTTGATGAATTAAGGCTGTAATAAGCCAAGTATTTATGAGATAATAATGAATTGGAAAAATTATTTGGATCTTCTTTTGATATTTCATTTACTAGATTGACATTTCCCCCCAAAAAGGCAGGGAGATTATTTTGGCAATGTTACCTTATTGCAAAACGCAAACCAAGATTCTTCTTTCCAATGGATGGTCCATTAGCACCATTTTTGTGGTACTTATTGAATGGACTGTTGGATTGCTCACTTTTGGGTAATTGACAGTTACATGCAGACACAGTAACAAATCAGGAATGTTCATCAGCCATCTAATCCACTATGTGTGTTAAATGCTAATCCCTACATATCCAAGTGATATGCTTCCGGATTCTATTGGAACCATGGGAGACCTATCTCTGGAAGAGGAAAATTTCTACAATTATTTGCATAAATTAAATTATGGTGGTATTATTATTATTATTATTATTATTATTTGTTGTTGTTGGTGTTAGTTGTTTACCCATGCCCCTGTTTCCTTTGCTTGTTTTGTCTTGTGTAAAATAAGATGGACATGGCTGCCTTAGTTGGTGCTTTAGTTTAGAAAAAATTGGACAAAAAGTGTTTTATTTCTTGAAGACTAATCTTTTGATTATATTCAACTTGTGGAAACTTTTTTTTTTCTTTCCTTATCCTATATCTATGTAGAATGTCATTCTAATGCATCTGCTTTTCCACGGGCTCTCTTGGTTAGGTACAGTGGATATTCTAACACTACTCGAGGAGTAAAGGCAATACTCAAGGAGTAAAGGAGGACTCAGAGTTTGATGTACGTATTGATGTTTTACACGCTATATATATATATATATATATATATATATATATATATATATATATATATATATATATATATATATATATATATATTTTAAAGGTCAGTTGTATTTTATTAATAATTAAAATAAAAGGAAAACAAAAGGTTCATTTGAGTTGTACTCCCACATCCGCATTGTCATCAGCAGAAATCAACTCAAAGCCAAGATAACAAAACCAAACTACTTAATTCTATAAGGAGGTCTGTGGGATGCATCCCACATCATCTCTCTAGCTATAAAATCTGGGCAACAGTTCCACTTTGAAGACCTATTATGAACTGCTCTACGTTCTAGAGAATTAGCAACAGTGTTGGTTTCTCAGCAACTGTATGTATCGAATTTCTCTGTCAACTAAGTCCCCGCACAAATCCTCCATCGTTGGAAACAGTACCATGGCATGTTGTTGGATCTCAAGCTCACTCTCCAACCAGATATACCTGTAGCCCAATCTTTTTCTCTCTTCAATCCCTCGCAAAGCACCATGCAACTCTGCTTTAAAATTTGTTGCTACTCCTAGGTGATCAGCAAAAGCCCACCTAATACCACCATAACTGTCTCTGATGACTCCTCCTGCTGATGCAATTCCAAGATTTCCCTCCTACGTTCATTTTACACCAAATCCACCTTGGAGGATTCCAGAACAACTCTGAAAATTTTCTGTTACACCCATGCTTTGCTGTAAGTTGCATGGTTTTGGCAATGTGCATGCACGCAGCTCCAGAACAGTTTTCACCATCAGTGGACTATGTACAGTCATCTCTCGCAACCCCTGCTCAGCAATAGCCAAGCCCTTGTAATATCAGCTCTTATATTCTCATAGCAGCTCTGATTACTTGCCCTCCAGATGACTGCCAACGTCATAAAGAGCACACCTTTCCAGAGATACCTTTCCAGAGATCCCTGAGGGGTACCGCACGCCCCTTCCTCCTCCACCATGAGATCAACATATTAGAAGACGAATCACAATCTGCCCATGCAATACCGAACAGGTTAGTGACCTTCGTCCATAGTTTAACTGAAAACTTACATGTTAGAAACACATGGTTAAAAGATTCCTCCTCCTGCTAGCAAAGGTGACACCTAGACACCAAACAAATATTTTTCTTTCTGATCATGTCATCAGTTGGCAGCTTCCCATGGCACCATCTCCATGCAAAGACACGGGGTTGTAAACTTTTATCCCAAACTGATGATTCCCACACTGACTTTACAGTGAATTGACCATTAAGTTTTCCTGTCCAAACCAGTTCATCCTTCCCACCTGCAACCAAAGGGATATTTTTTTCCTCTACAGAAAGGGCGCTTGAAGAAAAGTAAATCCATTTCGGTAAGAAAAACTTCATTTTCTGCACGATAAATTTAGTTCAATCTTCCATCCTGGGAACAGCTGGAAACCCACCCTCTTAAAGAATAAAAGCAAGTTCTTTTGTGATTTGCTCAGCATTTGAACACTTTTTAAACCCTTTCACTATTTGTTGGGTTCACTAGTTACTTTCTGAAATTTATTTAAATTCTGGGATTTAATCTCTCCCGAGTTGTAGTGCAGTTGATATATATATATATATATACTTGTTGAACTCCAAAAGGGATGAAAATTTCATACATATATCCACTTACATGTTTTTTAGTTTCTTGCAGTGGTCAGTGCTTCTGCCTGTTGTTTTGACTCTCATTGCAACTCAGCAGCAAAACAGGTGCAATTGTGAAAACTGCTGCCAAACTATGTTACACAAAGTGGGCTTTGGAAGGTTTGACCTGGCTAGCCTTTCGCTTCATTGAGTGATACATGTGCTTGGTGATGATGGGAAGTGTAGAATAGAATCCCAGTTGCTCTAGGAATTGGTAATCCTACATTGTACTCTGAAATTTTAATAAATATGCAATTGAGTTAGTTTGAGTTATTTCTTCTGCTCTTTATGCATGTGATGTCTGCTTAGAACTCTGGTTTGGAGGGGAGGGGTAAGAAGTAACATTCTACTATTTTCTTTGATGGATATCTGAGTAAAGTTTTAATCCTGGCCATTTGATAATGGAGAGATCACACCACTGAATGTCTTTTTAGAGGTTTTCCTCCCAAATGATTTCAACCATGGTATTTCTCTCCAACCGTAATATCAAATTGTGTCCTCTGCTCTTCTTTTCTTTCAAATTTTAAAAAACCTAGCCCAGCCTAATACTTTTCTCTCTCTTTTTTCGGGTAATGAGTTGAAAGTTTAATATTGTATGTATGAATAGTGAACGTATGATTGGAGAGAGTGATATGAAGAAGGGTATGGTAATAATTATAATAAAAAAAATGCAAAAAGCCATTTTGAAATATATAAAGTAATAAAGAAGAGTTGTTGTCATTTAAAAAGAGAGACAATAATGTAAATAAAAAAATAAAAAGAAAGGGGAAATCACTAGTTCACCACGTTTAAGGAGAAAAGGTCTTTACCTATTTATAAAAAGAGATTGTGCTGAAATGGGGGGGAAGATTCTAGATTTAGAGAGGTTGGTTGGGGGTATTTTAGGAAATAAATTTAGATGTATAAAAGCAAGAGGGTTTCAGGAAGAAAAGGATGCTTCATTTGCTAAAAATCTGGGAAAAAATCGAAAAAGTAGGGTAAGCTAGGGAGGGTTTTTTTGTTGAAGAAGGTTCTCTTTATCTGTTTCGTCTTTGTTCTCCTTGTTCTCTGGAGGAGAGGAGCTATCCTCAGCAACCGTAGCAACCCTAACAGTCCCCCTACCATAATATGAAATCGCTATTTCGAAACACTCTTAAAGTCCTTTCACACTCCTTAAACCATAGTTCTAGCAATAAATCTTCTATTATTCCTGCAACTTATTTCTCTTCCTCCTCTCTCAAGGGGCACCTGTCTAGACATAAAGGGTTTCTTGACTTTATAAAATTTGAAAGGTTGCACGAGAGCATTCGTGCGGTTTCGTCGGAGATAAAGTTTGCGACCCTGCTCATGCAATCTAGCTTCCGTCAACCTCGGCCTGTCCCAGGTGGTGAAATGGATAATGCAGTTCGTACCTGCTACCTAATATGGTCATCTTTGTTTTGTAATGTGAAAGCTTTTATTGCTTATCATTCTTTGCCTTGTCTCTTGATTTTTGCCACAGTTATTTTCTTACATTCCGCCATTCTTCTTTATGTTCGTTTGAAGGATAAATTTAAATCAGATTCGGATGTCATGTCACTCCTATTTTGATTCTTCAGAAGTTCTAGAGGAGGCAAATGTTCAGCTTGATGTTTTAAGAAGACAATTCCATCGGCTTGCTGAAATCCTCCAAGAAAGACCAGGGAGAGTATTATAGGTGTAGCATTTGTTTGGAAGTTGACCCATTGTTCTTTTACTTTCTTTCATGTGCTTTAAATGGTTAGAGAAATATTATGATTTTTTGCTTTTACTTATTTGTGATTATTGTTAGATATCCCGGTGACTGAAGGAATGAGATACAAGATGTGGTCTCAAAGCTTGCATTAATGCATTGGCTACAAACAGGAGATTTTCTCTTCCATCATGAAGTTGAAGAAAAACTTGGATGTACGTAAAAAAAATTTATTATTGTTTTTTTTTTTTTTTTTTTTTTTTTTTACTTGGTGGTGATTATTTTTTATTTGTTTACTTGGTGGTGATGTGTTTCCTGCTTTGCTATTTATTTTAATGTTTTTAGTGTATCAGGTGTTCATGATGCTACATGTAATTAAAAAAGAAAATATTTTGTTTTGCTAAGTTAGGCATGCTTTTTAATAATTCATTTTGATAAAGGATGATATATGGACTTTTGTAGCCTATAATTAATGATGTCATCATAGCACGGTGGTATTTATATAGAGATCAATGAAACTGGCCCATGATGGTGGGATTTTTTTAACATGATTTTGGTTTGAGAAGTAGCACTTATGAGTTATGACAGAGAATTTTACTAGAACAAATATAGGTTATCATAAAGCATGTGATAAAGATAAATAATGCATGTACAAATTTCATTAGAGGATTTGGAATTCCAAGAGGACACATTGTTTGTGAGAAAATACAAAGCAGGAATGAGGAATGAGGTAGTGTCTAATGAGTCACAACACCCATAACTTTTCTTTCAGCCTTAATCTCATGAAGTCAAATTATGTCAAAATTCATTGGTTCTGGAGTCAATGGCAAGACTTATTCCATTACCTAAATAATGAGTTCAACATCAGTCTTCTGAATGAGGTTTAATCAAGTTAATGGTCAATTTATGGGCTGGATACAACTCTACAATGGGTATTATTATTGTGTTGTTTGCTTCAGTATTTATTTGGGTCCTCATTAGTTGGTGGTAAAATTCTAGTAAGATTATTAAGTATGGTTTTAGGTCTTCAATATAAATGTTACTTATCTTTAGTTGTGAACAGTTATGGATGTTACTATTATGATATGATAGGTAAATGTTACTTATCTTTAGTTGTGAACAGCTTCGGATGTTACTATTATCTTATGATAGCCTTCTCTTGTTTACACACACACACTTTAAATTGTCTATTCATAAGAATTTGCTGATGCTATGCATTATCTATTTTTTTCTTCAAGGGCTTGTAGTTCTTTCTCCTTGCCCTACATGTTCACACACACACACACACACACACACACACACACACTCACTCTTTAAAATATATATTCACAAGAGTTTGCTGATGTTATGCATAATTTGTCCTTTCTCTTCACGAACTTGTAGTTGTTTCTCCTTGCCCTACATGTTCACACACACACACACACACACACACACACACGTACATTAAAATATTTGTTCATAAGAGTTTGCTGATGCTATGCATTATCCGTCATTTTCTTCGCGGGCTTGTAGTTCTTTCTCCTTGGCCTACATGTTCACACACACACACACACACACACACACACACATTTTAAATATCTAATCGTAAGGTTTGTTGATGCTATGCATTATTTGTCCTTTTTTTTTTCCTGCGAGCTTGTAGTTCTTTCTCCTTGCCCTACATGTTCACAGACACACACACACACACGCACGCACGCACGCACGCACGCACGCACGCCGCCCGCCCGCCAGCCCCCGCCACACACACACACACACACACACACACACACACACCCACACACCCACGCACACACCCACGCACACCCGCACCCGCACACACACACACCCACCCGCACACACACACACACCCACACACGCACGCACGCACGCACGCACGCACGCACGCAAGCACGCACGCACGCACGCACGCACGCACGCACGCACGCCGCGCCGCCCCCCGCCCGCCGCCGCCGCCGCCGCCGCCCGCCGCCGCCCCGCGCCGCCCCCGCCGCCGCCCGCCCGCCGCGCACGCACGCACGTACACGCACGCACGCACGCACACACACACACACACGCACACGCACGCCACGCACGCCACGCCGCACCCACGCACGCCGCCGCACGCGCGCACGCACGCCGCACCGCACGCGCCGCGCACGCACGCACGCACGCACGCACGCACGCTCTCTCTCTCTCTCTCTCTCTCTCTCTCTTTAAAATATCTATTCATGAAAGTTTGTTGATGCCATGCATTATCTGTCCTTTCTCTTCAAGGGCTTGTAGTTTTTTCTTCTTGTAGTTATTTCTCCTTGCCCTACATGTTCACACATGCTGGCACTTCTGCTTAGACACTTATTATGATATGTAGATATCCTCGATATTCTTGTTTTTGTATCCCATTAGTAATAATTGATAAGTTGGAGCTGACATTTGACAATTTCTTTTGTTTTGCTCTTTGGCATGTAAAAAAAAGGATTATGGGATATTCTTATAATAATTTCTATCTTGAGTGATGTATCTAATGTTTCATCAAAGGGATATGTTTCTTTGACAATGCTGAATGTGTTGTTTGATTGTGAAGTTGATACTTCCAAGTTTTTTCTTGATCTCGAAGATTATCATACCGGCGAGTCATAAATGAGTTTAGTATAGGTTAAACTTCTAATTTTTATTCCCTTGGTGTCTACTTGTCCCCCTCTTTTGTAGACAACTGTGGATTATCGGTGTTCCTGAAGCTGTAATCATCCACAAGCCTCTTCTTTAGTAGCTTTATGATTTGGTCAGCCACATAGTTGTGACTTGTTAAGGCATTGCCTAGACATTACACCAAGGTGAGAAGGTGCGAATTGATGCTGGCAACCAGACACTTTTTCTTTCAAGGTGCCCGTGCCTAGAAGATTAATTGATGCAATGGTTAGGGTTTACAATCAATCTACACCGTTAATCTTGTGATAGAATGTTTTATAACCAACCCTAATAAGAACTCAATTAAAACCAAGAAACCAGAATTAGAAAACTTATTTTTGAGAGCATTCCAACCGTTGGTTGAGTCTCACAACATGATGATGCAACTAGAGATGCAAGAACAGTTTATGTATTCTCAAGTCTACTTTTCTCTTCTCCTTCATTCATATATATAGAGACTAATGTTTAAAAGCTATGGAAAATCTAAAACATAAAAGGACTAAGAAACTTAAAACATAAAAGGATTATGAAACTTAACTTCTAGAAAGTCCTAACCAGAATAGGCTTAGGAAATTTATCCTAATAAAACTAAACTACTTATCCATTCCTTTTCCTAGTTAGATGCTACCATCTATTTAGGAAACAAAACAAAAAGAAGGAAACTAAAGGTCTAAATTTTTTTGGCACCATTCACGTGAACAGTATTGGTTGGAAGTTTTGGCCTTTGGTCCCCATTGGCATAGGCTGTACAATACTGCATCAACTCTTTCCTGCTTAAAAAATATTCGACCACGAGTTTTGAATCGATTGAGTATAAACATATCTCAGTGAGTATTCAACTTCCTCTAACAATAGAAATGCGGATGCTCTCGAAAGTTGGGAAGAAACTCTTCGACCTTAGGGCCTCTTGCTTCAAAAAAGTTAGGTGAAAGTGCACATTCAATGTGCTCAATCTCGTAATTGGCATCACGAACATTGTTGGTAATATTCACGGCTGTGCAAAGGATGTTTTTGAAGTCTTTTTGAACCACGACTTCAACATGCACCACGTTCTCATCTTCGCTCTTGACCCGTAGGCACATTCTTTAATGGATGGTTCTAGAATGATAGATTTTTCACCATGTAACTGACCTGGCCTTCATCTTTAACCTTTTCAATGTAACTATCTGTAGAAGGAACATCAATGGCGGGTTCTACTTACCCCCAAAAAAAAAATCAATGGTGGGTTCTCCCTTGTCATCAAGTGCTACTGGAGACTCGTCATCGTTTAATTTGGCTTCAATCACCGACGATTCCACAATGGGTGGAGGGATGGGGTCCTCCTTTGTTGATGCATCTGTGGGTTTAGGCTTCGCGTCAACATTGTTAGGCTTCCACCACTCTCTAACTTGTGAACTGAATGTTATGTATGATTGTGTCATTTTCTCTTCAACCATAAATGCCGGTTGGTGCTAATTTTATCAACAGAAGAGCCTTATTTGGATATGTTCAGGTATGTATTTTCTCGTTAAGTTGTACTTCATACCAAGTCCTAGGCTCTTGTCTTCGAACTCTGAGCTTTTGTGCATGAAAATTCCATAATTCTCTAGCATATCCAGTCAAATGGAAGTAAGCAAATCTAAGGCTTCGCTCCTCTGTCAAGTTGTAACAATCAAATTATTCCAGAGAATCCAACCAATCAAGGAATAGGTATGGGTCCGTTTGGCCAGCAAAGTAAGGAACATCTGAAAAAGTAGAGGGATTGGAAGAATGGAATATCATCTCCATGTCTGGCTCGTTAGGAGAGCATATGGTCATAGGGCTGCTTATGAGAGCTAGAACCCTCCATTACGAAACTCTGATACTAATTGATGCAAAAAAGTTAGGGTTTACAATCAATCTACACCCTTAACCTTGCCATAGGATCTTTTACAACCAGTCCTAATAAGAACTCAATTAAAACCAGGAAACCAGAATTAGAAAACTTATTTTTGAGAGCAATTCAACCGTTGATTGACTACGAAACTTGGAAGGATTGTAGTTTAGGATGTACTTGCAATCATATCTGAATTTAAGATTGATCCGACCTTGGTTGTGAAGTTATGATTTTTCCAAAACCGTCTATCACCTGGTGGCGGGTTTTAGTAATCAATAGTATTGACAAATCTTTATACTTAGCAACCAATAGGATCTTTGGAGGGGAAACACTTGCACAATCACTAGGGAACAATAGGGAAGATGGAGGGAGATATTGAAAGAAAATAAGGGGAAGGGGAAGGGGTCGATTGAGTCTCACAACCTGGAGACTCAACCAGAAATGTAAGAGCAGTTTCTATATTTTCAGGTCTACTTTTCTCTTCTCCTTCATTCATATATTTAGAGACTAATATTTACAAGCTATGGAAATTCCAAAACATAAAAGGACTAGGAAACTTAAAACATAAAAGGATTAGGAAACTTAAATTATAGAAAGTCTTAACTATAATAGGATTAGGAAACTTATCTTAATAAAACTAAACTAGTTATCCTTTTCTTTTCCTAGTTAGATGCTACCACTTATTTAGGAAACAAATCAAACAGAAGGAAACTAAAGGTTTAAAATCTGTTGGCACTGTTCACGTGAACAATACCAAGTAAACAGCGTTGGCTGGTGGTTTTGGCATTTGGTCCCCATTGACATGGGCTATACAATACTACACCAAGGAAATATACTTGTAAGACAGAAAACATGTCTGTTGTAACTTATAATGAAGAAATAAGTGGGAGCTGGCAAATGTACTTGTAATATGGTGCTTGCCTTGATGCTTATAAAAACATGGTCTATCTTCATCATCTTATTTGCTTGCACTTGCTCTTACTTTACTTATAACATTTGAAACTTATCTTGTGAAAGTTATTTTTCCATTTCACATCATCAAGTGTGTTGAACCATAGTTGTCAAGGCGGGCACCCAGGCGCCCTGGAAAATAGGCGGACTTGGTCGCCTAGGTGGGCGCTTTGGTCTCCTTGGGCACCCATCAGGCCTCCAACGCCTTGGTTCGCCTCGACGTCTTGACAACTATGTGTTGAACTTTTCTTTTTGAAATGAACAAAGGGCTATAATCTGATGGAAACCCTGCCTTGGCAAGGTCCTGGGAGGGGTGGGATGGGGTTGGTCCTAACCTTCAGCGTTTCTTCTTCTTCTTCTTCTTTTTTTTTTTTTTTTTTTAAACACTTAGAACCCTAAATTATTTTTCTATCAAGGAAGCTAGTTACCTTGTACCATCCCTTACAGAATTGTAGCTTTATTGATTACACCCTTTTGTCTAATTTCCTAAAAAATCCTCCCTTGTTTTATTGATGGTCTGTAGCTCAGATCCAGAATTTCACAAATGTGTTGTTGAAAATTGCCTAACAATCGTCTCTCATTATCTTGTATCAATTTAGAAAATGATTCCTTTTTGGTACTTTACTCTTTGTTTATGAATATTGCAGTTAGGGTATAAGGTAGGACTAGCCATTTATTCATCCAAACCGGTTGTCTGACCAAGCTGACATCCCATCGGTAATTTCTTTTAGTTATGAAAATATGAATTTCTTCTAATGCATAAGCTTGGGCTGGAGTTATGTCTCTAATATGATATAGTTATGTTTGAATTGTTGTGCCAACAAAGGGTGGTTGGCCACCTCCCTCCAGCCTTATTTTGATGAACAAGCCGAACTTTGATGAATGATTACTCCCAAATGCTGTATATTTTTTATTTAGTGTCAATCAATATATGCTTGTCAATGTCTTTCCGATCATTATTCTCATTTTCATGCTTGTTTCTAATTTGAACATACGGGATATTTGGATACTTTGTATATATACTAATGTGAAAGTTCTTCCTATTACGCAGAAATCTGTTTTATGTCAAATGAATTGGTAAGGGGCTATTCTTTGGACTTGTTTTCCTTCGTCCATAGACTACATATATACTAATACATACCTTATGCATACTTGTCCTTGAATACTCGTATATATCGTATATCCTCTCTTTTTGGATGGACTGCATTTGATCCCAACCTTTTTAAGTTCTTGGTTATTGTGTCTTTTTCTTGTCTGTGTATCATTCTCAATATCCAACCATGAGAATTCTTTTTATTGGTACTAAAGAATATTATTATGAGGAGGGGAAATATATATAGGAGAGAGTCTGTCGTCAGTTTTCTTAATGGTGGCTGGATAAAATAACAGAATGATTTGTTACATCCTTTCTCCTAAATATGTTTGTGTAGATTAAATTAAATATTCAATTCTACATTTACAAGCACCAAAAGGTTATGAATTCGAACAAATGCTTGCTGGAGTGATTAGAGTAATCTAGAAGAAGTAGAGTATTAGATTTGAGATGATCTGATTGAGAGCTTTGACACAAATAGAAGGTATGTCAAAGTAAATGAGATAGATTCAGATTACAAGGTTTACTTTTAGAATTTTTTTTTTTTTTTTTGGTTCAAACTTTTAGAATTTAGAAGGTATAAGTTGGAGATTCTGTATAAAGAATGAGTAGGGTCAACTGAATAATATCTAAATGTTCTAGGTAGAATCTGATAAAAAAAAATTCAAAAAGAATTTAAAGCGTTTACTCAAGGGTGTGCTGGTATCATAGCCAGATTTGATAGGGATTTCTTGGGTGAATTTTCAGATGAAGGGAATATTCATTAGCTTTTGATTGTTGTCGTCTATCACATTGACCCATCCATGGTTGCTAATATGGTTAGTCATGATTCCTTCCAAAACCATGAGGTCATGGTTGCTAATATGGTTAGTAATGACTCCTTCCGAAATCATGAATGGTCATGGCATCTATCATGGCCCATTTAGCTTGAAAATTGTCTTGTGAATTTGCTAATCCAATGGGCTGTGGGGGAACTTTGCCAAGCCCCCCCCCCCCCCCCCCCCCTTTTTTTTTTTTTTTTCTTCTTATTCCCTACATAACCAACTCTATCAGGAACTCCTAGTTTGAAGCGGATTCTTCTCACCGTAGTCATCATAAATCTACTTCTAAGAATTGTTACTTCAGGTGAAACTGATTATGCTTTAGATGCCATCTTAACTCATAATTCAGCTTCTTTGAAAACTA
This sequence comes from Protea cynaroides, assembly GCA_028583415.1. Lineage (NCBI taxonomy): Eukaryota > Viridiplantae > Streptophyta > Magnoliopsida > Proteales > Proteaceae > Protea > Protea cynaroides. The sequence goes on along the minus strand of CM053269.1, from coordinate 61,485,222 downwards.
CTATGACCTTTCTTCATGGCTTATTGCTCCTAACTAAAACTCAAAAGTCACTTACTAAGGAGGACTCCATATGCAATTTTTTAGGCTGTGTGTTTTGTTTGGTAACCCCTTTCACTCTTGTCAGGCTGTAACACATTTTTGTTGCATGAGAAATATTTTTTGTGGGCAAAAAGTAAAAGGTATATTTAAAGTTAAAAGGAAGGGAGTCTAACGGACATTACAATCAGATAGGGTACAATTGTTGGATTCAGATCCTCTCCAGCTGCTCAGCCACCCCAGCATCATTGGATCATGCTTTCGCTTAGGAGAGGGAGAGATCTAAAGGTGCTGGGCAGGCTGGACAGCTGGAGATGATCTTTTTCCCATTCTGTTGAGATTGGATTTTCTCTAGAATGAAAACAAAATGGCTAAAACAAGCTGAATATCTGTCACCTTCTCCTATCAACTATAACATGTGAGGGTAAAGTGGAGGTTGCATCTAATTGGTGCTCGATTTAACCAAACATAGCTTGAGAATTGAAAGGCATCCAGTGTCTAACCAGCTAGTTCATACTTCTCGCATTTCATTGAGTCAATGATTTATTGATGCTACAAAAAAATTCTAATGCATCAAAATAGTTGAATATTTATTCTGGTTAACATGATATTTAATGGGGTTAACCTCTAGGTTTCGATTGAGAATATTGTAAAATTGTCATCTTTCACACATCTTTTGATGAAACTAAGTAATAGCTTCAAACCCTAATTAAAAAGATAAGAATCTATTTTTTTTTAAATTCTAAAAGATAAGAATCTATTTTTTTTAAAATTCCTGGTGAGATTCAAGCAATTTGAAATTTGGTATACGATGAAAAGCTCCCCAACTATTGATGCTTTATCTGATTGGACTTCCATTTCTTATGCAAACTGGTCCTATCTGCCAGATTAACACTAACATGAAAATGGTTGAATCTTACAACATCGTTATGTGAAGAACCAAGTTAGAGCTGGGGACTGTGATTGCCCAATAAAAGCAATGAAATTCCTTAAAAATCTCCATGGTGCTTTGTTGATGCTTGATCTACCAGAAGGCTTGCGCAAGATGGTTGATGGTAAGCTGTTTACGCTACTACTTTCTTAAAGATTAATATTGAATATGACCTGCTAAGATTAGTATACTTTTATATGGACTCGTGTATTAGAATTCAGCTAGATTCTTATGGTTAAGAAGTACTTTTTTTTTTGGGGCTAAAGATGCACCTAACTGTATTAATAAAGAGGAAAAAAAATATAAGTGACTACAAATCGTAAGGAGGTAATACCCCATATTCGCATTGCCATCAGCAGGGCCCTCCTTCAGGTTATGGTTAAGAAGTACTGCTTGTTCATGACTATTTTTTTCATTCTTTGATAGATATGGTGTATGACCTAATAGAAGTTAAAATTGTTTATCGTAGACTTAAGATTCAAGGCTTCATAACTAGTGGGGACTCCTCAGGAGAGGAGGAAATGCAGAAATAGGCAAAAATATCATATACGTAAAATTCTCGGCATTGCCACTTCAATTTCTTTTTTTCTTTTTCTTTTTTTTCTTTTTTTGTGTGTATACCATTTCTCGTATTGAGGATCAGTAAGATCTGGTTCTTTGTTGATCTAATTTGCTTGATGAACTAAAAAGTGTTGGAAGTATAAAACTCTATGAATGCTTTTACTGAGGAATCAATGACTTGGGGACTTGGAACATTCTCTTCTTTTGGCAGATTGAGAACTGGGAGTTACTGTAGGTTTTTTTTGGTTTTTTTTTTTTTATTTTTTTAGTATTTATTTACCAATGAAAAATTATAGGAACCCATGAGATGTTTGATGAAAATGTCTAGGTATTTTCTATAATGAGGAATGCATTGTAATCAAATATCTATCCAAACAATCTTCTCAGTCTAACTTAAGAATTTACCTTCTCAGAATGAGAATGCCATTACCAAACATAGCCTAATGAAAAGGTAGGTAATTTCATTTGAAATTTTAGATTTGCGCCCAAGTAATTTCCATGCCTCTTAAAGGGTAGATTTGTAAATAACACATGCGTGCAGATAAATTGTGCAGAAATATCATTTGTGAAGGCAATGCTTTTACTATTTTATCTCCGAGCAGCTATTTGAGCCTGCTGGTTCTCTCAAGCAATTTGATATCGCCATGACTGCAGCTTCAATAGATGAATCTTCGCCCTGTTTCAACCATTAATGATATAAATTTTCCCATCGTAAAATCTAACAGCTGCAAGAAGACATCAGAAGAAAACCTGGTAAACATGAATTTCACCTTCTCTTTCCAATAGAAGATGTTCCCATACTTCCCTGCCAGACGGCTCCAAAAGCTACGAGGTACTTCTAAATCAACCGATGCCCCCACATTGAAGTTCAATATATTTCCTGTCAACAGTGTATATATGTCTTCAATTGTAGAAGATTTGGTTCAGAAATGGAAATATATTTGAACATTTACCAAATGTGGGATCTGCAACAAAGACAACAGTTCTATCATCTACTTGCCAAAAATCTTTCACTGCCAAACCTGCACAAGAGTGAGGAGTTCAATGACATCTTCAAATACAAAAGGGGAAAGAGGGGGGAAGGAAATCGAAGCACGTGGATAAATCATATATAGATGAATGACACTTCAAGCTTTGAATCCTACCAGGTGTTTCAGGATAATTCTGTGCCAGAACCCTCAGTTTGAATCCAGTATCTTTCTCAAGATTAGCAATTTCCTGAGCCATTCTTTTCTCCTGAGAAAAGTCAACAAGCAATGACATATTTCTCCGTCTGATCCTACTACTCTAAACTATACCATGCATGCTTTAATGTCTCTACGATGCTTATATGTCATCAAATAGATGCAAAAATTTCAAAAATCAAATCCTTCAGGATCTATTATGGCCCAATAAATTAGACTATTTGAGGTTTAGCATTTGAATCTCAGGTGAGGTCAGTTTGCATCCATCCCTATATTTCATTTCAGACTTTTGCCAGGAGTAGGAGCTTGGTATACAGTTTTCTCACCATGAGATTGGGAAGTTTCTGTTTAGGAACTAAATATAAGCAAATGATGAAATATGAAAGATATGTTTCTTCAGGTCATTCATACGACAAAGAACCCCGGATTTGATAAAGCTAAACTTCAATCACTGGGAGCAGATTTACAGACATCGAAAGGATGCACAGCTAAAATGATTTAGTAGTTAAAAAGGCTGTCCTGTCTTGCCTTTAGATCTTGTCAGTTTTCTGTATAAACCAGTATTTCAGTCATTGGAATAGGATCAGTGATGGATAATCATGCCATCCCATAATAGGGGAACCACTGGACTAGCACTGTCATTGAGCTCTTGTCTTCCTCACACCACCAAAATCCTTTGCACTTTTTCACCTATAATTAACAGCCCCAGCCCTCGAATTTTCTTTAAGTTTTTCAGCTATGACTCTCTTTGCCTTGGGTAGAATGCTATTGGACTGAAAAGATGTAATGTGTAACATAAACCCATTTTTTGGCACCACTCAGCTGCCACATGTAAATATATCCTCCTTCACTGAGTTCCAAGTCTATTCTATCCGACTTAGCTGGATTCGAGTCTTCAGAGAGGCCAATTTGCACCAAAGAAGGGGTCAATGGTTAAGACTGTCTTCAAACTCAACTCTCCGAGGACCTCACATAGGAGGGACCAGCACTGGGTACCAAAAATTGGAGCAAAATCTGCCCTCTCAGAGATGTATACTCATTGTTTTGTGAATTACACAATTGGGGACTCAAGGATGAAGTATATGATCCAATGAAAAAGAGCAATATGGAGACATGTTATTATATCCAAATCAACAGAGCAAGAGAATGAATTTTACCTGACCATCCGAGAGGAACCCAGCCACGTCTATAACAACACTGAATTCTTTGGGAAGCAATTCTGGCTTGTTAACCCCAACTTTTGCCTCTGCAAATCCAACTCCTACAATTTTTTGTTTGCTCTCCTTTGAGTTTCACGTCTGAACCAAGAAAAGAAGAAAATTCCAGCACATTGTCCAACTCAAAAGAAGCTCTTAAAAATAAATACAGTGTTTCACTTGTTTCAGGAAACTGAAAGAAAATGCAGAGATCGGTCATTTATCAATGCTAAAAGTTCATGATTACTAAAGTCAGGTATATATGAATCACAGATTATTCTATCTATTAACCTACAGAAGATCTCTTTGGCACCAGGCACAATCATATGACGACAGAAAAGAACTTTGAAGCATTTCATCGGAAGGAAGATCTCACGGCCCTCGCTAGATACGAGAATACACATGTATCTGAACCATTTCAATCTTCAATTATCAGATTTAAGGAACCAAACATTTCTACAGTATCAGCATTTACCTGCGAGTGATAATCCGAGCGCCAGAGCACTCGAAAGCGCAAAATTCAAAGATTTCGAAGGAAGATCTGCAACCCATCCCCAGAAACTGGAAGCAGGGGCGTTTCGGATTGCTAAGTAAGACAGAGATGATGATGATGATACCTCGACGGGTCTTACGATTATTGGGTGCGTACTTCTACAACTGATGCAACTACCCAACTTCTGAGACGAAGCGAGGACGAGCGCCATCGGTTGGACGGAGCAGTTCCCTACAGCAACCATATCCAAATCAAATCTGGATTCTGAAATCTGAAATTCTGGATAGTGCCGTATCTTTTCATTAGAAAATATTTCATAGACGCAAATTATCCTCCATAAGACAACCCAACCGGACTCATATCGTCTCCTGCTGTTGGACCGTGTCCAGTCGTGATCCAACGGTTAATGGCTGGGAGTTCAATTTGTCTCCAATTATTGGAGCCTTCAATCACGGATCTAGTGGTTGGAATTAATTAGGCGCGCCTATCAATACATTGGTACATGCGTCTGGTTAATTCTAACAACTGGATCAGCACAATTGAAGGTTCAAATTATTGGAGACGATAATAACCCAACAGCTGGACGAACTGCACAGCATGAGATGATTTTTTTTCCCAATCCAACCTCCGTCCCTGCACCTATTTTAAAGGTGTGGGGTGGTTACTGGTGGACAGAAGTTCCCAACTCATTAATTGGACGGTTTGGTCCAATTAACAAGTTCAAAACCAAACCGTTAAGAAGTCCGGATTTTGGTTTGGAATTTTTATTGGGTTCACTTGGGTTCTTATCAATCCATTATCAGGTTCTTATCAGTTTGTCTTAGATCATAGTTCAAGTAATCGGTATTGGATGGATTTATATCGATTTTGGATCTCAACGATCCGAGATTTGATCCTGTTTTATTATTATTAATTATATATGGTATTGGTCACGTGTCAGTTCCATTGCATCTGTACACTTGGATTGGATTGGTTTTAGACATAGTCGTGTCAGCTTCTTTGAATAGGGCCGGAACTTTTCTATAGATTTGATGGAGCAAATTAAGCATAGACATGGAAATGAACAAAAAAGCTTAGCACTAGAGGAGCTCGATGACATCCTGAAAACTATAAAAAATGGATGATTTAGGAAAAAGATCATCTGTAGTGAGACCACCATGTAGCGAGGATTCCGTCCGCTCAAAGTGGATTGACACATATCCCAATCCCATTCAAAGTGCATCAGGATACATATGGATCCACTTTGAGTGGGTGAGATCCTCACTACAAGAGTGGCCTCACTAGAGAGGATCCCAATCCGATGATTCATGGAGAGAGACGAGAGTACGTACGTAACAGACAGATCAATCTAACACAATCATTGAGAATATTTTATCCTCTTTTGCAATTCCTAATTAACCATCCATGGTTTTATGCTTTTATTTATACTAGAATCAACACTCAACAGAGCTGCATGGGGGCGAGTATTCTCTCCAGTTGATCCGATCGACAAGGGATGGTGAGTGCACCCTCCTGATCAAAACCAAACTCCTCCGCCGTCTGCTCTATCAGTCTTAAAAACGCTGGATGATTCAACTAACTCAATGCAACAACGAACCGCGCGTTTGGGCTGTCACCATCATCATCATCATCATCATCATCATCATCATATGCAATCACAGGGAAATGACTTTCCTTCACATCTTCTGGCACCGGCACCGGCAATGAAACCGGTTTCCTAGACACCAGCTTCTTCATTAGAGTCGTCAGCTTTACAATGCCATTCTTCTTCCTACTAAGATTTGTAGGCTTAGTCATGGCCATATATGAATTAGGATCTGATTGTGGGTTATGTTAGTCCTGGAGATATGCTTCATATATATGGCTAGCGGATCGCTGCATGGTTGGTAAAATTGGACGTACGTAGGTACATACCAAAGAGAGTACCAATGCATGTGAGTGAAGCTACCTAGGCCTATGATACGCCAAATCATGAGGGACGAACCCCAATTAGCATCAGAGTAGCCTAACAAAGACAAACAATTCTTGATTTGGAGGGAATCAATCATATATCCAACAGTTTAAAATGAGCGAACCATCACTAATACTGTAATACATGGCAGAAACAGGCAAGAAGTTGGAAATGTTTTTTTTTCTTTTCCCCATAACTATTTTCTTCTAATAATAAAATCTTAATTACATCAAGAACTATGCTATCACCATTCATTCATGGTGCTAAACTGGTGAACAAGCATACCTTCAAGTGAGTAAGACAGATTCAACAAGGAATACAGGAGGATGACCAAGAGATCAGCATTAAGCACACGATAAGCACATTATTTGCCAATGGGACTTTATTTATCTGTGTGTAAGGGGCTTTGCAACAATGTGGCAATGGCGTTGTTATCATCGGATTTTGATCGATCCTCTGATTGAGACACCTATCACAGAAGAAGAAAGACAATCGAATTGGACAGGTTGGATAACTCGAGGGTCACTACGATGCCTAATTAGCTCAAGGACGATAAGCAAATGAACTTAGGAAGAACATATCCAAGTTCAAGGTAGAGAAGGGTTATTTGGTAACAAAATGTGTATGAGAGCTAGATAGCATAAAGCTCCGGTTCGTTTATCTTCAAGGTGATGACAATTATAGAGCATGGAATGGTCAAAGGATGTCGCCTTGTAGTTGCAGCGATCCCGTGACTCCTTTCGAGATCTCAAGGAGGTCCTAATGGCAGATAGAGAGTCTGTGTGCACATATTCTCCTAAGGGGGAGGAGTCATAGTGGTATGGAGCCAATCTTTGACCACCTGATTAAGATCTAGCAACCAGATTACCCGTAACCATTGTGAGATGAATTGGCAGAGTGATAGAGCACGTCTAGTCTTCTTTGGAGAGTGTGACACGTGGATGAAACTGCTACAAAGTGGGATCACCCAACAATTATCCTTTCGGACTGATATTTCATATGTGGAATGTCGTTTGTAGGCACTAAATCGTGTATGATTTCAGGGCCTTAAGATATTGACACGTGTGCCTATGTAGTTGATCCGTGAGGGGTTAAGTGTTGGCCTCTGATTGGCCTCATTATGAACAATATAAGAGGCGCTAACGTGGAAGAACTATCTAAAGCACAACTAGCTTGCGAGAGTTCTTCGCACCCAAAATGTATCGAAAATCAGAATTAGCTCAGATCAATCTTGTTTTGACCCAAAAATGAAAATCAGGTTACAACATATTTTGGGAAAATAATCTTCTCATGTCTTCATATTGACGTGGAGAATATTCAGTGGCTGTCATTTATTATGCGTAGTTATTGATGTATTGATATACGCATACAATGGATGACAATCTTTGGATATTCCTCATGTCAACTCCAAAACATAAGAGGATTATGATTATAGTCATATTTTGCCCCAAAAGAACAATATCCAAGAACCGAGGAAGGGTAGACAAAGTAATTTAACCAGTTAAGGAAAGTGTTCGCAATCCCAGTTATAGTTCCCTGGGGAGCTCCCCAGGGAAGCGACGAAGAGATTTGGTGACCCAACAGCACAACGGATTGGTATTATCAACGACTCGTATTTGCTAAAGATTGGCTTGTACCGCAAATGCTCCCAGAAAACCATTATCTGCGATTTGAACTTAGAAGGTGTCTTGTTCTCCCATTTTGTTCCGATTCTGTATCCTCTTCTTTCAGTCCATTTATAGTTTCATACTTGAAAAAACTTTAAAAGGGCATCCCCCAACTAAAAAGAAATCAGTGCAGCAATGTTCGTGGTTGTTGTTGTTTTTCAGAGATGAGCATAATCTTTTTTAAATGTTTAGAACCAACCATTATCGGGTGTGTCCTTCCAATTGCGGATACTATCTACCCGAATGCGTTTGGCTTAACGTTCTTAGGCTTCACCATTGGTTAAGATGTATTTGGGTTGGATTGGTATAACAACTGATATATTTTCAACTGTTCTTTCCTTTCTATGAATTATTTATTGGTTTCTGATGATGCTTATCAGATCATCTTAAGCAGAAAGTGGATTGAGACAACCGGATGAGTCTAGTTTTGAATATACTTCACGGAACTTTCATCCTTCATAATTCAAGCTTCTGTGGCCATCACTCCGAATCTTTGACTTGGCTTCGGCATAGATCATGTTTTTCTTATCAAAACAGTACTGGATTTCAAGTTGGTCGAGGTCTTCAATCGTATTTTCAAGGTTGCCATTCTTTACTATCTCAAATATGGTATTCTTGGGTGTAACATTCGTTAGTTCTATTAATTTTCAATAATTTCAGTTACCACTGACATAGTTGTGCAATTTTCTGCCTAACAGGAAGTTGTGGGGTGAGATATTCTGAAGAGAAATGCTTGGCCATCTCTAAGGTACTGCAAGTGAACTGATTTCTCCCGAGGATTTTAGTTGGAGCCTTTAGTTGACATGAAAATCTGTATGTTGTGCTCCAGTGTTGTACACCACTTTCCATACTGAAATAGAATTACATGTTTTGATGAATAGAAAAGTTCTCATCAATGTAATACAAACTCTACAAGTTTATGCACTTTCAGCCTTGCAATTTTCAGTTTGAATACTGATAAATGGTTGGGAGGACCACCTCCCCCCCCCCCCCCCCCCCCAAAAAAAAAAAAAAAAAAAAAAAAGTCTGTTTGGATCGTTGGCAACCCAAACTGCTGTGAGATACCTGACCTACATTTGATCAGGAGGGGCACATCAGGCATTGTGGAGTTTCCTGTACTATCTACAGTTCTACACAGACTAATTCCCCCAACCAATGGGAATTCAGGACTCCATCTAATTTTGTGGTGCTTGAATTCTATTAAAACATGGGAATCTGATTAGGTAGTGGGAATACAACCCGACATATGAGGTTGAACTCCATTTAAAATATCCTAAATTGACAGGAGTTTCAAATCCCATGATCCAAACAGAGACTAAGAGGAAAAGAAACTCACATGAATTCTGATACATCCTGTTGAACTCATGCTTCTACTGAACTAGGGGCCATTGTTAGAGCAGATAACTGACCCCGACTATTTGCAACATCTCTCATTCTACTAATCTAATTGAAATATGGCAGTGATGTTCAATACTATGCTTCCCAACTTGTTCCAGTAACATTTATGGATTGTCTGCTAGGGAATAGGATATTGCTACCAAATTAATTATCTGAATACTCCGTATTGTCTTTTCTCTTCTTATATGTTTGTGATTTTGTCCTTAATATTTGTTTTACTTTTGCTTTCATATTCAGGCCAAATTCTCTGATGGAAGAAAACTTGATGCCATTCCACCTATACAAACTCTTAAAGACTGTCCTAGGGAAGAGCTTTCTGGGAAAGTTGTTATGGTCCGATTTGATTCGAATATTCTACTTCGGGAAGCATTGTATCTGAAAAGTCCATCGGTAAACAGAGCTGCTTTTACCATCAAATATTTATATGAAGCTGGTGCCAAAGTAATCCTAGCCAGTGACTGGGCTGGTTCCGGTACCCCAGTTCATCTCTCGGAAAAGTCTGTTGCAGGTAAAGTATTAAATATAGATCATTCCAGCTGCTGACCGTCTTTCCCTGTTAAAAATTGTTTGGATTATTAGCATGACCAATGAAATCCCAAGGGATTTTATAAAAGCTACCTACTTATTTTGGCCGGCATTTACACTGTATATTTAACCTTTAGCTCAGTTAATTATTTAAGTGAGGAGGTTTCTGTTTTATTACATACATTGTAGTTGCTACATTTTTGGGGTCAACTGGAAAAGGTAAAGAGGAATGAAATTTATAAAAGAACCATCAAAAGACAAGGGATATTTCTGACTTGCACTTGAATAATGCAATTAAAATTGTCTGCTAATTTCTTTTTGTGCTTTATATTTCAGATTATCTGTCATCAATTCTCCAACTCAAAGTGATACCAGTAAATTCTGTTTCTGCCTACATGCAGTCTAAAGCGAAGGCACTTGAGGAAACTGAAGTCATTCTTATTGAAAATCTTTCAAAATTTGGTGGAGAACTTTCTAATTGTTCAGTTTTTGCTAAAAAACTAGCATCAGAAGTTGATATTTTTGTTAATGATGCATTTTCCCAATCTCATAAAAATCTTGCATCAAACGTTGGTGTGACTCGCTTTTGCTGTTCTTCTGTTGCTGGTTTCCACTTTGAGGAGAACCTGTCTCAACTAATAGAGGCCACAAAAACTGACAAATACCCGTATTTTGCAATTGTATGTGCTTCCCACTGTTTATTTTTCTATTCTTTTTTTTGTTAGCTTGTTTACAGCTACAGATTTCTATATATGGTTTGAGTTAGATTTGATGAGAAAAATAGTTGAGCCCCTGGTTGGTTCTGGTGTATCTGTTGTCGTCCTCTCCCTCTCTCTCTCTCTCTCTCTCTCTCTCTCTCTCTCTGGATGACTAAATAATTATATTTTAGGGATCTTCTCAACATTGTTAAATTGGTCTGAACTGGATCTAACATTTATTGGAGAATGGTGTTAATGTGGGACAAACTTTGATTTTGTGGTGTTCCATCCTGTCATTTTTTAAAGGATGTATACCATCAGTGATGATCCGTGGCCTGAAAACTCAAGGCTTGAAAATCTTGCTGATCATGTGTTTATACTGAATCTACATTTCGATTTTCTTAAGGTCGACAGTGGTTGCGAAGGTTCAGTGACAGGGTTATTGGGCTCATCCAATTAACTTTTTATTTAAAAAATTTCAAATGCTTGTCCTGACTCTGAGAACTCTATTCAGGGCTGGAGGGGAGTTAGGAAATTTTTTTCCTCTGTAGCTTATTTTTAGGAATTTGGTTGCTTGTTGTTGAAAAACCATATGTTTTCATAATAATAGCTAAAAGCCGGTGTTCTCTAAAATATTATTTTTTTATTTCAAAGGTTCAATCCCATTGGGATACTACAAGAGAGAGGGATTCATGCTTTATTTTCTTGTACCAGAAATTATGTAATAGTAATACCAATGTAATGTTGCTTGCAATATTTGAATTCTGCTGTCTGCTCCTAACTAATGGTTTTGCATAAACTTGTGCAGATTGGAGGGGGCCATCTGATTGACAAAGTATCCTCCTTGCATTTCTTAGCTTCTAAATGTGACGGACTGGTGTTTGTTGGTATGATGGCATTTCAAATAATGCATGCTTCAGGCTTGACTGTTCCTTTGAATTTGGTAGACCCCCGTGCAACTGAAGATTCTTTGAAGATAATTCAGCTTGCAAATCGTAGAAGCATACCAATCGTATGCCCGAAGGACTTTTGGTGCATAAATGATCATCTTCCAAAGCGGTTGGATTTAATTCCTGTGAATGGGATCATGGATGGTGAGCTCAGTTCCATTCTGCTTGGCAGATTTGTCAAATTCCCTTTAGTTCAAGAAATAACATTTTTTTTTCATTGCTGTCTTGCACAAGTATCCACTGTTGTTTCCTCTTTTGGGTTTGTTAATACAATTCTTTATTCACTCAAAAAAAAAAAAAAAAATATATATATATATATATATATATATATATTTTTTTTTTATATTTTCCTTGAAAATTTGGCCATTAATGCTTGCAAAGATTATCACTTTTTTAGATCTCCAAAGTTCACCTATGATGTTTTTAAGTTGATGCATTCACATTTGAAAGGATGACAAGTTGGCTTTATTTCATCCATGTTGAAGCTTATTACTTCATCCAAGTATTTAAATAGCCAAATAGCTAATGTTTTAATAAAGGTGTCATTAATAGGACTATTTATTTAGTCTGAGGATCAACTGATAGTCCATTTACTTGGAGGTCAAGCCTACCCTTTGATGAAAGAGTGAGAGACTCTCAATCCTGCAAGTGAAAGAAGGACGAGAAAGAGAGAAGAGAGATTGTGTGAGAGAGAAAGAACAGAGAGAAGTGAGACCGAGAGAAAAGGAGATTATGTGAATCGGTCAATTACACCACAACGCCTCCTATTTATTCAATGGATTCAAAATAAATAGAATGGCATAAATGCCGTGGAACGTGTCATTACATATAGAGAAACCCTGATTCGTCGAAAGTACAAAACTGCCCCTAGTATAAAAAAATCTCCAAAAAAGTCAGGTTGGAAAGTGTACAGTACTTCCCCGGTTAATACACCAACACCCTTGATAATCCTTACCTGCAAGATTTGAATCTTCCTTGCTTCAAAATTCGAATGCTCCCAATGTGGCTGTTGTTCAGTTGTGTGTCTGAGGATACCTCTCTCTTTCTACGTTCTAGTTTTTTGATATAGCCCTTGATTATTCAACCTAGAAAAGTTAAAAAAAAGAAACGGTATGATTGGTCGATCACAATCAACTTATCTTAGTACATTTTTTTATTTATTATTTTAAAATTCTTACAGATTTCAGGATAAAATTATTTATCATGTAAATATGCATTTTGAGTTCTTCCATTTAATGGTATTGTATGGTAGACCATTAACCCGATGGGGCTGTTGTTCAGTTGTGTTTCTGAGGATATCTATCTCTTTCTGCATTCTAGTCTTTTGATATAGCCCTTGATTATTCAAACTGGAAAAGGAAAAAAATAAAAAAAAAATAAAAAAAAATAAGAAGAAAGAAACGGTATGATTGGTTGATCACAATCAACTTATCTTAGAACATTTTTTTTATTTTTCTTGAAAGAAGAAAATTCTTACAGATTTCAGGATAAAAATATTTATCACGTAAATATGCATTTTGAGGTCCTCCATTTGATGCTATTGCATGGTAGACCATTGATCAAAGGGAGGGTGCCTTACTTTTCAGACTATACAAGCATGCAACCCATCCAAGATATAAGCAACGAGTAGGGAACAAGATTTTGGTGGTTTGTTGTGTATTACATTAGGTACATATGTATTTATAATAGAAGTGAACAGCTAACAAACTTACTAGCAAGAAACCTCAATTATGCATGATCTATCCCCAGAAACAACAAAAACAAAATAAATTATTTTTTGGATAGATAGGCCCCAGCCCCCAAGGAGAATTGAACTTATGACCACTTTGAAGTGAAAAAAAAGGTATTACTGTTATTTTCACTTGTAATTTTTTCTCTGATATCTGTCTTTGTTACTGTAGTATCAAAATGATGATATATTATATTTTTGGTTGTTTCCGATTTGTACTTTAGGTTGGGCACCTGTTGATCTTGGACCAGTTTCCTTGGGCGAGATTTTCTCTTTGCTTTCAAAGGCCAAGGTGACAAAACATGGGTCCATAGACATAAATAATACACTGTTTTCTTCAGTAGAACTAGTTTTGCTTCATTTGATTTTCCTGTGCTACAAGGCCAATATTTTTGGAAGAGTGGTTGAAAACTTACTATCTAGTGTTATGGGCAAAATATTCAAAATTGCAATTAACGTGTCTTGGGTGTGTTATGCTGAACATCATCCTTTTCACTACATCACATGTGTCAACGGTTCACTTGATATACATGATTATAATTTGTAGTTGGATGATGAATTTCCTGGCTGTAGCTCAATTAGTATAGATTTCCAGCTTTCCCATGTGAACTTCAGTTTAATAATTTTAAACATGAAAGCTATCAACAAAAGTGATGGCTATTTCACAGCTTCCGATGAGGCACACATTTATGATGAACTAATTCCCGACCACCTTCTCAATTAGCATGTACATTGCACATGACCTCCCAACTTTCACTTGTATATTCATATTTTCCCCCATTGGTTACTTTAGACATCATTGCATGTGAATTTCAAGCTTTGCTTAATTTTGCAAGCCATATTTAGCTTGAATATGCCTGCATGATATGAGCTTATTGTTGTTTGTGTGTTGAACTCAGTGTTTTAAATCTCGGCGAGATCTCGAAGATCTCGAGGAGCTCAAGACGAGATCTCGCCTCGATACAGTGTCTCGACCATCTCGATTAGTTCTCGAGCATTTCTTGACATTTTCGACCATTTCTTGACATTTTCGACCATTTCTCGACATTTTCGACCATTTCTCGACATTTTCGACCAGTTCTCAACCATTTTTCGACTAGTTCTTGACTGGTCTCGACATAATGTATGAATTATGATTGTATAGTCTACTTGACTAATTTAGTTTTTTTTACTATGACAATTAACTAATTAAGTGTTATTATGTTTATTCTTTTTCTAATATATCATTTTACTGGCTCATTTGGTCTTCTGTGATCTTCTAGTAGTGTTACATTATGTAGAATAGTCAATATGACCCTAGGTTTACATTTGAATTTCAAGCCGACACTGCCAAACATGGGTGTAAACCCAAACAACCACCATGTGTGATTATTTATACAATTTTATGGTTTAAATATGTTTATATATGCTAAAATAGGGTTCCCCCAGAGTATCAAGCTTTAAAATGGTCATTTTAGGGTCGAAATACACATTTTAAGCCTTCACGGATTTTGTACAATGTCTCGCCGAGATCTCGACCGAGATTTCCGAGATCTCGGTTTCTCAGAGGGTCGAGACGCCCTTGAGACTCGAGATTTCGAACTATTGGCATACATTGTTTTGGCCCTTACTTAACAGCTCGAGCTTTTGTGATAAGGGGCTACAATATGGAATTAAAACCAGAAGGTCGGGTGTTCGTTCCCTTGTATGTGCGAGGGTTTTATGTTGTGCCCGTACACCTTGTATCCTCGTGTCATATGATGATGTCACGTGTGTAGAGCCGTGTGTGTGTTTTGGGGGGGAGGGGGCTGCATGTGCGGGGGTTGTTGTGTGCTGATACACATTTTTGTGGGCCTATGGCCGGCCCTTAACAGCTTGAGCTTTGGGTAAGCATTCGGGACACTTGCAGGATTAGACCAAGAGTTTGATTAGAAATTTTATAGATTTGAACTTGTACTGTATCTTCCACCTTTATTTATTTATTTATTTGCAAAATCATCTCTAGCATGCTTTTTCGTGCTTAGACCTGAATCACCTGACATAATATCTATCCTTGTTCGATTGCAGAAAATTTTGTGGATTGGCCAACTACAATTCAGGTCTACAAGAGAGAATAACCATGGAACATCTAAGTTGGTGATGATGCTTGAACAATTAATTCAAAATGGTTGTGATGTAACTGTTGTTGGGAGTGCTGCGTCCAAAGCAATAATGAAGACAACAAGATCTCCCTCAGCTTTCAATATTGTTGAGGGCACTTCTATTATATGGGAATTTCTTAGGGGAAGAAAACTTCCAGGGCTCTCGGCTTTGGATAGGGTATGTTTGGTTATCTCGTATCTTTATCCGTTATCATTATATAACTGGATAGAATACATTATAGTACTTAAATCAGGAATTGAAGCACATGCCATGCATCCCAAGGGATTGGAGCTCACTGTTCAATGGGTTTCTGCCATTGGATTTCTTGGGGAAATCAACCTGATCTATCTCATCCCATCAGAATAATGGCATATGAAGGAATATGAAGGAATTAAGTCAAGTGGCATAAAATTAGGTGGAAACACCCAGTAGATCTTTGTGGTGCGATCAACTTTCTTTTGACAACTAATGGAATATATGGAGCATGAATAGCTGAGGCAGGTTGGAGGGTTTTTTCCCATTTCCCTTCAACTGTGTTGACATCCTTCTATTGGTCATATGTTTCTTTAACAATAAAAAAGCGTACACAGTGCACGAGACTACTGCCACTGTGGGTTTTGGGGAGGGGCAAATGTACACAGCTTTACCCCGCTTTGAGGAGAGGCTATTTCCAGATCCGAACCCATGACCATCAGGTCACAATGGAGCAACAGCAACCTTGCCGTTGCGCCAAGGCTCCCCATCTATATGTTTCTTTAAAAATGGACTATCTAAATCCTTGTTTTATTTTTTGGGTTTCTTTTATTGGCTTTTATTTTCAATGTACTTCACCCCTTTTTATGCAATTTTTATTGCACCTAAAATCAATAAGCCTTGTCCTAACTGCTTAGAAGGGCTACATTCAATTTAATGTCATATCTGCTGTTAGCTCATTAGCTCACATGTCCTCTCACAACTTTAGTCCAAGTTATCCTCGGCCACATCACTCTTCACTGGCATATTTTGTGGGCTTTATTGCCATGGTTCAAAATTTTGGTGAGAAATGCTGAAATTTTGACAGCATATTTTGGTTTCAACGTTGGTTGAAACGATATGGCACGCAGATTGAGAGGTCTTCAATGTCTTTTTTTTTTCCACTCAAATGGACCATATTTTGCCATATATTTAGGCCATTTTGGTAGTATATATATTTTGGTGCCATTTTGGCCAATTCAGTGGTATATTTCGGTTTTGACAGGGATTTCATCACTGTCGGAACTGAAATCTTGAACATTGTTTATCGCATCGGGTAGGCCATCTGTTGACTTCTCCCCACCTAGGGGTGCTATTCTTGAGTTCTCTTGATTGAATTCATTGTAATTTTTTTCTTCCTAATCTTTCCACTCATTCATCTCAATATCCTTATATAAGCTATACCAATTCTATTATATGTTTTTCCTTTATGCTTCATCATTAGTCCGATATAGCATTTTCAGTGTTTGTTTTGTTACAAAATTTTACTTTTTAGTTTATGTTAAGATGTCGCAAGGGGGTATCTTGCGTATTCTGTGTTTGTTATTAGTTTTTATATTTTTTAGAGATGAGGCTGGAACACAGGGGTATATTGGTCATATGTATTTTTCTCATTAATATAAAAGCATTTTGAAGCTCTTGCTTACCAAACCGAGAGCCTTCCAGCTCTTGTTCTCGATATATCTTTCTCCTTCTTTCTTCTTCTTGTTCCTTGGCTCAATTGTTAGCCTTGTTTGATACTGTTACAGTTTAAATTGAATCTGTTGGTCTCACAACACTCAAGAAATCCCTCTCCACTTAATAGTCCTTGATTTCAAAATTTTCCTTTATAGTCCTTGGTCCATTGTTTGTGCCCAGAAAGGGTAGCAAGCTCATAGGTTTGTTGGTCTGACGTAGCTACTCTATTCTCAGCACTGAACTTGTACTGATATGGTGATGCTTTTAGATATGAGCACTTCACTTGGCTTGGAACACTCGAGTTCGTGGTGAACTAACATGTTTAAGTGCTTTATCATCTAGTAAAGTATGATTCATTGCACGTATCAAAAAAAAAAAAAAAAAAAAGAAAGTATGATTCATTGCTTGCCATTGCTGGAGCACATATATAACTGTTTAACATTGATTCATAGGTTGAGTAGTATTTCATGGTGTTATTCACCTTCTCGTTGTTCATACTGACTAAGAACACCGCCAAAACCTTTGTCTAACGCATCCATAGCATGTCCAGTCAATAATGTAATACTTGGAAGCTCATCTCATCTTTATTTTGTGGTTCTTTGTTCTTTTTCAAAGATAATACTTTTGCACGATGGAATGCTAGCAGTAGTGATTGGTTTCAATTTTCTTTATTTCAGTTGCCACCTAATAACCTCTTTGCTGTTCCTTTGTGCAGGCATATCCTTTCAAGGTTGACTGGGATTCAATCTTCAGTGATCCAGCTCAGCCTTTAGTGGTTGATATAGGAAGTGGTATTATTCTCTCAACTGCCTTCTTGCAGTTTCTTTCCGATTAATTGTTTCAGCTGTATTTGAAGAACCATAATCAAGTTGGCAGCTAGGAAGAAAGGAAATTATATGGATACAAGTTTCTGTTTTGAGAAATTGAATTACATAATGCCACATACATTTTATTCTAGTAAAGAGGTGAAACTATATATGAAAATATGAGCATAAATGGAATATTAATAACAAAGAAACAAAAAGTTGAATGGTTGATTTAATGTATCCCATTCATGAGGTTGTCCGTGTTTCAATCCATCTTGTTCTCTGGGGGTAAAAAAGGGAAAAATCCCAATACAGAAATTTGAAAACTTGCCTACTATTTTTTGTTATTAAATGGTTGTAAGAATTAACCACACATGAACTATCAAAATGCAAATTTGAAATGGTTGTCAACGATTTAATGCTTAACACCTTTTTGGAGAAAGTAAGCTCAACATAAGGTAATCCATAAATTCCTGGTGGTAGTTTTTATTAAATGATGGGATTAGGTGGCAAATCCATGATACAGCTCAACTCAACTAAGCATTGCCCCAACGGAAAAGGGTTGGATACATCGATCCTGTTTCACCATTTAAATCTATTCAAAGCCATATTTGCTGTCAAACCTAATCCATGCATTTTTTTTTTTCTTTTCACTTCTCCCAAAGTCATTTTGGCCCTACCCCGGACACTTTTAGGTGTCAAATGCATGATACTGATAAAAGTTCATGCATTTGGGAAAGATTTTGGATATGTGAATTGATTTTTGGAAAAGAGGGGATTTGGTTAAAATAAAAATCAAGAAATAATTTGTAATTATTATGTCTAAATTCAATTTTTTTAATTCATTAAAATTCTTGAAACTAATTTATCAAAAAATGTTAAATAAAATTGGAGCATATATGACATGAAAATTATGCATATTGTGTATGACGTAATGTGGCTGCCATTGGTATTTTTGGTATGTTACATTGGTATTTTTGGTATGTTACAATCATAGTTGTCATGGCACAAAGGTGGCATCTAGGTGACACCAAGTTACTTAAGGACAGCGCCATATCACAGTTTATGTTCTCCATATTCTAGGTATACGTCATCTACTAGGCAAGGTGTCTTGAAAATTGAAACATAAGGCAATTGGTTGCCTTAGGCATCAATGTATGCCTTATCACCTAGCGATGTCTTGACAACTATGGTGATAATTATTTTTAATAAGCGTGATAAAATATTTTTTATTTTATCATGGAAAGTACTCAATAAATATATAAGACCAATAGAACTCGCCAATTTTAAGTGGCAATATAACGCAAATTAGACTGTACTTATATATGATCATCAAATAATGTATTTTATTTAGAAAATTTTCAATTTCTTTTACAAAATAAAAAATATCTATTTTTGCATGAGAAAAATATTATTTTACTATTGCATGGAGTTTGGCATGAATAGGCTTTGCACACATTGCAGTGCTAGTTATTTAAAATTATAAATTGGAGAAAAGTCCTGTGGGTAATCCATCTAGCAAACTTGGCCTATTGGATCTTTATTGATGTGTCCCAAAGAAGGTCAGCTCCATCAGGAGATGGTGGTATTTTTTATCCATATGCCTTTATGCCTTTGTTCCATTCTTAATTCCAATTTTTGGGGAAAAATTGCAAATGTTGGTTGATTTCTAACGAGCTTCTAGGTAAAAAAAAAAATGCAGGAAATGGTTTATTTCTCCTTGGAATGGCTACCAGATCGAAAGACTTGAATTTTCTTGGCTTAGATATTAATGAAAAGGTATGGATACATCTCTGTCCCTTCTTGCTTAGATTAGAGAACATTTATTTTGTTAACAATTTGCATAATCATGCAGCTTGTCAGGCGTTGTCTCGATTCTGTTCATCGATCTGGTTTAATAAATGGGTAAGTGTTGTTTCCTATACATAATTGTTTAAGCTTATAAATTTCTGGGTAGCAAGAATCAATTATGAAGGAGAAATAATTATAAGTATTGGGACTTCTTGCAAAATCTAATGTGACTTGATGTGTTGAATTGTTGCAAAGTACTTCAAAACAAGTTCTGCGGGATAAAACTTCAAACCGTGTCTTGTTTGCTTATGCATTTTGCACATGTCGCTTAAATTATTAATGAGATAATTCCTTAATCCTTAGTCCACTGGCTTGAGTGACAAGAAGAAAACCTCTTTTGCTTATATGAAGTAAACACCTTTAGTTCTTAACCTGTGTCACATGGATACTCCAGAAGGATGCAATATTTTGTCAGGTCTTCTATTTTTCAATATTTTAAGGTAATTAATTCATTATCTATTCATCATCAGGTTCTTCAATATGAAAATTCTTTCTGTAGTATAGGAAACATTGACTGTGATGGATTGCTTTGATGATTTTACATTTACTCTTCTTCGTTGGAGCTCTCATAAAAGTTCTTACTAGTGCATTCCAGAACACACCTTTTATCTTCTGTAGGTGAGCTGGGATTGGTGGAGCCCATTCCTTAGATCTAGTGCTTTTTAATGCTTTAGCTCTTTATTCACTGCAAGTTACTTTTCATTTAGTCATAATCTTGTCTTGGCATCTTATATTCTTCTTTTAAAATATTTTTAATTAACGAAATGAGTAGGTGATACTGTTGATGAGCTTACTTATTATATACTTCACTGTAATAATTGGAGCTGTATATTTGACTTGCCTTCATATGTCTTAGATACTTCATTGCAACAAATGCAACATCGACATTTCGGTCCATTGTTTCTAGTTACCAAGGAAAGTTGGTTCTCGTTTCAATACAGGTATAACAGCATCTCATGCAATTTTATTTCCACAATCAATTTTTTCTATTTTTTGTTTTTGTGTGTGTGTGGGGGGTGAAGAACTAGGACTAGGCAACTGTTGGTGATAGTCATGTTGGTTTGTTTGTCTGCTGGATTCTCTGCTTGTAGGCATGGTTTCCTTTATAAAATACAAAACTCTTGCAGTTAATAGGCTTTCTGGGTTATTAATAACTGATCCCCCCAGAGTAAAGAGAGTCAATTATTTTTTTTTTGTTGTTATTAACCTTGTTTATTGGTTTTTTGATCTATCCTATCTGGTTACCTCACTTTTTTAGGGTTCGTCTTAGTAGTGTTGTTGTTGTGTAGTAAAGTGAAGGCTGGACTTGATCCCAGGTCATGGCGACAACATGGCATAGACTTCACCAGATAAACCAGCTTGCATCTTTAATGAAAAAGTGATATTTCTACTCGTTGAATTATCATTTAATCTCTTTATGGTCAACATACTTCCTATGGGAAATAAATACACCTTTTTTTTGCTTGTAGTCCAACCTCAATTCCTAAG
Source organism: Protea cynaroides (assembly GCA_028583415.1). Classification (NCBI taxonomy): domain Eukaryota; kingdom Viridiplantae; phylum Streptophyta; class Magnoliopsida; order Proteales; family Proteaceae; genus Protea; species Protea cynaroides. The sequence goes on along the minus strand of CM053269.1, from coordinate 61,463,948 downwards.
AGTTTTCCGTTCTAAGATCGATGAGGAATGCTAATCATTCCAACTCAATTACGGAAAAGACAAAAAGCAACCTACACATTCTCTAATGTGACAAATCTTGAGGGTGTTTGGTCATCCAGAGCCTGCGATGTCAGTTTATTATGCCTTGTTCGTGTGAGGAGAGATTTGTTCATTATCTGTTGTGCAGTAACTACTAAGATTATTTTTTCAGATAACTGAACACAGATTCTTTCTCTGTTTTAGTGTCCGAACCCTGATTTCAATAAACCAGAGCATAGATGGAGAATGTTGCAGAGGTCACTTATAGAAGCAATAGCTGATCTTCTTACTACAGGTGGAAAGGTACTTTCCCTTTTAGTGTGTCACTCTTTAGGGGTTTGGTTTTTGGAACTCATTCTAATCTAAGAGTCTAGGTTACTGGATTTGCAAATTATTTCACTTTTATAAACCTTTAGAATTCATAATATCAATATGCACCCCTCACTACCCCTTGGTTTTGCTTTCAGATTATGAAAGATGTAATTAATTATTTAGTGATTTAAGTTCGTAGGAAACAGCAGAGATTGATTTTGGGGAGTTTGGAATTTATAATGGACAACACTATCGAAATTAACACACCAAACAAATAAATAGAATTCTCAAGAACAGTTAAGATTTATAAATTTACCAATATTTGAATCTGTAGGTTTTTTTGCAATCCGACATAGAAGCCGTTGCAGTGAGGATGAAACAACAATTTATGATGTATGGAAAGGGTAAACTTGCAGTTCTAGATGATGAAGATGATCCTAATATTGGTCAAGGTGGGTGGCTTAAGGAGAACCCCTTCGGCGTTCGGTCAGATTGGGAACAGCATGTCTTCAATCGAGGGGCCCCCATGTACAGATTAATGATCACAAAAGTTAATCAATGCTAAGGAAGCAACTTTGGGTTCCTGACATGAATTTGGGGGTATGGACTATGGTCACATGATAAACAAGGGAACCAGAGGCCAAGGATTCAAGGAGTTAGCTGAAGCCAATCCGGAGAACTTTCAGACAGGATTAAATGATCCTTGTCAATTTTAGTAGAGGATTGGGTAAATCAGATTGGTCAGGGTCCCATCCTCAGTCCTAGCAGGAAGGTACATTGTACTTATCAAGATAGATCTGGAGAGCTTTTTGTTCAGGTTCAATAATGCCCTATTGTACACAAGTTTTCTCAACCAACTCCTTTTGTAACGTCTAATGCAGATAGGACTCAATCTTGTATGATATTATTATATACACAATGGAACATGTTCATACTTGGCGTATGTATCTTTAATCTAGTCCTTCAATGTTTGAGCCTGCGTCTGTAGTCCAAGTGATGAATTGTCAAATCAGTCATCATAAAAGACAAGTGAACTCCATTGTTCAAACTTGTAACAATGCAAGGTCTCCTTTCCTTCTGCTACAACGGGTAATTCAATGGAGATGGCTGCGTGTAACATATTTGATACCTTTGTGCTAACATGGAGCTATGTCTATCTTTCATTCTTTTCTAAAATCCAGGTTTTAGAGCTGTTATTGGGCAAATATCAGAGGACTCATATTGTCTCCTATCGTTGGACGGCATCCAGCTGTGATCCAACCGCTGGAGCTCACCCGTGTGCATACCAATACATTAGAATGTGCACTTAGTGAACTTCAGCCGTTGGATCACGGCTGAACGAACTGGACAATATGAGACGGTTTTTTTCCAAAATCAAGTTTGAAATTTGACTTGATCAAACCATTTCTGGGGCAGGCGAGACAAGTTTGCTTATCAAGGAGCAGAAAAGTCAATATCGCATGTGATATGGTTATATTGATATACTTTGATAGCTTGTGCCGAAAAAATCGAGGATATACCTTGGCGGTTGCTAGTGGCTGATTTTCACTTGGAGAAAAGTTTTATGGTCAGCAATTTTAAATAGAATCTTTTTGCATGACGGTCATTACTACATCCCATCTTTTTATTCCCCCCTTATTTAATGAATGTTTGAACTATAAGTTATTGGTTCGGAAGTAAAAATTATCCGTGCACTATAGTCGTATCGACTAGTGATCCTCAACCTTCTTTTATTTTAGTTTTCCTTCTTAAATCCTGTTATTAACTTGCTAAACACATAACAGAAAATTTTACCACCAACATATTTTGAAGATAACTACTCAAATTAAATGGGAAAAAAATTCCTACTAACACGTGCAAATACTACATCTTTCGATGGAGAGGATTTTTTTTTTCTTAATTACCCGTGTTTGTTTTATTGTAAATTTTTTTCTTTTTTTTTACTTTTTCAATGCTTTTCTAGACATTCTTATATTACCGTAAAATCTGTTTTTTAATGGAACCTTTGGAGGGATAGATAGAGTTTACCAGAATATATAGGATTAGACAAAATATTTTGTGCCCTTAGATTTTTTATTTGATTTTTGGTAATAAAAATCTGAATCAAGGGATTCAGCAATGCTGGCAAATGGTTGGGGGTTTTCCACCCCGCCGGCTCAGAAAGCACCCAAATTTTATTTCATTTTACTGTACTTATTGCCAAACGGAACCTTATTTGTCAAGCCGTTAAGGTACAGCTTCTGATGAATTGATTTTAAATTCGGACAAGGAGGAAGTCTTCTAACGGAAGTAATAATCACATTTTATCCTTGGAATTAATTAACTAATAACGTCTCTCTCTCTCCAAAAGTAAAATTCGCTGTAGCCTGGGATTCTCCCCCTGCAACCAAATCGTCTCCTGCGGACATCTGACCGGTGAGTGATTCTTTCCCCCGTCCTTTTTTGGCTAACTCTTCATTATCATCCGTTTATCCATCTGGAGTTCGAACGAGCGATCATTGGGTTCAGTTTATACTCGAATACTTCTGCAGGTATTGAAATTGCAACATTTATGTTTAATTTTTTTTTCATGATTTCTGTTTGACGTGATGAAGACCATGTATATATTGATGAATTTCAAGGATAACGGTCTAACTTAGCTTTCCAATCTTACCTTTTGGTGATGGCTAACGATGACAATATTTGCTACAGTTAGTTGTTGCCTCATTTGATTTCTATCATTTTCTTCTGTTCCCATCTTCTTCTAACAGGGGGAAAATAATTCGTTTTTCCTTTTCCTCCCGTAGTAGGGTAGGCAGAACTAGGTGTTTTTTCAATGCTTGAAGTGGGAGAGCTATGTTATTTTGTGTGTAAGTTTGAAAATAGTCTTTATCTCTGTCGAAGGTTTGCTTAAATTGTTGTGTTTATGCAAATCATATCGTTACTGAAAGCATGCTGATGCCTAATTTTGAACTAGTTTTAAGGAGAAAAGTTCCTTTGGACAACTGCATAAAATGGTATCTTTTTGCACAGCACTTGTCCACCATAATAATTTCCTGTCCTGACCTCCTAGAAAAAGAACACCGAAATTACCATCAAAGTCGCGACCGTGGGGTTAAAATACCCATCGAAGTCATGACCGTGGGGCTAAAATACCTCTAAAAGTTATCTGCGCACTATGTTCGTGCCGACCAGCCATCCTAAACCCTGATTTTGAATATTGAGCATTATCTTTTCTTAGTTTCCCTTTTTTCCTGGTTAAAGAATGTTTGATGCTTTGCTTTCTGTTATACACTTGGCAACATCTTACTTATCAAGTGAATTGACTTGCTGGTTTTTTCTTAACCTGGGGAAAATCGAACACAAGTTTGCTAAGCTTGGCAAAGGTGTGAATGATAATTTTTGTGGGCTTGGATCATTATAGAGATACAATTTTGGTTGGATAAAAGAAATAGGATTTTATAGATAAGGAATATACCAAATCCACCTTTTCTTGAAACCAAGTGATCTTTTCGTAGGCGTTTGTCCTCAATTGAAATGGGGATCGTATTGATTATAGAAGCATGATTTTAATTAGTTGATTTATTAATGAACGAGGAAATTTTTATCTAGACGAGTGAATATATTGACCTTGGAACAACAATAATAATTTTTATTGCTATAAAACATGCTCGTATTTTATCTTTGCTACCTTTTCTTAATAATGAGAAACAGTTTGAGAGAGCCAAGTCAACCCCTAGTAGCATTAAGGTGGTTGCAAAGTTTAGGTCAGGTAGCATAGTTCCCATAGTGGTCCTCTTGTTAGTTTGTCACAGCAGTAATGTATGCGTGGGGTTGTGCAACTTGGGAGAGCTTTTGTCACATAATTGAGGTGCTTTGTGACTCATATCTAGATTCCAACATAAAGAGGGGAATTTGGTCCGATTTATTCATGCGTGATGCGTGCCACCAAATGGGTTTAGAATTTATTCGACCCCCCAAAAAAAAAGGTTTTGAATTTATCACAATTATGTTATGAAGTTTGACAATGAAGTAGGTTAGTGCTTGGAACGAGCATACATATTTTTTTTGCCCTGTTTTTAAGTCCATCTACAGATGCTAAAACTGTTATGAACTGCAAAATTTTGTCGAAGATTTTATTCAAGTCATAAATTGTGGACTCAGTGTTAATTGTTTTTTCCTCTCTCTTGACTGTTATAGTTGCTAAAATTCTTACTTGTTTTGTTAGCAGATTGCCTAATTTGAATTTGTGGATGAGAACTTGTAATCTCCAAAGAAGCATAATTTGAACTTTGATTACTGAGAAGAAAATCTGGTGTTCTTGGAGTATTCAATATGAACACAAAGTCGCTGGTTTCTCTGGAGTTAGATGCTCCCCTTCCACCAGAGACTCTAATGATTAAGGATGGTGATTTGGTTGTTACAACTTCCTCCAAGAATGTGGTTTCTTCTCAACAGCCCGGTATGTTGTCATGGCTGTCATTTACACAGTTATCTTTTTTTACATTCAGTTTTTTGAATCAGTGTAGACTTGTAGTAAAGGTGCTAAGCACTTAGCTGGGAAAAAAACCAGTTGGCCTTATCATTTGCATGCCCAATTTGTTACACAGTGAAAAAACAAACACGTCAATGGGCTGCTTGGACACGTAAAGAAGAAGAAATTTTCTTCAATGCACTGCGACAAGTTGGGAAGGCATGTTTCCGAGCATCCGTTTTGGTGATTGAATTCTTTTCTGTCTGAAGTTTCCTAATGATGGATGTTTGATGCTCTGGTTGCAGAATTTTGAGAAGATCACTTGTCGCATTCAAAGTAGAAACAAGGATCAGGTAATTGGACATTTTACTGCAAAATATCATACAATGTGATAATAAAGTATCACACAAATGTGATTATAGGGTGCTACAGGAACTTTGGATCAATACTTCTCAAACATCCTTATTTTTTTAGGCTATGGGGAAATTTTTTTTTTTCTTTTTCTGTTTGCATTTCTATTATTTATGATTTGCCTCATTTGCCTCTTAATATATTCTTACTTAGACATACATCATATAGGAAGTCTGATGGCCAAAAGAATAAATGTTCATGGGCATCTTGTTAGCACATGCTTGCCTTATAGAAAACATTTATCTTTGTAATGTTTGGCAGAAATTATGTTAGTGATTCTTGATAAGTTATTTATCAATCATATGGAGGAAATGATAAACTTCAGTTAAAGTTCGGCATATGTTATCAAGAAATGGGAAGCTGGATAGAAAATAAACCTACAATTTTAGAATCAGTCATCAGTTCCACAAACTCATATAATTCCCACCCCCCAAAAAAAAAAAAAAAATGAAAGCCCATTGATTGAAGGGTATCAGAGAAGTTGCATTCTTCTCTTTGCTGTAATGAGAATGGCAGTGTTTCTGTCTCCAAGTTAGAATACATAACTAATAAAGAAGCCTATTCAAACAGGGAAGACTAAAAACTAACTCTGTCCCATTTCTTACTTGCCTTCATTAACCATCCAAATACAACCATGATGTGAAACTCATCAAATAAAACCCATTGCCAACCCATGAGACCTCTGCTGACTAATATGAATCCAAAACTGAACCCAAATCCATTTAATAGAAGCCCAAAACAAAAGAGAATCAAAATATCTTTATAAAAGTTAAACTTCTGTATCTGCTAACCACAATGGTTAGGGCTTAATGTTCCTGCTCCAAGGTGTTGAGGGACATTCCTCTTCACTTGTTGCTTAGTCAACATGTTTGTTGATGCTGAACCTTCTAGGGTCAATGTTGCAGTCTGGGTTTCAACTGGATGAAGTCTGTCAAGAAGGGCCTCAGGCAGAAGATTTGGTGGAGGTCTACTGCTGCTCATCCTTCAATCCAAGATGGATGCATTTGGAGTTTGAAAGGGTGGAAATAGACATTTCTAATGCCGAGATCTACTTGTGGGCGTTGGAAACCTTGGATTGATGTTGAAGTTTGGGTGGTTAACTTCTAGTAAACTTTGACTTTTGGAGAATCATTAGTCAGCCAAATAATTATAGCGACAAGACATGAAATATGAAGACCTAGGTGTGTTCACTTCCCATCTTCCTTCATAGATCATGTTAATGCATGTATGGAGACACTATCCTATGGCTGAGAGCCTGAGGCTGATCAGACTAACTTCGTAGTCGTCACATACAATAGCCTTACCAAGTGAATTATCTGGACTCACTCATAGCTATGAATGTTTGCTTCTTTGAGCATCCAACGCTTTCACTTTGCTGCTTAGGTGACCATTTTCTTCTTGGAAATCACCATATAGACATTCTGATTATCAGTATATCATGCATATAAGATAAGGAAGTTGATTTAATTCCGTTTCACATGAATTCATTTGGCTTAATAGAACATAATTTCCAACATGTCAATGGTAATGACTTTGCCAATCCATTTTTATCCATTCAAAGCAATCCTACCATATTAGCACCATGCCTTCTAATTTAGTATCAATTGCTTATTCTCATTGTGCTTACCTATCCATATATCTAGCATGTAAAATGATATATTGTCCCTACATATCCATGTTTTTACCATTTGGATATATTACATGCCTTCCTAGAATCCCCCCCCCAAACCCCCCAAAAAAACCATTGTTTTAATGAATCATACTTGGTTTGTCTTATTTGTTATCGAATGCATAATTTTTTTATGTTTTTGGTTCTTTATTTATGTTTATGCAGGTTAGGCATTATTATTATCGTCTGGTAAGACGTATGAACAAACTGTTGGGTCCGGAATTTAGTCTAGATGCAAAAAACTCGAAAGATACTAATGCTGCAATGCTTCGATGGTAAACATTATTAACTAATTAATTCCTTAATTTTCATTCAGTTTTTTTTAATAATATGCAGGTTAGGCTTTATGATTTATGTCTATTTTCTTGTCTTAAACTTTTATGCATTGTTTTAATATTTTATATTTCCATGCTGATTATTATGCTCTGTTACATTTTAGTGCCGGACATAATTTGTTTGATAATTGTTTAACTTGAACTGGTGGGATTGCCTCCATGTCTTCAATGGTGTTGCAGGTGGTCATTGTTGGAAAAGTATAGCTGCAAAGCCTCTAAGCTTCACTTGAAACCTAGAAGGTTTAAGATATTCATTGAGACATTGGTTAGTTGGAATCTCTACATTCCTTACATAACTATAATTCTGGTTAATTTTGGCTTTGTTGGATTATAACCAATTTATGGTGGTATAAAGGAACACCAACTCTTAAAGGATCGGAAAAAGAATGTAAGGAGACAACCTGTGCTAGGTGAAAATTGTCCACCTGGATCCCCGACGGCTGTTCCACTTCACATTAAAGCCTCAGAGAAGGATCCCCGTTCAGTTAAAGTTGTTCTTGTAGATAGCCAAAACATTCAAAAAGTTGGATCAGGAAAAGGGTCTTCTGTGAAGCGCAATGTGCGTATAGGCATTAATCGGATCAACAACAAAGGTGAATCCTCTGCTCTGAGAACAGCAAGGCGACGGCGAAAAACAGGTTTCTATTTTATGAAATTATATTGTATAATTTTATTATTATTTGCATTTAGCTTTCTTGATAAACTGGATGGCCTCATGGCCTTCTCAAAGCCCCCCCCCCCCCCCCCCTTTTTAGGTGGGCTTTTTTTTTCTAAAGCTGTTAGTGATTGCTGACCATTATTGTCATGGAGATGTTATTTCCTCCTGGCACTAGAAATCGGTGGCAAGTGGAGAATTATAACAATTGAAGCCGAGGCTTTTGATCCTGGGGAGATCCTATAGACTATTCTTTCCTGCTTGCTTGTTAAATGGAAGGGTAAATGTTTCTCAAAGTCTGTTGATGTGCCCCCTCAAACCCTAGAACTGCTTTGTTTGGGGTAAAGATTTGTGGTCCTTGTCAATCAACCTTGAAAGTTGATTTCCCAAAGCTGTCAATTTTTGTTCTTTATGTATTGTGCTTTTTAAATGTTTGGGCTTATTTGAAAAGAAATACTCTCTCTCTCTCTCTCTCTCTTGGTCAGTGTGTGTTTCTCTGTGTGCAGACGTATATATGTAGTCCCAAAACTGCCGAAACCCTTATAGATGATTGCTTTGGATCAAGGAATCAAGTATCGACACGATACGCACCGTATCGGCCGATACGTATCGGTATCGACACTAATCGATACGATACACCTCGATTCGTCTCTCCATTTAAAAAAAGTATCGTACGTATCGAGGCGTATCGAACCATACGCCTCGATACGCCTCGATACCCTCGATACGCCTCGATACACATCGATACACTTTAAAAATAGTTTAAAAAAAAAACACAGTATAGAGCGTATCGAGCCGATACGCCTCGATACGCTCGATACGCCTCGATACACTTTAAATATAGTTTAAAAAAAAAACATAAAAACCAACCTGTATCGACTAGTATACGGTTCGATACTGGTCGATACACCCTCTTAGTATTGAGCAATATCAATTCTACTCAGAATAACATCTTTTTCCAAAAGCCGACAACCATTTCAGCTTGAATACTCTTCTGCAATTTGATTTTCTTCCAAAAAACCTTAGGGCTTTGATTCTTAGCCCTAAAACGACTGGGAAGGTAGCATCAAACTTGATTTTTATGAAGATTAGAGCACGAAATCAACTCTTCAAGCTCAAAGGGCGGAAAACAGCAAAGGTATAAGTTTCAACTTTATTTTTTTTCAAAATAAATCAATTTTTGTGTTGTTTCTTCTCATGAATCAATAAACAATGATCATATTTGATGAATGCATGCTATATACATGGATTTAAACACTGATTTGAGGTTTGATTTGAGAAATTTTTGAAGAAAACAAGAAATTTCAAAAAAAAAAAAATTCAAAAATAAATCCTTTCCTCTTCTACTATTTATATAAGATGTATAGACCACTGATCTACCATCTTTGCTTCTTAGTTAATTTTATTTTTTATTTTTTTATTTTCTGGTTTAAAAAATAAAAATATAATTTAGATAATATTATTTTTTTTATTTCCTTTTCTTCCATCCTTGTTATTTCCTTTTCTGATTTTTTTTTTCTGTTTCTCTTAAACAGAATATGACTAGGAACTTGTTTTTGTCTGTTTTTTTTTTTTTTTCAAAGATCTTTGTTTCAACCCATGTCTGTTTCTCTGTTTTTGGGCTTGATGTCTATTTTTGTGTTCTGAAAGTTTTCTATTTATTGTAGATTTTACACTTTTTTTCTATGTGGATGAGGGTGTCAAAACTGTTGGTCAATGAAAAAGATAGGGTTCATAAGGAGACAATCTTGAAATATAGTGTTTGAGGATATGAAAGATAAAGCAAGAACTCTTGTAATGCATTCAGTGGAACTTTGCAGAGATGCAATGCTTGTGATAAGACTGTTTATGTAGAAATGAAAGTGGAAGACTGTATTTTTCATTTTCTCATAAGAGTTTTATTCCATCTATCTCATTTTTCTGCAGTTGGTTTTATTGAGTTTTTATTCTCAAGTGGTTCAACTAGTAAACATGTTTCACATTTTATATTAACCCATGTCCACTTATTAATGTTGTTAATTATAGATTTATTGTGTTTTTATGCTTTAAAAATGTGTTCTGTATGATCTTTAATCATTTCTCTATGTATCCTATCCCATAATCATGTGTATTTATGATGTAAGAAACATTTTCTTTCTCAATGTTGCTAATTATAGTGTTTTATGCTTTAAAATTGTGTTTTGTATGTTTCTTAATCATTTTTGTACGTATCTTGCCCCGTATCCATGCGTATCTGTGTGTATCCACCGTATCCACGATACGATACGATACGTCTCTTAATTTCAGCTGACCGATACAGTACCTATACACGATACTTGATTCATTGCTTTGGAGAGGCTAGAAACAAGCTTGCAATGTGAAGAAGAGATTTGTAATTTAATTCAAGTACAAAACAGTAGGATCCTTTCAGTTGCAACAAAGAAAAATGGGGAAGGCTTTTTTGTTGAACTTAGTGAAACAGCTTTGTTGAATAGTAGGTCAATATTGCCACAATACCATCTTATTGACTTATAAGCTTTAGACTTCTAGACTTATAGTTACATTAGGATTTTATCTTTCCTAGTTTCCTAGTAGTTTATCTTTCTTAGTCTTCATAGAAGATCTATGGATGTAGTCTTTTCATTCTATTGTAATTGCTCTATTTTCTATTTAATGAGATCAGCAGCAGGAGGAGAGAACACACTTACAATTTCTCTTCCTTCCTCTTCTCCTTCTCTCTTTCTTTCTATTTTGTTACTGGTATTAGAGCTGTAAACTGATCTGCCATTTTGAGAGTCATCTAAGTTCTTTGTTATGGTGTGCAGCCACCACTGCTGCATTTGCTGTTGAATTTTTCGTATTGGTTGTGGTCTACCATGAGAGTCACTGATTCTGTTCTGATCTTCCTGCGGTTTACTGGGTTTGAATCTCTGCTATTGTGGGAGTCTATGTATGTTTCGTGTTCAGTGATTCTCTCGTTGGAGTCCATCTCAGGTCATATCTTCTCTTTATTCTTAATGTTACTCTAGTCTTGAAGTTCAAAGCAGTCAATAAGATGGTGATGGGGCAATATTAACCCACTCTTCAACACTTTCCCTCAAGCTGGAACATGCTGCGGCTTGAAATATACAAAAACAGATATGAACCGCCACACAGGTCTTCAATATTTATGACTTTCGGAGACACCAAGGAACACAGAGTGAAATTCTTTGGTAGCAATATCGACCCATTCTTCAACAAGCTTTAAATAACAAGGCTGTCTTGCTGTGACTTCGGATGGACTCACATGTCCTACTCCCTTGAAGAGTGATCACCCCTTTTATCTACCAAGGGTTTTGATGCTGCAACCTCTTGAGGATCAGAAATCCTAACTTTTATCAGTAATCGAGAGTTATCCACTTCTAAAGAGTGGGAGTTGAGATAATCTTGAATGGAGTAGGAAGATTCATAATCTTGAATGGAGAAGGACGATTCATCAAGACTTTGCGAGAGGAAGGATTGGTACCTTTGGACTATATGATAATATCTCTTGGCTTCATGTAGGCCGTAGCACCTGTCATTTGTTTAGGGAAGCTAATGTTTCTAATCCATTCTGATGATGACCTGGGCAGAAGATTGCCCTATGCATGCTGGTCTTTCATCTTTAGTGGCCTTTCCATCCCCGACTCTCCGTCTTTTCTTGGTAACCAGAAAGATGGAAAGCCTTACCATCTGAATTTGGATGGTTGGATTTTCTTTGGACTATGTTGTTCCATTTATATAGATGAAAGGTGCTCTTATGGCCTTTGGGAACTTAGAAAAGTACTTGTTTGCAATGTATTTGGTCCCAAGACTGCTGTGTTGGGAGAAACCCATGCGAGAATATAAGGTAAGTCTTGGCTCCAGTGAGAGTCCCAAATTTGGTTTATATATTGAATCTGGGAGGGGGGCTTTGTTTTTTTATTGAGCTAAGGTGGAAGGTAATGAAAAGTACAGACACATTGATTCCTGTGTCATGGTTGCTCTGATTGCTTGATTCATGACTGTGAACTGTTGGTTAATCCAATGTCCCAAACAGTTGCTCCACTTTTTTGTTAGTTAGCCTACACCCAAGTCCTTGTCATCAAATTGAATCACCATTTCTCCATAAAGCCTTCATTCTCCCCTAATGAATAGTCATTCAATGAAACCGTTTACCTCTTTTGCAAACTCTGTACTTGTTTTTCTTTTTTCCTTTATATCTTTTGCTTAAATTTTAACAATGGGTTTCTCTTAGAAGAAAAATATTGTGTTTTTGTTATTCACAATCTTTAGTAAGCACCTCATCCGGCCAGTATGTCATCTGTGAATCTGAGATAGAAGTGCACAACTGTCAATTATGAGCAAAAAAAGATTAGGCCTCCATATAATATTGCTATATCGGTTTGCTTTCTAGTCTGTATATCTTTGAACCAGTTGTATCTATTATTCTTCTTCTACTTCTGATTTCTTAACTTGGAATGTTCTTCCTATTCTTCCAGCCTTCTATCTTTTGGTTTATCAATGGTCATATGTTCATTTTTACTTGATGAGAATTTCTAATTTCCTCAGAATCTGACATATCAATTCCTCTGGTATTATGTCTTTTGTATATGTGAGTGCATTATACCAAACAAGATCTGGTCCAACGTACTATTTGTTTGTTGTTGGATGTTTAATAGGTGCTGCCTCATCTGCTGCATACAAGAGATGGGAAAAGGCTGCAATTGCTGGGGTTTCATTGGTTGCATATGCTGCTGAGCATTTGGAGCAGACAACTGACAAAAAGGTCTCACCTGACCAGGGAACATTGGATGAGTCATTCCCTCAGCTCATGGTTGTTCCCAATGGTATGTTCTTGGTAGGAGTTGAAGATGGAATTAAAATGGTAAATGTATCAGCAATACCTGATCTGTTCCATTTAATTTTGCTAGGGCAAAAGGGCATTGATTCTGTTGGGAGGGATCTGCCTCCACAGCCTATGTCAGCTTGTTCACAGTATCAGGTTAGAGAGATCAGTGGACAGGCAACCGTAAAACTCAAGCTGCAGTTGTTTCCAGTTGATGAAGGAACTAGAAGAGCTTTGGAAAAGGTAATAGAAAGAAAGATGACAACAGGCATATCCAATATTGTAATGAGCTTTTAACGGTATAACAATAATAAGACAACAATTCACATGCTCTTTTTTTTTTTTCCCCCATCACAGGATGAACATAATCCACACTTAGAGCTCACTGTTAGTGGACGGAAGAAGATATCGTCAGTTCTGGATCATCTTAATCGCAAGTGGGGACATTCAAGCATAGCTTCAGGGGATCTGATACTTTTCCCATATAATGTTCAAAGGGAAAACCTAGGGGGTTATCAGAGATGGACGCAGGACACTATTGCCAGTGCGGCAGATGTATATGCGAGCATAGGAAGTCCCCCGATTTTTCGCTTAAGGTTTTTTTTTTTCTCTTTGTTCTCACTATTTTGATACCAAATAGCGCTAGTAAAACAACATGGTTACTGATTAGCAGTTTCTCTTTCAAGGTATGGTTGGTTCTGCAATGCCGATATTGAAGCTGTGACGTTTCAAGCACCTTCAACATCTATCCATTTTCAGGAGGAGCATAGAGGTATGACTGTCTCTGAAAGAAGGAGCAAAGTGTGGATGCAAAACCACAATCTGCACCTCTTAGCCATCATTACTCTGAGCAGCTTCCGGATTGTCTGATGGACCAGCCCTCTCCAGTGATGGAGAGAACTTATATGCCTTTATTTATTGATTTGTCTGTAGGGATGACTGGGTGTGCTATTACAGAACCTGAGAACAATCTTCAGCTGTCCTCGACTAATTTGTCATGGCTTAGAAAGGAAACTGGTGGTGGACATATCAGAAGACAATGGGACAATTTGGTGCGTTTCTCCCCCCTCAATGACTATACGTAGTATCAGATGTCAGTGGGGGCTTCCTCTGCCAATTCATAAAGATTTGTTATTATCTTTGTTTTAAAGTCATAGTGGGGTGTGGTGCAGGTAAAGGAGTACAACTAGATGCATTTCTCCTCAACAATCTGTTTCTTCTAAGTTTTATTTTTTTGACTTCTTTGTATCTAGGATAATCCCAGAGTGAACAACGGTACCTCAGTGTCAGCTGGGGAGTGGGCTGATAGCCTAACCAACATAAGCATTGGAGAACTACTCTCAGAGGAGTCCCATGCCATAGAATCCACTTCCATTGACCAACCTACTGGAGGAGGCTCTCAGTATCTTCAGCAGATTCCTTTTAGTTGTGATTCATTTGATGCTGCAATTGCTGCTCATATATCTCGTCATCAAGACAGGTCTGGCGTACTATTGTGCCAGGTGGCCCATTCATCTTTCATCTGGGATGCTGAAGAAACATGTGATGGCTTCTCATTTCAGAAGGTTGAAGCCTTGAATCGTGAGGCTCCAAGCCTCTATGGAAATGCTTCTTTGGGGGCATGCAAAGCGAGCGGGGATACCAATTTAATGAGTTCCAGAGGCTTGGTTGAGGTTTTTCTTCTGATGATGCCTTTCATTATAACCTTACTGTTTGACAGCACAGAAGTTGGTACACAAGCTGAAACTTAACCTTTTTTCTGTAGGAGTTGCCTGAAGAACAGCACCCAACTGATTCTGGTTACGAAGGAGATCCCATGGATGATTGTGAGCCAGACACATCTAGCCCTGATAATGCTGCAAAAGATTTTGGCCCAGATAACTCAAAGGATGTGAATACGCTAACGGATATATATTGGGTATTAAATTCTTTTCTTGGAAGCCTGATTCCTCAACATCATTTCTTTTCTTGCAAGGGGATCCCAAGGATAATCATCTGATTTCATGTTTCTTTTGTGGCATCTTACAAATTGCAGCCAGATTCATTGGGACCATTAGATTTGGATATACCTTCATCTAGATACCATGCCCAAGATCTTATGTTCGGGGATAGCATAAGCCTAAGTGGATTACATCGTTTGATAGCCAGCAGTCTGGATTCATTTCAGAACTGCTCTTTGTTCGGCTTGGACAAGAAAGAACTGTCGCCATCAACAGGGGAAGCAGATTAGAAAATTGGTATTTTAAGATTTACTAACCTGGAAGCTGTGTTGGAAGCATGAGATCTGTTTTACAATGGGACTGGTGATTGGAGAAGATAAGTAGCATTCTCCCATATGAGCGCAGCAATGGGGGCAGCACTATGTTGGTGAGAATCAACTGATCTGCATTTGGATGCAAACTGAACTTCCTGATCAAGAATCCGGCTGTGTACAAATTGATATTAAAAGCTGTAGTTTTCATTTTTTTTTTATCATTAAATTTTGTAGAGTTTGAAACAATGACTAATGTATGAAGGCCCAAGCGTGCAGCTAAGATTGTATAATTGATCAAATTTAGCTCCATGGGTTATGTTAAATCCTTGGCTAATAATCTGCAGTTCATATAGGGTTGAAACCAAAATTTGGGAGAATTATTGAAATGGGAATCTCAAGAACCTCACCTGGAATAATGTATATTCCAAAAAAGGAAAAAAGAGGATGTTATGGGGAAAAACATCACCCAATGAAAATTTTACACGTGACATTCAAAATCATATAGGCCGATCAGGCGTAATAGAGTGGTGCTCGGCCTTGCTTGTTCGGAGTCATAGTTCCATCCGGATACGTCTCCTGAGCGGAGGTAGAATCCTACTAGGGCACGGCTCCTAGTCGGAGGTACAATCCTAGTGGGACACGTCTCCCGGTTGGAGTCACGAATCCTAAGGCGACTAGGTTATGTCATAGGAGTCATTCTTCTTATACAACATGATGTTGATCGGAACGGCCATACGACCACTCATATGGTGACACTTGTCACTCTTATTACTAACCGACTTGGTTTCCTTGGCTACAGTCTCTTACTCCTATTCGGAGTCTATGACCTGGGTGTCCTATAACGCGACACCTGACAATTCTATTGGCAAACTACCTCCCAGAGTCTCAGTACCTCCATGCTTCTTGCCTACTTTTATAAATAGAGGACGACCCGCCAAGGTAAAGGGGATTCGCCTCATCTCTCTTACGTTCAAACTCTCTCATCGTTCCCCTCTTTCTCTAAACTGGACCGGCTATCTCTTGACTGTTTACATTGGGAATTTGACTTAGGCATCGGAGTGTACTCGGGGTTTAGTCGCCCAACTTCTTTATTTAATCTTTGTGGTTGCAGGTTATCAGGATCGCAAATCGGTAGGACGATTTCCAACCGTGTTAAGGAAAATAGTGATGGATGACTAAAATCCGACCATAAAGAGAGAATCTAAGGTGATCTTTTGGTGATAAACACGTGGCGTTTATCTAAGGTCCAAGATCCATGATATGGGACAGAGGGTATTACGGAAAATATTGTAAAAAGCTCATGTTCGACCCTCTGGTCTGACTCGGACAAGCTGCGACCGGTTGACAAGGGTTGTTGGGCCATTAATGGATTGTCTTTAGTGACCAGAAATGCTGACAACAACCATTAATGTAAGACATGCTGATTTGATCCGTCGAGTCACTAGATCTTGGTCCAAATCGGCGGATTGTCAGAATATTACTTGGTAAAAGCGCAAGGACTGAAACGGACATTTGGAGGTTATGGGGAACATAGCCCAAAAAGGGGGTCGAAAAGGATCTAAAGAGGTCGAAAAGTGGTTGACAAGACATTGTAGCATGGTCTAGGGGGTCGTAGGCATGCGAACCTACTATATCCTAGATAGCTAATGATCAAAGTAGTGACAGACATGAGAAAGCGGGCCTAAGAAAGTTTCTCATGTTTGAATCTATATATGTAACAAGAGAGCATGGAATAAGATATACTAGAATTGGGAATTCTAGAGAAAAAACTCTCTCTCTCTCTCATTTTTGTGGTTGTTTTCGATTCAGTTCTTTCAATACCCAAATTCAATAGGAAAGGAGAGAGAATTGATCAACAATGTCTCAGGGAATCCTTGTTTTGAGAAGGAGTTTCATTGTTTCATTGAGAGCTGACAACCCCCTATCAGTTCGAATGGAGGGTTCAGATTCACTCGAACCTAGGAGTCGTTCATCTAACAGGGGCGCCATCTCTCCTCCAAAAACTCTTGGAGGAGAGGATTTGAATACCATTATTCCAGCCCGATTTAGGCCAATTCAATCAGGATTCACGGAATCAGTTTCTAAGAAAGTCTTCCTCCTCCATTTTTTAATTTTTTTTTTGAAGGTAAAAACACAGTCAAATGCAAGAATTTAAATTCCAGTCTGGTAGGCTCGTCAAGCATCATGACAGTATGACTGATCTATCACAACGCGGTTCTTTCTACGCCGTTGATTTTTGTTCCCTGAAAATCCTGCGTTTATTCGTTATCGATTACGATTTGTTTTTTTTTTAATTAATTAACCAATTTTCTGGTAACCGAATTCCAACGGCGACGCCCACCGGACGACCATTGATAGGCTTCGCACGTATTCTTACGGTTCACGGTTTCCTCATCGCTCATCCCTGCTGCTAAATCAATTACAGTGTTTCTATTGAATTTCGTTATTCTTGGCCGCTAGTATAGTCAGACATGGGAGTCACGGCTGCGTCTCTCATCAATGGCGAGAGAGCAGTCGTCCTGCTCTTCATCTCTTGTCTTCTCTTCTATACTCCCCTTTCTCTCTTTTGCCAAGGCTTTGCCCTCTCTCTTCTCACTTTCGCCGGTCTATTTGTGGAGATCTCCGCCGAGAATTCTACCTCCTTGAGTCGCTTCAAAGCCCGGTGAGATTCCCTTCTCTTGTGTCTCTTTTTTTTTTTTTTTTTTTTTCATGCTACATCGGCTAATTGAAGCTATGAAATTGCTTGCTTGTTTTTGTTTTGCTTTAAGGTTGAATAATAAGCTATGGTGTTTGTTAGATTTGCTATCCCTGACACATTTTGAGCGGAAAAATAGTGGCGCTTATCTTCTATATTCTTTTTGAATTTCGCGTGTAGTACTGTGAATTCTCATGTAATTGCGGAGCTGTTTTGGTTGTTTTGATTTCATAAGGGATTTATTCTGTTTTTACTAATATCATAGTGGGTTTATCTTTCTGAATTGTTCCAAACTATCCTGGATCGTCTCGTTATCTGATATGTAACATAGCAGTTGTAATGATTAAGAAAAACAAAGTGACAAGTTGCCCTTTTCTTTTATTATGCTTTCAGGCCGGGCGCTTCGTCAGGAATACTGCTGGGAGCTATTACACTGCCTGCCGTCATGCTTTCACGATTGATACAGCTATCAAGAGCACTCTCCGTGGGTGATATTGAAATTGAAGGTAGAATCTGAAGGAAATTTTAATGCACTCGATTAGGCTGATCTTGGATAGTGTGACAAGTGCCAAGTTTCATCAAGTCTTTAATGTCCTTGCTTGTGTTGTAGCTTTAGAGGCTGTTAATTCTGCTTTGGCAGTCCAACAGTAATATTACCAAAATGCTTTGGACTTAACCTTGCTCGTCAGTTTTTTGCCAAATTCATGATTGGTCACATCAGTAACTTTGTACAAAAGATAGTGTTGTGTTCATAAACCATCCCTCTTGGTGAGTGTAATTATATTCCTAACATTACTACATCCACAAGATGAAATTTCTTGCGTTAGTATCTGTTTGATGCATCTTGTGTGCTGTCACATATTCTGATTACAACTAATTGTATTCTTCAATTTTCTTCTGTGCCTTTCTTAGTTTGCGTTATTCTGCTTTCCCATGTTTGACAACAATTTTATTTGATCTGACAGAGGCAGGTGATCTCAATGTGCAATATTGGGCTGTTTCCTCTAGCTGCTTCATTGTGATTGTTTTCCTTTGCTCAATTCTGTGGAATTCAACCAAGACTAGTTCTTTTCCATGGCGTGGTGTTCAAGAGGCCAGATTTAGTTTACTTTTTGTACTCTTATATTCAGCATTGTGTTCTCTGTCTCTTGCCTTGGAATCTCATAATGGTAAGTTTGCAACTTTTTAGTTAGTTTGGATATCTTTCGTAGTGGTTGATATCTAATCAGGAAATGGTCATGCGTTTTCTGCATTCATCGTGTTTTTACAGGCTTGAATGTAGCAGTGAAGTTGGTGTGGGTACTTTGTCATGGGTTGGCAGCAGTGAGATTGATTCAGCATATTCTTCATACTTTTCCATCATGTGCTTCAATAGGTAGGTATTGCACCACAAATTCTGATCTTTTGGAGAAAATTAAACTTCAAACATGCTTGAAAAATGGCCGGTTGTTAGATTTCTAGAATAACATATGAAGTCAATGATGGGAAAGTTAACCAAGGTTCGAAAACTAAAATTTTTGTTCTAGTGTTTGATCTCTCTATTGTACCTTATTGGTCAGAAATTCTCACTTGTGGATTTTTTTTATTGCTGTGCAATAAATTTTGGGTGCAAATTTTAATGGTCTTAAATATGACCTCTAATGTCAGATATGGTACAGAGATGGGAAAGTTATGTGAGGCCAAGAGAAAAGATGTTAGATTGGCTGCTTGATCTCTCTATTGTACCTTATTTTACCAGAAATCTGATCAATGGAATTTCTTTATAATAAGCATAATTTTTATGTGCTTGAAAACTGTGAAGCCAGGTACTTTCATCTGTAATGTTAGATGTGCAACAAAGTGAAGGTTACTAAAGATGGAATGGACTTTAAGTTTGGTGCTTGAGCTCTTTCTGTGCGTGTGGAAATCGATTATAATGATTTCTGACTTCTTAAAGTGAAATCCTCTTGAAGTAGAAGCGCCTGCTTTAGATTCTCAAAAAAAACAAAAGTCAGAGCCTGTTTCTTTTCTGCATCTCTCTCTCTTTCTCTTTCTCTCTCTGAGTTGTGTGCACGTTGGACCATCATTTTTTCTTGCTGCCAACTTACGACTTCAGCTGGAAAGTGGAAACAGTTTTTCCATCAAGACACAGCTGCTATACCGGTTAAGGTTCCTTACCCTACATTTACTCATTTAGCCACACCATGGTATCATTGCTACTACTGGTTTCTTCCACTAGTAATCATCTTTGCCCCTTCCACCCACTTCACCACCAGCAGCTCTGCATCACCTGTGCCATTTCAATATTTGTCTACAGCCTCTTGATGGAGCCACCAACCCCGATTCTAGATTACGAATCAAAGATCAAATTGGCTACTCCACAGGCCCAGATCTAAACTATTTTCTAATAAATATGGTTTGAAAAGGCTTGCTGGATTGCTGGATTCGGTACCTGCATTGGGGAAAGAAAGAGAAGGGATCAGGGCGCTATTATGGGATTGTGAGCAATACCCGTGAACAGTAACTTGGAGAAAAGAGAAGAGAGAGCAAAGTGGAGCTGTCTTGGCCACAATTCAAATTCAAATCCAAATTCTGTATTCTATTCCCTTAACCATCATCATGGAGGTGTATTTACATATTTATAAGAAATTAAAAGAAAATCTCCTAACTTTAAAACGTTTAAGTTGGTAGACTAACTTAACTAACAAGGATTCTAGATACTTAACTAATTAGAATTGTTGGAGCCTAAGTCTTCTAAATAACTCAGGCCCCACACAACTAACAGAAATAGAACTCTTTAATGACTACTAATAAACTCATTACTTAATGGATTTCACTACTAATTAAATATCTATTATGTAAGGTATTTTGATAGTACTGGGCCTGCATTATTTCCCCTCGGTTAAAAAAAAAAAAAAAAAAAAAAAACTCATCATCGAGTTTTGTAGTGTGAGAGGAATAAGAACAAAATTCAGATTATGAGTCTTCAATGTTGCCTATGTGTCTTGAAACTTGTGAGGAATAACAAACTCAATAGGAGGGATGTTCACAACAATAGAGTCTGCCTCCTTGTCATCCACGGTTACATTATGCTACAATTGAACAATTGGGGTTGTATCCTCGTAAAGAACAGCAAACCTTTTTTTTTTTTTTTTCCTCCCACAATTGGCTTTGAAATTTCATTGTGGAGAGCAAGCTTTTCTATAGGGATGGTTTCTTTTGGCATGTGAGAAGGCTTTAGGGTGCACAAATTTCTTCACGATCAATCATACCTTTCTCACTTCCAACCACTGTCGACCTTTCTCACTTCGAACCACTGTCGACCAACTTTAATGATGCGTTTGGAAGAATCAAACATCTCACAACAAACACCATCAAAGTATTGAGAAATCAAAATTCGATAAAGACATCACTTCTCATTCAATGATGATCTCATTTGTCTTAGATAATATCTCCACCATGGACTGCAAAATGAATTTCTCAATTCAACCTTCATCTATGAATAAAACAGCGGTTCTTCTACTGGAGTCTTGAAAACATAGTATCCATGGACTAGGTAGGCTCTGATACCAAATTAATATAGCTCACCAACTCCGATTCCAGATTAGGAATCAAAGATCAGATAATTTGCTTTAGAGACCCAGATTTAAACTATTTTCTGATAAAACAACATTAAAAAAGGTTTGCCTTTTTTTTTTTTTTTTTGATAAGTAATTTGCTAGTTTCAGTAGCTTGCATTAAGGAAAGAAAGAAGGGAAGAAAGAGAAGAAATTGGGGCTGTTATGGGATTGTGAAACAATAACTTGGAGAAAAGAGGAGAGAGAAAATAGAATCTTCTTGGCCACAATTCAAATCCAGATTCTGTATTCTATTCTATTAACCATCATCACGGCACGGGAGGGTGGTGATGATATATTTATAAGCAAACAAAAGATAGTCTCCTAAATCTACTCTTAAGTAGCTAGACTAACTTAACTAGCAAAAACTCTAACTAGTTTGAATTGTTAAGGTCTAAGTATTCTAGGTAACTTGGGCATCATACAACTAACCAACATATGACTCTTGAATGATTAAACTAAAGCCAACTACATTACCTAATGGATCCCACTGCTAATTAAAAATCTATTTTCATACACTCCTTTAGACCCTCACTTTTGGGACTTGTAATTCAGCCCATTACAAATGAAAACATTTAAAATAAAGGCCCATTGCTAAGTATTATCAAAATAAGACTACTTTTCTAACTGGGCCTGTATTACCTCTGTGATGATACCAATGCCTTTGTTGTCTCTGGACCATCAAAAGGCCCCCTTCCACTGTGAGTCATGGCCGACAAGCCACCAACTCCATAATGTGAAGCATGCAGGACTTTGGACTTTTACCTCCTTGCCACTGCTGTAGCTGCAATCTCCACCAACACAATCCTCTCTAGTGAAACACCACCACCACTTCATGGTTCCTGACTTTAATGTAATGATATTTTGTACATTAACCATTTGACTTTCTTAAAATAATTTTTTGGTTTGCAAGGAGTCATACAGTAATTTAAAAAAAAAAAAAAAAAAAACTTTTTGAAGGTATACGACCATGGGATTATTCTGTAAAGAAACCCTTCCAGGTTGAAGTTGTATTGAGATTCAGCATGGTTAATTGGTCACTGTTTCATCGGCAGCTTTTCCTCTCTGATTACTTGTTCCTTTGCTGAGCATCTCAAACAGATGTTGGAGAAGAGGGGCTGATTATTTGTTCTTCAGGGTACTGAAGGCTTTAGAAGTTTACTCATGCCATTTATCTCCGGATTAGAGGCCTCTGGTTCTATGTCAGACCATCTGGAGTTGTGAATTTCCTTCCAAAACTCTGTGTGGATACGCTGTTATATGGATTCAAATATAATCTCTAGTTCTTGTTTGTGTCTATTTTTTGCTATTTCTGTGAAACCATCAACTTTTTATTGGTCAGTCTGTTGGTGGATGCACCTCTTATCAGCATACTTGGACTGAAATGCTTCTTGTTTTTTTGTGGCTGCGTTAATAATTATCTTTTCTCTTCTTAGGTGAGGCACTTTTGGTGACCACTGGTCTTGTTTTCTATTTTGGTGACATGTTAGCATATACTCTTGTAAAGGTCAGCTGGTTTTGTGCTAAATAGTTTGCATTAAATATTCCTGTGTATTCATCAAACTTGATTCATGTTTTATTGATCTTGTTTCGGCAGATGGATGCATATTTATCTTCATCAAGTTTAGCTTCTACACGATATGGAAGTAGAAGAAGTGAGATAAGTACCATCAATCAGGTATTGTGCTCTAACCGAACACAATGATTATGAATGTCGACACTGGAATTGTAAGGTTATGCTCTTCTTTGCAGGGAATGCTAGTTGGCATTATCATTTTTCCCATTTTTTATAAGTTTTTTCTTCGAATTTGGGCACGTTTAACAAGAATGGTCAACTCTGAAGCTTGTGCAACTGAAGAAAGAACATCCCAAGGGATTGAGAGATCTTTTATTTTCTATGCCTCTCTGGCAGTTACCTTGACTGTGATTGCTCCTGCGTGGATGCAATTTGTTCAGAAGTTTCTTGTACATCCATTATTATGGTATGTGAGTTATTTAAATTCATGTTGGCATTCTTAATTTTGTTGAGTTTGCTAAATTCTTTGAATGCAAACTGAGAGCCCAAAGGTTTGGGAATCTCAGATGAAGATAGGTCCCCAAGTAGATTAATGCATGCGACAATTAAGTAGGACAGGATAATATTGAACAGATTCAACAAATATAATAGAGAAGTTTGAAACAAAAACAAAATAAGCAGAACCAGTAAAGTGAGAACCGAGAGTGAGAGGAATACAAGAATGGGAGAAGGAGAAAGAGTTCGATTCTGACATAATCGATTGGAATACTCTCCTCATCTAAGCTGCTACTATTTAGAGATAATAAAAACAAGGTAAAGTGATAGGCCTAGGACCCCACAAGACAAGGAGTCTTAGTTATAAAGTAGGTAGGAATTCCACATGTCAACATAACAAGGAATCCCACAACTAAAAGGATAAAAGGAATCAGTCCTATTCTAACAAGGGGAAGGGAACTCCATATGATAAGGTGGAGTTCCATTTACATTAGGAGAATGGAAGAGATAAGTAGATAAAGGAACCAGCACAGGCTACCACCTATCCACCAGCATATGTCTGCTGGTTTGACCAAGTCAAACCGGCAACCAACAACTAATAGCGAATGGACCCCTACGAATAGGTCCATTCCTCCTTGTTAGTTAATAAAGTTAACATAAGGAGATCGTTTTGATGTGATTAACTGCTCACAGACTATACTGGTCTCAGAATCAGAGGATATTTTCGAGAGCTAAGCAAGGATGTAATAGAATTATGAAGGACAAATCTGAATCCATAAGTGGCTATGAGGGTTACTAACAGAGAACCAGATCTGAAATAAAGGTTTATAACAGGACAGAGATTAAAGGAGCACTAACAGAAATCAGATCTGAGGCTAACCTGATAGTAGAATATAGATGCAGGTCTGTAACAGAGAGGAAAAGTTGCTGTGACATTCCTTAATGGCACCTGCAACAGTAGCAAAGAGAAAAAGAAAAGACACGGTTTAGGTTGAAAGAGAGAGAAAGGAGGAAGAGGAGGAGGAGGAGGAGGAGGAGGAGGAGGAGGGGGGGCGAAGAAAAAAAACTGATTTTCATTCCATCATAATCATGGGGAGGCTAAGTCTCTTGCATATTTTTATAAACTGAACAAAGAAAAAAAAAAAAAAACTGATTTTCGTTCCATCATAATCGTTTGGAGGCTAAGTCTTTTGCATATTTTTATAAACTGAACAGAAAATGAAATAAAGTAGAATTATAAACTGTCCTAAACTCTCCAATCGTTGGCTTCTGTTGGAGAGTCCCTACTTGACTCAAACAAATAAATAATAAAAGAAATAACCGAAACAGATTAGGATGTCTCCCAGATGCATGCTGTATTGGAGAGTTCCTAACTGACTGAAATAACTTGTAATAAAGAAATCAAAGATTTAACTTACTAGGGCACTTTCTAGACTGAACTAACTTGACAACTTAACAGCACATGGGACCCACACAAGCTTATCCGAATACTTAATCCCGTGTAGAGAATTAAGACCTCAAATATGCATTTATAAAAGAGGCCTATAAGCCCATTACATCAATAAAGTGATAAACCCAAAATAAAAAGCCCCAGACCCTTGAAACCCATCCATGAGCCAAAATAAAGTCTTGCTAGGCCCAATTGAACAATCTTGTTAAGATCATGTGCCCAGCGTCAAGTGATACGTAGCCACTGTATGTCAATTTCGGGTTTATTCATTTTTATTATTGGTTGTACGTGGCAACTGTGTGTCAATTTCCACTCAAGTGGCTCTATGGTTAGTGCTCTTAGCATTTAGTATTTTGTTCCAAGTTCAAAATGCCTTACATGCATCATGACACCTAATTTTAATTATGAAGCTGCCAAACTGACCGGCTGTTCTTCAGAAACCCGGACACTTTTTTTCTGAAAACCAGTTGTTTGATTCCAGTTTTTGAGAAGAAGGGCCTATCACTTATGTCCACCCCAAACCAAAAATATGAGCAGTTCCAGTTTTATCCAGTTCAGTCCAATTTTGAAACTATGGTTAGGACTTAGGAATAACCTCAACCTGCTCCTTCTATGTTCCTCCAAATGCAGGACTTGCATCGGTTAACCCCCTCCCAATTTCGAGATGGCATAATCCAAAATCCAAATGTTACCTGCCTTAGCTGATGCTGAAGGCCATCTTTTTGTTTGATACATTGATTAACTATTCTTGAGTTTACAATTAACATGAATCTCTTGGATGTTTCTTGACATTTATGTTTCACAAATCAAGTTGTCCTAACTCCTAATTTTGCATTTTATTGGTTCAAAAACAATTTTGTATGGAAGGAGGCAAAAGAATTTATCTAAAGTTTCAAGGGTTACATGAGATAACTTGATGGAGAGCTAACCATGCCATATAACAGTGACCATTCAAGGAGCTACATGGAAGCCAACGCCAAAAACCAATCACTTCAAGATATTTCCCCACCTATTCCATATCTCTACAGGAGTTTAAGCCTCTTCAGAAACTGAACACCAAAATAAGTAGAAGATTGGTCTAACATGTCCTATCCTGTTAACTATGGGCTTTAGCAAATGGTTGTTGGTACCATATCCTTTGCAGAATTACTTTTTCTCTTAAACTCCTAAGTTCCCCCAATATGAGATAACTTGAAAAGAGACTTCAACATCACCAAGAAAACAGTTTAGACAAAATGGGTACAGGCCTCACTAGGTTATGAGCATGTAGCAAGAGGTAGCCCACCACCTTGCCATCCCTCACATATGATCTCAAATTGGGCAGGATCAATCTTTATTTCTAAGATCATCAAACATGAGTATATTGAACTCAAGGCTGATAACGAGTGTTTTTTTTCTTTTCTTTTTTTCCTTTCTCTTTTGTGTTTGGATCCTGCAATTATCCAATAAATTGAACTATTCATTTTGAGTAAGTAATGTTTGCATCACATGGGTTTTCACAGGGTTTTCTATTTTGTGTTTACCGAACCACATAAAAGGCTGGCTCTATGTATCTACTGGATTGGTGTTATAGTTGTGTCAGTTTTCCGGTTTTACCATATTTCAAAGAACAGCAAAATCGAGAGGATTCTTCTTCGAAAATACTACCATCTGTTGGCAGTGCTAATGTTTCTGCCAGCTTTTATTTTTCAGGTGATACAGAATTGATTTTCATATTTTTGTTTTATTTTTTTCTAAATTGTGCCAAAGCACACACAGACTTGTAAATCACTAAGATCTCTTGTTGATTGGACATGGTTTTTTGGCAGCCTAATTTTCTTGATCTAGCATTTGGTGTGGCTTTGGCCGTCTTCTTGGCATTAGAAATTATTCGAGTAAGTCAGTTTTAGAAATTTTTTTTTTTTTTTGGGGTCAGTTTTACAAGAATTTTGTATTGTACATTCATGTTGTGTTTAGTATATCATCTTTCCTGCTTAGACATTCTTCTATCATATTTTCCCCCTTTTTCTTTTGGGAGGGGATTAATAACTCAAACGGATGATTCACATAAAAAAAAAACCCCTCAAACTGATGAGTTTGGTAACAAAATACTTGAACCACCGGCATCTGAAAGAAGCGCCACTTAACAACTAAGCCAAATCTAAGTTGTTTGTAGTCTTCGTTTTAGATTTGTCCTGGCTGTTTGACTGATTTGATGAGGATCATGGATCAGATGAATGACAAAGATAGATAGACTTCATTATTAGCAGGCATGTCTCATTCTGCTGTACTAATGACAAAGTCGATCTGACTAATCTGTTCTTAATTGGTGACATGATTAACTAGTCATTGCCTTGCAGAGAGCTTTAAATACACAATACCATGCAAATGTGTGTGATATGTACCTAAAATATGAAAGTCAATCAACCTCTTGTTTATCCATCTGCAGGTTGCCAATGGGTGTTTTGCTGCGGCTGCTTTATTTATTTATTTTTTTTTTAATTTAGTTTTTGGATTTATTATCCCAAACAACATGCTTGATCTTGTCTGCATTTGGTGCTTTGGGGGAGGGTGTATGTGTGTGTGAAACGTCGTTTTTTCCAACCTGCATTTTGGCTGACTGGACACCATTTATGGAAGCAAGTGGCTAAAAGAGCTTTTAGGTAAAAATAAATTGGAATCATTTATCGTTATACACCACTAAAAGCTGGGTTATGTGGATTTTCTCACGTGCAAAAAATTTTCATAAGCATTTCTCTTTGTATATATTCCATAATCAAATGCTTGTTAGCAGATATGGAAAATTTGGCCTTTGTGGAAACTAGTACATCAGTTCATGAATGCATTTACAGACCATCGTGATTCAGATATCCTTATTGTCAGGTATGGCTTCTTTCATTTCGTTTCCTTTTTCTACTTTGATTTTTAAATTTTAATTTTGAATAAACATTTACAAGACTCCTTTCTTTTCTTTTTTTTGTTCCTGATATGGTTTGCTCCACTCAGCCATTTTTCTCTCTTATTGGGTTGTGCTCTTCCTATCTGGATGTCTTCGAGGTTCAATGATCGACCACTCGCCCCATTTGCTGGAATTTTAAGTTTGGGTATTGGTGATACAATGGTATGTGTTATTTTACTTTATCCCATTGATAGTTGCCTCGTCCTCCCACCCCCAACCCCACCTTCTGGTGCAAACATTAGCGCCTTTTTCTTTCTTTTTTCGGATGAATAAGATTGAATATATTCAAGAAAGCACAAAGATATAGAAAAGGGTCCACCAATTAGGACGGAGTCAAAAAGAAAGAAAGAAACTGTACAATCCAAACATGTTTGAAGTTTCTTGATTTGCTCGTCCAGGATCAGAGGCTGCGTTCCATCCATATGTGATATATAGCTGTGCAAAAGGCAAGCTTTGCCTACTAAGTCACAAATGGATTTGCCTTTGAAGATTCTGATTATTCATCTCTATTCCTGTGCCATCTAGCTGGCCGGCAGCGGCGAAGGATGCATTCCCAAAGATGAGAAGAGAAGGGGTAATCAAAAAATAAATGGGGGATTTTCCAGTTGCCGACCAGCAGAGGCAGCAAAGAGGCTTAGGGCATAGTTGATTTGAAGGAATTCATAAGTATCCCACCTCTTAGTGGAACAGTGAGGCATTTTTATGATGGTATGATATAGTGAAAACCCCTTATGGATTGTCTGGTAGGCCATTCGGCTGCTGCTGGTTTTCTTCTTTTTTTTTTTTTTTTTTTTTTTTTTTGGGGGGGGGGGTGGGGTGGGGAATGTAGCAGAGGTGGGGTGGGGAATGTAGCAGACAAAGAACATATAAGGTTTTTTTGTTTTTCCTAAGAAAGCCTAGAAAAGGTGAAAATATAAAATTGGCTCTAAAGATGAGCACAAAAATTGTATTAATTAATGAATTGAAAACTGATTACAGATCTTTGCTGGAACTCCTTTATAGACCTGAAAACTTCCAATCTCCAGCTTTACTTGCAACAAACTCTAAGACTTCAATTACATCTCTGATGTCTCCTATTCTTTGAACTGAATACATTAATTCCAGTCCCAAAGACTAAAGAACAATGGAAATAATCCTAACATAAGTAAGGCCCCATTTGGTTAGAAGTGAAGTTAACTTAAATTTTAAAGGGTAAAAGATAGTTACCACCCCTGTAACTTGCCTTATTGACCGTTGACCCCCAAAGGTTTCAAAAAAAAACAGTTACCTCCCCTAAAAACACTATTAAAATACAAATAGACCCACGCCGTTAGGAATATTCCGTTAGATGCTAATGGTGGGAGTCCAATATTTTCTTAATGACCAAATTAACCCTTTACAAGGGTGATTGACCAGAGATCCAATAGTAGGATGAGCAGATTGAGAAGATGGTTCCTGCTTCTTTCTCGCCGATGGAGTTAGGGTTTCAAATGATCCGTTGGTGAATGCGATATACTCTAAGACTTCTTTGAATGATGGTGGTCACCAGCAGAGATCTATTGATCAAGTAGGACTTCCTAAAGTTTCGCCATTGGCGGATTACTAGAGAATTTCTTGACTGCGACAAAGAATTGAAGCATTTCCAAGCAAGTGATTTGGGATTTCCAGAAATCAAAGAGCGAGGGCTAGGCGGAGATAGTTACAGGAGAGGATTGCTTCATCCTCAAGTTTTGGAACAAATTTTCCAATTGTTAGTGTGGGATAAAATTTTTATGGCTTACAAGAAATGGGGATTCAGCCTTCTTTGTCGCTTTTGATTCGAATTTGGTTGCAAACCCTAGTTTTTTGCAATCTGGTTGCAGACGGAGGTGTCCCCTCCTTACGATTTGGTTGCAAAATAGAGAACCCCAAATCTTCAGATGCAATCAGAGAAACCATCTAAATCGGAGAGAAGAGAGATGCAGACCAGCCACTGGGAAGACGATGAGTTGCAGGCACTTGGAGTTCCCTTTGAACTTTAGAGTTGCAGATCTATAGCACCTCCGGATGTAGCAGAGGAGATGCAGATACGATGCTCTCACGAAAATGGAAGGAAGTTTTTTTTTTTTTTTTTTTAAAATGCCCATTTGTTTCAGATCTGGTTCATGTTCATAGTTTGGTATCGCGTGGTTCCTGTTCATCAGTTCCTATCTTTTTTTTTATATTTTATAATTTTAATTGGGATAAAATGTTCAGGGGTAGAGTTGTTTATAAAAATATAACTTTAACATCGTTAAAAATTGGGGCCATTTGTCTTTTTTGAAACCTTTGGGGGTCAACGGTCAATAAGGTAAGTTACAGGGGAGGTAACTGTCTTTTACCCAATTTTAAAAGAATAAAGTTAAATGGAAAGTTATCACTAATAATAATTGTGTGACTAACTCGACAACAACAGCATACTAGATATTGTAACTAAAATTTCCTTCAGTGTCATCAAAAATCTCACTGAAATTTTTTCAGTGGCATGATAAGTTTCCATATTTAGTATGTTCTTGAAAGTTTTGCGATCATCACTAAGAATAACTGTGTGAAAAGGAATATCTTGCTAAACTGGAACAACTATTCCTTTGTTTTTGCATGCAGGCATCAATGGTTGGTCATAAATATGGTGTCCTTAGGTGGAGCAAAACTGGCAGTGAGTATAAGTTTCTTATCTCCTAAATTATCACCAACTCAATACAGATGACTGTGCTTTTGTCTTTCAAACCCACTAAGTGCACGGGCTTTCATGTGCTAGAGAAAACTGTTGAAGGTACTGCTGCCGGTATAACATCTGTGCTGGCAGCTTGCTCTATTCTTCTTCCACTTCTAGCGTCAACTGGCTATATACTTTCCCAGGTTTTCCTCCTCTCCTTTGAATGATGTGACTGTCTATGTTAATGATTTGAGTATTGTCTGATGTGTTTAGATTTATCCATCTGCTAATTTAAGTTAGAGATAAACTGTCCTTCCTTTGCCATTAAGGTACCATTTGCTTGCTCTATTTGGTCAGACTCAGTTGAGTTGATGAATTTAACTTAGCCAATTCGTGGCTCAGTTAATGTGCATTGTGTGACCAACTTAGCTTGACATGCTTGTGAGAAGCAAATTCTGCCCCATTCAGTCTGGCTTTTGTTTATTATTATTCTTTCCGATTTGGAAAATGAGTTTTGGTGCCTTAGTTAATAGCGGCAGTCTAGCAAATCATTGAGAATCCAGGCAAATACTGAAATCTTTTTTTGGGTCATGAATTTTTTTGTTTAAAAAAAAGCCTTTCTCTCTCTCTCTCTCTCTCTCTTAATTTGATGCTTTTGTTACATATTTATGCAGCATTGGTTCTCCCTGCTCCTAGCCGTCACTGTGAGTGGTTTGTTGGAAGCCCACACAGCCCAACTTGACAATGCCTTCATTCCTCTGGTGTTCTACAGCCTTCTTTGTCTGTGAAGCCCCTCTCTAACCCTGTAAATCTGACACACAAAATTGTCTTTAGCTAATACGCTGAGATTTGTTATTCTTTGGTCTGTGCTTCCCTGAGCACAAGTATTGTACATAATGCCACTAACCAGCTAATGATCCTAGTTGATACGAAGAACCTGGCCTGGAGTGTAGGGTGATGTGAAGCATGAAACAGCCTGTTGTATGAGGGGGTAGATTTTCTTTGATTTTGCCTATTTTCAGACTCACTTGGAGTGCACCCAAAAATAAAAATGTCGGTTGGAGTCTCATTCTTGTCATCAAATTCAAACAACCTACAGTGTGGTTTTGGCCAAGGTGTGCGGCATGACATGTACTATCCTGATTGAGAGAAAGGGTGATTGATGTTGAGGGAGTACAAGGAGTTCCAGTAGAGATGGGAAGACCTCACTGTGGCATTACTGGAGAAGCTAATCACCTTTTACAGTTCCACGCCACTTCTGAAGCTGCTGTAGAAACATAGGAGCATTTTTGAGATGGTACTAGAGGTGTATCCTACTTTGTATTTATAATGAGGAGGTTAATCCGTCACATGAAACGAGAATGCATGCCAATACCGTTTTTGTTATCTTAGAATGTGTTCTTAATCTAGAATATTTTTCAAGAATGCATACCGAACACTATTTTTGTGTTCTCAGAATGTGTTCTTGACCTAAGATATATTTCAAGAATGCATACCAAATGCAGCAATATATGAACCAAACTCACTGCATAAAGTTAAAACAAATATTCATGTTCATAGATGAAGTCTCAGAAACGAATATGATTTAAGCACTAAAATTATTGACACTTAGAAAACCAAACACTTCTCTGATCAGTTATTGCTTCTTTTGATTAACAATAGCAAATACGACGGCTAGGGTGGAACTCTTCGTTGACCCGTTGACTGACTGTTTGGAGACAGAGATCGATGGTTCAGTGCTTCATGTATCCTCTTTGGTTTGTACTTTATATTAAAAGGGAGTAGATTGAATATTAACATAACTTGGTCAAGATATTAGTAAATTGTAACAATTAAGAAGGCCCTAAATCAATCCATTACATACTTTGAGGGGTTGCTCAGTTGGCAAGGATCAACACTTCGCAATTAAGAGGTCATGAATTCATTGGGGCCTATTTATAATTAAAATAAAACAAAAAACAACCCATTTTATGTATGTCTTTATGGCTTTATCACTATGTTCATGATATCATTAAGGATTTGTCAACAGAATATATGAAAATGCTAATAAAAAGTTTTGTGAAAGGCATGTGTTCATGTTGGGATAAGGTGGGGGAAGAGGTAGGGAGAAGCATGATAATGATTTTTTTTTCTGAACTTGGACATAACCTTCTTTTTTTTGGGTGAAACATAATCTTATATATCATCTGCAGTAGTGAGTCTGTTTACATCAGATTTACACAGATCTCTTAATCAAGTGGAATGATGATCCCACCATACAAAACCACATCCTGGAAAATTTTGTTTCACTATTGCATGAGCAACAGAATTCCTAGTTCTGGGAACATGATGAAAGGATATATTACAGTAAGCAGCAAAGCATTGTAAAATGTCCTTGATGACAGTTCCCAAAAAATGATCTACAGAAGGATTCAGACCATTTAAACATTAACCTACCTCCAGATTATCCAGTTCTATCTGAATCCTAGTAAAACCTTGATGAGAAGCCCATTGTAACGCTTAATGAACTGCCAAAGCTTCTCCAACGGCCTAAGTAGCAAATCCCATGTCCTCTGCAGCAGCAGCAAATAATGGATGCCCAATGTGATCTCTGCAAATGAAACCAATAGCACTATGAGAATGATTTAAAGCCAGAGCTGCATCCATATTGATTTGCATCGTACCCAGTAAAATAGGAAATTTTTTTTTGCGGGTAAGTGGTGTTAGAAATCTTGGAGTCAATCTCCATAAAATTGCCAAGAAGGTGAAAAAAAAGACATAACCTTCATTTAATGATCAAATTTAAATTTACTAAAACGACAAGAATACATGGAATCCATCTACTAAATAAAAAAGGATTGCATGAGAGTACCATTCTTTGGCCAACCATTAGCACTATCGTGGGCACTGATCCACATCCATATTGCAACAGCAGTGTCTATATTTACTGATGAAAAATTCCCTTCCTCATCCTTGTCATGTATCTATAGTAAAATCTGTCCCAATACAAATCAGAATTATAATAATACAAGTGATGAAGGTATTGGTAAGGAGGGATTAGCAGTTGTAACTTCGATTTCATTAGATATCTTACAACTAAAATCCCTCTTTTTTCCAATTCGGTTCCACCATCACCGCAAACCTTAATTAGATTTAGGCATGACATACTTTTTAGTTATTGGGAGAACCTAAGTACTCTCATTCGGATCCGTAAAATAACTCTCAGAGATTTTTTTTCCTTTTGATTGTTCTTTGTCTTATTCTCAAAAGTTTTTTAAATTAAAATTAAAAGAGGATTTAAAAAATAATTTAAAAATGATTTGTTTTCATTGTATCACATTTCAGGTACCAATGTAAAATGACAATAATCTCTTTTGGACAAAAAAATTTGTTATACTAAAAAGGCAAAAAAATAAAGTTAGGATTTATTTTTTTCACCCACTTGATTTATAACAAGATTTTCCTATAAAAATAATAAGTATTCTTTTTTAGATGAAAACAAGACAAGATTGTCAAGGTAGCAAATTGATGCTCAGGTAAGATCCGTGATTCATGCATGAGAAGTCATTGTTAAATAACTTGTATAGAAAATTAGAAACACGTTTTAATATTTTACTATACAAGTTTTCATTATTAAAAATTGTATCTACTATACAAGTTTTAATAATGTGTGCAAAGTAAGGGGAAAAAAACTTTTGCTTAGTAGGAAAAATTTGCAAGGACAGTAATATCTCTACTAGGCCCTTGCTTTTTACATAAACATGTAGTTGAATTATCTTCACACCACTATTAGTCTGGGTCGTGTCTCAGTCCTAATGTAGCTGATTGTCTTCTCGGATCAGCTACTATTGATAAGCTATTGTCTCATCAATTAGCTCATCAGACTTGAGTCCCACCCTAGGTAGATGCCACCTTTTACTCCTCAGCCTAAGGAGGGAGGTAGCATCATGGAAATGATGGTTGGCTGTCTTGCTCCGAGTGAAACCGAATAGGCATTGTCAAGACCTATGGAAGGGGTTAAAAGGGTAAAAGGAGGAGCCCAAGAATGAACTCCTGGTGGAGATGCAATTGGGGACATTTTTCATTCATTCTGCCATGACTGGTGTGAAATCACAAAATCCAAATGGCTGAAACCTCGTGAGGAATGATGAGAAAGATTCAAAGGATTCTAGGTTTTGGTGTGATACATTTCTCTATAAACTACATTTATTAATTAATGTATACATAACAGATTGTGACTTTACATGATCGTCTATCTATTCGCATGGCTGAACAAGGTGTTAGTTTGGGTTTATTCCCTACATTTTATATCTGCTTCGAAAGCATTGTTGTTTAGTGTTTTTTGTTTTTTGTCTTTATTTTTTTAATCTATCATATCTTCCAAATACAAAATCCTTATATAACCAATGGTTCCAACATTTTTGTTAATAAATCATATGAAATGGCTAAAACATTCATAATGGTTCTTTAAAAAATGAGATTTTTTTTTTTCAATTTGTTCTGTAAATAAAACACTATTATCATAGACCTGGATCCTCTCCTGTCACTCAGACACGCCAGCTGTCCATTGGATAAGTTGGGATGCTTGGTATGGATGCCGACGCATCTCAACTTGTTCGATAGCCAACTAGTGGGCTGAGCGACCGGAGATGACCTTTTTCCTATTACTACATGGGGAAAAAAAATGTATGAAGCTTGACCTTCTAGTTTCTAATGGTATATCACTTCAATGATTCAACTATATACAATTTTTAGGGTACTTATTTCTTTGTAAATTCCAATAGGTAAAATGCTTTAATAAGGGGGTTTTATATTTTCTTGGGTTTTAGTATATGTGAAAAATGAATCGCATTTTTTAGATACAATTATTTTAGGAAGGAATTACAAGATAGGATTTTATATTTAGGTCAATCTCCATGTAATTAAGATGACTTGACATCCCGACCCTACGTCTACTACGATGAAATTTTGATATTTAAAGGGATGAGATGTTAAAGATCTGATGACTTAGACAATCGGTGACAATGTTTATATGTAACCAAGTTGGTTACATGTAGACAAACCCTTTGTGTTTTTTGTAGAATTTTTTTAGATGAATAAGAATAAATTGGTTTATTATTTTCTTAGGGTTTATTATATGTGAAAATTGAAATTCATTTTTAAGGTAACAACTATTTTATTGATGGGTTTTAATATATTCTCTCAATGATTGTAAGAGCTGGTTTAATAAGTATCTATCCTAAAAAATTATCAATCTTACAATAACATCATTACTTCATTGAATATATGAAAATTTCCTTAGTTAAGTTATATATGAAACTTGGTGGTCAATCTCAATTATATGGTCTGCCGTGTAACTCTTATCAACAATTGTGTTTCAAGCAACTTCAACATGTGCAAAAAATTTTCAAACATTATATTGACATATACAAGAGTTAAATTGGTTTGAATTTAAACCATGACTACATTTTCACATAGTTTATGCCTCACCAAACACATCTAAATTAAAAAGTCAGTGTGAAAATGACAGCACCCATTGTTTGTGTAGAAAAGTTTAAATTATTCCATATTTAGTCATTAACTTATATTTTATTTTGCATCCAAATTCCTGACGTTTGAAAAATAAAATAAATTTTACATCTAATTAGTATCGTTTCTAAATATGATTAATTAAATTTATGTAATTTATACAAATCATGTTGTATTAGAACTATACAATTTCTTTTTTAAGTTAGGAAAATTTTACTTCTCCTCTTTTTAATTTTCTTTGCAACCAAACTAAGCCAGAGGAGTTTATAAGATAAAAATTTTCCCAAATCTTTTTGCTTTTTTAGTGATTTAGCATCTAGGATTACCCTGATATATATCTATCTAAAACTATACAAAAAATATACTTCAACAACCCATATATATATATATTACGTGTTGCATTGTCAATTTACGTGAGCATTATATTTTTGTACTGGAAAAATCTTTCAACTAACTATGAATAAAGTATTGATTAAAAAAAAAATTAAGCAAAATAGGACAAGTAATGCAGATAACACATGAGACACCATATGGGTCAGGTTGGAGTAGAACAAGTAATGCAGATAACACAAAAATAAGAATAATAAATATCTACCAATTGAAGAAGGCCGAGCAAAATACTTCGTGATTTTAGTTTGACACTTAACTTTAGGAAAAAAAGTAGGGTAAGTTTTTATTTACTTTTTAGATTGAGAGAGAGAGAGAGAGAGGTGATGCAAATATCACATAGATAAGAATAATTAATATCTA
This sequence comes from Protea cynaroides, assembly GCA_028583415.1. Classification (NCBI taxonomy): domain Eukaryota; kingdom Viridiplantae; phylum Streptophyta; class Magnoliopsida; order Proteales; family Proteaceae; genus Protea; species Protea cynaroides. The sequence continues at coordinate 61,427,394 of CM053269.1, read as the reverse complement.
CCAAGTGAAGAAGTTCAAGCAAAGTAATTCTTGATTTCTGATACTTAGCCTTAAGAAAAGTAGTAAGATAAGTATCTATAATTTTCTAGATTTAGAGAGAGAGAGAGAGAGAGATGCAAATATCACAGAGACAAGAATAATGAATATCTACCAAGTGAACAAGTTCAAGCAAAGTAATTCTTGATTTCTGATACTTAGTCTTGAGAAAAGTAGCTAGTAAGATAAGTTTCTATTACTTTGTAGTTTTTTTTTTTTTTTGAGGTGGAGAGAGAGAGAGAGAGAGAGAGAGAGAGAGAGAGAGAGAGATACAAATATTTGATTATCTACCAAGTGAACATGTTCAAGCAAAGTAATTCTTGATTTCTGATATGTAGCCTTAAGAAAAGTAATAAGATAAGTTTTCATTACTTTCTAGATTTTGGGGAATAATGAATATCTATTTAAGTGAATAATATTAAAATTTTCATCTTAAAAGTTCGAACAATTAAGTGGATGGACTCTCAAGTATATAAGGCACTCAAGATTCTGGATTTCACTAATGTGAGATTATTCCCAACGTTTCCCTTCACGTGTTGCCTAACTATCTTTTGGGTGGCAGTTTGCATGACTTTGTGGTCTATCTTTTGGGTGAGCATAATGGCCTAATGGGGGAATTTAGAGTTCTGATACCATGTTGACTTTCCATCCTACAAGTTTGAACTAGTAAGTGGAAGGACTCTCACATATATAAGGCACCCAACGTTTCAGACTTAAGCAATGTGAGACTTCTTAATATTACCCATCATGTGTTGTCCCTCTTTTAGGTGCCAGTATACGTGGCAAATGTGGTATCCATTTTGGATGATTGTAATCCTTTTTTCGAGTGACCGTAATAAGAGAATATGGAGCTATGATACTATGTCACGTTTCCATCTTAGAAGTTCAAAAAGAAGGAAGGTCACCCAAAAAGAGGAACTGCGATCACCTCAAAAGAGGGACGATCACCCAGAAAGAGGAACCATGCTCAAGTAAATGTGTTATCACATTTGCCATGTGTATTACCACTCAAAAGAGGGACAACACGTAAGGGAAACGGTTGAGGAATAGTCTCATGTTAATGAAAACTGAAACCTTTAGTGTCTTATATATGTGAAAGTGCCACGTGTACTATCACCACAAAAAAGGCAACAGGTAAAGACCGGGGAGTATTGAAAATAATCCCACTATTGATAAATCCAAAATCTTAGATGCTTTATATAATGGCATAATTGAGAGTCCTTCAAATCAATTTAATAGTTTAAACTTTTGTGATTAACACTTAACAAAGAAGACCAAGCAAAGTATATATTTCTTGACTTTTGACACATCTATAAAAAAAGTAGTAGGGTAAGTTTCTATTACTTTCTGGATTTGGATAAGAGACTCAAAGAGAGAAAATGAATATCTACTAAGTGAAGAAGGCCAAGCAAAGCTAAGTGCATTAATTCTTAAATTCAAAACACACTTGGAATATATAAATTCTTTTAACTCATCATCACCATTAGAATCTTGGTGACCCACTTCATAAACTTTGATTTCGTAAGTTACCTTTTTATTTTGGGAAATTTATGAACAGACAAAATCCATTTATATGCAGCTTTTGAAATTTTAGAATTTTAATTTTACATATCTAGGAGGCAATGTGTATGGTGGTAGGGTTCATAAATTATAAGGGTCTGGATTTTTTCAATCGTTCATCGAACGGATTGAGATATATCGACATACGGACTGACGGCAAGAGAACATCTTTCTCTAATACTAGCATTCTTATTTAGAGAGAGAAATAAAAAAAGCCATTGATCTCAACTAATCATTTGAAAGTTGTTGTAAAACAAAACAAGAATACAGTCCTTGGGATCTGTGTTTTAGGGATTGGATCGGATAAGATCGAAGCCAAAATAGAGTAATCGGTCTAATTCTCATGCCGATGGCCGATCCAGAAGGCTCATACGACCCAAACCAAGTAGGACCATACCAACCCATTGGGAGTATGATTGTATGAATGAAAGGAGTCTCTGAGGCCCCTTTGATAACACTCCAGCTCCTTACTTCTTAGTTCCGGAACTAATCCAGAGTAGAATGGCGATTGATAAACACGGTTCAAGTTTTGACTCCCATGGAGTGAACCACTCCAAAAATATCTCTGGGAGCTAAAAAAATTCATTTCTCTTGTTTTGGAGCTATTATTATTACTGACTGTCATCACCACCACCATTAGCACTGCCATCATCACCATCACCCCTCCACCGCCACCATCCCCACCACCACCCATAGCTGCCACCACCACCACCACCACCACCGCCGTCGTCGCCACCACCACCACCACCACCCAGCATTGCCGCCATGACCAGCCACTGCCTTCCACCATCGCCGCCACTACCACCCACCACCTTCCACCATCACCGCCACCACCACTACCGCGTCGCTACCACCACCCACCCACCACCTACCACCACTGCCGCCACCGCCACCACCCACCACCATCGCCGCCACCACCACCACTACCACCGCCCCCACCGCCACCAACACCACCACCACCACCAAATAGTATTCTAGAAGTATAGTCTTTTGATTTTGGAGTAACGTTATCAAATAGTATTCTATTCTAAAAATCCTGACTCTGGAGAAGAAGCTCTGAACCAGAAGTAGCTCCATGGGAGCTGGAGTGTTATCAAACGATTCACAGATCCGAAGCTTCTATACCTCAACTCTTGGGGTTTCCAAAGTTCAAACTAACGTATAATCAGAATCCTGACTCACCACCAATAGAAATATACATGGTCGTTATGGTTTTTGAGTATAACATGTACTGAGAGAAAAGAAACTTGGAAATAGAAAGGAAAAGATAAATCTCTTTCTTCTAACGCAAGAAATAGTTTGTTTGGATATTATAAATACCCTTCTCCTAGTTTGATCTCCTCATTCTCAATTCCCACCTTACTTTCATCTCCTTTGTTAATCGATTTCAAACCTCTCTGTCTATCCATTGCTCTTCTTCTATCTTAAACCTTTTTAAAGATGACTAAACGACAAGCTAAATCTTCTGACTCGTAAGTATCTTGTTTAAGCTGTTTTTTGTTATGGGTTGGTTGGTTCTTCATTCCTCTCATTGTTTATTCATCCAGTAAAAGTAAAGGTGGTGGGGGCAGGGGAGGTGTTTGTTGCAGTTTGTTTAATTTTTGTGATTCTATGGTGGGTTTAATCAATTGCAGGAAGGGAACCAAGAAGGATTTCAGTGCCGCAGTTCTCGAACGGAAGAAAGCTGTGAATCGTCTTGTCGTCGATGAGGCTGTCAATGATGACAATTCGGTGGTGACCTTGAATCCAGAAACTATGGAGAAGCTACAGCTTTTCCGTGGTGATACCATCCTGATTAAGGTTACTTTAGCTTTCGTTTTGCTTGCTTGACTTTTTTGAATGGCGCTGTTATTTCTATTTTTATGTCCGGTTACAGTTTCTGATTGAGATGTTTCTGTTGTGTATGGGGATCGAGGGTAGAGTTAAGTTTATGGGATAATCGATGCTTTTCGTATTAGGACTTTTCAAACTAGCGTTTTAACACAGGGATTGGACTAGTTTTATTTGTAATGGGTATCTAAGTTGTTGGAGAATGGAGGTCAGTTGGAGCGAGATGTTATTGTAGCTTTCCTTATTGAATTGTGTTGGTTCCTTAAAGATCTATTGGTCTAATATATAGTTATTTAATTTTCTGAATTATTCGTGAATTATTCTTCCAAATAGAATAATACGAATAATTCTTCCGAATTCGAATTAAATTTAATGATTCTTTAAAATTCTCGCATTTTTTGTTCAGAAATAAATATCACGAATAATTCTTTTATATCCAAATTATACCGAATAATTCTTATACTTAAAAAAACTATTAATATCCTAATGGAAGACTTAATGCCTTAACTACTATTCTCAAACAAAATTTTTCGAAAAAAAAAAAAAAAAACTTAATACCATAACTATTTGCATCTTTTTCAATCTAAGACTAATTATAAGTTTAAAAATCATGTTATAATATAAAACAGATCATTAATTTTTTTTTTCAATGTGAAATTAAATATGAGTGCGAAAATCAAATCATAATATAAAATAAATCATTAATTTCATTCGACAACATGGAATTAAATATGAGTATAAAAATCATACCATAATACAAAGCAAATCATCACTTTTGTGTGTTTTTTCAATCGTGATTAAATAAGAATCTAAAAATAAATATTATAATAACCATGAGAAAGTAATTAATGAACATGGAAAAGAGATGGATTTCATAGGATGATTGGATGAATTTATGAAAATGTTTGATTTTATGAACATCAGCTCCACTAGATTAGTATTGCAATCATAATAAAATCTAATGATCTACATTATATATTGTAATGAAATCTAACAAATCCACTGTTATACACACATACTCATCCATTATGTATTATTTTGTTATTTATAAATTAAATATTATTTTAATGTCACTTATATATTATGCAGGTGTAATAATGGATTGATAGGACCACCAAATATAAAAAATTAATATCCGAATTTTTTTTAGACAAAAGAATAATTCCCGAAACGAACCGAATTCGAATTTTATTTTAAGTTCGCTTTTTTCACCGCATCTTTGACCGAATTCTTAAATTAACGAAGCGACTCATTCCTAATTATTCTCCTTCTGAATAATTCCCAAATCCGAATTAAATAACTAGGAATCTAGAAGGAGGTTGTCTTTTTGCAACTCTCCTCAATTTCTGTGTTTTTACTTTCTTCTGTGAATATGAGAAGACTTTAAAAGTTTTGAGGGTTCTGCAATTGTGACATTAATGACAGTAGATTCTAAGTATGCGAGAGGATTTGTAGGATTATATGTTTGCAAGAGTGGCATTGTAGGTTCCTAGTCGACATGTTTCTACGAGTACTATAGGGATTTTCTTTATGCTTTATAGTAACTAAATGTAGAGTAGATGGGTTCTCTAGTGGTTTTCAGTGTTTATGTTTACTAATTTTGCTTCCCCCACCCCATTGCTGTGGTCTTTCAGGGCAAGAAAAGGAGGGATACTATCTGCATTACCCTTGCTGATGATGCATGTGATGAACCAAAGATCAGGATGAATAAAGTTGTCAGATCAAATCTGAGGGTTAGGCTTGGGGATGTTATTTCTGTCCACCATCGCCCAGATGTCAAATATGGCAAGCGTGTGCACATACTGCCTGTGGATGATACTATTGAAGGCATCACCGGGAATCTGTTTGATGCCTATTTGAAACGTGAGTTCCTGAACTGAGGGTTAGGCTTGGTGAGGGTTAAGCATGTTTATATTCTCTTCTTGTGAAATAGTAAACTCTAGATATTTTACCCCCTTTTTGGATGTGATTTTTTGAACCTTGAAATCGAGGGATGTCTAAATTACAGGTGCTGGGATAAATTATTCTATCATATCCTCCTATTTTTGTTAATAGATATATTTTATGTAAATGATAAAAAGGAAATGATTTATACTTGCCTCACCCCCCTCTTAAAAAAAAAAAAATGATATGTATGGAATGTGTGATATAAGAATTTTAATGTGTGTTTTATGGGGCGTTTGTTTACAGATATTGAAAAGTTGTTGTATGACTATTTCTATGTTGCTTAAGGAAATGTTCTGAGATTCTTCATTTGAAATATAAAGTTCCAGTTGAATGATTATCTTATAACCTGAACTTTATGGCTCTCACATGACACTGTGAGCCTGTGACTAACTTCAAAACATTCGAAATACGGTACTTTTGCAATCAATAACGTCCCTTGATTTTAAAAGTAAAATAAATATTACATATGAAACATATAAATTACCAAATATAGTAGGAGAATAGGATATTATGTAGGTTACACAATCATTATTACAAAACTTACCTTTTTCTTTTCAAAACTGATTTAACTTCCCATCCCTTTAATTGCAACCAGACAGAGTCTATGTTTCATTCTGGTTGAAAGGGCATCCAGGTTTGAAGGTTAGAGTTATTACATATGCTACTATTTACAATCAGTAACATGCTAGCTAGCTAGTTTGGCAGAGAGTAATTGATTATTTTGACCATAGCAACTTGAATGACTAATTGACAAGTTTCTCGAGATTATATTATGACTATGAGTTCAGTTTCTATTCATCGTTAGGTCACTTAAGTTTTCTAATGAAAGTAGAGTGGCCTAGACAAACTCGTGATGTTAAATGTCAATCTGGGAATTAATCATCAGTAATTGATTAATGACATGTTACCTTTATTTTGATGCACAAGCAAGTACCAATGTTTGGAGAAAAGGTGAAGATTTAGGTTAATTAAATTATCTGATTCCATGCTAGTAGTCTTCTGATTATTGAGCTTTTAAATTCTGTAGCTTATTTCTTGGAAGCATATCGCCCTGTTAGGAAAGGGGACCTCTTCCTTGTTAGGGGTGGAATGAGGAGCGTTGAGTTTAAGGTCATTGAGACTGACCCAGCAGAATACTGTGTTGTTGCTCCTGATACTGAAATATTTTGTGAGGGTGAGCCAGTTAGAAGGGAGGATGAAGACAGGTTGGATGAAGTGGGTTATGATGATGTTGGTGGTGTGAGAAAACAGATGGCTCAGATACGAGAACTTGTGGAACTTCCTCTTAGACATCCACAGCTGTTTAAATCTATTGGTGTGAAGCCCCCGAAAGGAATTTTGTTGTATGGCCCTCCAGGTTCTGGGAAGACTTTGATAGCCCGGGCTGTCGCCAATGAGACTGGTGCCTTCTTCTTCTGTATTAATGGACCAGAAATTATGTCTAAATTAGCTGGGGAGAGTGAAAGCAATCTCAGGAAGGCATTTGAGGAAGCCGAGAAGAATGCACCATCTATCATCTTCATTGATGAAATTGACTCTATAGCACCTAAGCGAGAGAAGACACATGGAGAAGTTGAAAGGCGTATTGTCTCTCAGCTCTTGACACTGATGGATGGATTGAAATCTCGTGCCCATGTTATTGTTATTGGGGCTACAAACCGGCCTAACAGCATTGACCCTGCTTTGAGAAGGTTTGGAAGGTTTGATAGGGAAATTGATATTGGTGTTCCAGATGAAATTGGACGTCTTGAGGTTCTTCGCATTCATACAAAGAAAATGAAATTAGCTGAAGATGTATGCCAAGTCCTCATATTCTCTGTTTCAGAACTGTCTTTTCCTGTTCTTGTCTTATATTGGAAGCTAATAATTCCAATGATTCATTTACGCAGGTTGACTTGGAAAGAATTGCAAAAGACACTCATGGGTATGTTGGCGCTGATCTTGCTGCTCTGTGTACTGAAGCGGCACTTCAGTGCATCAGAGAAAAGATGGATGTCATCGACTTAGAAGATGAAACCATTGATGCTGAGATACTGAATTCTATGGCTGTCACAAATGAACACTTCAAAACTGCTCTTGGAACAAGCAATCCCTCTGCCCTTCGTGAGACTGTAAGAAGAATTCTCAGAGTCATTGATCTGGGTTTTTGCGTTTATTGATGTGGATGTTTTCTTTTATTGCTAGTTTTTACTCATTGAGCTTCTGATGTGCAGCTTGTTGAAGTGCCTAATTGCAGCTGGAATGACATTGGTGGGCTTGAAAATGTCAAGAGGGAGCTTCAAGAGGTAAAAGCTATGCATTAAATAGGATGTCAGCGGGTTCTTGTTTCAATTACTATTATTATTTTGGTTGTAACGGATGCTTTGCTTTTGAATGCTCCTTTGTTATGCAGACAGTTCAATATCCCGTCGAACACCCTGAAAAGTTTGAGAAGTTCGGTATGTCACCCTCAAAAGGAGTTCTTTTCTACGGTCCTCCTGGTTGTGGCAAAACTTTATTAGCCAAGGCAATTGCGAATGAATGCCAGGCTAATTTCATTAGTGTTAAGGGCCCTGAGTTGCTCACTATGTGGTTTGGTGAGAGTGAGGCCAATGTACGAGAAATCTTTGACAAGGCCCGTCAATCTGCACCTTGTGTCCTTTTCTTTGATGAGCTTGATTCAATTGCTACACAGGTTTGCTTTTCGTTTTCTCATTTGCTCTCTCATTGTTGTTTTCATAATTGTTTCTCTCAGTTGATGCCTCCTTTGCTTGCATATGTTATTTGTTGACTCATCATTTATTCTTATTATTTTATATGGCAGAGAGGGAGTAGTGTTGGAGATGCTGGTGGTGCTGCTGATAGAGTCCTGAACCAACTCCTGACTGAAATGGATGGCATGACCGCAAAGAAGACGGTTTTCATTATTGGTGCCACCAACAGGCCTGACATAATTGATCCTGCTTTGCTGAGGCCAGGGCGTCTTGATCAGTTGATATACATTCCTCTGCCAGATGAGGACTCCCGTCATCAAATTTTTAAGGCCAACCTGAGGAAATCACCTATTTCAAAGGATGTGGACCTAAGGGCTCTTGCAAAATGTACTCCAGGCTTCAGTGGAGCTGATATTACGGAGATATGCCAACGCGCTTGCAAATATGCCATTAGAGAAAATATTGAGAAAGTAAGCTTCTTCACGTCTTTTTTCTCTTTTCTTTTCGAGTATTGTCTTGATTACGTTTTTCTAGATTACTCTATGCATATGAGCATGCCATGTGTCTGTATGCTTTCTGAATTCTCCGTATTCTCCACTATAATCCTCAAAAGTCTGTAGGCTTTTGTAGATTGACTTAATGGTTGGGAATTCTAGTTGGATATGGAGTTTTGTGGGAATTGTGGATGTGACCCACCATCTAATACATGCTACAATGCTTGTTTGAGGAAAAATGATTAAAAGTGTTTTTTTGGTAACAAAATGATAAAAAAAATTCAGAAAGAGATTATGGTCTTCTGGAAGTGGTAGCTCCGCTGAATGTTGCTGCTGAACCCCGTCGACTCATCACATATTTAGATAGTGCTAGTTTCATTCTGTATTCTTACATGCTGATTAGCCTCATATCATGAACTTCGCATTCCACTTTGAGATGGGGATTGGTCATGGTTTTCTTAGTAAGCTGAATGCACAAGTCACATTTGTGTGCTTGCATGTAAACATGCGCTCATATTATGGAAGATAAAAACTAATGATGGGCATCTGTTGATACAGGACATTGAAAGGGAGCGTAGGAGACGCAAGAATCCGGAGGCAATGGAGGAGGATCTTGAGGATGAAGTAGCTGAGATCACACCTGCTCACTTTGAGGAGGCAATGAAGCATGCACGCAGGAGTGTAACCGATGCTGCTCTCCGGAAGTACCAGGAATTTGCACAGACATTGCAGCAGTCAAGGGGGTTTGGGAGTGAGTTCAAATTTGCGGCATCTGGCTCTGAAGCTACAAGGACTGACCCATTTGCAAAATCAGCGGGTGTGGCTGATGAGGAAGATCTTTATAGTTAAACTGCTTTTAATAGTATATGCTGAGATTGTCTGTATCTAATACTACCTGGATGTTTATGTTAAGCGACATTATCATGTTATTAAGCCCAGCCCTTTGGGCAGTTGGTATTGAACGTAAATATTATTATATTCTCCAAGTATAGAGGGGGATATATATAGTATCCCCTCTTTGTTCAGAGGATCATGCTTCCTATTTAGCTTTAAATTACATTGGTAAATACTAGTCACTGTTAATGCGTTTGCAGATTCACGTGTACTCTTGATCTTGATGGAGAGCGAACTAGTACCTAGCTTGTTTTTCTTTGGTTTGATGGCACTTGAATCTTGAGATGTAGAATGAGCTGGGCTTCAAAGCCCTTGTCTAACCAATTAGATGGATGCTTGGTCTGTGAGCACAATCCAGCTAATCCACTCCGCTGAACGGGGTTGTTCACAATTAATAATGTAGCTGAGTTTATGGGTCAGGTTGCAGTAGAACAAGTAATGCAGATAACACATAGATAAGAATAATAAATATCTACCAATTGAAGAAGACCGAGCAAAATACTTCGTGATTTTAGTTTGACACTTAACTTTAGGAAAAAAAGTAGGGTAAGTTTTTATTTACTTTTTAGATTGAGAGAAAGAGAGAGAGAGAGAGAGGTGATGCAAATATCACATAGATAAGAATAATTAATTAATATCTATCAAGTAAAGAAGTTCAAGCAAAGTAATTCTTGATTTCTGATACTTACCCTTAAAAAAAGTAGTAAGATAAGTTTCTATTATTTTCTAGATTTAGAGAGAGAGAGAGAGAGAGAGAGAGAAGAATAATGAATATCTACCAAGTGAACAAGTTCAAGCAAAGTAATTCTTGATTTCTGATACTTAGCCTTGAGAAAAGTAGCTAGTAAGATAAGTTTCTATTACTTTGTAGATTTTTTTTTTTTTTTTTTTGGGTGGGGAGAGATAGAGAGAGATATACAAATATTTGATTATCTACCAAGTGAACATGTTCAAGCAAAGTAATTCTTGATTTCTGATACGTAGCCTTAAGAAAAGTAATAAGATAAGTTTTCATTACTTTCTAGATTTTGGGGTAATAATGAATATATATTTAAATGAAAAATATTAAAATTTCCATCTTAAAAGTTCGAACAATTAAGTGGATGGACTCTCAAGTATATAAGGCATTCAAGATTCTGGACTTCACTAATATGAGATTATTCCCAACGTTCCCCTTCACGTGTTGCCTAACTATCTTTTGGGTGGCAGTTTGCATGACTTTGTGGTCTATCTTTTGGGTGAGCGTAATGGCCTAATGGGGAAATTTGGAGCTCTGATATCATGTTGACTTTCCATCCTACAAGTTTGAACTAGTAAATGGAAGGACTCTCACATATATAAGGCACCCAACGTTTCAGACTTAAGCAATGTGAAACTTCCCCATCATGTGTTGTCCCTCTTTTAGGTGCCAGTATACGTGGCAAAGTGGTCTCCATTTTGGATGATTGTAATCCTTTTTTCGAGTGACCGTAATAAGAGAATATGGAGCTATGATACTATGTCACGTTTCCATCTCAGAAGTTCAAAAAGAAGGAAGGTCACCCAAAAAGAGGAACTGCGGTCACCTCAAAAGAGGGACGATCACCCAGAAAGAGGAACCACGCTCAAGTAAATGTGTTATCACATTTGTCATGTATATTACCACTCAAAAGAGGGACAACACGTAAGGGAAACGGTTGAGGAATAGTCTCATGTTACTGAAGACTGAAACCTTTAGTGTCTTATATATGTGAAAGTGTCACGTGTACTATCACCCCAAAAGAGGCAACATGTAAAGGCCGGGGAGTATTGAAAATAATCCCACTATAGATAAATCCAGAATCTTAGATGCTTTATATAATGGCATATTGAGAGTCCCTCAAATCAATTTAATAGTTTAAACTTCTGTGATTCAAATCAATTTAATAATTTAAACTTTTGTGATTAAAACTTAATAAAGAAGGCCAAGCAAAGTATATATTTCTTGACTTTTGATACATCTTTAAAAAAAGTAGTAGGGTAAGTTTCTATTACTTTCCGGATTTGGATAAGAGACTCAAAGAGAGAAAAATGAATATCTACCAAGTGAAGAAGGCCAAGCAAAGCAAAGTGCATTAATTCTTAAATTCAAAACACACTTGGAATATATAAATTCTTTTAACTCATCATCACCATTAGAATCTTGGTGACCCACTTCATAAACTTTGATTTCGTAAGTTACCTTTTTATTTTGGGAAATTTATGAACAGACAAAATCCATTTATATCCAGCTTTTGAAATTTTAGAATATTAATTTAAAATATCTAGGAGGCAATGTGTATGGTGGTAGGGTTCATAAATTATAAGGGTATAGATTTTTTCAATCGTTCATCGAACGGATTGAGATATATCGACATACGGACTGACGGCAAGAGAACATCTTTCTCTAATACTAGCATTCTTATTTAGAGAGAGAAATAAAAAAAGCCATTGATCTCAACTAATCATTTAAAAGTTGTAAAACAAAACAGGAATACAGTCCTTGGAATCTGTGTTTTAGGGATTGGATCGGATCAGATCAAAGCCAAAATAGAGTAATCGGTCTAATTCTCATGCCGATGGCCGATCCAGAAGGCTCATACGACCCAAACCAAGTAGGACCAGACCAACCCATTGGGAGTATGATTGTATAAATGAAAGGAGTCTCAAACGATTCACAGATCCGAAGCTTCTAGACCTCAACTCTTGGGGTTTCCAAAGTTCAAACTAACGTAGAATCAGAATCCTGAGTCACCACCAATAGAAATATAGATGGTCGTTATGGTTTTAGAGTATTACATGTACTGAGAGAAAAGACTTGGAAATAGAAAGGAAAAGATAAATCTCTTTCTTCTAACGCAAGAAATAGTTTGTTTGGATATTATAAATACCCTTCTCCTAGTTTGATCTCCTCATTCTCAATTCCCACCTTACTTTCATCTCCTTTGTTAATCGATTTCAAACCTCTCTGTCTATCCATTGCTCTTCTTCTATCTTAAACCTTTTTAAAGATGACTAAACGACAATCTGAATCTTCTGACTCGTAAGTATCTTTGATTTAAGCTGTTTTTTGTGATGGGTTGGTTGGTTCTTCATTCCTCTCATTGTTTATTCATCCAGTAACAGTTTGGGTGGCGGGGGCAGGGGAGGTGTTTGTTGCGGTTTGTTTAATTTTTGTGATTCTATGGTCGGTTTAATCAATTGCAGGAAGGGAACCAAGAAGGATTTCAGTACCGCAATTCTCGAACGGAAGAAAGCTGCGAATCGTCTTGTCGTCGATGAGGCTGTCAATGATGACAATTCGGTGGTGACCTTGAATCCAGAAACTATGGAGAAGCTACAGCTTTTTCGTGGTGATACCATCCTGATTAAGGTTACTTTAGCTTTCGTTTTGCTTGCTTGACTTTTTTGAATGGCGCTGTTATTTCTATTTTTATGTCCGGTTACAGTTTCAGATTGAGATGTTTCTGCTGTGTCTGGGGATCGAGGGTAGAGTTAAGTTTATGGGATAATCGATGCTTTTTGTATTAGGACTTTTCAAACTAGGGTTTTAACACAGGGATTGGACTAGTTTTATTTGTAATGGGTATCTGAGTTGTTGGAGAATGGAGGTCAGTTGGAGCGAGATGTTATTGTAGCTTTCCTTATTGAATTGTGTTGGTTCCTTAAAATCTATTGGTCGGAGATGGTTGTCTTTTTGCAACTCTCACCAATTTCTGTGTTTTTGCTTTCTTCTGTGAATATGAGAAGACTTTAAAAGTTTTGATGGTTCTGCAATTGTGACATTAATGACAGTAGATTCTAAGTATGCGAGAGGATTTGTAGGATTATATGTTTGCAAGAGTGGCATTGTAGGTTTTTAGTCGACATGTTTCTAAGAGTACTTTAGGGATTTTCTTTATGCTTTATAGTAACTAAATGTAGAGTAGATGGGTTCTCTAGTGGTTTTCAGTGTTTATGTTTACTAATTTTGCTTCCCCCACCCCATTGCTGTGGTCTTTCAGGGCAAGAAAAGGAGGGATACTATCTGCATTGCCCTTGCTGATGATGCATGTGATGAACCAAAGATCAGGATGAATAAAGTTGTCAGATCAAATCTGAGGGTTAGGCTTGGTGATGTTATTTCTGTCCACCAATGCCCAGATGTCAAATATGGCAAGCGTGTGCACATACTGCCTGTGGATGATACTATTGAAGGCGTTACCGGGAATCTGTTTGATGCCTATTTGAAACGTGAGTTCCTGAACTGAGGGTTAGGCTTGGTGAGGGTTATGCATGTTTATATTCTCTTCTTTTGAAATAGTAAACTCTAGATATTTTACCCCCTTTTTGGATGTGATTTTTGAACCTTGAAATCGAGGGATGTCTAAATTACAGGTGCTGGGATAAATTATTCTATCAGATCCTCCTATTTTTGTTAATAGATATATTTTATGTAAATGATAAAAAAGAAATGATTTATACTTGCCTCACCCCCTCCTTAAATAAAAAAAAAAAAAAAAAAAGGAAAAAGAAAAAGAAATGATATGTATGGAATGTGTGATATAAGAATTTTAATGTGTGTTTTATGGGGCGTTTGTTTACAGATATTGAAAAGTTGTTGTATGACTATTTCTATGTTGCTTAAGGAAATGTTCTGAGATTCTTCATTTGAAATATAAAGTTCCAGTTGAATGATTATCTTATAACCTGAACTTTATGGCTCTCACATGACACTGTGAGCCTGTGACTAACTTCAAAACATTCGAAATACGGTACTTTTGCAATCAACGTCCCTTGATTTTAAAAGTAAAATAAATATTACATATGAAACATATAAATTACCAAATATAGTAGGAGAATAGGATATTATGTAGGTTACACAATCATAATTACAAAACTTACCTTTTTCTTTTCAAAAATGATTTAACTTCCCATCCCTTTAATTGCAACCAGACAGAGTCTATGTTTCATTCTGGTTGAAAGGGGATCCAGGTTTGAAGGTTAGAGTTATTACATATGCTACTATTTACAATCAGTAACATGCTAGCTAGTTTGGCAGAGAGTAATTGATTATTTTGACCATAACAACTTGAATGCCTAATTGACAAGTTTCACGAGATTATATTATGACTATGAGTTCAGTTTCTATTCATCATTAGGTCACTTAAGTTTTCTAATGAAAGTAGAGTGGCCTAGACAAACTCATGATGTTAAATGTCAACCTGGGAATTAATCGTCAGTAATTGATTAATGACATGTTACCTTTATTTTGATGCATAAGCAAGTACTAATGTTTGGAGAAAAGGTGAAGATTTAGGTTAATTATATTATCTGATTCCATGCTAGTAGTCTTCTGATTATTGAGCTTTTAAATTCTGTAGCTTATTTCTTGGAAGCATATCGCCCTGTTAGGAAAGGGGACCTCTTCCTTGTTAGGGGTGGAATGAGGAGCGTTGAGTTTAAGGTCATTGAGACTGACCCAGCAGAGTACTGTGTTGTTGCTCCTGATACTGAAATATTTTGTGAGGGTGAGCCAGTTAGAAGGGAGGATGAAGACAGGTTGGATGAAGTGGGTTATGATGATGTTGGTGGTGTGAGAAAACAGATGGCTCAGATACGAGAACTTGTGGAACTTCCTCTTAGACATCCACAGCTGTTTAAATCTATTGGTGTGAAGCCCCCGAAAGGAATTTTGTTGTATGGCCCTCCAGGTTCTGGGAAGACTTTGATAGCCCGGGCTGTCGCCAATGAGACTGGTGCCTTCTTCTTCTGTATTAATGGACCAGAAATTATGTCTAAATTAGCTGGGGAGAGTGAAAGCAATCTCAGGAAGGCATTTGAGGAAGCCGAGAAGAATGCACCATCTATCATCTTCATTGATGAAATTGACTCTATAGCACCTAAGCGAGAGAAGACACATGGAGAAGTTGAAAGGCGTATTGTCTCTCAGCTCTTGACACTGATGGATGGATTGAAATCTCGTGCCCATGTTATTGTTATTGGGGCTACAAACCGGCCTAACAGCATTGACCCTGCTTTGAGAAGGTTTGGAAGGTTTGATAGGGAAATTGATATTGGTGTTCCAGATGAAATTGGACGTCTTGAGGTTCTTCGCATTCATACAAAGAATATGAAATTAGCTGAAGATGTATGCCAAGTCCTCATATTCTCTGTTTCAGAACTGTCTTTTCCTGTTCTTGTCTTATATTGGAAGCTAATAATTCCAATGATTCATTTACGCAGGTTGACTTGGGAAGAATTGCAAAAGACACTCATGGGTATGTTGGCGCTGATCTTGCTGCTCTGTGTACTGAAGCGGCACTTCAGTGCATCAGAGAAAAGATGGATGTCATCGACTTAGAAGATGAAACCATTGATGCTGAGATACTGAATTCTATGGCTGTCACAAATGAACACTTCAAAACTGCTCTTGGAACAAGCAATCCCTCTGCCCTTCGTGAGACTGTAAGAAGAATTCTCAGAGTCATTGATCTGGGTTTTTGCATTTATTGATGTGGATGTTTTCTTTTATTGCTAGTTTTTGCTCATTGAGCTTCTGATGTGCAGGTTGTTGAAGTGCCTAATTGCAGCTGGAATGACATTGGTGGGCTTGAAAATGTCAAGAGGGAGCTTCAAGAGGTAAAAGCTATGCATTAAATAGGATGTCAGCGGGTTCTTGTTTCAATTACTATTATTATTTTGGTTGTAACGGATGCTTTGCTTTTGAATGCTCCTTTGTTATGCAGACAGTTCAATATCCCGTTGAACACCCTGAAAAGTTTGAGAAGTTCGGTATGTCACCCTCAAAAGGAGTTCTTTTCTACGGTCCTCCTGGTTGTGGCAAAACTTTATTAGCCAAGGCAATTGCGAATGAATGCCAGGCTAATTTCATTAGTGTTAAGGGCCCTGAGTTGCTCACTATGTGGTTTGGTGAGAGTGAGGCCAATGTACGAGAAATCTTTGACAAGGCCCGTCAATCTGCACCTTGTGTCCTTTTCTTTGATGAGCTTGATTCAATTGCTACACAGGTTTGCTTTTCGTTTTCTCATTTGCTCTCTCATTGTTATTTTCATAATTGTTTCTCTCAGTTAATGCCTCCTTTGCTTGCATTTGTTATTTATTGACTCATCATCTATTCTTATTATTTTATATGGCAGAGAGGGAGTAGTGTTGGAGATGCTGGTGGTGCTGCTGATAGGGTCCTGAACCAACTCCTGACTGAAATGGATGGCATGACCGCAAAGAAGACGGTTTTCATTATTGGTGCCACCAACAGGCCTGACATAATTGATCCTGCTTTGCTGAGGCCAGGGCGTCTTGATCAGTTGATATACATTCCTCTGCCAGATGAGGACTCCCGTCATCAAATTTTTAAGGCAAACCTGAGGAAATCACCTGTTTCAAAGGATGTGGACCTAAGGGCTCTTGCAAAATATACTCAAGGCTTCAGTGGAGCTGATATTACAGAGATATGCCAACGTGCTTGCAAATATGCCATTAGAGAAAATATTGAGAAAGTAAGCTTCTTCACGTCATTTTTCTCTTTTCTTTTCGAGTATTGTCTTGATTACGTTTTTCTAGATTACTCTATGCATATGAGCATGCCATGTGTCTGTATGCTTTCTGAATTCTCCGTATTCTCCACTATAATCCTCAAAAGTCTGTAGGCTTTTGTAGATTGACTTAATGGTTGGGAATTCTAGTTGGATATGGAGTTTTGTGGGAATTGTGGATGTGACCCACCATCTAATACATGCTACAGTGCTTGTTTGAGGAAAAATGATAAAAGTGTTTTTTTTGGTAACAAAATGATAAAAATTGAGAAAGAGATTATGGTCTTCTGGAAGTGGTAGCTCCGCTGAATGTTGCTGCTGAACCCAGTTGACTCATCACATATTTAGATAGTGCTAGTTTCATTCTGTATTCTTACATGCTGATTAGCCTCATGATCATGAACTTCGCATTCCACTTTGAGATGGGGATTGGTCAAGGTTTTCTTAGTAAGCTGAATGCACAAGTCACATTTGTGTGCTTGCATGTAAACATGCGCTCATATGGAAGATAAAAACTAATGATGGGCATCTGTTGATACAGGACATTGAAAGGGAGCGTAGGAGACGCGAGAATCCGGAGGCAATGGAGGAGGATCTTGAGGATGAAGTAGCTGAGATCACACCTGCTCACTTTGAGGAGGCAATGAAGTATGCACGCAGGAGTGTAAGCGATGCTGCTCTCCGGAAGTACCAGACATTTGCACAGACATTGCAGCAGTCAAGGGGGTTTGGGAGTGAGTTCAAATTTGCGGCATCTGGCTCTGAAGCTACAAGGACTGACCCATTTGCAACATCAGCGGGTGTGGCCGATGAGGAAGATCTTTATAGTTAAACTGCTTTTAATAGTATATGCTGAGATTGTCTGTATCTAATACTACCTGGATGTTTATGTTAAGCGACATTATCATGTTATTAAGCCCAGCCCTTTGGGCAGTAGGTATTGAACGTAAATATTATTATATTCTCCAAGTATAGAGGGGGATATAGTATCCCCTCTTTGTTCAGAGGATCATGCTTCCTATTTAGCTTTAAATTACATTGGGAAATACTAGTCACTGTTTATGTGTTTGCAGATTCACGTGTACTCTTGATCTTGATGGAGAGCGAACTAGTACCTTGTTTTTCTTTGGTTTGATGGCACTTGAGTCTTGAGATGTAGAATGAGCTGGGCTTCAAAGCCCTTGTCTAACCAATTAGATGGATGCTTGGTCTGTGAGCATAATCCAGCTAATCCACTCCGCTGAACGGGGTTGTTCACAATTAATAATGTAGCTGAGTTTATGGTCAAGTTTGTTATATAGTGTTTTTCCTGCCTCACTAATCACTGGTATATAATTGTCTTGCAGGTAGCCGGTAGGCCTTAGGTTGCATTTGAGAATGGGAATGAGCAAAATTGCAAGCTATTTCTGCTCAGGATTTAGAAATGTAAACTGAGGTAGAATGGTTTATGTTCTTTAATGCATTCTATGATGTAGGAACGAAAATTCATATGAAACACTGTTTTTGTCATCAGAGAATGTATTCTTGACCTAAAATGCATTCCGAAAATGCTTACCAAACATTCTCGTGTTAGCTTTGTGCATTTTAATTTATGCAATCACAACTCACGCCTTTACTTCAGGAAATTGGGCAAGTATTTAGGAATGGGGATTTCCTCTTTTAAGTATTTTAGTTTGTATGTTTAGGAATGGATACTTGAGTGTTCTTATACTTAAGGAATTCATATTTGATAATTTGTATGCTTAGCAATATTGTATATTTGATAGTTTGTATGTTTTAAGTATTTTGAAAATTTGGATGTAGTAAGAACCATTTAGGAATATAAATCGTCCCAATAATAGATTATGGGTCCTTCCTTGCTGGTTTGGAACCATTTAGTTGAAGGGATGATTCTGAGAATGGCCCCTTGGGGGACCGAAACTGATAAAAAAAAAACCAGCCTGCTGATTTAAAACCTTACCTTCTCCACAAGATTGATTGCAAAAAAATCATTCATTTGCTTGTTTTTATGGTTATCTAGGAAGGAATTGGTCTTCAACATTCTATTTTGGTCTCCTCCTGAGCTTTTAACTAAGGTGATTGCGGCTTTCAACGAGTTCTGGGCGGCCCAGATGCCTATAAGCTGCAACATTAATTGCTCCTATTTCTACATCCGCTCCTTCCTCTATGCTTGGTTGAACTCCTTCCGCGGTGGGTTATCTTAAGTTTCAATATTGATACCTCCAAATGCATAATAGGTGAGATCAAGGGTGGGGTTGGGTTATACAATCAGAGACAACTTCAGTCATCAACTTCTGGAATTCTCTCCCTCCGAAGCCTTGATTCTTTCACGTGATTATGATGACTAAATTGTTCCTTTACCCTTTTTTTTTTTTTTTTTTAACCCTCTTTATCCACGGTGATTTGTTTGAACTTCTAAAACTTCATGTGTATGAAACCAAACTTTACCCCCCACCCTAATCCGTGGTGCGGAATGAACCATAATCATGGAACAAATAAATAAAATAAAATTGAAAGAGACACAATGCAAAGATTAATGTAGTTTTGTAAGATTTCCTGACTACCTCAAGGTGAGACGAAGGACTATTTCACTGTCAATGAGAACTACTTTTTTACAAATTTTTTAATAATCTTTGAAAATCAACCCACAAACCCATGACACGAAATACAAAAAATTGTACTCCCAACAATTTTTGAATAAATAATATCTTCATAACTCAAATTGCCAGGGGGAATTAATAATGTTTCCAATCCACCAAACACGCACAAGAGACGGACATAGAAAACCATTGTGGTTCATGATCCACCTCCTCTAAGAAGCAAATAATGAGCCCAAGTCTGGATCCTCTCCCCCGGCGGGGAGAGCTAGCTTCACGAGAGTTCATGGTGGTCCATGGGTGTGGGCACGTACCTATCTAGTGGGTCCCACATCCCATGAACAGTGATGAGGTTCGTGAAATGCTGTGCACGGGGAGAGGAGGGATCCAGCACAGTCCATACTCGACGAGGCCAGCCTACCAATATTGGTCGGCGCGGTCGTTCCAGCACAGGAGCATCGTGACACAACGTCGGAGAATGTAGAACTTTGCTCTCTGCTCCTTCACCAGCCGACTGCACCTCCGCCTGATTGATCTGCATGGCTCACGTAAGTGCCGACCGCAGAAGCCAACTGTGTTGTCTTCTTTCTTTTTTGCCGTCATGAATCTTAAGGTTTTGAAACTGCAAACCCTTCTTCTTCCACTAGTCTGTACTCTCTAGTACTGAGGGGAAGTGGGAGAGAGCTTCTCGTATTTATACAATTTTAAGTGCATGAATGATTCGGATCATGGTTCAAATGACATCGGCTTTTCCTAATACGAAATATTATTATATTGTGATATTAGTCACGTGTCAGTTTTTCATTAAATCTATACATTCATCTGATTGATTGTAGACATAACTGATACCATGCATATAGAATATCTAAATCTAGAACCTTGTGCATGATCATATACAGATGAGATGATCCGACCAAATTCACTCAAAATATATTAAAAAAATTTATGTCACAACCAAAAATTAGCTTCCTGGAAAGAGTTGGAGTGGGTTACGAGTCAGATCTCGAAAATGAAGAACATAAAGAGTAGAGTGAAAATTTTGGTTGTTTATTTTGGGTTTAGTTTACTTCCAATGATTTAGATTAAAAAAAAAAATGAATGATCACATTGCATTGTATGGTTCAGATTTGTCTCGTTATTTTTACCCAAAAAAAAAAAAAAAAAATTTGTCTTGTAACGTTTGAAAACATTATATATTTCATTATTATATGAATAACTATCTTAAATGTATATTTTTTTGTTACCATTGGTTATTTGAAAATTGAAATCCAATAAATGTTTCTATTCAAAAAAAAAATCCAATAAATGTATGTCGAATTTGGAAGAATATTAATATGGACTTAATTATACCGTTAGTTTGTTCAGTGCGAGTCTGCTTACAGATAGACCAGTTTAAATATGATTAGAGATAAACCAATCTAGTCCACTATGGTACTGGTCCAAGGATAGGGTGGTATTATATATATCAACGATTAGGGTTCCCACAGTCAGGGTGTTATTTCCTCTCCTATTCCCATATACAGAAAGAAGCAAAGGGATTATCGACAGGTTGTGGAAGATTCTAATCCAAGTATTCAAAGCTAAGGAAACGATCGAAAATTAATCTACAACAAGAGATATGTGTTATATCATCTCCTTTTAATGTCCATTGTATTCTAATAATGTGTGTGATGTATCTGTTGGGTTCATAGAAAATCTCATAGATAAACCCTAATTGAGAGTAAAAAATCTTACACAATTTCCATAGATTTATGAAGATTCTAATAGATCTATCAATACCGAATAGACTGGGATTTTCCAAAGAAACATATCTTCCTTAATCACTTTCTTTTAGGGATTAGTCGGACAACCACGGTTGGCAAGCGCTTATTCCATAGAAACAATTCATATTCAAAGAATTGGAGACCGATCCAAATTCTATGCCCTTGAACACTACTCTATCTTAATTCCCAACATCTCAAATTTCCTTCTTTTTTTTTTTAATTTTTAACCCTCTCTCTCTCTCTCTCTCTCTCTCTATATATATATATATATATTACAGCGCTACCAAACCTTAACCTCTCTCTCTATATATATATATTACAGTGCTGCCAAACCTTAACCTCTCTCTCTCTCTCTATATATATATATATATATAGATTACAGCGCTACCAAACCTTAACCTCTTTATCTCTCTTTCCCAACATCCCAACATTCTTTATTTCTTTTACCAAAAAAAACAAAAAAAAAAAAAATTATTTATTTCTCTTTCTCTCTTCCCTATAATCCTTATTTTAGCCCTCTCTATCTTGTGATCTCAATGAAAAAACTTCACGTGTAATCCTTGTTTATCGTTTCTTTTTTTGCTCTCTCTGTCGATCGTGTCTTTGCATCCCCACTAAAAGTCACTCCCAAGTCCCGATTATAATGTGTCTTGATAAGAAGCTTGTGGAAACTATCTGTCTGTATAACGAAATACGGATTGGAACTTGGAACAATCAAATACACATCGTGAGACTAAAAGAATGATATATATTGGAACTAGGATACTGAAATTTCCTCCTTTCGGTGGTAGACCTCTTTGGCCGGCCTCAAAAGTGAGTAGGAATCTGTGCAAGTGTAACACAATCTAACCCAGATCCAAGTTCAACATGCAATGCCAACCTGATTACAGGTGCCACACCCATTTCCCATGTTTGAAATACAATGATCAACCATCCCACTAAGTGGGTGTTTATGAAACTTAATGACCAATCATCCGACTAAGCAGGTGTTTGTAAAATCCAAATTTTTTTTTTTTAATTTTTTTGATGCATTTGAAATCCAAGTTCATCTGGTGTAAATTATCTCATATACGTCCATTGCCCAAATGGTAATGGGGGCAAGATACAGGCTTCCTTGTTCCATTCAAAAGGGTTGGATCGGTTCCTCCTTGGTTTTGTTGGGCTTCTCTTACAAGTATTCAAACTCAGAATTAGGACATGGGGCTTAAGGCTCGGTTCTGGTTTCGTAACGGTTTTGGACACTCAGAAGTTAAAAAAGAATACCTCTTGTAAAGGATTTATATAGGACTGCAACATTCTGAATTTATAAAACAAAGATTTATAACAAATAAAATACACTTAAAGATTTCTATAAAATTGGAAAGTTCAAAAGCAATCACAGTCTATCATGAATCAAAACATTCTCAATTTCATAAACTGGTATTTTCATCCATATCAACAACCCAGATTCAATCGGTTCTTAAAGGATCTATCTATTTTAGAACCACGGATATCCGTTTGAAAACCGTCCTGTTCCATTTAGTATTCCCAGAATCATCCCATTTAATCGTGAGACAGTTATGGAATGAATTTTTAACTGCTCGATTATGAAACAATTCTCGGTTTCAACCCAAATTGACAGACACCCTTAGTCCCACCCTAACTTTCACCCGGGAAAAGCTTTTGAATTTTGTGGTGATCCTTTGTCATTCTGTCCGTGACTCCATTTAATATCCTGACTCTCCTTACCTCTATCAAACCCGACCGGGAATCCCCAAACCACTGCTTTGCTCGACTTCCTTTTTTGACAGATATGTCTCCACCGTCAATGCCATTTATGGACGTATACCACCCAAGTAAAGGGTATTTTTGTAAATCAATACCATCCTATATTTCCCATTGTACCCTCATGAGATGATTACCTAATGCCTAAAGACAATGAGTTTGCTGACAAACGGCAAGGGCAAATTCCAGATCAAGCATCCAACCACCTAAGGCTCCGGTTCCCATTCGCCCCATTTCAGCGAATCAATCAATAGGAAGACAATGAAGGACTTGGGTTTCCTGCAGTCGTGCAGCCTCTGCAATCGCATCGAGACAGTTGAGAGTGCATCTACATGTATACCAATGCAATCCATCGATCCAAATGAGACTGCAGGGTTACAGAGAATCTAACCCCAGCAGTGAGAGATTCAAAACTTCAAATTAATAGACTAGATTTGAACCCTATTGGCCAAATTTAACCCATTACAACCCAAACCCGGTTCATCCGGTCCAGTTAGAAAAACTATGAACTTCAAAATAAAAATTAAGAATATGGAAACAAGCCATGAAACTGAAATGGTAATTGTAAAAATTAATGCTGCATCTGGTCTGCATTGGATTTCAGCTAGAAAAGATACGTTTTCTTACTAAATTCTAAGATCCAAGCTCAAGAAATGCACTAGAATGGCTTGCAAGAATGCATGACAAACCAAAAAAAAAAAAAAAAAAAAGAATGCATAACAAAGCCAGCATAAATGTCATAAAAAGATATCATGAGAAGAATTTTATTCATCAACATTGATCAGCAATCACAGTATAGTCTGATTTATCAAACTTACAAATTTTTTATCCATAACATAGTAAATTAAATTCATCAACACATTTACCTATAAATTATGATCATGGTTTGTTCTGGTGGTGTTCATCGGAAGCACATGGAGAACCAAAGATATGGTAGTTGGCATATCGACTAGGAGCCGAATTTCGCCGGAAACCCTTCGGTAGGCAGCTCTTGATCTCTCCACCTCGGAAGACATGTCGCTCGTGAACCGGTTTCGGTTGTAAGGTCGCATGGTTCTGTGATTCAGCGGCCAGCTGGGCCAAAGGCGTCGTCGCGAATGCAACGGGAGGAGACAATACTGCTAAGAGAATGATCAGGAAGAAGAGCAGCACTGAGGTATGGTAAGCTGTAGACATTCCTGATGATCTTTCTGTTTGTTTTGTTTTTGTATGCAGAAGATCTAGAGAGAGAAAGAGAGGGGGGTTTATAAGGGTTTTTGAAGATATATATTGAAGAAGGGAAGGGATGACTAGGGTGGTCTTAAATGGGCTCGTGACTAATATAAGATGGAAGAGTGTGGACGTAATGAACTGCTCATGGTTGGCAACTGGCAATAATGGTTGCATATCTGTGAATCATAGTTGTTACTTGCCAGGAGATATGTTCCTTTTTGACAAGCACATGTGAGGAGAAGCTCGTGTTCTCCATTACTAAGTTCCATCTTTGCCGTCTCCGACGAGTCAAAATTCTTGTGTAAGTCCTACTATCAGATCCAAACCCAAGGCAGAGGGGATAGCTGCCAGGTTAGGTATGGCCTTTGTATCAGTTTGGGGCCAATAAAAGCACAGAAGATTTAGGTCCCATCATTTCTCTTATTCTATGTCGCATTGTTGAGAATAGCCACACATTGCTTAGAGACTAAAACTTCAGATTCTATATATATATATATATATATATATATATAAGAGTCCATTTATTTACTAGTTCAAACCCTTCGTTTATTAGTTTGAATTTTTGAGTTAGAAACTTAACATGGTATCAAAGCTCTAGATTGAATTCGTACAATCATCCAAAAGAAAGATCACATGTCACGTATACTACCACTCAGAAGAAGGCAATACATGAAGGGGAATGTTGTGAATAGTCCTAATTTGCTTAGAGACTAGAACCTTAGGTACCTTATATATGTAAGAGTTCCTCCACTTACTTCAAACTAAATATTTTGGTCACATGAACTAAAATTTTCGTTTCCATCCAGATGAATATTTGGGGATTGAGATCCTTTATAACGAAGCTAAAGTTGCATTGGAGGAGGATTCTAACCACTCAAAGTGTCTGATGCATTTAAGTAGTCAATAAAGACATCCGGATGCATTTTAAATGGCCTGAGATATTTGGTTCCTTTTTCTTATCCTTGGAGTGAACTTCAGTCTAAGCGGACAAAAAGAGACAAAGATCTTTTTCCAACAGACAGGACATTCCGGACAAAAGTGTCGGCAGCACCATTAACAATTCTTGAAACATGCATAGACGAAGGACGCAAACTAACATTCTTACTATCTTACCAAAAAAAAAAAAAAAAACTAACATTCTTATTTCTTAATACTAAAACACAAATCAACGTTTTACGTTGAACATCAATCACCATCTCCACCGATCAAAAAATAAATAAATAAATCACAATCTCCCCTCCCCATTGACCAGGTTGGATGATATTATTAGCCCACGTAGCATTGGGAGCTGACTGGTGTAGGCCCCCTCCCATGAGGATTTGACTTTGCAGGCGGGATCACAGTTGTCTTTGCCAAGTGGCAACGCAACAATTATCATGTAAGACAGTAAGTAGATCAACCTACCAAACTACCTCTTTGGCTAATGCCATGGGACAAGATCTCGAGAATGCCTCAGATTTGGAATCGCAGTTGATTAGGTTTATAGTTGTCTCCCACTTCTTTGAAAAGTTCGAGTACCATCGGATTCAGTTACAAAAGATTTTGTGTACGTACACAGTTGTTGCATCTACCATCAAATAAGAATAGATAACAATATATAATACCAAATTTGTCTTTCCCGATGGATGAAAGCAGAATCAAAGGAGGAGAACAGGAACTTATTATGATCTGGGTCTAGCTTAGATCTATGAGTCTTATCTTTTATGATGGTAGGACCAAGATTCGAGTAATCGGGATCAATGACGGAAATAGGCTTCGATCTTGATGGCAGATGAGTGCATATTGGGAAATCAATCCAACCAAAAGATAAGAAGCTGAACAAGAGGTCCTCCTGCCTTCGTTCCCCGTTACTTTAAACCTACAGATTGAAATAGAGTTTCAGTAATACTGCCTTCCAGGTATTAACTATGAACCCTTTTCTTCTCTCTCTCTCAGAGCACAATCACTTGGTAGATGGCTTTTACATTTTCACATTTTGTCCAATGCGTTTATGAAAGTTGGGAATCTAGATTTGATGACCACCAACTCTTTGAAATTTTGGGATGGAAAATGTTTGTAGATTTTGTAGTCAATTACCATTGCCTTTTCCTTTTCTAACCTTTTTCTGGAATTAGCAATCCCACACTTTTGGGCCTTGGGGTTTATATAATTTAAGGTTTAAATGAAACAATTTGACCCAATTTCATGCTAATCATTGTGATAGAATCATACAACTCTTACCAAAAATAGCACTATTTTATTGAAATATGGTTAAATTTGTTGGTGGTAATGGAAGGGAAGCATGAAAGTAGAACCAGGGGTCCTTTTGATGTTTGAAATGTGCTTACTGTGACTTATAATTCAAGACTGTTATTAGGAAACATAGAATTCGATGAGTTGAATGATCTTTTAAGTTTTTATCCGAAACAGAATGACAGCATGTCATGATTGTTGTCTTGAAAAGATTCTTCTTCAAATGAAATGGTTCTACTACGTTTGCCGCCCTGAAATTGTTTACTGTTTCATCAATTAAAGACTTGAGACCACCTTCTTTTCTTCATTTGCGTCTGCATCACATTGAAGTCTAGAGGAGAACTGTTTAATTGGGTTTTTGACCAATTCTTCTTCTGTCATTGGGTTTTTGGCCTTTCATTTCTTGCTTTTCTCTTTCATGCTTTTGTTGGACATATTTAATTTTGTTTATACATAAATTCCAAGTCCTTTCTGACTGAATTACACTTTACCATGGTTTTGTTTCTCAGATTTACCATGGCATCCTGTATGGTGTATTAAGGACCTGTTCATGATAAAGGGACTAACACACAGTTTGAAACAATGGCATTTGCTTTATAATTAAAAAAATAAGCTATCAAAGGTGTTTTATTCCGATTCTTTTACTTCTGAATAGCCTCTTATTATGCCCTTTAAAGCTTTTCATTCTTTCATGTAAAAGGATCAGCCCTCTTATACATCTCTTGGGTATTGATGGTAAACTGATGCTAAATTTACAGTGGAAACCATATAGGAGTACAAGCTTGAAGTCCATAATGCAAGCTCTCCAGAACTTTTCTTCTCCATTTATTCTGAAAACAATAGAACAACGAAGCAAGAAATTCACAGCATCTCCTGCACTACCAGAAACAGCTGCTTCTGTGGTACTTGCGGCCACAGTGGTGGGTGCAGCAGCAACCGCCCTTGTAAGGAGGACCAGAGATTCCAAAAAGTCTGATGTGCGTACCTCACCATCTAATGTTTGCTATATGCTACAAAGAAAATCAGACCTTGTTTTAGAATCCTAAAATTTAGGTAGTGATATAAAACCTGCTGATTCTTGGGGGTTAGAACTTCTGGCTTTTGGATCCCTTATTTTTGTAAAAAAAACAGAGGTTTGTCCTAGAGGCATTATAACCGTATAAGTGGATCCAAAGGACATGACAAAACAAACATACCAAGTACGTAGAGAAAGGAAATGGTAGGTGTATCACCTTGCAGCATAGCTTTTTTGGATTCCCAAATTACCTTATGCAAATCCAACTTCTTGAAATGTTTGAACCAACCATTCAAACCTATGAAATCTCCCAACTTGAAGGGTGGCCTTAACCATCTGATGTATAGCATACTATTGCCAGCAAAAGAAACTATCAAATGTATGATTCTCGCTGTCAAGTAAGCTAGCCTTTTTTGCTGCAAAACATTTTCTAGATGAGATCTTGAAAAAAATGTACCATCTGACCTGTGCATGTAGAGCATGTAAATGCATAAGTAGTCTGAGAGGTTTTAGTAGACCTTGACCTTAAAGTGTTCTTCATTTTCCTTCTGAAAGTAATTTTCCCCGATTCCCTTTCTGCTTTTGTCTATTTTCTTTTGGAATGTTTTATTGATTGAACTCCTTCTTAATCGACAGAACTCTGTCAAAATTTGCGAAGATTGTAGTGGATCTGGAATCTGTGCAGAATGTAATGGTGAAGGTTTTGTGCTGAAAAAACTGTCAGAAGAAAGTGCTGAGAAGGCAAGAATGGCTGCAAAAAATATGGCCACTCGATACACAGCTGGGTATGCAATGTCTGTGAGTACTGCTAAATTGACACTTACTACAGTTCGCTGAAAATTTCCATCTGCTTTTTGTTAGGCTTCCAAAGAAATGGAGTTACTGTACAAAGTGCTCTTCAGCTCGATCCTGCAGTACTTGTGGTGGCACAGGGCAGTTAAGTGTATAATTTGATGTTGATGCTTCTCTGCTTCTAGTAGAGTAGCTGATATTGGGGTTAGTGATTTCACTGATTCTGTTATCAGAGGCACACTTGAGGTTTGAGTTTCATAAGTATCCTGTATATTTTTTATGTTTACTTCAACCTCAATGGGAATATTGTGGACAGAAAATGTGCTTCTAATAATATCAGAAAAAGAAGAATTAAGAAATGTCACAAAAAATGCAATCTTGTTTGTCTTGCCACCTACCTGAAGTTATATTTATTGACTTGAATTTTTCTTTTTAAAGTTAATAAGTTTGTGGGAAAGTTAGAAATTTTGGAGGGCTTGCAAAATATGGTCATTCATCAAGGGGAAAAGGAGGAGAAAAGGATCTTATGGTTAACTGGACCAAATCTGGTGAAGGCCCAAATGAGGGAAGAACATGATAAATGATAAAGGAAACTTAGTTTCATATACCTCTTTGATCATTTTCTTGCCAGATTTTTGGAGACAAACTTATTTTATATACCGCAGAGTACCCTTTGTATGTTTTGAACGTTCTTCTTTTTAAATATTTTCTTGGGTGTATTATTATGTGGATTAGAATTATCCAAGATGACTCGGTTCAGTTTCTGGATTTTGGTGTTGATGAAGAGGGAGGGAGGGAACTGTTTTCAGAGCTTTTCTTGCGTTCTACTTACAGTTGACATCTCGTCTTGGGGCTCTTGCTTGGATCATTTTTCTTGGTGGGCCAACGGGTAAAGACAAGTAAAGGTCAATAATCAACAATACTGGAAGCTGCAAGGTTTCCTTGGAACTTGGAAGTCATACAATTTAATGTTGGGTTTGGTTTTGTTTGATTGTATCCGACTGGGTTGCAATCGGTTGCAATCAGAATATGTTTCTGACATTTTACTTTTTGCTCAGCGTATTGTAAATATTAGTTTTAAACATATTCCAAGGTCGGAAAATCAAGTGGCGAATTCCTTGGCAAGGAGGGCCATATCGGTATCAGGACGTGTGGTGTGGCTTGAATCCACTCCGTGGTTACTTCATTCATTTGTGTAATGAAGATGCTATGTTGTATCCTGATCTTTTAAAACAATGGATCTGTTTTTTACCAAAAAAAAAGGGCTGCAATCAGAATTTGTCACTAGTTTTGTAACTGTTGGATTTTAAAGATCATTCTCCTTAAAAAAACCGCAACTACCCTTTTAATTGCACCGGTTTCAAGGAGTATATATGGAAAACTGGATTGACATTTTTACCCCCAAATTTAAAAACCGAGCTATAATAAAGGAGGGTTACTTTGAAAAAAAAAAAAATCAAAACCAAAATCTGTTGTAATCAGGTTGGTTACATTCATATGGACACTTTAACATTTTGTTGAAAACTTGCATGAGTTGCACCGGTTCATTTCCCACCAGAGTTCTAAATCCAAGTATCGGACACAGTGCCATCTACAAAATCGATTCGATCTAGATCGATGTACAAATCCAATGGCAAATTGACATGTGGCCAATACTATATATAATAACATTAAAACAGGATCAGATTAGAAATCGATCAAGTTCAAATTGATACGAATTCGATCAATCCAATACCAACTACTTGAACCATGTATCCCAATCATAGGATCATGCGCAAAGCTTGGGTAGCGAGTAGCGACCCAGTATTTCCTGGAAACAGTTTTACCATGACTGAAGAGTTATTTCTACCGTAGATCCTTACAAAGCTGGAGGGCCCTAGTCATTTGTACAGCTACCAGAGGCTGCAATTCAGAGTCCCTGAGTTTTCAGTACTTTCCTTTATCCTCTAGTTCTGTTTGGGAAAAATACTAACTACCTGAAAAAAAGATTTCGATTGACCAAATTACTAAATCTAATCTCTTGTTTAATTAAATCATGCAATACATACAAGCAGTTGGAGCACATTCACCAAACTACTATAATTTTCATGGGATGATAAGGAAAATATGGACAATATATCCTTATAAACATTTTCAATCTACTACCATTGTAAATACTCCAGGGAAGAAGCAAGTAAAACATGCAACAAGGAGCCCCGGAGCCCAACAAAGTTGACCTAAATTTCATCAGCTGCAATATGATAGTAGACTAACTCCACTGCTATTTCCTATGAGTTCTGCCACAACTATGGCTGGTGGAACAAAGCCAAGTAAAGGTGATATAAAATGCACCTCAAATACTTGTTTCCCTGGTACTTCAAATTGGTTTGTACAGCACGACTGTAACAAATTTTGAGCGGAAGCGATGCGTGATCCCAAGTGCCACCACTGATCGTGTGGCCTCCCTGTTCTCAATGTAGAGATGGTTGAGAATCACATTGTGTGGCGGAGGAAGAGAGCCAGTGGTGTCTCTTGCAGCCAAAACTCTCAGCAATGTGTGTTGCAAGTGAGGAGGAACAAGAGGTGGGTCCCTTGCTTCATCTTCATTGCCAGGGTACGGGTTGTTGTAGCTTGAATCAGGCGACCTAGGAATTTCAAATCCCACCACGCTTACCTCCTCCTACATAAGGTGTCCCATCAAAATGACAAGGATTGAGAGGTCTAAATAATCAGAGGAATTAAATTATCAAGGTGCATTGCTTACTTGGTTTTCACCATATGAATTATCCATGATGATACAGAAATGACCTCGCTACCAGTGCTCAATCATCAATAGTTGACGTAAGACGTCGGTAAGCCTGAAAAAAGTTCCATCTTCATCAGAAATTGTGATGATGACTAAAGGGACAAAGAAAGCCTAACAGATCACGTAAACAAAATAATGTCTCATACAAAAATGTTTACATATCTCAAGACTCGAGCAACACAAGCAGGAACAGGCACAAAAAGATCAAATGGAAGGTGCCAAAATGGAAAGAAAAATGATAAGTATAAAGCCTACAGGATCATAAAGTCATACCAATTAATAAAAATAGCTCACTGAATCAAAAAACAATTTCCTTTTAACATTCTAGATTTGTCATGGTGCAGTTCTCCGCTAATAAATCCTTGTGTGTGTACAATATGGCCCATTAGTTCAATTAATAATTTTTTGCCTGGAGGGTAAGATGAGCAAAGCGAACGGATTTGTTTGAAAAGGAGATAACCTCCAAATACTGGTGGTAATTGGACCCTCCATCAATGAAAGTAATGTAGTTCGTTTGGGAGGAAGCAGAACTCTTCCAGCCACCAGACCAAATGGCTGCAAGTACTAAAGTATAATCAAGTTCAAGGCCAAGTCTTGTAAGACCCCAAACTGAACAAGCAACAAGTTTCCTAAAGGAGGCCGGGATTTGAGGAGAAACAGAAGAAAGTCTGCATCATAGGTGGTGTCATTTTGACCTAATCAGGCACAAAAATCAAGACATTTCATCATTCTAAAATCAGGGAAATGTGCCATCCAGTCCTTGTCTTAAACCTGTCACCTACTAATCAAAAGCCATATCTGTGTAGAAGATAGCTAAACGGAAAGGTGTATTCCTTAGAAATTCATTATTCATTATGTACTCTCATTTGTGTTAGTTTAACTCCAGAAATTTGTCTCAAGACTCCTAATTGAAGATGATACCATTGTTGATTGGAAAGAGGAATATAAGCCAAAGAAATTGGTGGGTTTGGGTTTCTTATGAAAACAGGAGAATGAACCATGCTTCATGAAGGAAGTGATATCAACATTCTTTTTAATACAAGATGCTTTCTAGAATGTGGTGAGGGATAATGGAAAAGTAAATTGGGTGGACAAGCCAAAACAAGTTTCCACTTCTTGCAGGACTCATGTGTTAGCGTAATGATATAAAATACGCCATTGCTGACTATGTTGCTATGACTAAGTCAAAGCAATTAAACATGTGGATTGATGGACTCCTAATTAGTTTATTAGTTTGCTTTATTAGTTTTCTATACCAATTACGCTTGTTAGTTTCCTTTTCCTATTTTGAGTTTACTGTCTTTAGTTTGTGACTAGGACTTTGACTTGTAGAGTCCTAAATCCAATCTAATAGTTGTTTATCTTTTATAAATATAAACTACAAGGAGGAGAGTGGCACACTAACTAATTCGATTCTCTCTCCCCCTTTATTTCTTCTCTAATTTTCTATTTTGTTATATGTTATCAAAGTAATCACCTGGGTTGCTGTATTTAAAGTTGTCTAAAGTTCTTCGTCATGGTGTGCAGTCACCATTGCTGCCTCTAATGATCTACTATTGTTCTTAAGTACCTGCTACTACCATCATGATCTGTTTTCTAATATCTGCTTCGATCTGCAGAGATCTGATCTACTATTGTTCATTTGACCTACTGCAAATCTACTACTGCTACTATTTATTTGCTGATTATCTGCTGATGTGTTCTTCTCACATCAATTCTACTCATCATCTATGCTGACCTACTGATCTGATTACTAATGATCTGATGTCTGCTCTACTGTTGCGGGGTGGATGCTCTACTACTGCAGGTATTACTATTTGGTTCACAGTGACTTATACTGTGCTGTTTTTGTTGTTAGGTGCCTGGTCTACTACTGTGGCTACTACTACTTGGTTCACAGTGACCTATATTGTTCTGCTATCGCTGCTTGGTTCACAGTGACCTATACCGTGCCGTTGTTGTTATTAGGTGTCTGCTCTACTATTACGGCTACTACTACTTGGTTCATAGTGACCTATATTATGTTGTTGTTTCTACTTAGTTCGCAGTGATCTAATATTGTGTTGTTATTACTGCTAGGTGTCTGCTCTACTGTTGTGGCTACTACTACTTGGTTCATAGTGACTTCCGTTGCTACATTGTTTCAAGCTAAAGCTCTCACATTCCCCAATGCTTTAACTTGAAAGGGTGTTAGCATAGTGATATAAAATACGCTATTGCTCACTGTTCTACTTTGACTTAGTCAAAACAGTTAATCATGTGGACTAATGGACTCCTAGTTAGTTTATTAGTTTGTTTTATTAGTTTTTTTTACCAAGTAGGCTTGTTAGTTTCTTTTTCCTCTTTTGAGTTTACAGTTTCTGACTAGGACTCTGACTTGTAGAGTCCTAGATCCTATCTAATAATTGTTTTCTTCTTTTTTTTTAAATATAAACTACAAGGTAAAACTAACTAATTCGATTCTCTCTATTCCTTTATTTCTTCTCTTATTTTCTATTTTGCTCATAGTTGTCAAGGCGTCGTCGCCTATGCCTAGGCACCGAGGTGGCTTTGTGACACCTTAGAAAATCGGCTTTGTGACGCCTTAGAAAATCTGGCGCCTTGGTCGCCTAGGCAGACGCCTTGATCGCCTAGGCGGCGCCTTGGTCACCTAGGCACCCTGTCAAGCCTCCAACGCCTTGGTTCGCCTTGGCACCTTGATTACTATAATTTTGTTACATCATGAATGGAAGGGATTAAATATGAAACCACATGAAAATATTGCATCAAAAACAAGAATTATGATAGGAAATGGGAGAAGTTGATATGAGGGACGATGATTGACCAAGATCTATCTTGCAATTCCAAGCTCTCGCAAAGCAATATTCAATACTAAGGTACCAAACTCTGTCTATGAGTATGTGTGTGGGGCTGCAGTTTTCTTTCTTTTTTTTTTTTTTTTTTGTGGGGGGGGGAATGTGTGTGCGACCAACAATCCAAGTCTAGATAGGAAATTAATAAGAAATTGATAAAAGTTTGTTTTAAGTATTACTTTAATTTGTTTGGAACAAGATCGAGCACTTAGAGTTGATGAAATTGCAATTGGAGGTAGATTAAGAGTTTTAGGTTATTTAGGAATTAAGTAGAAAGCCTCAGAGTCCTTTTTCCTCTACTGACAAGGAATGGGGTGAAGGTCTATCAATACACCTAAATCATGTGGGCTACTCTTCCTGTAGTAACTTCTCAATAGCCACGGCTAAGGCTTCTTTAATCCTATGTGGGTCTTGTTTACGAGGTTTCTCAATTCTCTATCTCTTTGTAGCCTATGCAATCTTTCTTTAGTTATTATTAGTTCTTAATCTGCAGCTGGTATTCTTTGTCAGTCTTTATCAATTTCTATATTAGTCAACTAAGGTTATCGAAGTCTTTTTCAATCCCCCCCTCCCAAAAAAAAAAAAAAAAAAAAAAAAAAAAGTTTAATTTCCCCTTCGAAATTATAATAATCCTCTCCCCTTCTTAATTTTATGAGACAAATCAAGTTTCTCCCAATAACCCTCTTTTGACACCCTTGTTCAGCTAAACGGTTCCTGTTGCTTATGATTTCGATTGTGGCTGAAGGTATCTTCTTTCTATTAAATCCTCTTATTCCTCTCTGATTCTATTATTCTTCTTCTTCCCTTCAATCCACTCTTATATATTTCATTGATATTCCGTTTCTTCTTTTTTCCATCCCATTCTTATCTCTGTTTTGATACCAATATTCTACTACTGTTTTTTATCTAAATCATCAAATTTGTCCTCCCTTTCATGTTACTGAAGTTTTCTATCATCCTTTACAGCATATCTGTAATGAAGACAGCATATCTTTTCCCCATCATGAGTTTCAAACCCTCTGTCCCAGCCAAGGTTTTAAATCTCAGATCTCGACCCCGTCTCAGTTAGGTCCGAGATTTCTGAGATTTCCTCTCCAAGACACAGCCTTTTTTAAACATATAAAGTCCAAGATTTCCGAGATTTATGAGATCTCGAGGAAGTCAAGATATCTGAGATTTCACCAAGATCTCGCCGAGATTTAGAACAATCCAGCTACTGTAACTATCCTGGTTTTACCACAATCGGTCACCGGATTTGAACCCCAAAGCTGATCAGGAGGACAGAAAAAAAATGACCCATCATAGCTACATGTTTGAGTAGACCGAAGCCTATTTGGTAGTAGTTTTAGTCTAATCTGGTTAGTAAATCTTGAGATATAGATATTTCCATTAAAAATAATATCGATCCCTCCAATTTCCAGAATTGTCTTGATTAGTCCGCTACCTATTCTTCTTATAATCTGAGCCCTTGTTCCCTTTATTCGGGCCCATTACCCGCATGCCAATTGGGGACATTTGGTCTTTTTCTCTATCACCGTATCTAATTGGTTTATAATAATTAACAGATGTTAAGTTATACACTCCCTCTGCCCCAAGATGACAGTCAGCTGTGAAAGATTCCCTCCATTTTTCTCCTCTGAGTAATGGTTAAAGCATCAAAGACCCACTTAGTTTCCATGTAAAGATTCCTCTCCATTTATTTTCCTACTCCAAAGTGTTTGTCCATTCCGCAGATTAAGTAATAGATTTAACACCAACACCCCCTCCTCTCCTCCTTCTCATTCATTCTTGAGTATGTCGAAGTTATTTTGTCCTCACAAAGAATGAATATCAGGAATAGACAAAATCACATCTACAGAAGGACATAAATACAATTCAAAAAAAAACCAATAGAAAGTAAGTACAGAAAGGGCATGAATGAGCACAAGAACAAAGAGAATTCCAATCAATGAAATGCTTCATATTTATAATGCATAGTCATCAGAAGGAGGATACCAATATGAACCACTTCAGAAAATACTTTTCGAGAGAGTACAAACCTGATTACCCTCAGGCTTCAACCCTTGAAAAAGACTGTCAACAGCCTCCCAACGCAGCCCTTCTCTTCAAAATAAAGATTCAAAGAAATAAACAACAATAATATGACAATCGAATTGAACCCGTCAAAAAATATTTTGGAAAAAAAAAAGACACAACAACAACACATTTAACAATCAAAAGTTCTAAACCTTGCCAGTAGTATTAATAATACTAATCTCCTTGAAAATTAAATAGATGAATTAAAAATCGAAAACCCAAGATACAAAGGAATAAACTTTACAAGTTGCAAGAGGCGAAGAACCAAGGAGTGAGAAAATATAAAAGCCCAGTGATGGAAAACGGTAAAAAATTTACCACCATTAAGCAACAATAATAGGTTTTTTTTTTGGAAGAATTCCAAACAAGAGGAAAAGAAAGAGAACATAGATCACAATTTCCAAATTTGCAAGTACCTATTAACGAGTCCACCGAAGAACTCTCTCAATCTCTCTGGAGAATCCGCCCAGAAAACCCAACAGGAAATCTGAATTAGCATCCAAAGCTCCAAACTAAACACGGCAAGCCCTCACTCCTTAGTCGTTTCCTTCCAAAATCCCTCCCCCATAAAAATCCTATAAAAAGTAAGAATATGATACTATCCAATCCAATATTCAAAGTTCCCGGAGCGATAAACAAACTTGCAATACACAGAGGAGGGTTGATGATTGCTGATTAGGCGAAGCGCAGGCATGCAAAAAGCGACACCATTTTTCCCAGAACCATTTTTTCACGGCACTTTGCAGAGGAAACTATGCCCTTCGTCTACTCGCGCGAGTACGAGAATCTAAATCACGCGTCTGTTTGGCGTTCGTGACGCTTCTGTACGTGATTGCTTCCGATAGTCTAGATTCGGCAACCATGGGTGCATCGGGCATTCGAGCAGGAGCGGGCTCCTCTGTAGCCGTGAATATTGCAGCATACTATGCTGCATCCGTTAGATGGATGCCATGTGCATTAGCATCCATCTAACGGTTACGCTTAAAATATTGCAAAGAATGCCGCTGGATGGAGTAACATGGAAAAAAAACGAAAACATTGTTCGTCCAAGAAAAAAAAAAAAAAACACCTCTCAATATCTGCGATTCAAAATCGGCGAAGGACCCGGCTGCCTCAAGATTGTGGAGTAATGGAGCTCCTCCAAGGCGGCGGACCGCCGTTAGCCCTCAGGAATGTACCTTCCAATGACCTGAGCTTCACCTGAAAACCCTCGCCCTGGGGTCTCCGCACGACAGAGAAAGGGACCCGACACTTAGGATAAGATGTTAAAGTGCAAGTCTGTCTTGAAAAGGATAGTTTCGATAAGGTTTGAGCCGACGATGGTGAAGACACAAAGAGATGAAGGGCATGCGCCATTGAATGGCAATGTCAACTGGGAAATCGACCTCTTTTTTATCTCTACTTCCTCTATCGTCTTTCCTTCGAGATTTCCTCTTCGGCAACGGTCTGGGAGATCTCAAGAATCTAAATAAAGCAGAGACAAAACAGCAAGACTGGAGAACAAGAAACATGGGGTATAAGAAAAGAATTGATGCAAAGGGTTGAAGGAATTGAGAAAACAAAATTGTGTCTATTGATTTAAACGAAGAAAAAAGAGAAGAGGGAAGGAATTGAAGCTGTTTTGCAATGGAAATGGAACAGATAATAACACCTATTACTGATCATCAATTTTTTCCATGCGTTGGATGAGTTTTCTAATACGGATTTCTCAACCTCTGTTTCTAACACTAAACATTCAAGTGGATGGATGCTAATCCAAAACCACTCTGTATTCTCTGATGTAGCAGAGATTTTCCAGACTCTCAGTTATAAATATGATTTCACTTGAGAATTGAAATAAGAGAATAAGAGGACATGCAAGCAGTGGGGATGTGGGCGGAAGTGGCGAATCAGAGATCCGATGGTCGGTGATTGGTGGAGGTCCGGTGGTTTTCGGTGCCGGTGGAGGCTTGTCATTTGTTTGGAAAAAAACATTGAAGAAGACGAAGAGTGTAAGATATTTTTATGGACTAAATTAATTATAAGGTTAGTTGGTTCAGTGGGAGTTAGTTACAGGTAGACCGATTTAAATATGATTAGAGATGGACCAACCTACTCCACTATAGGACTAGTCCAGGGTTGGGGGTGGTATTATAAATATCAATGGTTAGAGTCCCCACAGCCATGGTGTTATTTTTTTCTCCTGTTTCCATACGCAGAGAGAAGGTCAAGGGATCCCGACAGGCTGTGAAAGACTTTGATCCAAGCATTCAAAACAAAGAAAATAGTTGAAAATCAATCTACAACAAGAGGTATGTGTCTTATCTTTTCAATACCCATTGTATTCTAGTAATCTATGTGATATGTTCGTTAGGGTTCATGGGATATCCCATGAGAAAAACCTAAAGAGGATCTAAGAAGTCTTACAGTGGTATCAAAGTCACTCACACGACCTAGGATCGATGGAAAAGCATCGTAAAAATTGTATGTTTGAACGGATTGAAAAATAGAGAGATTTTTCTCCCAAAATTCTCTACGAACCTGTCTAGGGTTTGGACCCTTGAAATTTTTTTTAGATCATTAAAAAGCAAAATAAATCATATAGGATTGTAAGCCTCAGAGAGACGGAGCCGGTGACATTAGATGGCTCATCGGAAGTAACCTGACGCGCTCTCACGCGCCGCCTAAAAAAGGGCGTGAGATCCACGCGCTGGCGGTAATTTAAAAAAAAAAAAGAAGGAAAAAGATAGGGCTGACGTCACCTGGTCAGCCTCGTACTAGACCGACCGATCTAGGCCAGTCCAGGACCGAACCCAGGCCTAGACCAGCCCTGCCGAGCCAAAGGGGTCGCGCGAACCCGTCTCAGGTTTGCACGTGCGGTTTGCACGTGTGGCCCGAGGTCGACCCATCAGACCGAATGTTTGACCCGTTAACCCGATCGACGGAACCCGAATTTGTGACACGGTAACCCGGACCACGACCCAAATTTCTGACCCTAGGACCAGACCCAACGACCTGAAAAATGAACCCGAGAACCCGGATGGAGTCGGTTGGTTGGGTCGGCGGTTGAACCGCTGGTTTACGATTCGGTTTAAAGTTCAGACCATTTGGTTTGGTCTGGACCAAAGCATTAAAAAAAGTTTTAATTTGTGGGTTCGATCCGCCCATAACCGAGTCCAACCAGACCGAATCGACCCAAGCGAAACCGCCCGAAACCGGTTCAGGATGCAAGAATGCAAGTGCCGACTTTGATCGACGATTGTGGCTAGGAGCATTGGATTTTGACGGGGTTTTTTTGCATTGGGTTCGTATTTTCATGTTCTACAGTTTGGTCCATAGTTTGACACAGTTTGATGATTTGAAAATTTTAATTTTTATTAAAAGGTGTCTCAAATTAATCCAATTTTACAGTTTTCTATTTGTTTATCAGTTATTTTTGTACCAGATACTTGTAGAAGGTTGTGTGTGCATGATATTTTGTTTATTGACCCACAAGGTGCTGAAAAGTAGGATTTGAGGATATCACTATGGAATTAGGTGGAACCCACCAAAGTGGTACACCTAGTTTCATCATGATGTCTTCAAATTCAAAGTTCATGTATTTGTAAATTCTTGTATAAGGGCGATGTACACCCAAAGGTGGCATTGTCAAGTTTTGATCAAATTAAAGTTTGTGGGTGTCATGTGAAGATTGGATGGAATCCACCAAAGTGATACACTCAGTTTCAACGTGGTGGTTCTCAAACTCCTAATTTGTGCATTTACATATACAATAAATGATATATTATTATTATACTGTTCTCCATGGTGTGAAAAACAGTTAAGAAATACAGTGTTAATCCAAAGGTGGCATTGTCAAAGTTAAATGTATGTTCATGCACATGAGTTGAAAGGGTTTTGACTTTAGGGAGTCTCATTAACCTAAAGGTAGTGGGATTTTCGAGAGTCATTATTCTTTCGCAGTCACTACACAGAAACTAAGAAGACCACTGCATGTTTATCCCAAAGAAAAATGTGTAGTTGGTTAACTCTTGAAAAAAGATAATTATTTGTATGAATGGTTTATATGGTTAATGCAAGTAAAGGGTATGTGTATGAATCTTCAGTGATTTGATACTGTATTTAAACTCATACACTGATGTGTTCATCCAAGTATGATTGTCCCAAATAATGTTTTGATATCTATTGATACTGTATTTAAACTCATACACTGATGTGTTCATCCAAGTATGATTGTCCCAAAGAATGTTTTGATATCTATCTTTTTCTATTCGGGACAAAGTATAAATAAATATAAATTGCATCTGTTTATATGAATCTTGTGTAATTTTCTATAATGATGATGGTTTATGTCTCCTAGGATGTCTGTCTCAGTGAATGTACCATATGGTTTGATAGTTTTTTTCTACTCTTTCTGGAACAAAGAATAAAATCTATTATGAAAAAGTTAGAGACTAGTCTAGGATTATTTGACCTAGATGTATCTTTCATAGTAGTTTACATAAGTTGTGAGGTATTCTACTATTGAGGTTATGTGTAGCAGTATTAAGATGAGAAATATTGCTAAGGGATTATCTAAGAAAAATTCAAAGGATAAAAATAATGTTTTAGAAGGGGGTCGGAAGATAGTTTATTAACCTAGCTCTCTAGAACCAGTTATGTTGAAAATGGTAATGTGAGAAAATATTTTGGGAGCTATCAACTATCACTGAAAAGCTCAAGGACGATGAGACCAGTGTAATTAATATATTAGATATAAATATTTCATTCCTTGCTAGAAAATATATTCAGATCTACGTGGCTTACATTACCAAAGGAGAGAAATAGCTAGTGATAAGATTATTGTTGGGTAACTCCAAGGTGGATTACTCAAAGATGGGTAGATTGACCAAAGATAGGTGGTTTGACTAAATATTGTTAAGTCAGATAAGCATATCTAGAAAAGGATAACAATTTTAGGACTCCCAATGTATTTGGGGTAAGAGGGTCTTGAAGACTGTTGGCTTGAATATTGTAAAGTTTCTTTTACATTCAAATGTTTTTTCTCCACTTGATTTTACTTCGTTTTATGTTTATTGTTTGACTTAACATATTATTCTCATATTAAAAATGTAATGATGTTATTTGAAATATCGGAATGTAAAGTTTTCTTTTCAATTAAATGGAAAGAAATTATGCTTATGATGTTGTAAGGTAAACACTACAACAATTCCTATTTTATGGGTTTTCCCTTATTGTTTGCATGAATAATTGTCGTACCTAATAACATATTATTACTTGTTAATTCAAATAAAATATTATTAAAAAAAAAACCCCCCCAAAAAAAAAAAAAAAAAAAAATAACCCACCGCATTGTTATTTCCGTAACTATAAATATATTATTACCCACCGCATTGTTAATTTCGGTAACTATAAATATTCACATTTTTTTCTTTTTTTCCCTTCATTTTTTATATTTATTTTTACCCTACCTTTTTTATTTTTTTTTTTTTTTTTTTTTTTTTTTATTTATATTTTTTTTTTTTCCCCATTTTATAATTATTTTAAATAATTTTTTTTTACTTTCTTTCTTATTTTTATTTTCTTACCTATCCCTTTTTTTATTCTCCCCTTATTATATTATTATTTTTTAAATTTTTTTTTTCTTCCTTTTTTTTTTTATCCAATATATTTATACCCCACCCACCTTTCCTTTTATAAAATTAAAAAAATCCAAAACACTAAAAAATATTTGGTAGTCTGGATGATCAACTTTTTTTTAACAAAAATTTACTATTTTAAAAAAAAACAACAAAAAAAGAGGAGTTTTTTCCCCTCCCCCCCTTTGCAATTTCGATGAATTATTTGTAGCGTTATTGCACATGGTCACGAGGCTAGCTAATTGGTTGACATTGTGTGGTTGTCATTTGATTAGAAATTGGAACCGCTCAAATCCACTTCACGATTTTAAAAAGTGATTTTAACATACTCGTTATGTTTGGCTGCCAAGAATTAAAAAAAAATAAAGACAATTTATTTTTTTGGTTTATATATATATATATATATATATATATATATATATATATATATATATATATATATATATATATATATATATATATATATATATATATATATATATATATATATATTTGATGACGCCCAAACATTATCGATTTAGTTTTTAATGGTCATTAATCCGTTGGTGGTTTTAGTTTTTTAATTAGTCCATAACCGGTTGACATTCTT
The DNA here is from genome assembly GCA_028583415.1 of Protea cynaroides. NCBI lineage: Eukaryota > Viridiplantae > Streptophyta > Magnoliopsida > Proteales > Proteaceae > Protea > Protea cynaroides. The sequence goes on along the minus strand of CM053269.1, from coordinate 61,385,113 downwards.
TTGACCGATGATTGCTCGACCTCCTTAAATTGCAAATGACCAATGTCCAACATAAGGGTTGAACCCGGCAAAAAATTTGTAACACAACGTTGTCCTATGTGCAATTAACCAATTAACAGGAAAAAGATTGTGAGGGGAGATTGTTTGTATGTCGATGATAAATTTATAACTATAGGAATTATAATATTATGGTTAATAATATATTTATAGGTACAAGGGTTTTTCTTCCCCTAAAATCATTTTATACCCACTTTGCAAACAAAATACGGTAGCTAAAAATGGGAATGGCCACGGTATTCCAATACCGTGGCGGAAAGTATTTTTGACGGTGAAATTTTATTTTCACTATTCGCGGGCTTCGTTCCTTTTGGCGGTATATTATATCGTCTCTTTTCCTCTTCTTTTCGCATAGTACATAACCGTCTTCTTTTCGCATACTCATAATTTGCATCTCTTTGTATTCTTTCCATGAGAAGAACCGATGAACTCCACCGCATCTCTTTGTATTCTTTCCATGAGAAGAACCGTTGAACTCCACCACTTGTGAGATCTCTCGATTCCCACCATTACAAGAAGCTCCGACGAACTCCACCGCGATGTTCCTCTCCCCGATTCCCACCGATAGAAGAAGCTCGACGAACTCCACCGCAGGTGTTTTCCTCTTTGATTCCCACCTGTGCGTTTCCTTTTCTCTCGATTCTCATTATATTTTAAAATATCACTCTTCTTTTCCTCTTATTTCCGCGTAACCCTAACCTCAGCCTCTTCAGATTCTCTCCGATTCTCATCATTACAAGCCGCGGTGTGTTCCTCTCCGATTCCCACCGATAGAAGAAGCTCTCTGCGAACTCCACCGCGAGGTGTTTTCCTCTCCGATTCCCACAGTACGATTCCTTTCTCTCTTATTCTCATTATTTTTTAAAGCTGTTCTTGGAACTTGATCGAATGCCAACACAGATGGTCCCCTTGTTTCGTATGGAATTGAGGCATTTGGATCCATTCCTCTTGTTGGATGAGTTTGTTCTTTAATTTCAGTTTCACTGCAAGAAAAGAGAACAAAGAAGGAGATCAGAGGTAGGACTTCACACCTACTTTTCTTACCTTAGAGAATCTAGAAGGATAGAGGAAAGAAAGCAGCGAAAGCTGCGTTGTGTAAGGTATGGAGTCAATCTTTGATGTCTTCTTTATATAGTTCTATGAGCTGTGAATTAAAGGTGTTTTTTAAAAAAATAGAAAAGAAGAAAGAAGGAAAACAGAAAGGAGAATAGCAGGAATGAAAGAAGATAACTAGAAATTGAAGTAGAAGAAGAAGAAGGAACATAGCAAAGGATGTGCTTAGTTCTAGCAAGAACAAGAAAGAAGAAAAAGATTGGGGGGGGGGGAGTGAGAGCTGAATTGAGAATTTAGCTCCTCTCGTTCACCATACATGAAAAAGAATGAAGAACACATCTGTGTTCATTTGATACTACTAGAACGGAATTTCACCGCTCATCCTGGTTGTATTAGACTTCACTTGGTTCTCCTTTAAAAAAAAATTGTTTCTTGATTATATGTGGCAATGTACCCTTTGTTCCATAGACTCTTCTCCTCTCAATGCCCTTCCTCCGAACATTAGTTGATGGGTCATATTTGTGCCTTTATCACCATCCCCACCCCCCCACCCCAAAACCCATTTTTAATTATTTAATTTATATATTGTTTGCTGAGCTAAAGAATTTCATAAACCAATTTTTTTTCCATTTGCCCATGGTGGAGTACTTCAGTTGTGAAATATGGACTTTGCATTGTTCATCATTGTTCTTATTGTTATTTTATTCTTCTTGGATAAAACTGTATTTTTTTGTTGGTGGAGGGGGGTCACTTTCTAAAACTTACTACCTTATGTTTGAATAAAAGGTTGAGCATTCGGCAAAGGCACAAATCGCCTAGCAAGGTTGGATAACTTGCCCAGGCGCCTAAGACCGGAGTTGAAATGTGGTTTGAGAAGGAGCATGAGGCTCGGCACAAAAAGTGTTATCATGGGTTCAGGGGAGGAAATCGGTTGCTTCTTCCGAATGCCTACAGCAAGAAGGGCCTTAGCAAAGGAGAGGACAGTTCAGTCATTGTCACGGAGAATGGTTCAGAGATCAAGTACAAGGAAGGTGTTCGTACTACAATTTCCCGTACGATTGTGCTGTTAAAAAAAAGAGGGGGGGGGTTTTGGGGGGGGTGGAAAAAAAGGCACATGCAAGGGGTATTGCTGGTACGAAAGGTTGCCAACCCCGTGAATCAAGAGCGAGAGATTGAGTATTTCATTATGAGTCTGATTAAATGACCATACGTGAATCAAGAGCGAGGGCCCCAGTATTTCTCCGGTTTATCACTTTTAGTGAACCTCCCTCCCCACACCTAAATGCCCGCCCCCCGCCGCATCAACTTTGTTGTTTCAAAAAGTATATATTGTGCAAACAGCAAAGTGTGCTTTTGGGGCACTTTGTATCTACGGCCATGTGATTGGTTTTTCTTTTGTGTTTGCGACGCTTGACCACTATTGACTCGCTTTATTTTTTTTGATAATGCTTCTTTCTCCTATGCCTTCTATAAAGTTTATGAGAGTTTTTATCCAATAATATCTTCTTTTATATTTTGATCTCATTCTTTTTCTAGACATTGTTATGTATCTTTGTGAGAGAGGCCATGTTGAGGGTGGCATGATATTCCAACCTTGGAAGATTTGACCCTAAAATGTCTACTATGAGAGACCGCAAAGAAGTTTTTGCTTATATAGAGGTAAACAAGACATACTTGGGGGAAGGTCCGTACACTTTTCTGTTCTACTTTGTATTGCAATTTGTATCAAGCCATCTTGATTGTGGGTAAGATGGTCATTTCCATACTTGATTATGACTAGTTTTTCCATACATTGTTTGTGACAAGAGTTGTTCGAGCGAGGGAAGCTTGTGATGTTGTGGAACGTGCAATCGCCTTCTTCGCCCTCCCCCAAGGTTTTGTTACTTGTACCAATAAGTATATAATTTCTCAACGATCTACGCTTTTTGATGTTGTAAGAATAGAGAAGAAAATCCCAATTTTAATAAAGAAAACTATAAAGAGATTTTTCTAATGCATTGAGGTGATTTTTATTTGGAACACTTCATTGTATTACAACCATTTGGTCTATAAATTGCCACTTGAAAAATAGTTAGTTTTCAAATTTATGACTTGAATGATGACTTTGCTTGAGTTATAACCGAGTTTTGCAATAATTGATACTAGGAAAGAAGAGGTAGTTAATTGTCTACAAATTTTGTCTTTATATCTAAAATGATCTAGAAGTGAGAATACGTATGACTGTAAAGGAGAAAGAAACACTAGTGGGGGGTGTGGGAAAAATATAAGGTGTAGAATGTCATGAGCATTGATATTTTTCCTTATTATTTAATGTAGGAGAGAACCAAAAGGATTTTGTTCTTTTCTCTGCTTTATTCGTATTAACATTCTTATGCCAATTTCCGAAAGTACCCTCCATGATGTTTGCCTTTCAATGATACCATTGGTGGTTAGAGATTCACAGGCTGGTGTATACACTATCGAGTTTGATGCATATTTTTTGTGCTGAAAAAATGTTGCAAGATATGTAGTTGTTTTGACTTCAGAAAATCTGTTGATAGTTCTATGATATTTTAAGACCTCATAGTGAAGTATATAAAGTGCTATATACCAATTCTACAGAAATTTCATTAGGGACTTTGAATTGTTGGTTGAGATTATATTAGATGGCTCCACATAGAGGGACCAAAAAGGAGTCAACCACCACATTGCAAAAAGAGCGGACATTTAGATCTCGCCTGCGCTTTGATGCGACTTGGTGTTATTTCCGTATTGCTTTGTGGTGTGGAAGATTAAGGATGCAAGATCCTTGGAGGAAGATTTTGGTGAGGCCGCTTGCAACTCGAGCTCTCTATGATGCGGACATCAAGATGACTCAGAGAAGAGAATAATAGTGGTCTTACTCATGAATATGTATTTGCTTTTCAGGTGCACTTCATTGAGTTTATGGATCTTTATAGTTATTTGTTACATGTCTATGAGATTGATTTTTTTTTCTCCCCTTTTCCTTTTTTTTTTTTTTTTTTTTTTCTTTTTTTCTTTTTATACTCCTCTTTTCCCTTTTTTTTTCCCCTCCTTTTTTTTTTTTATTTTTTTAATTAAAAAAAAAAAAAAAAAATTATTTTTTTTATTTTTTTTTTCTTTTTTTCTTTTTTTTTTTTTTTTTTTTTTTTCCTTCTTCCCTTTTTTTTTTTTTCCCCTCTCTTTTCTTTTTTATTCTTTTTCCTTTTTTTTTTTTTCTTCTTTTTTTTTTTTTTTTCTTTTTTAATTTTTTTTTTCTTTTTTTTTTTTTTTTTTTTTTTTTTTTTTTTTTTCTTTTTTTTTTTTTTTTTTTTTTTTTTTTTTTTTTCTTGTCCCCCCCCGTTTTTTCTCTCTTTTTTTTTTTTTTTTCCTCTTTTTTTCTTCTTTATATTTTTTAATCCCCTTTCCTAATATACAAAAACCCCCCCCTTTAAGTCAAAATATCACCAATTATTATTCCCCTTTTTTAAATTTTAAAAATATCCTCCTTTAAAATTTTTATAAATATAACACTCCCCCCTTTTTTTTTTTTAAACCTTTCTTATCGTCTTCAGTAAGATAGTCCCCCAATAATTCCATTACCCCTTCTTTTTCCCTTTTCTTTTTTCTTCTTTTCTTTCTCCTTTTTTTTCTTTTTTTTCTTTCTTTCCTTCCCTCTTTTTATTAAATTATAAATTTAATCTACCCTCCCTCTTTCTCTTTTTCTCACCCCAACTTTCATTCCTCCACCCTATTTTTATCTTTTTCTTATATTTTTTCTCTTTTAATTAATAATTTCTATTCTTCTCTATTCTTAAAAATAATTTTTACTTCTTTTAAATTTTTCAACATAAGTCAAATATTAAATCCTTTTTTTTCCCTCCCCCCCCCCCCCCCAATCCTCAATTATTCTACCTTCTTCTTACCCTCCATCCCCCTCTCCCCCTCCTCCTTACTCTTTTTCCCCCCACCCCCCACAAATTCTCCCCTTTTTAACCCCAAACCCCAAAAAATAAAAAAAAAAAAACCCCCACACCACCCAACGACCCCCGAAAAATCCTTTATTAAAACCTCCCTTTTTCCATCACTCCATAACCTCCACCTCCCCCTACAAAAAAATAAAAAAATTTCTCTTATTCCAATCCCACTTTTTTATATCAAATAAAAAAAAATCCTTGGTTCCAAAAATCAAAAACATCCCCTAAAAAATCTTGCAATTATTTTTTTTCATTCATTTTATTATCATACTATCCAAAAAATAAAAAATTAAAAAAAAAAATTAAAAAAAAAAAATATACAATTGAAAAAAAAAAATAAAAAAAAATAATTAAAAAAGAAAAAATTCTGGATAACCAATTGAAGAAATATTTTTTCTAAACCACCCCCACCACCCCCCCCTCCCCAACACCCTCCCCATTTTCCACCACCCCCAAACACACCATTACCTTTTTTCTCCTTTTAATATTTATTTAAAAAAAAAACTACAAAAAAATCATAAGGGGTAAATAAAATCCTGCCTTCCTTCTTATCACCAAAAATATATGGGTAAAAAATGCTTCACGCGGGGAAAAAATCGAAAAACCAAAAACATCTATCAAACCCCCAAAATCGGAAAAAGGGGTGACCAAACCTTTCCTCAAAAAAAACAAATAAAACAACATATCGGAATGTAAAGTTTTTTTTTTTTTTTTTTTTTTTGTTGAATTGGGGTATTTTGGGGGGGGTTGATTTGGGTTATTTGGGGGGTTTTGGGGTTGGGATTTGGAGATTTTGTTTTTATTTTCCTTTTTTTTGGTGGAATGTTTTTTTTTTGGAGATGGGAGGCACAAAAAATTCTTTTATTTTTTTTTTTAATAATATTAAAATTTTTTAAAAAATTTTAAATTTTTTTTTTTTTTTTTTTTTTATAAAAAACCTCCTTCCCCTTTTTTTTTTTTTTTTAAAAAAATTTTTTTTTTTTTTTTTTTTTTTTAATTTTTTAAAAATTTATTTTTTAAAAAAAATTTTTTAAAAAATTTTTTTTTAAAATTTATAAAAAATTAATATAAATAAAAAAAAATTTTTTAAAAAAAAAAAATTTTTATATATAAAACTAAAAAAAAATATTAAAAAATATTTTTTATAAAAAAAATAATCATTATTTTTATTTTATTTTTTTTTATTTAACTTTTTTTTTTAAAAATAAAAAATAAAAAAATTTTTAAAAAATTTTTATTTTTAAAATTTAAAAATAATAATTTAAAAATAATTTAAAAAAAAATTTTTTTTTTTTTTTTTTTTTAAAAATATTTTAATTAAAAAAAATTTTTATAAAATATTATTAAATTTTTTTTTTTAATTATAAATTAAATTTTTAATTTTAAATTATTTTAATTATATTAATAAATATATATTTTTATAATTATTAAAAAAAAAAATAAAAATTTATTATTATATAATAAAAAAAAAATTAAAATATATAAATAATTAAAAAAATAAAAAAAATTTTATAAAAAATAAAAAATTTAAAAAAAAAAAAAAATAAAAAAAAAAAAAAAAATATAAAAAAAAAAAAATAAAAAATTTATATAATTTTTTATATTTTAATTTAATTTAAATTATTAAAAAAATTTCTTTTCAATTAAATGGAAAGAAATTATGCTTATGATGTTGTAAGGTAAATGACTGCATGTAATGTTGATCTTATTTGTTATGTGATGTGGTGAATAATTTTTTATATTTTACTGTGCAATCTTAGGTTTGACTAGTTGTACCAGTCATAGTTGATCTCTAGAGCAATACAGAGACAGGTTAAAAAAGATTTTCTTGGAATGGTTGAAAAAGTTTTGTTAATGAGAATCTTTAGATTCTCTTAATCAATGAGATTGTTTAGATCTGCTTGGTTAGTGGGAGATCTGGTAATTGATGGTTTATCTGTAATCGATTGTTCTGTCTGTGGTTTAATGGGCAGGATTATTAGTGAGCATTTATTGCTTGTATGTATTCTTGATTATTTAAGACATATCAAAATTGCAAGGCGGTATTTAGCCAAAGAAGACGATAATCCAAAGTATGATATTAGTTCAAATTGGAGATTGTTTGTTTATATAAAGTTGGATAATATCAAAGTGCGTTGACCTATAAGGATTTTTAGGTAACGAGATCGTGGTAATTCGATTATTGGACTCAAGTATTCATCTCAAAGTGATTTATGTCATTAAGTAGACCTCTGTATGTGATTGACAGAAGAGAGTACACTGGATATGTAGGAGTACTTTTCGCTGTTGTTCGACATTGGTAGGCTTGATGACTAGTCAAAGTAAATGATGATTTTGGTGTAATTAGATTCCATGACCACATTGGATCAATGGTGAATTTATAATTAATATAGTCCAAGTGGGAGATTGTAAGATATTTTTATGGGCTAAATTAATTATAAGATTAGTTGATTCAGTGAGAGTCTAGTTATAGGTAGACCGGTTTAAGTATGATTAGAGATGGACCAACCTAGTCTACTGTAGGACTGGTCCAAGGTTAGGGGTGGTATTATAAATACCAATGGTTAGAGTCCCCACAGCCACGGTGTTATTTTCTTCTCCTGTTCCCATACGCATAGAGAAGGTCAAAGGATCCCGACAGGCTGTGGAAGACTCTGATCCAAACATTCAAAGCAAAGAAAACGGTTGGAAATCAATCTACAGCAAGAGGTATCTGTCTTATCAACTCTTTTCAATACTCATTGTATTCTAGTAGTCTGTGTGATGTGTTCGTTAGGGTTAATCGAAAATCCCATAGAAAAAACCCAAAGAGGATCTAAAAAATCTTACAGGGACAAGAAATAGATAATCCAAGATCGGGAAAACTTCCATGGTACTGTTACTGCAAGTCTGCAACTGCTACAAATATTCATTGTGTTTCTTCCCGAGGAAATAAGCAAAAGTTGATTTCCAATGGCAGATATCGAGCAGTCTTGAGGGTTTAGTTGTTTCATCTCTGCGATAGCCTTTGATCCATCGTGGATTAGTCGACGACGATAAAGTCACTAACATTGGCGACCGAGTGTTCCGGCTACACTTTGTTCATGGGTCTCTGGTATACTTTTCTTTCTGCAAATACCGTGGGGATAGTGTTTTTGTTTTTTACCTATGCTTCTCCATGCACCAGTATTCCTTATAATTTTTTAAGAGTAATCGTTAGATGGATGTTAATCGACGTGGCATCCATCTAACAGATGCAGCATACTATGCTGCAATATTCACGGCTACAGACAAGCCCTCCCCCAAATATTCGCATCCTGCTTTCGCTTTCTTCCTCCATTTCATGGGATCTCATGATTTCATTATTGTCGATGTGATTCAAGACCCACCTATAGAATGTGGGACTGATTAAATATGAATGATGATGATAAAATTCTAGACAGGATAGGAATACATGCAGATGAATTATTCTTCTATTTTAACTCATTAATTTTTATTATTTTATTATCCATTGATAATATTGCATCACAAGCATAGAGTGATTTTTTTTTTTTCCAGAAAGTCCAATTTACAAGGGTCTTTATCCATTACTTGGCTTCGCTAGTAATTAATCGTTAGATTCTTCAATTTGAAACATGATGGTTAAATTAAAAAAAAAAAATTCAAAACTAAGAAAAATGTTGTTTTTTTTGGGAGGGGGGCAAATCAGTATTTTTCCTGTTAGAGATCAATCTCTGTTTTTGTCTTCTAAAAGTGTAATCAATTAGGGTTTGGATGAAATCATTTATTAAAATAATAATAAAAAAGCGTAATTAGGTTTGAATTATTATGGATTTTGCTTATAACAGGTTTGGTGTGGGTTAATATATTCCAACATCAAAAGTATAAATAAATAAATAAAAAGTATGGCAAAAAGTTACATGCATGACGGTGCATGTGAATGGTCGTACGTATAATTGTCAAATCAATACCAAAAATATCATTATATAAAAAAGGATGTTTATTTGGTCTAATGCAACAATTTATATTACATGAAATAATGATATGGTTATTTCAGAGTATTGGATATCTAGAAAATTGGCTGGATTTTATCACGTGCCAATTTTCAAACTTAAATTCAATAATACATCTGCCCATGGATTGCTATACCCTTTCATACATGTCAATACACTCTTTTATAATTAGGTATTCATAAGAAAAGGATGCAAATTAAGAATATGTGGCAGGAAATTTTAAAATTTTGTATTCTTCCTTTAATCTCTTGGTGTTTTTAATTTTGTAGCTCAATTGGCAAAAAATCATATATGCCTCAAGAAGTGGAAGTCTTGAGTCAACTCTTCTTTACCTCTTCGGGTTACTAACTTACTTATACAGGGCTTGATGGTTCTCATAGGCCTTGGACGCACCTTGTACATGTGGATGGTGGAGACTACATGGATCGGGTTCAACTCGGTCCAGCATGGACCGTGGGATCCTCATTAGCCAAAAAAAAAAAAGATGGGAGGATCATATGAGTTAGGCCTTGGGTTGGAAGTCACTGTAAAATTAACTAATAATCCCTACTAAAGATAATAAAACAAGGAATGTGAAGGGTAAGTCCTTTACCCTCCCTGTTTAGTTAGGTCGGTGAACTCTTTTTACTCTTAATCTCCCTAAGAAAGTTAACTGTCTTTGCCAGTGGTTGGTGGTGTCTTACCAGTTGAATGCAGACATCCAGAAGGTCTCGATTCGATTCTCCTATCTTCACATTGTGCCTTAGACAACTCCTTCCCCCGTCCCCCCTACCACTGCTCTAGTAGTGTAGAAGTTGCTCATGGGCGCCAGGAGTGATACTAGACTGTCATTTTGCTACCCGATCTTGAACCAGGTTGGGCTTGACCTGAGGATTGATGACCCTCTGTCTCGGCTTGATTTCAATTATCAAGGCTTGTATGTTGGCAAAATGAAGGCCAGGTTAGGTTTGAGCCCTTCGGGTGAGCCTGGCCTGGCCCACATAAATATGACCTTAGAGAATTATATTTGCTAACAATTGTCATTGGTCTTTAGTCTTTACCCCCCAAAAAAAACTCAATGGCAACATATAATATGTCAAAAATTGGGCCTAGGCTCATCTTGATTTGAGCCAGCTGGCCTTAGGATGGAACAGCCCAACCCAACCACGAACCAAGCTGGACTTGTACTGACGATTGAGGACCCCATTGGCGGGCTGGGCATATGGTTCGAGAGACCAGAGCTCAACTAGCCCATATCCAGTAAATGTGTTCTCTCCTATCCTTTTTTATCCCAGTCGCCACGCACCCATTTATTTATTCATGGCAAAAGTTTATGTATACGCCGTACATGTATTATGTACATGACACATATTTAAATTTGTTACAAGATTTAAACATTGTCAAAAGTTTTTAAGTTCATCCTACCTAAAAGTTAGTGCGAGATCGCTTCTTTCCCTCCCTTTGAAGTACATTTATCAATTCCTCGAGTCAGAAAAAAGGGGGCAAAAGGCCCACTATTTCATTCATTGCCTATTGATTTGTTTGACTTGTCTCCCTCATTCATTAGGCGTTCCAGGAGTTTGATTCCTAACAAAGGTGGTTGTAGATTAACTGGAGCGACCATGAGTTCTTTAGGATTCATCTATTCATGAACCATGTTTCTCAATGGCCTTTAACATAGGGTGAGTGTAAAAAAAAAAAAAAAAAAATTTAAATTAATTTTACAGTGACTTTCATCTTGTTACTCTCAAGAAGTGTCACTTATCTCACACTTTTACATGCGAAATGACAAGCTTTTACCATTAAAGAAAAGATGAATATTGAGGCCCATCTCTCACCTCCAATCGGTTGTACTGGGATTGGAAAAACTGTCTGTAATGGTCAAGAGGCACTAGATCGAAACAATATTTCCAAGTAATTAACAAATCAAAAGGCAAGATGTTAAGATGGAGGCTCCATTTAGTTGCAAGTTAAAGGGAAGAGAAGTGAAATTAATTTAACAATAAGAGATAGTAATCATTACTAAAATGGTAAGAATTTTAAATATATTACCCAATCATGCATGTTAGGTAATGATTCTTTTTATTTCATTTGCAATCAAACAGAGCCATAACGAAAACTAGAAGCCTCATTACTTTGAAGAGACTTGGTTTGTACTACCGTCGGCAATTGACATAGCCCAAGGGCCCAACCCAACAATTAACACAGCCCATGTTTTGAGGTTTCCATAATGATCCAATAACTTCCTATGAAAATGACAAAAGCCAGTATCAAGTAGAAAGAATCTTTTATAGAGGACATGCTTGCTGCCCACAAGGCAAAGTGGGACATAATAAGATTTAAGGGAAGAAATTGTGTCACAAAAATTAACAAAGGGGTTGTCAGCTTCGATAAAGGTTTAAACATTATTTAATCATAAAATCAGTATTTATGAAAGTAATTAGTATAAAAATCAAGCTAATCTAGATCCTATATAGACTATATTGAGGGTTAGGTTAGGTTATAATTTATAAGCAATGGGTTTTGGACAGCCATATCTAATCCACCATTGTCATCAATTTAAGCCATAATCAACGGATAGCATATGATGCTCTTAATTAACTGATCATTGCTGTTGCTTTAATTCACAATTCACAACCGACAAATAGTCAATCACCACCAGATAATAATCACCCTACACATGGTTTCATGTGCATTGATACTTGAGGATTTTGCTTGATTGCTAGTTAGAAGGGATTTTATGGCAAAAATTGAGTAGATGAAATTATTTCTTTAAAATCAAAAAAATTAAGAACTGGAGAAGGTTCAGAGTGGATTTCATTAATTATCCAAAAATATATATATATTATACAGAACAGGGGTTTGCACAAAAAAAATTCCCCCTACTGTGGGTTTGCAGAAAAAAAAAAAACCCAATTTTGTAGGTAACCAGAATTCATATTAGCTATGAGAATGAAAATTAAGAGATAATACAATCCACAAATAAATTGAACATTTACTTAAGGTGGGTAATCCGCAATTATAAACTTATAAACTTATAAACTATTGCTGCGGAATTTGAATTTATCATTGGGAAAAAAACGGCAGTTATATGCCATTTTTGTTGTAGTGCAGATAACTCCACCCAACATAAATCATGTCTTTCATAATTATTTTATTTTTTTAGAGATGGTCAGATTTTTTATGGTTTGATATCTTTCTAATTTAACCTCCAAAGTGAGAAGAATCCAAATTATTATGACACAATAACAACACCTAATAATCATAAAAGGATAAAATGATGGATGATATTAAAGGTGCAAACCCTTTAATTTTTTAACCCAAAGCATTGTATTGTTTATTGTTTTTTCTAACCTTTCAAAAGAATATGACTCATGCATGGTCTCTTGAGATCTTCCCACGCATGCACAACTATTACTGCATCAGACGTGAGAGAGAGATATAGAGATAGAGAGAGATAGAGATAGAAATAGAAAGATGACTGTTTTGACTCTTTTCAAAGAGCTTAGTGGGGGGAAGAAGGTCCTACTATCAGATGTGGATTCCAAGAAAGCCATTAAAGGAGCTTGGGTTTAACTAGGAGGAAAATGAGATCTTTCAGGAACCTTTTAAGGCATTGGGGATTTCGATAGATCCTCCACCCATCTATCACATTACCCACCACTAAGTCTAAAGGACATCAAATGTATAATAAATCTCTGTTAAGGAGTTCATGCCCATGACCCAAAACAAAGGAACTGTGGAGTACTAAGCATAAGATAGAGAAAAAGGAACAGAAAAGAATAGGTTGATAATGGAGTTTATGATATACTTAATAAAGTGGTACTAGGTTGTCGGCCATGAAATATAACATTTTGGTCCACCCTAGAGGAAAGCTAGCTTTGGAAGGACTTAAAAAAAATTTAATTTTTTAGATTATGGTCTTTGGCCCTGGTTGGTGTACACATGAGTCCAGAACCCTTCCCCATGATTTAGAGTTAATTTGTCATCTTATACTCTCCATTAGTTTTAGAGAAAGCCATGCATGCTATTACGGAATCAAGAAATAGAAAAGAGAAATCACATACAGATAACACAATGATTTAACGTGGTTCACCCACACAATGTATGAGAGCTACGTCCACGGCTGCAGCAGATCGAAAATTTTACTATTTCAGAGAGGAAAACTTATTACAGTGAGAGTTCCCACAAAAATTGAATGATTTAAAACCCAAAGAAACGAGGAGTTTATATAAAACTCCCACACAGAATTGTAGAGTCCTATTCTAACTCAACAACAGTAGTCAAAGAGTTTTGCACCAACTATGCAGGTCACAGAGTCCCACACGAGCTATGATTGTGAGTAGGTCCCATAATGTGGACAAACTTCATAACTAATTAGGATTCAAGGCATCCCAACAAATCTCTACCTTGAATTGAATCCTCTCAAATACCCAGAAGAGACAGCTACAAATACTACTGCTGCAACATCTCGCCTTGGGGCTATTTCCAACTGTCAATATTAAGCAAATCCAAACAATGTTTGAACTTGTCACTTGGAACTGGTTTGGTGAACATATCTGCTGGATTGTCTTCAGTGCCTACCTTCTTCACTTTGATCCTATTCTCTGTATGGATAAAGTGATATCTGACATCTATGTGATTAATCTGATCATGAAGCACTTGATCCCTAGCCAAACATATAACACTCAAAATGTCACAATAAATTATAGCTTGGTCCTGATGAAAACCAAGATCACTAAATAACCCTTTTAATCAGATACCTTCTTTAGCTGCTTCTATCATAGTCGTGTATTCTGTTTCTGTGGTAGATAAGGCAACTGAAGGCTGAAGAGTAGCCTTCCAACTGACAACAGAACTATCAACTGTGAAAGTATATCCTGTCAAGGACCTTCTTGCATCCAAATCAGCTGCATAATCTGAGTCTGAATACCCAACAACCAAGCACTCTGAATCACCTCCATAAATAAGACCAACATCGGATGTTCCCTTAAGATACCTGAATGTACGCTTCACTTCATCCCAATGCACTTTCCCAGGTTGAGCCATGTATCTGCCCACAACACTAACTGCATGCACAATATCAGGCCATGTGCATACCATCGCATACATCAGACTCCCTACTGCACTAGCATAGGGTCTTTTAGACATATATTCTATCTCTGCTTCTGTCCGAGGTGCACAAGCTGTAGAAAGGCAAAAATTTACAGACGATGGAGTATTCACAGGTTTTGTTGTTGCCAAACCAAAACGTGACAAGAGCTTCTGAATATAGCTCTTCTGTGACAAGAAAAGCTTCCTCTGATTTCTATCCCTGAGAATCTCCATACCTAAAATCTTTTGGGTAGCTCCCAAGTCCTTCATATCAAATTTTGCATTAAGAAATGTTTTCAACTTCTTAATCTCTGTCATGTCTCGAGCCACAATGAGCATATCATCCACATACAAGAGCAAATAAATAAGAGAGCCATCAGTAACTCTCTTATGATAAACACAACAGTCATATGGACTCCTGTTGTACCTGTGTTTCATCATAAAGCCATCAAATCTCTTGTACCACTGTCTTGGTGACTGCTTCAAACCATATAAAAATTTCTAAAGTCTACAGACATTATCTTCTTTACCTTGAATGGACAACCCCTCTAGCTGACTCATAAAAATCTCTTCTTCAAGCTCTCCATACAAGAAAGCTGTCTTCACATCTAGCTACGCTAATTCCAGATCTTGATTTGCTATTAAAGCAAGTAGCACCCTAATGGAACTGTGTCTTACAACATGTGAGAAAATCTCATTGTAATCCATCCCCTCTTTCTGACTATACCCTTTTGCAACTAGACGTGCTTTAAATCTTGTATTTTCAACTCCTGGTAATCCTATCTTCTTTTTAAAGACCCATTTACAGCCAACTACCCTTCTTCCCTTTGGTAGCTTTTTTAATTTTCGTGTCTGATTCTTATGAAAAGATTCTATCTCCTCTTCCATGGCAGCAACCCACTGATCATATTATTTCACTGTAATAGCTTCTCTATAGGTGGATAGTTTAGGAGACTCCGCCTCTTCTGCTACTTGTAAAGCATATGCTAACATATCCTCAAAGCCATATCTCAGAGGCGCATTAATCTATCTACGAGGTCTAGCAGTAACAATACTATGCTCAGGCTCCCGTTCTTGATTTAATTCTAATACAGGTTCAATTTGAATGTCATCACCAAATTGATCAGTCTGCATTATCACATCATCATCATGACTGTCACTAGGAGTTATGTCAAACTCCACCTGCTTGGGAACACTATCAAATTTCTTAAAATCAACGGAGTTTAATTTTGGGTGAACCATATAGTTCTCATCAAAAGTGATATTTTTACTCAAAATTACTTTCTTTTAGATGAAGACCAAATTCTATATCCCTTCACCACATCGCCATATCCCATAAAGATACCCTTCTTGGCCCTTGGTTCCAATTTACCCTCACTAACATGATAATAGGCAGGACAACCAAATATTTTCAAAATTAAATAATCAACAGGCTTACCGGACCATACCTCAATGGGAGTTTTATAATCAATGGCAGTGGCAGGAAAATGGTTCACCAGATAACATACAGTATTAACAGCCTCAGCTCAGTAGCTCCTTCCCAGTCTAGGATTAGAGAGCAAGCATCGAGCTCTCTCTAACAATGTTCTATTCATCCTTTTTGCTACTCCATTTTGTTGTGGAGTATCTCTGACTGTGTGGTGCCTACCAATCCCTTCATCTCTGCAGAACCCATCGAATTCTTTCGAACAGAACTCCAAGCCATTATCAGTACGAAGACGCTTTATCTTCTTACCCGTTTGATTCTCAATAAGAATCTTCCAGTACTTGAAGGTTTCGAAAACTTCACTTTTGTGCTTCATAATGAATCCAAGTCATCATTGAGTAATCATCAATAATTGAGAGGAAATATCTAGTACCTCCTAAGGATGGAACCCGAGAAGGACCCCAACAATCTGAGTGAATGTAGTCAAGTGTTGCCTTTGTTCTATGGACTGCCTTAGAAAAATGAATTTGACGTTGCTTATCAAAAATGCAGTGCTCATAGAAACCTAACTCAGCTACCTTGTGACCCCCAAAAAGACCTTGTTTGCTGAGAATTACCATTCCTTTCTCATTAACATGACCAAGTCGCATATGCCACAACTTGGTTAAATCATAACCGACTTCTCTGAGGGAGATGCTGTAGAAACTAAACCTGTAATTGTTGTCCCTTGTAACATATACAGTAAATTCTGTTTCAGTCCCTTCATTATCACTAAAGCTCCTTTAGTGATCCATAAAACTCCACCTTCACAGTTGTACTTATATCCTTTGGAGTCCATAACTCCTAAAGAGATCAAGTTCTTTTTCAGATCCGAAATATGTCTTACTTCTATTAAGGTTCTGATCACGCCATCATGCATTTTGATCTGAAGAGAGCCAATACCAATTGTCTTACTGGTTGTATTATTACCCATTAAGTTGTTGCCACCATCCATATTTTCATATGTTGAAAATCAATGCCTATTGGGACACGTATGATAAGAACAACCCGAGTCAAGAACCCACTGATCTGAGGGATTTGAATGGTCAGTCACAGAGAGAATTAGATCGTTCTCTAAACTACAATCGTCCTTCGCAACTGTTGCAACTAAGGGTTTCCCTTTCTTCTTAGGGCATTCATTCTTTCAATGACCTGGTTCTTTGCAGTAGTTACAAATATCCTTAGGATCTCGTCCTTTAGATTTAGACATTTCCTTACTTTTCCATTTTCCTTTTCCCTTTTCTGTTCTTCCTCGTCCCATATCAAAATCAGAATTTGTGACAGCCAATCCTATTGCTCGATTTTCTGTATCGTTTCCAGAGGCCTTATGCCTAAGTTCACGAGAATGAAGACCAGATCTGACTTCTTCCAGAGTAATGGTCTCCTTACCCACGACGAAAGAGTTTACAAAATTTTTGTATGACGGAGGTAGGGAGACCAACAAAATAAGGGTTGCATCTTCATCATCGATTTTAATATCTATATTTTTTAGATCTATTAAAATATAATTTAATTCATCAAGATGTTCTTTGAGAGCCATACATTCTTTCATATGAAGGGGTGAACAGACGTTTTTTCAATAACAACTTATTGGTAAGGGATTTCGTCATATAAAGTGTCTCCAACTTCTTCCATAGACCGGCAACGGATTCTTCATCAGCTACTTCATAAATAACCTCCTCCGCTATATACAACAGGATTATTGAATGAGTTTTCTCATCCTGTTGTGCGAATTCTGAATCCTCCATTGACTCAGGCTTCTTTCCCGAAAGAGAAAATCAGATGCCCTGTTGCTTCCAAAGGACGCATCTTGATATGCCATAAACTGAAACTGTTCTTACCTATGAACTTATCAATCTTAACATTGTTTGAAGTCATCTCTACTCTTGACGAACAGATGTGGAAAGAACAGGCTCTGATACCAGTTTGTTACGGAATCAAGAAATAGAGAAGAGAAATCACACACAGAGAACACAAAGATTTATCGTGGCTTATCCACACAATATGTGAGGGCTGCTACATCCACGGCTGTAGCAGATAAAAAATTTCACTATCTCAGAGAGGAAAACTGATTACAGTGAGAGTTCCCACAAAAACTGAATGATGTAAAACCCTAAGATAAGAGGGGTTTATATAAAACTCACATACAGAATTGTAGAGTCCTATTCAAACTCAACAACAGTAGTTAAAGAGTCTTGCACCAACTATGTAGGTCACAGAGTCCCACATGAACTATGATTGTAAGTGGGTCCCATAATGTGGACAAACTTCATAACTGATTAGGATTCAAGACATCTCAACACATGCTTATAATTAAATATGTCTAATAACTCCAACAGTGATCTTGAGTCACTAAAACTAAATAGGATGCAGAGCTAATTAAGATGACCAATATTCCTCAGTTTACAAGTATAATATAATGTACCAGTTTAACTGGGAAAAGAGAGATCCGGCTCCTTGTTTAATAGAAGGATAATTTAGCTATTTTAAAGTATGAGGGGAGAGAAAGGTGTGAAAGTTTATTTTTCTAAAAAAACAAAAAGAAAAAAAAATTATGCAGAAAAGAGTTTGAGTAATTACTAGGTAAATAATTTATAAGCACAGAGGTGTGTTAGAAAATTTCCTTTTTTCTTTTAATTCAATATAGTTTTTAAGGTCTACCAATATATAAATCCACGCACACACATTTATACACACTTTGAAACTGCCCTCAGACTTCAAATTACTTTTTTATGTGGACACTTTTTTATATATTAATGATGATGTATAAAATAGTGAAGAGGGAATAATACACTTGAATGAGTGATAGCACAGACCTCTCTGTTCAACCACCACAAAATAATTGAGAGGGAGTAAATTGGGTATGACTGTCTGAAACACTACCAAATACTATAAGCTTAGCCGAAAGAAATATAACTTTAGAGGGAAAAAAAAAAAAAAAAAAACTCAATATGTAAACAAACTATAGAAGCATATCTTCGGAGCGAGGGTATCACTGTTCCCTGTAGGAATGATGATCAAGGCTTCACTTGATTAGACTTCCACTTTTCGGAGCCTACCAGAGAACCTTTCGAAAGAGAGGCCTTCTGATCAGAAAAAAAAATTAAAGAAGAATTAATGCTCACTTCAAATTATTTTTAATTTTAGGGAAAAAATCCCTATTACGCTAGTTAGTGTATAAGGGGATGATCCCTTCTCACAATCTCTCACATTTTTTAATTTTTTTTTTCTCTTCTTCAATATTCACTTTCTTCCTTGACCATATGAACCAGATATTAGTTATACCATTTCTTACACTTCCATCCGTATATTGTGATATTTATCCTCTTTCTTATTTGCTCCCGTTGTTAAATAGTGGGATGTAGTTGATGAAGAAGAAATATGGAGAAGACCACAAGATTTGAAGCATCTCATCGTGATCTTTACTAGTCATTAGTCTTTTGAGTTATCCATCGATCTGATTATTCGGAGATTAGACTGGTAGGGTGGAAGACTGGAAGTCAGTCTCGTGTTTTGAGTTTCATAAGGAGTAAAGCTGGAGTATTGCATGCATTCATTCTATCTGCCTCAGCTGGTAGCTAGATGGAACTTTTCTTTATAAGAAACAAAAACCAGCTGTTATTCAATTATAAGGCAGAAACTGAATACAAGACTACAAAAATGGTCACTCAAAGAAGCTGTTTCTCGCTCTTGCCAGACTATTGTTTCTCTCTCTTGTTCCATGTGATCAGTGAATTCTTCTTTAAACTTCCAAAGAGAGAAGACAAAGAACACATATAAGACTCAGAGAGGATGGTAGCGGCGGGGCAGGAGTCTCTCTCTTACTTACTAAGAGAGAGAGAGAGAGAGACAGAGGAATAGTCGCTGCATCTGTCATGAATCCAAACCCGCATTAAGTGCGATCTTCATTGTGGATGCCCACCCTACTCAGCATTTGTTCCCTAGCCTTACCATTTAGCATCTCCGATAGAAAAAATTATCGACAATAATAACTTTTGAAATAATGAGACAAACTAGCTTTAAGCTTTAGAATATGGTATTATGGTTGTTATGTGACAATCTATGATGTATCATAATGGGAAATATATGTATGATGTATCATAATGAAAAATATATAATCTTTTTATGGAAGATGGCACATATTGTAAACACATATTAGACGATTGGAGGTTGGGGAGGGGGCAATTTCCTCTAATTTATCCACCTAATTCTTCATATTCCAATAATATAAATATAAATCTCTCTCTCTCTCTCTCTCTCTCTCTCTATATATATCTTTTTTTTTTCTACTTGAGAAAAAACAGAAATACAAGTTGGCAAAAAGGATATTGTACACAATGCTCTAAACATAGAAACTTTGGATACATGAGATATATCTCATCTTATCACTTGCAAGAGAGAATTGTAGTAATTCCAACTTTAAATTATAGGAAAGTCTGAATGACATGACCTCTATATGTGCATACATTCTTGTAAATTCCCATTTTTATTTTTAATAATTTTTTAAGTTAAGGGTAAAAAAAGGG
This sequence comes from Protea cynaroides, assembly GCA_028583415.1. Classification (NCBI taxonomy): domain Eukaryota; kingdom Viridiplantae; phylum Streptophyta; class Magnoliopsida; order Proteales; family Proteaceae; genus Protea; species Protea cynaroides. Next base: position 61,364,991 of record CM053269.1, on the reverse strand, counting down.
TTTTCACAATTTTTTAGTGACTCGTTATTATGTCAAGGGTTTTTCACAATTTTTTTCGTGACTCATTATTATGTCATTGTCAAGGGTTTAACATAGTTTTCAATAGACATTTAAAATGATAAGAATAATCCTTACTAAAAAAAATACAAAACAAAACAAATGTGTACACATTACAAAGAGGGTGAAAAATTAAGTATCAATGATTTGATACTTAGTGAAATTCTCTATCTTTGCTTTCCTTAGTCGTCCAGAGTTATGAACGCTCCGTAGGCCTTTAGAATAAAGGAAGGAAACAAAATGAAAAAATCAGTCAACCCATGATCATCAGTTTCAACTGTTTTTATTTTATTTTTATTGAAAACATTGATTATATAATACAAACACGCATGCAAACTTCCAACCCCAACCCCCACACTCCCAAAAAAAAAAAAAGAGAGAGAGGACAACAAAAGAGACTAAGAGAGCACCGATATGTGAATCTTAGTAATCTATTTTTCTAATGCTCATTAAGATTATATCTTTGAAAACGACAACGTTTATTGCTAAATATCTGAAGCTTTTCCGTTAATCAAGATGAGTAAGGTTAGTTGAAAAGAAGAAGATTAAATTCACCAAAAAAGCCACACACCTAATTATCAATTTGATTGCAATCATTGCTTTACACATTCCTCCCCCCTCCCCCCTTCTCTTCTCTTAATAGTGGATATATCTTTCATCTATATCTTTCATCTACCAATCATATTTTACATGCATATCATATTCTGCAAGGGCGTGAGAATGAATCTCTTTTTCAAAAGATCCAAATCGTTTTCTCCCTGAGATTTGGTAGGTGGGGTGGTGACCTCATTGGATGGTCGCCATGTGGAGGTCAGATAAATCCGACCCCTCCGTTCGAGTCGACAAGCGAGCCGACAAAAGAGTGTCGGCTCGAACGGAGGGGTCGGATTCATTCGACCTCCACATGACGACCATCCAGTGGGGTCACCACGTCTTCTCCCTGTACTTCAGGGAGGAGACGATTTGAATCCCTATTTTTCTCATAAGCAACTTATTAACGTGCCCCCCCCCCCCCCGCGCCCCCGCGCCGCCCAAAAAAAAAAAAAAAAAGCACTTATGCATGTTAAATAAGTTATAGTGGTTTTACTTTTTTCTTCTTTCTCTTTTTATTTTATTAGGCGGATAATGGTTCTATTCTAGTTCTCACCGACTTTTTATTGGGCATTCGGTTCTAAATCTATTGGAAAATCCACCCTAAAATTGTCTCGTTCAATTTAATAACGTAGCCTAAGACCATTTCCTATAACTTTTTTTGAATTTTAACGAGTAATTTTGAGATGGTTTTGATATGATAATTTAATCCTTCCATCCAACACTACATTTGATATGTTTTTTATATCAAAAACTCATTCAAAGATAATAAAAATAACATTTTGTATGCATTCTTATTCTTAAATCATGGAATATATTAGAGAATACAACCGTTATAAAATTTTGTCTATTCAGCATTCTAAACCCATAATAGAAATATATTACTCTTTAATCTATTCTTATTATATCTTAAAAATACATTCTTTATTTTTAAAATGTATTTCTGAAAACACACACCAAACACAATCTAGTGGCTTTCATGAGGTACAAGAAAGGTTGAAGAGTTGGACATTGAAATTTGAAGCATCCTCGAAAGTCTAGAGGCTGCGTTCTTCTCACGAAGACCAACAAACAGATGCAAAATTAAATATTTTTAATGTTGGGGAAAACGTGGGTGTTTGGTGGTCCCGTTATAGTTGGTGAGGGTGGCCAAACCTTTCCACCACGTGGTAGTGATGGATTACACCTTTAGAAACCCTAAAATGATTTTTTTTTTTTGGTAAAATGGAATTCTTAAATAAGGACACTCCATTAACACCCCCAAAAAAAATGCCTTCTATCAAATTGCATGTATCAAACGGGAATCATTATCTTACAAGGTGGGAGATGAATGTGACATGTTTGGAATAATGAACAACCCAATTTTTGTGGAGGTTTTTATTGACCCATGGTGCATAAAGTTCATCAGTTATTCTTTTTATACAGACTATTTTGGTATCAAATACGATCTTACATACACATGAAAATGATTAAATTTTTTTTCATTGACTATTTTTACAAGTTTTACTATTTTCAGATTAGAATGAATTTCATGTTTTGAAATAATCAATGTGAAATTATTCTCCCAACACCAATGTCATTGTTTTTCTATACTATACAGTGCTCATTCAACCCTCTCCATTCATGTTATGGAACTTGAGATTCCACTTCTTCTAAACTAAACTCCGTTAGGTTAAACAGAAACGTAGGTCAAATTTGTGAACCCCTTACAATAATTATCAAATATTTATTGGTCAGTTTTTGTTTTAGCCTATTAGGGATATTTTCAGTTCAAATTATATCCAAAAATAAAAAAGTTGGCTTCTTACAAAGGATATATATATGATTAACTCATGTGTCTCGTCTGATTAGCATCCAATAAGCACGACATCAATCAATTGGACAAGGTAATTGTTAATGTCAAATTATCGTATTTACTTTTTGAAGAATTTTAGTTTTAGTATAGGCTTCTAATTACATTATTTTCTTTTTCCCCCCCTCTAGATTTCGTTTGTTTTGACGTAAAATGGCTAAGAGTAAAACATAACATAAGAAAAATATTTTACTTCCCATAATATATCTCAATATCTCATAGAAATAAAATACTGGTTCCCGCTATCGAACTCTACATCCAATATGTAAGACCTGCATTCCATAAACCTGATCTAAACTCCTATTTCATATCGTAAAAGGTTTTCAATCATAACTGGACTAGACAGGACGAGCGGATGATAATCAGGTACAAAATCAGACCAAAACTGATGATAATTTTTATACCGGTCAACATACCGGTTGACCGGTATGTCTGCGCGGGCAGATTATTCAAATCCATAAATGAATCTCTGTGGGTCCCGCTCACCAAATCTCAATCTTGTGGACTTTCCTAACGTAGAAAAACTTCTTAAAACCTAACTTAACCTATATAAGGACTCCTAAACCACCTTAAATCTCTTTGATTGATTCTCACAAACCCTAGAGAAGAGAAGGAGATCAAACCCTAGAGAAGAGAAGGAGATCTGAAGAAATGAAAAGAGCTGAAGAATGTTGAAAGGAGTTTTCGATAGAAGAAGAACACCATAGTTCACGAACCAACGGTAAGTGTCTGTACCTCTTTCTAGGTTAAGTGTTGTTGATGATTGATCAATACCATGCAAGGCTAGGTATTGATCTAAAACCCTAATTTACCATTAAATCCTAATTCGGTTGATAAACCCTAGATTTAAATTCTAAACTAAAGTTTCTTAGAACGTAGGACTTGAATGGAAGATAAAACAAACCCTAAAACATTGTTCAGGCCTAGAATGCATAGGAGGAGGAACCCTAGAAGTCATAATGGGTGACCAACAGAAGACGAATACCAAGTTGGTGGTCTTCCGGAGGCATACCGGTCGACCATACTGGTGGCACTAAGTGTGACCGGTATGGCACTAGGTGTGACCGGTACCTCTCGGGTAGCTTGCCAAGGCTGTCCAGTCAACTATGCAGGTCACGCCACTGTACTGTGACCTACGACCGAAATATGTGACCGGTATGTCCAGAATGGGTTGGTTTTGACCCAGTTGGTTTCCGACCAACATAAAACCTATGGAACTAATTCTAACTAAACCCTAACATTGTGTAGGATCTTGTGATAGCGAGATTTGACTCTGTGACGCGGAGCAAGCTAGCAATCAAGCATCAGGTACCTAAACCCTAATTAATTAATAACAGTAAAACGTTGTTAATAACTATTGTTTCTATGGAGTGTTGCTTGTGCATATTCACATATCATCTTTACTTTCAGTTATTATATTTGTTCATGCATATTCGTTATGCTAGGATTGTGTGTTAGGCATGTGAATGTTTGGAATGGAAAGGACCTGGGGTCTTGGATCATTCTTCACACTGGCACCTTTACGTATTACTACTATCTTAGCATGCTTGGTACTGGTAGGGTATCAGGGGGAGGACATGGCATTGTGGACTCTGGCCTGGTCACCAAATTCGAGCCCTATCTCTATGCCGTAGAGAGTTGTGCTGGGATAGGGCCTACTATGTTGACATATAGGATTGGTTAGTGACGAATCCACTTGCAAGCCCTCGTCAATAGCGGTGTAGATTATTGGTATGGTAGAGGGTATCAGGGGGAGGACGTGGGATGGAGTCTCAGCCTGCCCACCAGACTCTAGCTTTATCTCTATATCAGAGTGAGTGATGTAGGGCATCAGCGGTGCGTGATCCCTTGGACGTGCTCACACTCTCGTGCATGAAGGTGTTGTGGCCTCTGAACCTACCATAACACTATGCAAGTATACCAGACCAAATGTGAATGTTACTCATACATATTGCTTGTTGCATTGTCTGATTTTCTTACTGAGCTAAGTTGTGAGCTCACCCATGTATATATACATATTTTTAGATGTTGATGCAGGTTATACTGTGGAGGACTACGTGAATGCTCCAGTGTATGGAGGTACTGCTGCTTTGGAAGTACAAACAGGGGAGGACGAGCATGACGTTTCATGCGAGTGTCCTTACTGCGTATACCTCTAGGATGGTTTTAGTTTATTTTATTTTTGTTTCTAGTTGGATTTATAAATGATGTAATAAGTATTATTTACGTTTTAGTTCATTAAATAATTATATATTTTATTTTATTTATCAATAGAAATACTCAGTTCATTTAATTAAAGACTTTCGTTGTATTTATTTATATTCTGATTATGGTTATGTACAATAGTTTATGTAAGTGGACACGATCTTATCGAGATCCTGGTGTGAACTGTTAGTGTAGTGGTAGTTCACTCACACTTCTGGTTCAGCCGAAATTGAAATGTGACTCAATATGTTTACTTCTAATAAGATGATTTCAATATATATACCCTTTTTGTTTCTTTGTATAAATTTAGGTGTAAAACTTTCACTTTTGTAGTGTATAGTTTTTTTATTCAAATCTTTTTTGTTTTGTTTTAAAATTTCCATGCAAATAAAATTTTACATGAACATTTTTCTTCATGAAAAATTTTACTTTTTTTTCCATTTTTTTCTTTTTTTGTATTTTATGTTGAAACAAACAGTGGAAAATCCAATATTATTATTGGAAAAATTTTCTTCTTTCTCCATTTTACTTAAAAACATACAAAGCCTTAATGTTATAATATGTAATAGGAAAAATATAATGTAAAATGTTATTGTAAGATTTTTCAATTTTTTTTAAAATTTATTTTACACTATCAAATCATTTAAAATAATTACATAAAATACAATTGTAGCCAAATTTGAATATACAACCTCTATCATGTAATTGTGAGACTCACAAATCTACATTTGACTCAAATATATATATATATATATATATATATATATATATATATATATATATATATATATATATATATATATATATATATATATATATATATATATATATAGAGAGAGAGAGAGAGAGAGAGAGAGAGAGAGAGAGAGAGAGAGAGAGAGAGAGAGAGAGAGAGAGGCAGAGAGAGAGAGAGAGAGAGAGAGAGGCTAAATGTGATACATTATTTTTGGTTGAAAATTGAAATATGACCGATAATCAACGATGACTCCTTAGCCAAGATATGAATCTACTCTTAAGGTAATTAATATTCTACTCAGTTGTCAACTCAAATACATTCTACATACCTATTTATGCATTGTGAAAGATTCTTTCACATTCAATAAGCTCATAAGATGAGAGGAAGATAGAGAAACCGTGGAGAGGAGAGAGAGTGAGTTTTTTTTTTTTTTGCTAACGACGGGTATTCAGACCTTTAACTTAACTAATCTCGCAGGCCCATATTGACCCCATAATCGCATGGATCGGGTCATTTCGGGTTAAATGAGAATCATTCTACTTGTACCCATATAACTAGAAAGAAATAGCACTTAATATCTTCGTGTGAGTGACCCCAAAACAGTAAGATGAGTCAAACTCAGTACCTTTCGCTTCTTGAGGCATAGACTCCTTACCGACTTAATTCCGTTCCTCTCTTCTAATGTCATGGCAGACAAAATGAGAAGAGGAGACATATAGTACTAGCTATGTCTATATGTGATAGATTGTGAAAAAGAATCCCCACAGTGGGATCTTTTACCATACAAAAAAAGTAGACTTTGATTTCAAAAAATCTACTGAAGGTATACATACCAATAAGACTCCCATGGTTAATCCTTTCCTGATTCCCTCAACTTCCACCCAAATGATTGACTTCATGAAGGGATTATCAGTAGCATCAATATGACAAGAAGGAATAATGGCTGATCTTATTATTGTTGCTGCTTTAAACCATGAACCTTTTAAAAGCTATCCAACCCTTTTTAGGCGCCCTTTTGTCACCATCATGACCTAACCTCTTTTTCGCAAAAGAGAAGGGTACTGCGTTGAGATTCCATGGGGAAAAAAAAAATTCTCTTTCTGTATTCTCGGAATTGAATAATCACCAGCTTTTGTTTTTTGAACCCAAGAATTTTAAGTTATAAGGCTTTATTTGTTTCTATGTAAAATGGTGAAAAAAAAAAAAAAAAGATTTTTTTTTTTTGTTAAATTGAATTTTTAACTTTTACAGCATCTGTTAAAAAAAAAAGGGGTTTGAAAAATAGAAAAAATTTACATTAAATCTCTTCGTTAAAAAAGATAGAAACAATTTTTTTTTATAAAATTGGATTTAATTATTTATTATAATCTAAAATATATATAAAAAAAATTTAATGTAAAATATCATTTATAAAGAAAATTTTATAAAGAAACAGTCAAAACTAATACATAAAGACAAATGGCTTGAAAGACTAAATTTTCTATTATTTCCTTTTAGCCCATGTGTGGGAGACTAGTGCACAAAAGGAGAGCTTGATTAGTTGAGACTAAAGTAGTGTTTTAGGGATCGGATCAGCTCGGCCCAAATCGGCATGTTGCATGGGTTTGGCTCGAGATAACTCAGATCTGGATCGGTTGATCCGATACGATTCTCACCTTTGACTTATTGGCCAAATTCTGTCTAGTAGTTGAATTTTGGCAGAACAAACAAATATTCCACGTGATGTAGCTAATGGCCATCAAAGCACATTGACTGAACTTGCATTAGACATCTGATTAGATTGAAGATTCCAATCCCATGGCTATCAAAGTTCCTTCAAACCAACAAACCCGGTTTAGTGAATATTCCAACTGCACGCGGGGCCACAGACCGACGGTAGACCGCCAGTCTCTTCCATCATTTTCATGGGCCCACCTTGAATTTAAAAAAAGAAAAAGAAAAGAAAATCTGCAGCAGCCACATCATATTGTACGGATATCGGACCCACCACTCAGGTGGAATCCTGATGCGGCGAATCTATCACTTATATTAATTTATTTTTTTAATATTTTATTTTCCCCCAAGATATGAAAACGGTATATACTTTATTCAGGTTCTGATTTTCCTGTCGCATTCCACACGATGGAATGATCCCTTGCTACCGACTTATATAACAGATCAGAATCATTCTAATGCGAACCGATAACCGTAAAGTTGGAATCAATGGTTATGACAAGTGGGCCATGATGAAGATGATCGTGATTGTATTATTACGGTGGTCCATGACATACTGTAGTAAAGCTCAAAACGGGCGGGCATAGCATCAGTGAGTGAGCGACAGCAAAAAGTAACCCAACATTGGATTGGGCTGCGGGCTGCCCGTAGACCTGAAAATAGATATTTTTTTCCTTCTTTCACACTTTTAGGATTCTTTTTGCCACCATTGGAGGCGGCCATTAGGGCACAATCCCATAACTCATACAGCTAGGCATCAATCAATTAAAAATAAAGGAAAAATGGCAATTTGATGTTTGAAAAGGGAGCTACCATTTTTTTGGGAAAATTACTGGGGTCTTGCCATTTTATTTACTACACAAATCTCTTTCGGCACTTATTAATTTATATGTATCTTCTTAAAAACAAATAGTTTTAACTTAAATTTTTTATTGACCAAAATATTTTCTATTTAACAAAGTGAATTTATGTTTTTCGTAATCAAAATTCACTCCTAAAGTTTAATTAACTCATTAAAAAGACAACGATGTTGGTGCAAGAAAAGGTATCATTCTTAAAAAAATCATGTTGTATTGTCTTAAACACTAATAGGGGTAAAAGAATAATTCAATAGAATAAGGATATTTTGGTATTTAAAAAAATAAGGTATAATTACATTAGCAATTATTGTCTATTTCCTAATGAAGTGAGACTAAAGTGTTATAAGTTTCACCTTATGAGGGAGGTTCGTATAAGTCAATAAGTGCTAGGGGAGGTCCATGTAGTAAATGAAATGTCAAGGGGAGATCGAAGTAATTTTTCCTTGATTTTTTTTACCTGTTATTTATTAATTACCAAAATATTATTTAAAGAATTATAAGAATATATGACATACGGTATAATGAGTTGGTTACCCCTCTTGGTGTTTCGTATGTTGTCCCTGTTCTACCAAGGAAAAAGAAACAAGACATACCTTACCCACATGAACAAGTTGGATAGAGAATTAGATCTAGATTTGTCAAATGTCAAATTTTAGAACTTACTTCAACGTATATTATTATACATTTCATGTATATCCATGCATATCTGTAGATCAAATCATGAAAATGAACATTGATCATAATTCGGATCAGCTTGGATCGATAAATATCAGACATAAAATTATCAAGAATAGCTTTCTCGACTAGTACTTCAGTGCAGGCTTGGATCATCTGCAACTGTACAGCCCCTGCAGTTGCATCTGACTCGTTAGAATGCATCAATGCATATACAAATGCACTCTAATCGGTCTGGATGAGACTGCAAAGGCAGCACAGCTGCAGGAAATCCAAGTGCTGATGACCATGCTGCCCCTGATTGCTATAAGGGATCGGATCCCGACGAGTCAATCCGGATCCCTTAAACCCTAGACGGTTCAGATCTGTCTTTTTCCAGACGTCACAAATAGTGGGAAAAAAAGGTCACAATTAATTAGTAAAAGTGGAAATAAAAAGCCAAAAGAATCGCGTCATCTATGTATATATATACCTCCAACAAACCCTCTCTGCACCTTCTATTCTCACTGCTCTCCCCGTGTGTGTTTCTCTGAGAGTGTTATTCCGTCATTTAGTGTTCCTCTAGCTTATCTTTCTCTTTCGTGTCAACAGAAGGCGATTTAGGTGACAACATGGCCGATCTCGCCCTGAAAACTAGTTTCCGGTGCCGCACTCCGGCCCTTCTTCTTTCTCCTTTCTTCTTTTTTGTTAGGCCCAATAGTTAGTAATGCTTCTAGATTCGTTGATTTTAGCTAAACTGCCCCATCAGATGTAGACGATTCAATAATCAGAACTGGTTCCTTATCTTAGACTGGTTTTGGTCGGAATCTCAATCGGAAAAGTAGTGAATTATGCCCCAAAAAGGAGAAAGAAAAATTACTTTTTAACCACTCCTCATACGCCACGTTACCACACTCGTGTTCGTTCAGTTTGTGGATGTGGATGTGGTTATGTATGTGCGTTCAGTTTGTGGATGTGGATGTGGTTATGTATGTGCATGGACCATTTTTTGGTCCTGATTGTTATTTCTCTTCTTTCTCTTTCTCTTTCGAATTTTTTATTTAAAATCTTCTAGGTTTGTCTTTTTTTTTTGTTTGATTTCATTTCTTCCAGTTGTTTTTGGATGCTTGTGCATGGAATATGGATTGATTGACAGTCGCTGTTTGCGGGTGTAGCATCATCAAGATTCACATGCAATGCTCGGCCGGGGATGATCTATTCTCCATCAATCCGATCTCTGAGGTGAGAATCTTGATGATGCTGCATCGGCAATAAGCGGCTCTATGAAGTATCAAGGGAGGGAGCTTCTTTAACTCTGGATTCAAACAAAGGTTGAGTGAATATTCTTTGATTCTTAGCTCTTTCTTTCTTTCTTTCCCCTCCCCAAAGTCTCTGGAGTACGTACGATTCTTCATTAATGGATTCTTGGTTCTTTAACCTACAAATTTGGTGGGTTCTCAATTCTCTTGTGTAGGGAAAAAGAAGAAGCTGGGATACTGATGATCAAAGATCTGTCTTTTTAAGCTTGGGTCGATGGAATTGAGATGGGAACTGACTGAGATTGAGATTGAAAGCCAAAGTAGGAAGTGTGTAGCAAGGCAGGTGAGGCAAAATCATCAGTTCTTGCTGATCTTTTTATTTCATCACTCCTTTCTTTTTCAAGGGTTAGATCAGTGTGCAGATGTTTCATTAATTAATTGTTGGTTTCTTACACACAAACCCAAGTAAAGATTGTGAAGTTTTAGGGTTTAGTGTGCCTTTTGAAGGAGATTTTTAATGTTTGTGCACATGGGTTTTATGTTCTTAGCTTTTAGTCTAATTGTCTGTGAATGAGAATGAGTTTTGAAATTTGAGTAGCAAATCTTGGTGAGAAGATGAGACATTGTCACTCGCCTAGCTGTTTTGCTTTACCACTTACTGCCCATCAATCTATCACTTATTCATGTTGGGTGGACCATCCTTTAAAGACATCTTGATTGTCCTTTGAGAAAATCTCTCTCTCTTTCTCATACACAGATTCAGTGAGGCCATTTTCTGCTCTTTAATAATAGCACGAAAAAGTTTCATTAGAGATTGCCCAAATCCATGGCTTTATTAGTTGCACTGGTGTCCATTATTTCAGGGTTTTTTTTTTCCTGTTCTTTTTTCTCTCCATTTTTTTTTTTTTTTTTGGTGGGTTGGTTTTGGGGTGGGGGGGGGGGTCTTTTGGGTGATTGGCTATAGTGATCCAAAACAGAAGAAATGATTACAATATATATTGAATATTTGCACACATTTTGATTATGTTCTACTGTCAATATTTCTCATCTTATGTGATCAACATCCACTTGGATCATAGATATTAAGTTTCAAGGTGTATATTTTTCTTTCTTGGGTCAGTGAGGCATGATGCAGTTGCGGCTATCTTTAAATCCTTCGTAAGGACTGTATGTCCTAGCGTTCCTCTATGATCAGCAGCTTGTTAATTTCACATATGATTGTATAGATCCCTTAGCTTATATGGGTCATTTAAATTTAATAAATGATCTTAATACAAATATATTATATAGTTTAATTTGACCCTTAAATCTCTCTATTAGAGAACAAACATTAGTTATTTGTTTTCAATAAACAAATCAAAAAAAATAACTGTATATATAACTTAGAAAGAAAATCATCACATCTTTCTGATGTGTGGAACAAACAACAACTAGGTCTTCTAGTTTTAAATATGATAGATTGTTTTGAGTAAATCTGGTTTAGAGTAAGCACTAGCTAAATGATTCCATTGTTCTTTTGATTAGCGATTGATTAATTTCAAAAGGTAACTTAAACTGTTTTGGGGACACAAACAATATTCATACTAATCGTGACAAAAACTCCCAACTATAACCATGAAAACAGATCAACAAAGTGCATGGGTATGACTTAGGCTGTGTTTGGTAAGCATTCTTGGAATGCACTCTTAGAAACGCAATCTCATAATGGAGAATGTGTATTCCTAAAATAGGATGAGAATGGATTAAAAAGCAAAAAAAATTTTGTCCTGGACTCCAAACGTAGAATGACCTAGAATGAGGTTCATACTTTAAGCCATGTCATGATTCAAGAAAGAGAAATGCATACCAAACGCAGCCTTAGATAACAGAAAAAATTGAAGTGTGCACTTGAAAACTAAAGAATACTACATTGTAAGAGCTCATGGCACTATCATGAACCAAAACAGAAATGTGCATGCTTGCTCCATTGCAACCTAGTGGTTGTGGCAGGTGAATCAGGAAACAGCCTCTTCACGAAATGGGGGTATGATTGTATACATCTTCCCTTCTTTAGACTCTGTAGTGACAGAAGCCTTGTGCAATAGGCATGCCCGTGCAATAGGCATGCCCTTTTCACTGTTTAAGTAACCACTACGCTATGTGTCCTAGCACTAGCCATGGTTTAACAAGGGGTTGTAGCAAAAAGACTGGATTTGCCCCCTTTTTTTTTCTTAATAATATCATTAAACTTGGATTTTTTCAGATAAATTGGGGAAGATTGAAACAAGATGTTCCCTTTATGAAGCAAACAGACTGATGAGTATCTCCCAAGCGATGTCATGTGTGGGGATGTTAGAGACAAAAGACCACAGTGTTATTTGACAGATGAATGGAAGGGAGATGACTCTTTTTCTGATTTCAAAGCTGTCATGCATGGTACTATGGTAGCATGGGGACATGGGAGGATTTGGTTCTATGCAGTAAGTGTGAAGTTTTCTTTACATTGTAAGAGATACTTGAGGAAGCTTGTAAGACTAAAACAAGAAACAAAGGAATAGAGGACATCAATCCAGAGAGGATAATAATGTTCAAAACAGTCATGATCTGGTACTAACATCTTATCAGGAAGCCTTCCTTCTGCTCCATCTTATCTGTGCTTCAATAATCCAAGGCTTCAACAATGCATTTTCCCAATTTAACCAAACGAAGGTTGATTTTATCAGACTTAATTTGCTTCAGCATAAGAAGAGGCTATGCATACAAACAAATTAGCTAACCTACTACCAAACAAAAAAAATATATGATTCATGCATATCTAACCAAACTTTAATGGTTGTTAGTTTCTATGGCCTGCTACTTTATATTATTTCATTGAGAAATATTCTTTTTCCCAAGTTCTTACTAATGAATTTCAGGGAGAAATTGAATTCCTCAGAAATTTAGTTTTGGTAGTAGAGAAGTTAATCTGGAAATAATCAGAATAACCCTAATACTTCTGTCACAGTGAAATGGTCATTCCAAGAAAATTGATGATAGATGCGCGAATGAGGGAAGGAAGGCTTAGAAATCCATAGGAAGTTCAAGGGAAAAGGTTCCCCAGGGGCATTATCATTTTGAGGAGCATAATCTGGCTTCACCTTGAGCAATGGGGTGAGGGGTTTTTATGCAATCCGATGGACATCGATCATTGATCAATAAGAATATCCCTACTTTAATTTATGTTTAAATACCCAATCCTGTTTTGTATGATACCTTTCAATCCTACATTTAATCCAGGGTTTGTTTTATCTTTCTTTGATGTTAATATTTTACCTAAGTTCTGATCTTATAATTAAAGTCAATGGTGTATGAATGTTACTTAATTTTCATCTAAAAAATTTGTCAAAAAAAAAAATGGTAACTTTTGTTGAGGAAATATCTTATACAGCCAAGCTCATATGATTAATACCTTTCAATAGGTGTGAAAAAATATATATAGAGGTAGGTTTATAATTACAGTGAATCTGGCACTAATTTGCATGAACATGAAATAATCTGACAATTATCGAAAGGGTAAAAGGAAATTAGAGCTGGCGTTCTTCAAATGATTATACCTTCTTTAAAAGACAACAATAGGAGGTGGTGGGGGGAAGAGGTCGGTATTTCTCCCACTGCATAATTAGACAATCAAAAGAGTATTTAACGACTGTTAGATTCTGCAAGAGTGTTTTTATGAGGACAAGATGTGGGTCATATGTGTTTTATTAATAATGTGATTTTGATTAGATGGTTATGGATCACTTAGGCTCTATTTGCTTCCATGTAAAATGGTGGAAAAAAAAATTCATTTGATGTTTGTCTTAACATAAAATGTAAAGAAGTGTAATAAAAAAAATAAAAATATTTTACACGAAAAAAATTATGTAAAATGTCATTTACATGAAAATTTTATAACAAACAAAGCCTTAAGAGTCAAAACCATCATATCATACTTAATTTTTTAAAAAAATATATTACTTTCTTATGCCTACATTTGCCTTATTTTAATTTAAATGTGTTCAAATCATCATCATCAATTACGGTTGGTAAAATTTTTTATGGCAAGTCATTAAATATAAACTTAAATTATGTCTGATTCAAAGAGCAATGCAAGCTAAGTCCCATTACTTTATAATAACCCATTATGCTCTCTCTCTCTCTCTCTCTCTCTCTCTCTCTCTATATATATATATATATATATATATATATATATATATATATATATATATATATATGATAGCATTTTTTAATTGAATTTGAGATAAAGAATAATGTGGAAGAACTACAAAGATACACAGAACAAAAGCAACCATTACAAAGAAGTAACTCACGTAGAGAGAGAGAGAGAGAGAGAGAGTAAAGTAGTAGGCACTCGGGTTGGGTGAGGAGTCGAGTATATTATCATGCATTGAAGTTGGAGTCTGTGTGGGAGTCCCAATTTCTACGTACAAACTGATTTATCAGTGTGCAGCACTGTACGTATACTGTCCTTCATTTTTTCACTCACGCCATTGCAAACAGTGAACCCCACTCACCCACCCAACCCAGCCATTCTCTCTCTCTCTCTCTCTCTACATATCTATCACATCTTCATTAGTGATTAAGCTTAATTTATAAAAGCAATTGGGGTCGGGTCGACATGTTCGTACGTCGAAGTTATTTCCTACCACTCATGACTCCCCATCTCCACCGACTTTGCATTGTGTTTTGTGTTTTTGTTTCTGTACCCCTCCCGTCTCTCCTCACTGCCAATCTAACATTGGATTCGAATCCTGTCCTCTTTCTCAAGATTCATCTAATCAGCTGGTTGTTCCAATCCATTTGTAATTAAATATTAAGGCATCGAGGACACAAAGGGAGCTTGGTTCAAGTGATCCATACGACGTATTGGTTTTGGACATAGCTGATCTCAATTCGATTTCGATTTCTAATAGAATTGAGGGATTAGTACGTCTTGTAATTGAATCGATCTGGTTCAATCTGAGACCTTTTTTTATTCTAAATATTGCCTACCATGTGTAAGCATTCAACAGATAGGTTAGTCATGTGGCAATCATCCATAGTTATTGGGAATATATAAATGATATTTAAATTTTTTTTAAAAATAATTGCTAATCGATGTCATGCATGGGATGGGGCCGATTCTGAAAAAGTGCATTTCTAGTTCAATTGGATTGATATTGACCAATACTGATTGATCAAGATAGGTATCACAGTGATTTTGAAAACCACCAATACTGTATCCGATACCCAGATTTAGAACTTTGGTTGGTAGTACCCCTAGTAATAGGTAGCAAAGTGATCCCTAGCACTGTTTCAAGGAATCAGAATGTGATCGCCGAAACAACCAATTTAAGGCCAATCAGATCCGATGATTCTAGGTCATTTTAGTTGATTCTAGGGTGTATCAGGCCGATTCTTCATCAGTATGAGATAGTTTGAACACCATGCACACCATGAATGTATGACCTTTGTATCACTTAATATAAATTAAGGGTTAGACTTATACCAAAAAAAATAAAAAAAGATAAAAGAGAAAAGGATGAGAATTATATATAAGGCATCGCTCTAACTCCCCTTATCATATGAGGATAGATATCCTCTCCTGTGGAACTGCCGATTGTCAAGGGCTAGATTTCAATTGACACTTATATCGATGTACTGATAAGCACATCGATTAAACTCCAACCATTGAATCAGTAGGCAAGTCCACCTGCCACAGGAAAGGATGTGGATCCTATCGTATGAAGCCTTGAATTCCTAATGGCTTTACCAAAACCACAAAAAAAAAACCCTAATGGCATAGGTGATAGGACAGGTGGTATCGTGAAGAGAAACCCATGGTCCCAATGGTCCCTGCCCTTTCGTCTTTACTTTATCATAATCATCAGTGGTCCCATTGTTAGGGATGTACACATGGCAGACATGCAAGGTAGGTCTCCATTAAGTAACTCATGAACAGTTGCAGCTTTTTGGTCTGGAAGAAAACCCCACCAAATATTGGATGATTAATTACAACCATTCGATTATGAATTTACAGACAATATATTCACAGTACTGCAGATGTCATCGGCGAAGAAAAGAGAGATGGGCAACCAAAATCAGAGTTTGAATGAGAGAAGCAGTAGAACGTCATCAAGAATGAATGGTTCAGCCATTAACACTTTCTGTTTCGGTGGTTGGTTTCTCTTCTTTTTAGCAGTAAAAGTCTTACAGAGGATCTCTCTCTCTCTCTAACACACACACACATTTATTTCTTAAATGATCTGTTGGTGTCTTTGCTTCACTCGTGAGAGTGAGAGTCTCGTTTTCTGTCTCTTCTCTCTCAGAAGGAAAACGACATCTTGTAGTTCGTAAGCTGTAACCGCTTCCTGCAAACAGAAACAGGGATGTTACTTTCCAGTTCCCGTAATAGGTAACACTCTAGTTTCCACAAGAGGTAATCCTATAATTACTTTATTTTTACAAAATTTTTATTATAATTTTTTTAAATATTTATTTCCAAGATAAAATATAGTGACTCTGAAGGGAGATGGAAGGAATTTGGTCTTCTGTTTTTTTTTTTAACCTAATAACTCCGTTCAATTTGACGTAAAATTTTACCATTTTTTATGTAAAATTTTTATTATGATTAATGTCTGTTTTTTTTTTTTTTAACCTAATAACTCCATTCAATATTTGTTCAAGACAAAGTTCGTTTTCCCTCCTTGAAGATCACTGTTCCCGCTGGTTTCTTGCCTGGAGCTTGTGATGATAACACGTGTCAAAATGAAGCAAATAGATGGCAGAGAGGAAGGTTTGATAATTCTTTGATCACTCTAATGCCTAAATTAGAATCAAAAAGCAAACAGATGGAACTTGGTAGACAAAGAAAATAAGTTCTAATAGAGTGAGGTTCAAGCAATTCTAATGAGATAAAGAGAGAGTATTAAGTATTCAGAATGTGATCCAGGTATCTTCGTTCTGGAATGTATTTATTGAATTGACATGGAGTGGCATGATTGTAGGCATGTTCCATGCAGCTCCATGGATCTCGGAGCACGTTTCAAATCTTGCACCAGTAGTTGTGATGGTTGAATAAGGCAAGTTGGCGTGTCTATCCCTTAACCCTTTGGGGATAAGGATTGTCAAAAGATATAAGCACTTTATGGTCGTCAGGTGATGATTCGACGGTGGCACTTCTATGGGATTCTACAATGGTCAATACATGGCCGCCTTATGAGGTAATCTCTAGCTCTGTGGTTATCCTAAGATCGTAAGGGATAACTTCCTATTAACTGTCTGCTAAGGTGGCGTCTAACAGTCGGTCTAGGGATGGTGTCACGTGTCTCGTCTGAATTAATGACTTATATTGGACACAAGCCCTTCTCTGGTTGATTGCTTTATTATCTTTCCAACAATCCCTATATTTTACTTCTTAGAAATTTACATTGAAATTCTTTTTACATATAAAATGTCACATGTAAAACTTTATCAAATTTTACTTGAAAACATACCAATCATAATACATTTTATATGTAAAAAGAATTTTCAACTTTTGTTTCCAATATCCCCTTCGGATCACTATATGACTATGAACTCAGCTAGCCCTGAGTAGGCTTAAGTACGTGGTCCATGTTACTGTGGTGGTTAGTTTTAGTTAGGCTCCGTTTGATCAGTTTGTAGCTGGAAACAATTGTTTTTCTTTCACTCCGCCGTGTGAAAAAACTGTCATTGCCAAACACAGCATGATGAAGGGGAGAAATCGAAAACTATGTTTGGTTGTAAGGAGAATTGAAAGGAAGGAAAGTGAAAATTTTTAACTTAAAAAGAAAATTTTAATAATGATTACAACACATGGTATCACATTGCTATGTAACTAATTCTAAATTATTCCACATTTAATTATTAACTTATACTTCACTTTGCATTCAAATCCATTGCATTTAAAAAGAAAAATAAATTTTACATCTTATTCCTATCATTACTAAATATGTTAAGAAAATTAGGTAGTTTATATAATCATGTGTTACAATTATAAAAATTTCTTTTTTTAAGTTAAAAAATTTCCTTTCTCTTCCCTTCAATTCCCCTTGTAACCAAACACAGCCAAAAGAAAAAATTTCTAAATTTTGTAATTGGATTCCAAGTTGGTATCTGTATCCTCGATGCCGCCTGATTTTTTATTCTGATTCAACCCATAGATTCCCAACAAGTGTTCTGCGGTTCAGGTGATTCTAGCGGTTATCGATTAATTCGGCAGAAATTATGTTGGAATCGACCCAATTCGGCAGCAATTATATTAGAATTGACAATAGCAAATGACCTGGAACCATTTCTCTATTTATATTGGATGACTTGGCCGATTTAATATAATTTCTTTATTGGAAAAAAAAAATCTCTATGAAATCCCTTAAAGTGGAGATCGGATCCGTGAACCGTGAATCCCCCTCACTTTCATTGAGCTTTATGACCCTCCTACTGTCCACAAAAAAGCATGAACTCTAAAAAGACCTCTGAAATTGAAATAAAAATACATGAAGAGTATCTCTAGTGCCTCTTTGATAACACTCTACTTTTACTTTGTTTTTGATTTAGACTCTCAAGGAGCTATTTGGGAGCCAGAAAGTGCTTGGTAATACTATATTGATTTCAGTTCCTATGGAATCAATCGGTTCAAAAAATGATTCTTAGAGTTAAAATTTGAGAGTAAAAAATACTTGTTTTTCCAAACCGGAGCCAAAAGAGAGAGTCGAAAATTGGAAGTTATAGCCCACTACCGCCACCACCCACACCATCCACCACCCACTACCCACCACCACCGCAGCCACCACTACCACCATCGCCACCACCACAGCCTCCGCCGCCGCCACCACCACCACCACCATCACCATCACCATTGCCGCCACCGCCACCACCACCACCACCATCACCATCGCCGCCACCGCCACCACCACCACCAGTTCTGGAATCCATTCCAGATTCATTTTTACCAAACATTCTCCTGCTCTCAATGAGCTTTGGAATTGTTTCAAGAGCAGTGTTACCAAACACGCTCCTGCTCTCAATAAGCTCTGGGAAAAAGTGGGAGCTCAAAAATGACTCCAGTGCAAGAGTCAAGGAGCCGGAGTCAGAGTGTTACCAAACAGGCACTAAGTGATCTGTCAGTTTTGGTCCAGGTCACGTTAGTTTTGGATATTGTAAGGACAGTTTAGAACATGTCCAATAAATTATTTGGGCTGGGGTGGGCTCTACTGTATATGTTAGTTTTTGGGCTGGTCTAGTGTCAGTTTATTATCGGACTGGATTTGGGGACTATTATCGATCCACTATTAGTTCAGTTTTGGTTTACTATATGTATATGTAATTAGAAGTTGGATTAGTGGGCTCTATCTGGCCATTATTAGGTTGATTCGGTTTCAGTCTTATTCGTCCAGTTTGAATCAGGCTTATCAATTGGTCCGGTCCGATTCTGATTTTTCATCAAACTCAAAAAACACAACCCAAATCTTGAATAATAAGGTTCGATTTTGGTTTTCAATATGAACCCAATTTTGACACCCCTGCTCTAATGCTATATCTCTCCCAATAATAGAAAAGGGATTAGGGATGCATTTCTTAATATAGAATGATAATAGAGTAAAGTGTATTGAGTTATTTTTGTTCTAGGTTTAGAATACAAATGGGCTAAAGAGCCGGAATGGGTCACGTTTTCTAACGCATTCTATGATCTAAGAACAAGAATGTACACCTAAGATTATTTTTTTCCTCTCAAAAAATGTTATTGAACTAGAATGTATATCAAGAATGCATATCAAATGCAACTTAATTAAAAGTCAAGCAATCATAATACAACTCTAAATCATGTTTAATCAAGGGGGAGCAATCTAAAACTTGTAATGTGAAAACACACAGATTAGGGAGATTATTCACTCTGATATCATACTGACAAAGAAAGAGGACCATGAAATCTTTGCCATTGAATGTAGCTTACAGGTGTCAATGGGCCAGTCCAGGTCAAACTGATGTCGGGCTTTATAGGGCATATTTGAAATATGCCCATTAAGAGGTTCAGGCTAAGGTGGGCTTGCATTGTGCACATTAATTAACGGGTTAGTCCGATGTCTGTTTGTTATGGGGTTGCACTTGTCATGCTGACTTTGGGCTAGTTCAGTTTCGGATCCATTTACTAGCCCAGTAAAGGATGATATCTTACTTTGGTGTTGATGGATTGACCACCATATATCCATATGTAAAGGGGGGGAAATGATCTTTTCATGTTTGTAGTTACACCTCAGTAAAATTACAAAGGGAAATAGTCAAATAGATCACTTCGATTTAGTATTAGACAATTGTTCCTGACATTTGGTTTAATTTGGGTTAGGATGAAGTTCAATTTGGTCTAGACTGGTCCGCCTTAACAAGGTGCCCAACAGGCTAGTATGGACCGGATCGGGACCGATAAATATTAAAACATGCTCAAAAGAAGAAGATAATTGATATGCAACAGCCAGAGTTCTCTATGGGCCGGTTCATTTGTAAAGCCCAAGAAACATAGTATTCATACTTCTTCTTCTTTTTTTGGTAAAAATAGTATGCATACTCTGATATACTCTTACAAGTTTATTTAAGATTAGTTACTGTTATCTTAGTAGGGAATGGAAAATTTTATTCAATTTCCATGCAATCTGGATACAGTATCTATGCCTTTTTGTAGGATTCCATATTAAACTTAATAAGAGTGGTTATTACCTGGTTATTTATTTTCTTGAGACTAATGCTTCAGTTTCATGTGCCTTGAATTTTTAGTTATGGTTGTGTGATTGTTGAGGGTACATCTAAAATATTTTAGCCAAACTACGGCAGCCTTTCGATCAAAGTTTCTGTTTAGCTACTTAAAAATGTTTCAGTGTAAAGCAATGGCTATGTTTCCGGTCGAGCATGACCTCGGTTAGGGATATGTGGACTCCATCAATGTCATGAAGTCATCCCTTCATAGATGTCCTCTAAAATGATAAATAATGAGTTTCACTGGAATTCTGTGTAGGTGGCAGACACAGATATTACTATGGTACCCTTTTGGGATCGGGTTCTTCTCTTCTGAACTTGAGTACTTGAGTAGAGCCAGTGTCGGGTGGGTGGTCGACACCTGGCATTCCCTCATATCCCATAGAGTTTTTTTTTTCTTAATTACGATAACTCTCATCAAAATCAACCGTAGGATATGAGGGAGTGCCAGGTGTCGGCCATCCACCTGACACTAGCTCTACTCACAAGTGCATTCTGAACTTGAGAGGAGCCCGGTTCCACCCTTGTGGCCTTGTGCATAAACGACAGAAAATATAGGAGACCAACAAAGCATAATGTGACTTGTGATTGATGCCAATTTTACACACATTAGTTGAGTTGCATATTATTGAAATGTTTAGGTTCAATGTAATCTACCTAGCCTACTTCATTTAGACATATAGAGAATTTAGACATGGTAGATTGCACTGAACCTAAACATTCTAATGCATAGGATACTGAAGCAAGCATACGGTTGTGGATTGATCATCTTGGCAAGTTATTGAATTAGGTCTTCGATGATTGTTGTCGTCTCATGTACATGAAAGCACTTCTAGCTTTGTGGGGTTGCGTGGGGATTATCTCTGGTAGGTTTCTTTGATAATAAATTATGAATCATAAATAATAACCGTAAATAATAAATACCATTAGACATAAAGAAGTAATAATAGATTATCATATTTACCAAAAAAGATAATAGATTACCATAATAATGATAAACACTTTCTATCCTTTTTATAGATTTTAGATTATATCGATTTATTTTAAAAATAAATAAATACCATAAATCATTCTAAAATACCAAACAACTACATATGTCATAATATATTATATAATTAATTCTATAATACATACCGAACCTTGGAATGATTTTCTGAGTGAGAAATTAATATGGTAAATAAGGCTGCGTTTGGCACGCATTTGAGGAATTTTAAATCAGTAGTACATTTTGATATCACCAAAAATAGTATTTGGTCTGTATTAATTTTTTTTTTAGCAGGACAATCCCAAGTAGATTTGAACTCAAACCTTTTATTAATTCTGAAGTCTTGGCCTTTACCACTATTCCTTGGGAGGTGTATTCATTCTCTTTCTTGGAGCATTCTGCATGGAATGCGTTTGAAAACACCCATTATGGAATGCGTCATTTAACCCATTCTACATTCTACACCCAAAATAAAAAATACAGCGAATGCTCGACTCTTTAAGCCATTTTCATTCTACGTTAGGAATTCATACCAAACCCAGTCTAGACTTCGCTTGTGATTGAAAAATGTTCATTGCTATCGAGTTGATCAATCGTTGCTGATATCAGACAGTTGTCTTCAAATTTTGCTTATGTGCACCTTTGCATGTCTTCCAAGGGATGTCAACTTCGTGGCTGCTAATGTCTTTGCCCAGCAGATTAGAAGGAGCTTGTCTCCAATTGTGCAGTCTTTCCTACCACCGTTGGATCACTCACTGGACCCAGCAGTAGGCTATGTCTGTGTTGTGCCTGCTCTTTGTTCTAATCAGGCTACGTGTAACTCTGCTACTGAATAAAAGTATCTTTTAACCCAAATAAGGAAAGAGGTTGGAATAAACTGGCAACCGTCAGATATATAGTCAATTAATCTTTACCGTTGAATTAACCCCTCCCTTCCTCCTGGAGTTACTTTCCATCTTTCTCTCCGATTCAGAGAGCTCAACTGCGATCGGATCTCGGAGAAATCCTTTGCCAGCTCTCCTCTGCTTCTTTCACTCTCATATGTACGTGCATACGAAACCTAAGGAGGGATCAGAGATCTTTGAGATGTCTTTGATCTGCTATATCTTCCTCATTCACGGATAAAAGGTGGAGGTAGGTGACTGGGAGAAGGATAGATCAGATAGAGGAATCTGCTGGAAAATCAAGTATTTGTTTCGTCTCTATTTAGGATTCGAAGCACCGATTTGATCGTATTACCAATTAAGAGTGGTGATTACATGTATATAAATTTCTTCTGAGGATTTGGAAATCGAGTTGTGTGCTCTCTGAAAATATTTAAGCTGGATTCTGAATCACAATCTTATTTTTCTTTTTAGTAAATTTTCGATTTCTAGGGTTACTGCAAGTATATAATATTGGATGAAAACAGAAAACAAAATTTAATTGCCGTACTTAGTATGTCTTGAGGGTTTGTATCACTTCACGTATCACCAGGCCCGTAGTTGACCAGATCAGTCAACCAATCACTATCCAGCCACATGTTCAGATGCTTTTTCACTCTTTACAATTGGCCAGCACTGTAAATCCCTGCGTACGCGCCACATCATATAAGGATTTGCCCTCGTTGTTGTTTGTTAATGCCCGCCAAAACGGCTAGTTCAGAGAGAATTCAGAGTTGAGTTCAACGAACGAAGAGTCCCACACCCATTTCATTTCTCGCCACTTTAACTATCGTCAATGGCGACGATTCAAAAGCAAAGGACGAAATTATTGAGTAACCTACGACTTTCCTCTGAATCAAACCCCTCTTGCCGATCTAATCAAGAAGTGGCAGATCAGATTTCGAAAACCCTAATCAGCTCGGGCTGCAATTCTCTCCAACCCACATCATCCTTACTCTCCAACCTCGATTCCGAGGCAGCCCACCTTGTTCTCTCAAATCCAGCTCTCAAAACTCGGACTTGTGTGGATTTCTTCAATTTCCTCAACAGAAGCCAAACCTTCGCTTCATACAAACACGATCTTCGAGCCTATTTAACCTTGATTTGCCGGCTATTTAAGGATAGAAGGTTCGCAGCGGCCAAGAATATTCTCATATCTGCAGTCCTCAATGAACATCTCAACTGCCGAGTTTCAATTGTTGCGTCTTTGGTGGAGAGTTGCTGTACTGAGTCCTGGATGCATGGAAAGTTACTCGATATGCTCTTTAGGGTTTATGCGGAAAGTAACAAGTGCGAAGAAGCCCTGGAGACCTTCGACTACATGAAAAGCATTGGTTTGAATATTGATGAGAGGTCTTGCACATTTTGTCTACTCGCCCTCAAGAGGTCTGATCAGGTAGATTCGGCTTTAGGTTTCTTTCTCCGGATGCTCAAATCGGATGTTAAAATCTCTGTTTTTTCGTTGACGATAGTTGTTGATGCCCTGTGTAAAAGAGGAGACATTACTCGAGCTAAGGAGCTGATAGAGGAGATGGGTAGGAGAGGGGTCGAACCCAATGTCGTTACTTACAATTCCCTGATAGATGCCTATCTGAAGAGAGGGGATTTTCAGCAAGTAAATGAAATCCTGAACTTGATGGTCCGGAAAGGTGTAGTACCTAACGTTAGAACCTACACTTTCTTAATAGATGGGTTCTCAAGCTCTGGGAAGATTCATGAAGCCGAAAGAGTGTTTAAGGAAATGAAATCAACAGGTGTTGAAGCAGATATCTATGTCTACACTTCACTCATCGGTGGGCATTGTAGAGTAGGAAATATCAGGAAGGCATTCCAGCTGTTTGATGAATTGACTGAAAGGGGTCTCAGTCCAACTGCACACACTTATGGATCTTTGATCTCTGGCCTTTGCAAGGTTGGGCAGATGAATGCAGCAATGACTTTGATAAATGATATGCAAAGCAAAGGGATAGACTTAAATGAGGTCATATTCAACACATTAATGGATGGGTATTGCAAGCAAAAAATGATGGATGAGGCCTTGAAATTGCAGGTTCTTATGGAGAAGAAAGGTCTTGTGGTGGATGTATTTACATATAACACCATGGCTAGTGGGTTGTGCAAGTCAAACCGATCTAACGAGGCAAAGACACTTTTGCTCAGTATGACTGAAAGAGGTGTGAGTCCGAATACTGTGACCTGCACTACACTGATTGACATATATTGCAAGGAAGGAGATATGGTGGAAGCAAGGAGGGTGTTTCGTGATATGGAAAAAATGGGAGTGGAGTATAGTACTGTGACATACAATGCTCTAATAGATGGTTACAGCAAGAAAGAGAATATGAAGGATGCTAATAAACTAAGAGATGAAATGGAAGAGAGAGGGTTTATGCCAGATGTGTACACCTACACGTCACTTATTCATGGCCACTCCGTGCAGGGAAAGGTAGAAGAAGCACTGAAACTCTTTAACGAAATGCCCGAGAGAGGTTTACAGCGCAATGTGGTCACATACGCAGCAATGATTTCAGGATTGTCTAAGGCAGGGAGATCCGATGAGGCATTTAGATTGTATGATGAGATGATTGAGGCAGGACTTAAACCTGATGACTCTGTCTATTCTTCACTGGTGGGTAGCCTTCATACAGCAGGATCTTGATACAGACTGAGTGGGTGCACCCAGCCACATGATAGAAAGACCGCACTTTGGATCTAACAGTATGGTCAATGGCTGCAGATAAGTTCCCAAAATCCTTTTCTGGATTTTATTTCTTAACAATGTGACTCTTGTGTCCGAAAGGTTGATATCAAACAAATGATCAATAAATGAAGCAAAACCAATCAAGTACACTATATCTACTTTGTGATGATCGGTCCAATGGGACAATTTCAGCTGTAAGGGCTGGTTTGGAATTGCTGTTATTATAACGATTTGAAAATCTTTCAAATTCTTGAAATCATAGCCCAAGTGAATGTGACTTCCCCCTACACCCCCCAAAGCCTTCTTCAGTGGATCTTGGTAATTGCATTTCCATCCAAGTATGCATTCGATCCTGGGCCTTGATTGATTGTATGGATAATAACAGGCTGAGGGTCTCCCGTTGTTCATATGAACAAATAACTGCAGCAGATGTGTTTTGCTCAAGCTACCTGTTTGTTCCTTATCAGGTCGTTTTTGTTGCTTATCCTTTAAATGGAGATAGACCAAGATATTGACATATGTCCATGGTGACCATTATGGATTGCAATGTGATAATTGCCTTAGCACGAGATATCATTTTGTTAGGCCATAACCCCATGTGGCAAAGGGAGGTACAGATATATACATGGGCGATGCCTCTCAGCCGCAGATTCTCAGTCAACAGCAATTGATTAACCATCGGCCACATCAAATTCCCTGTTTAAGTCAAAATATCTGCCTGCTCTAGTCCCTATAGTGTGACAGTGTGAGCTCCTTGGTCTATACTCTTGACATGGGTAGGTATAGTTGCATTTGTTAGGCGGTTCCAAGTTTCATTCGGTTTTTACAAGTTTTCTCATTCAATAAATGTGTTGGGTTGGTCATACATTTAGTTACAAAACTTTTTGCCTCTAGTGATGAATAAAATTGCCCTATGAGTGGGTTTGCACCCAAAAAAAAAAAAAAAAAAGAAAAAAGAAAAAACTTGGTTTTTTGGAAATCATGAGACATGAGGTAATGTCCAATTCTTTTTTTTCCAGGCCCTGTTTTTTCTTCCAATTGAGACAACTTGGTTTGTTTTGTTGGACGATCATCAGGTATGATGGATCGGTCTTTAATGGCCCGATTCAATACTGATTTGAATCAGCCGAACCCAATGATAATGGAATCGCAAAGTATGATTGATCTCTCTAGGTCTGAGATATTTGAAGGTTTTATTTTTAATTTTTTTTTAACTTCTAGATTAGAGCGAAATAGATGAAAATTCTATTTTCGTTGTCTCTCGTGAGCACATCACTCTTTCGCAATAACAAGTGCGTCATTAATCTGACTGGAGTTTCTATGTTATTCATTAATTCAATAACGAAAATGAGATCAAACGTTAAGATCACAACCACAAAGTGAGATCTTTTTTTTTTTTAATTGTTTCAAATTGATGAAAATCATAATTGGTCTTCATCAATGCTGATTCCATTAACATAATTCGTTATCGTTTTTTTTTTTTCAAACCATATTTCATTATCCTAAAAAAGAGAAGAAAAATAAAAGAGCCAAAGTTTCTCTTCACCCAAACGTGAAGAAAATCCCACCAATAGATTCAATAATTATTTAGCCTTCTACAAATTATGATTTACTCACTCTTACCAAAGAAAAAAAAAATTATGACTTACTCACTATTCCTAAAATCCCATCCAAATTCTCTTCCCTTGTACAAATCATCAAAATGTCTTCCCCGCCAACTTTAAAATTCTATTCCGATCTATTGTTTGGCATTTTTTTTCATTATTAGTGAGAGAAACTTGATCCGAACAAATCTTCTCCCCACCTAGTGATTCATCTTACAAATCGTTCAAAATTCTATCCGATCTCTTGATCAAGATTCTTTTCATTATCAATGAAGAAAACTTGATCCGAAGAAATCCTCTCCCCACCGAGTAATCATCTTACAACTCATATTTTTGAGAATCGTAGATAAAATATGAAACCCACCCATGAAATGTAGGACTTACCATTATTAATGGTTTTCAATGGTGTGAATGATTATCAGATAAAAAAAAACCAGACTCTGAAAAGATTTCTAGTTCTAGTGTTCGACAAACACATGGGAAGCTAGCATTGGTAATGTGGATAAGAGAATTCAAGGAAGGGTTGAGGTGCCAATGTGTCATCACATGGACCCACCAGCAACCACTGCAAGGCAAGTAATAATGACACCATCCCTGACACATCACGTGACCATTTATTAATATTCTAATTCTCCTTTAAAATTGGGTTAGATCGGATTCAGATAAGAACCCTTTGTGACACCTTGGAAGTTCTATCATATTCATATCCAATAATGTATAGAGTGAGGTGGCGTCAGGATCATTCATTCATTGTTACAGACGGTTTTAAATGATTGATAATAACTACACATTTTTAAATAAAGTAATTTTAAAAAATAATAATGATAACGACAAAAATCCTTGATAATTGACCAAAGAAAAGAAACCGACAGAGATCGTTGAACGAAGACGCAGCCGGCCCACCGCATCCCTATTTCCAGTTATGGCATTCCGCCAAACGTACACAGGAACGTGGCCCCCGACACACAGCTGTTAGCGTCCATTTTGGAAATCACATTATC
Source organism: Protea cynaroides (assembly GCA_028583415.1). NCBI lineage: Eukaryota > Viridiplantae > Streptophyta > Magnoliopsida > Proteales > Proteaceae > Protea > Protea cynaroides. Next base: position 61,337,086 of record CM053269.1, on the reverse strand, counting down.
CACGGCATCTCTCCAAATTTCAAAATCTTGAACAGGTTCTAAAATTTAATGGAAATTTATTATTATCAAGTTGATCTGTTATTTTTTTTAAATATCATAACTTATCTATTAAGTCGAGGATGATGATGTGTGTATTCTGATTATTGTATAAAGAAAATATGATTTATATTAGGAAAAAAGACATTTACTTTTTCTGTAACTTACCTTAAACACAGTTGATCCTCAATGGTTTTGAAAAATACAGTTACCTCTTTTAAAAATATTATTAAAATCTAAATAGCCTGACGTATTAAGAATATTCCATTAGATGGTAACAATAGAAATCTAGTATTTTCTTCAATACCAAACTACCTTTTTGGAGAGATGAACTATCCATTTTGCCCTTACTATTTAATAAAGTTACTATTTGTCAATCGAATGATTCTTCGATTCCCCACTTGCTCACCACAATCGAGCTTACATTTTTTTGGGTCCAAACCCTTGAATCGCCTTTGTCTTCGGAGCTCTCCGCCGCTACAAATCCTTAAACATTTAAGCAATTTCTCTTAAAATCTCTCCAGATTTTTAATTCCTATTTTCACTCCTATCTTCCATCATATTTCTCCCATTCCAGTCGCCATTAGTCCACGGCCATTTTTTCTCCTATTCTTCTTCGGAATATTCTCTCTTAAAATCTGTCTAAATTTTCAATCCTTATTTTCACTCCTATCTTCCTCATCTTTTTTCATTCCCATCGCCCTTAGTCCACAGCCATTTTCTCTCATATTCTTCTTCTGTTTCTTCTCTCCTAAAATCTCACCAAATTTTCACTCCTATCTTCCCTCATCTTTCTCCCATTCCAGTTGTCCTTAGTCCACGGTCATTTTATTTCCTATTCTTCTTCGGTTTCTTCGCGTACTTCCTCTCTTGGCAGCTTTTGCTCTTCCCTCAATGTCAAAATCAAAAGCCAGATTAGTTGTCGAATGTCATTTCTCCTCCCTTTCCTAGCTCTCTTTCTCTCTTTAAATCTCGATTCTCCCCTTCTTTTTCTACTGCAACTGGTTTCTCACAGGTTTTCTCCTCACCAAAATTCAAAGATCCCCAACCCCTCTTTTTCTCTCTGCCCTTTTCTCTCACACCTCACTCTTCTCTCTTGATTCAATAGGTACTTTAATTAACTCACCCATTATATATATCCAGAGGAATCAAGAGGGCTGTCAGTAGGGATGAGCGAAGGAGAACTAGAATAAGAATTTCATATTAAGAATGAGAATCCAATATGATTAAACACAAATCAAAATACCAACTCAAGAAAATCAAAACCAGTGCTTAATCAAGGAGTTTTGACTCATTGGTCGTTTATAATCGCTCCTTACATCTGATATCATCTCCGCCCCATAGGAAAAAACGTGAAGGAGAATGAGAAGAAGATGAGGTTAGGGTTTATTTTAGTTAGGTATAAAAGGGTTATATTGGTCTTTTAACAGTAATAGGATTTCAAGTAGGGATAAAAGGTTGATGGTAGAGTTGTCCATACAAAATTTAACTTTAATGGTATTGAGTCTATTTGGATTTTAAAGTTTCAATAGGGGAGGTAATTGTCTTTTTCAAAACCATTGGAGTCAACTGTTAATAAGGTAAATTACAAGGGAGGTAACTGTCTTTTTCCCTTTATATTAATCACATATCAAAATTCAAAGTATAACTTAATTAAATACTTTTACCAAAAAAAAAAAACTTAATTAAATACCTTATTTTATATATCAATGCTTATGTACTAATAATCTAAACATTAATATATAATCATTTACATATTTTATACTTTTTGTCACACCCCAATTCTGGCTGAACCGAAGTGTGAGTGAACCGACTCTAAACCACGGTTCACACCAGGATCTCAATAGACCGCGTCAACCAATCATTCCCAAGCAGTCTAACTTAATCAGTGAATAATACAAACAGCGAAAATAAAATATAAATGAACTGAATACTATGTTGTAATTAAAATAAATATTCAAATTATTCCACAACTCATAAAATTTAAATAATAATTATTACATTGTATTAAAAGAAAATAAATCATCACTGAAGGAAAACACAGAATGAGCACTCGCATGATGCATCATGCTCGTCCTCTACAATTTGTGTATCCAGGGCAGCCACCGTACTGTAAGCTGGGGCAGTCATAAAGTCTTCCACAGTATACCCTGCATCAAGATCTGAAAAAAAAATAGAATATATTCGGGTGAGCTCACAACTTAGCTCAGTAAAGTACAAGACCAATGCAACATACAAAATGCATGAAACAACATTATAAATTGGGTCACGTATAACTTACAAATATGCTATGGTAAGGTTTGGCGACCACCGCACCTCCATGCACGAGAGTGTGAGCACACCCAATAGTCAGGCACCTACCACATTACTGCTGTTGCCCCACATCACTCACTCCGATATAGAGATAGGACTTGAGTCTGGCGGGCAGGAAGAACCACAATCCCACGTCCTCCCCCTGATAACCCACATCGTACCAGTACTTAAACCCCTACTGGCAAGGGTTTGCAAGTGGGTTTCGTTTCTAACCAGTCCTAAATGTCAATACAGTATCAATGGCCTTACCCCAGCACGGCTCCCTACGACATAGAGATAGGACTCGAGTCTGGCGAGCAGGAAGAACCACAATCTCACGTCATCCCCCTGATACCCTATTCGCACCAAGTCTGCTAAAGTAAAAGGCTATATGACCCTACCCCAGCACAACTCCCTACGACATAGGGATAGGACTCGAGTCTGGTGGGCAGGAAGAACCACAATCCCACGTCCTCCCCCTGATACCCTAATTGCACTGAGTTTGCTAAGGTAGAAGGCGATACGAGAAAAGTGTTAGCTGTGGATATATCCAGGGCACACCCCCCTTCACATTCCACACACTAACTAAAACATACACATGTCTAACATCCAATAATCCTAGCATATGAAATGCATGAGTAGATAATAATAAAAGAGACAACTACATGACATGTGAGATGCACAAATATCAAGCAATCAAATAAACATAAAATTATTCACAAGATTTACTGTTCTTTAATTAATTAGAGTTTAAGATCTTGTCCCTTACCTGACGCGTGATAACAATCCCGCTTTGTGTCACAGGGTTCACTCACATTGTCTACAGGTCCTACATAATCATATTCAAATGTTAAAATCTATTTATTAAGGTTACAGAGGTCAGAACCAGGTTTGGCCAAGCAAACCAGGCTCGGGAGGCATACCGGTTGCAGGTACCGGTCTCACTATACTGAGACCGTGTGCCACTGGTATGTATACCGGTTGCACATATGTGAGACCGGTATGTGCCTCCGGTATACACCGCAGGCCCATACCGCCGGACCTTGTGTCCAACCGGTATAGTCCGTGGTTTGAATCCGAGAGTCCAATCTCGGATCTCCCATTCCCTTTGGTCATTGGTTCGATTTCTAGCGTTTCTCCTAACCCATTATAAGATTCAAATACTCTATTGGTCTTTTGATTTCTACTAAAATGTCGTATCAAACCTAGATTAGATCCGAATGAGAAAATCAATGAAAATTCTAGGCTTTTGGATCGCTGCGTCGCTTTGCGGTTCCGATCCGACATCCTAATATTACTAAGAGGATTGAGCACTTACCGGCGGTGTTTGTCGGTTGGTGGCGTGCTCCTCCAACAGAAACCTCCTTCCTGGGCGGCCTCCTCCTCCTTGCTCCTTCTCAACTCTCCTTCAGACGGCTAGGATTTTGAGAAGGATCAGAAGGAGTGCTAATGTCTCTATTAATAGTGGGAGGCCGTTCATAGGAGGATTTTCCGCAATTGAAGACTTTTCAAGTTTTAATTCGGAGTGAGGAACCCGCTGGAGTCTGTCTCCAGTCGAAACTGGACATACCGGTCGCACATACCGGTTTGAGTGACTCAGACCGGTATGCTCAGACCGGTATACCCATACCGGCTGCACATACCGGTTGCACTAACCGCAACTGGTATAGTGAGACCGGTATGAAATTTTTACACTTTTTCGCATGTTCTCATACCTGAAAATTGAGTGGTTCGTCACTCGACTTCGCCTTCCGGTCCGGTTATGATTGGGAGACCTGTCATTATATAGAACCACGGATTAGATCGAATTTTCAAAGTACGATTCTTACACTTTTTCTCCTCCCTTAATTGAGGGTTGAAGCATGAACCCTATAAGTACACGATCATTCGTGCACAAAACTTTCTTCTCAAATAAATTTAGGGAAAAAGACAGTTACCTCCCCTGTAACTTAACTTATTAACAATTCATCCCTAATGGTTTTGAAAAAGATAGTTACCTCCCTTAAACAAACTATTAAAATCTAAATAGCCGTAATTTTTAAAGGTGTTAAAATTATATTTTTTGTGAATAATTCTACCTTCAAGTTTGTGAAACCAATATTATTGGGAAAGAAGAGAAAAACCCATATTTCACTCCAGTGGAGAAGATGATAAAATGAAAAAAAAATACTGAACAAGAACGAGATCTGAGATGCAAGATCAGAAACAAAAGAATTCCAATGGAACGAGATCTGTTAAAACAAAACAGAGACAGAGAACTCTGAAATTTTAAGAATCACAGCTGGAGAAGATAAATAATCATGGCCGGAGAAAAAATCTGAAATCCAAAAAAAGATTTCAAAGAGAAAAACTGATGATAATGCATTTTTGTGGAGTTTGAGAACCAAAATGATTGTAAGAAATATGTACCTCTGCAATGAGAAACAAAAGAGACCGTAGAATATCAACAGATAGAAAAACACAGACTCATGCTTAGTCGAACAAGAAATAGTGAAGCAAAACTTCGAGAGAACTCTCGAAAAATGAAATTGATAAGACTGGCTACATCATTTTATGCACCATCCATTGGAGATTACAAACACTGAATCAAAAGATTTCAAACCAGAGAAGAAGAAATGAAATTATGGCAAAAAAGCTTTAGAACCTGATTTCTTAAACATGTTTTCTTGATCTAAACAACTGTGAATGTGATGAACAAACTATGAAGCTTGATTCAAACTATGAAGCTTCATAGTCTTTTCTTCCAAGAAGCGATCAAATCCAAGCTCAAGAACGGAAACCCGGTCGCAGAGGGTTCGCAAACAGGAACTAGGGCCGGTGCAAGACTGTAATCTCTTGTAAGAGGAGGATGAGGGGGTTCTCCGGATCTGGATGAGATCAGTGATGAATTTGAAGAGCTCACATGTAGATGGGAGAGGAGGGAGAGGTCCAAGGGCAAAGGGTTTGGGGGTGAAAGAGACGATGAAAGATCAAAAACATCAATTCTTCAAAATCTATTCATCGTTGTCCAGGGCTAGTGGAGGGAGTAGATGGAATGGGGTTTTGGATGGATTTCTAATGTAAAAGGGAAGAAACGGAAGAGAGAGCAGATAGGAAGGGTTTTAGATGGATTTCTAATGCAGAAGGGAAAGGCGATACCGAAAAGCTGAGAGGCACTAGCGGTCAGCTAGAGGCAACTATGAATATGATGAACAAACTATGAAGCTTGATTCAAAACATGACAAAACTAACCATCTCCTAGGGTTTTTTTCTTCCACCGCCATCTTCTCCTTTACTCTTTTTTTCTTTTTTTTTTTAAGTCAGTCACCCTTGTAAAAGGTTAATTTGGTCATTAAAGAAATATTGGACTCCTACCGTTAGCATCTAATGAAATATTCTTAATGGCATAGATCTATTTAAATTTTAATAGTTTGTTTAAAGAAAATAAGTGTCTTTTTCAAAATTATTGAAAGTCAACTATCAATAAGACAAGTTACAAGGGAAGTAACTGTTTTTTTTTCTATAAATTTAAATTAAGAAAAAAAAAATAATAAGAAGAAGAAGAAGACACAAGTTGATCCATAACTGAGGAGATAAATAGTGTTATGGTCACATGGAAATTTGATTTTTCCGTATTCTATTCTCAAGAGGGAGGTCATAGGACTTTAGGATGGTTATCCTACGCACCCCAGCCACCGCATCTGTGATCATGGTCTGACATTCCATCAAATGTACAACGGGACCTACAAGAACATCAGGGCCACCGACACATTGTAAGATCACATATTCATGTCTTCTGTTCTTTGACAAGATCTTAATTCAAAAAAAAAAAAAAAATTGTGATCCCTGCACTTATCTATAGAAAGGATAGAAATGATATTATACATCTATTCAGTCCGTGGTTTATCAGCTGAAGCATGGTACACTCACCAAATATAAAATCATTCTCATAAAATTAGGAAAGAAAGATTCAAATCCGTGACCTCTTAAATGCCTGTATTCTATTTTGAATTTTTAAATTAAGTAGACAACTTGCTAGTTGTCTTCATCTTCTATTTGGGTCAGTCCCATAAATCTATTATTCTTTAAGTCTTAGTAGATAATGTATTCTTAATGTTCAAGTGACTGTGATCCAAATAGAGATTCTCTCTGCCTCTTTGTCTTTGGGGGTGTAAGATCTCATTGCACACAATTAAAAAAAATAAATTGAATTCAACTGTTTAAATTGAAATTGTAAAATTGATTATTAAATGGTTTGATTATTGTGTTAGAAATAAAACAGTTTAGTTAAATGATTATATTCTAATTTCAAGAATTAAACCGTTTAATCAACTATTTGGAATCGTTAAAACAAACTAAATCTTTACTTGAATCCCTTAATCTAAATATCTATATTCATGGAAATAAATTATATTTTAATATTTTTCACATGATATATTTTTAAATCATAAGTCCATTTTCATACATGATAAAATTTATTTTAATGATTTCTTTGGTTTTCCTTCTATTTTGTTCATAACTCTTTTCCTCTCCCTCCAAACAATGACACTTTTAAAAACTGAAAATTTGACATTGATTAATAATCGATTTTGGTAAACATTTTGAAATCATTTAATAAATAATTTGATTTTAATTTTACTTATTACACGTCGAATCGAAAAAGAAACCATAACATTAAACCAAAACCACTCATTTAACTCCCTTACACACAATAGAAAGTGACCAATCATTAAGACAAATTTAAAGTTACCTTTGATAATGTTGTTTTGAAGTATTTATATTTTCTTTTTGAAACAATATTTTGTTAAAATATAAAAAAATATTTATGTCCATGTGCCGACGTTTCTGGTGTTTTCTTAATATTCAAAAATTATTTTTCCTTAACATTACCAAATGGATTTTCTCCTGAATATATTTCTTTAATTGAAATAAAAATATAAAAAATATTTTTTTAAAAACATAAATATAACCTAACGTAACCTTCACAGCCCATGCTTCCACAAGCATCAAAGCTCTCTCTCCCTCCCTCTCTCCAATTAAGGATGGTCAATCATAATGATAGATCCAAGGCCCTATATTCTAGCGAGTTTATTGTAAAGTAAAGATAAAGCTTTGGTGGGTGGTCCATAAAATAATATAAACATGTTTGGCTGTCTGGAATTTGTTTAAAAGCAGACTCTGATTATGGATTAGATAATAACCAACCAACCCCCCCCCCCCGCCCCTTTTTTTATTTACTATGCTCAAGTGGCACTCATTTGTTGAAGCATTGGTGATTGCCGTATTCCAAGATAAAGCCATTATTTTCAACGTTTAAGTCCAGCATATAATCTATTGATTCCAGAAGATTCTCACGAGTTGCAATTCACTAATGGTTAAGGATGTTAAATAATTTATTATTGATAAAACGATAAAACGTTGTAGTGTGGTATATAGAATGATAAAATCGAAATCAAATCGATTAATTAAACGGTATCAAAATTGCTATTGAAATCGATTATTAGTCAATTTCAATTATCTGATTTATAAACAGTTTAACGCATTGGTTCCTCTAATCAGATTCTAAATGACTAGATTGTCATTAAACAGTAGAGTTGCCATTAGTCAATTTCCCCTAGTATTTGAAAAATAATTTTATCACATATTATAAGAGTTTAAGTAAAAATTGATTCTGTTCAAATTTTATCTGCATGTCGATTAAATGTCATCATAAGGATCAAGTCTTAAAATTATTCATAGATTCTAAGAGAATGACCATCTTTTTAAATTAATAGAGATTTGCAATCAAATTATTTTAAATCAAATGATATTCATATCCAAAAATTTTTGCTAAAAACTAAAACATCCAAGGTGGGCGGTTTGGAAACAAAAACATGGAGAGAGAGAGAGAGAGAGAGAGAGAGAGAGAGAGAGAGAGTGAGTGAATTTAGTTTAGGTTAAGTTCTCTTTGGTATAGTTTATATTTATGTTTATGAGTTATTTATAATAATCATTTATGAAAATAAATTATGAATCATAAATAATAACCATTTAATACCACAAAAAATAAGAAATAATAATAGATTATCACAATAATATTAAACACCCTTTAACTTATTTGTAGATTTTAGATTATATCAATTTATTTAAGTATAAATAAGTACCATAAATCATACCAAACAACTACATATGTTATAATGTATTATATAATTAATTCTATAATACATACCTAAGACAGTCTTAAGGTTTGGGGATTAATTAAGGTTAAGGATTAGGAATTTTTATAGCCAAGAATTTATCGGTTTACGCTTATAATCAGGTTAAATGGTAAATGGTAAATAGTGTGAAAATCTAAACAAAAAACTAAACTATTTACTAAATGGTTTGTTGGTTCCGATATAAACAGTTCAGGGTGGTTTCGGTAAACGGTTTCAGTGCATTTCTTGCACCCTTACTTAGTACTCACAAGTCTCATGATAGCTCGTGACAAGTGCATAGTTCATCTATGCTAGAGTGGTTTTCGGTAAACTCTTTCCATATAAATGTCCTCTTATGTATTATTGTAAGGAAAAGATGGGTCTCATTCAAGTAACTAATAGGTCTCAATAAGGGTATCAACGGGTCGGTTCGGACCGGTTTTGGTTCGGACTGAATCGGTGTCGGGTTTTATAAGTCCAGTCCAAAACATGTCCATTAGTGTTCGGGTTGCGCTTGACACAATAACTAACGGGCTGGTCCGGTGTCGATTTGTTATCGGACAGGGCTTATTGAGGTGATTTCGGACTGATTCGGTCCAGACCAAGCTTATCAAGCTTATTGGGTCAATTTTATATATAAGATATATAACATATTTTATTATTTCTATCAATAAAAATAACATCATTCCTTCTATATGTATGTAATTCAATAAATTGTAACAATTAACATACTTTTTTCAACTATAGATTCATATAATCTTTCGGATCAAGAAGTGAACTATAACAATGTAATATAATCCATCAAAATTTAAAACTATAAAAATTAAGAAATTGGGCCCGGATGAACCTTATCGATGTTCGGGCTAATTCGGGTTTCTTAATGGGTCGGTCCGGTCTGGTTTCGGTCTGGGTTGAAATAGTGTCGGGCTTTACAAGCCGAGACCGAAATCTGTTCATTAGGGTTCGGTCCGGACTGGGTTCGGGTTATTTAGGGCCGGCTCGGTCCGTGCTACCGGGCCGGGCCCATTTTTGACACCCTTAGGTCTCATCCAAGTAGGTGATAACTATTCTTGTCGCAGGAGCTCAATCTTATCAAATCTGATAACACTATCTCTGAAATACCCAAACTATCTTTTATATTGTGGTTTAGGATGATAACTAATCTTGTTGCAGAGTTTGATCTTACCATTTACCAAATCTAATAACCGCTCCCCTATAAATTACAAAACTACTTTTTATATCGTGGTTTCTGGCTCAATGAACATGCCTTGGTCAATGACATTTAGCTGAACCCATTATTGTATGCTACACTACGGTGAGCAAGACAGATATCATACCCTATCCGAGAGAGCTCCATCAGTCCATTGGTAATTCAAGGAGAATTTTTGGGTTCAAATTCACTCCTATCGATAGAAGGACTCCAGCCATGATCCAACGACTGGACTTCACTTCATGAAAACACTAATAGTACATCGGTTTGAACATCGGGTGAACTTCAGCCGCTGGATGATCAGAGCGAATGATACTGGACAACAGGAGAAGATCTTTTTCCTAAATTTCTTCTTATAAACTATACTCAAAACTTTCCATTTTGAATTGAGCATTTTCTTTACCAAAAAAGAAAAGAAAAAAAAAAGAGCATTTCAGACATTCTTTTATTAGATGAAATTTTAATGAAATCTTTATTCACGTGTGATTTAAGGGAAATCAATAGGTCTCATTCAAGTAGGTGATAACTATTCTTGTCTTAGGGAGCTTAATCTTATCAAATCTGATAACACCTTCCCCGAAATATTAAAACTATATTTTATTGTGGTTTATGACTATAACTAATTTTGTCGCAGAGTTTGATCTTACCATTTATCAAATTTTATAACCGTTCTCTTATAAATTTCAAAACTACCTTTTATATTATAGTTTCTGGGTCAAAAAACGTGCCAGTCAATGACATTTAGCTGAACCCATTATTGAATGCTATACCACGGTGAGTCAGACAGATCTCATCCCCTATCCGAGAGAGCTCCATTAGTCCATTGGTAATTCAAGAAGAATTTTTGGGTTTAGATTCACTACGATCAGTAGAAGGACTCCAGCCATGATCCAATGGCTGGACATCACTTCATGAGCACACCAATACCACATCGGTTTGAATGTCCGATGAACTTAAACTGTTCGATGATCTGAGCTAAGGATACTGGACAACAAGAGAAGATCTTTTCCTCAAATTTCTTCTTAAAAACTATACTCAAATTTTTCTATTTTGAATTGAGCATTTCAGACATTCTTTTATTAGATGAAATTTTAATGAAATCTTTTTTCACCATGTCATAAAGGGTATATCCGTTGTACAGTAAGATCTGTATTCGCATCTGTTTCCGTAGGATTGAGATCCACATCAGTGAGGCCAATCCGGTAGTGAGATCCCATCCACTACTTTTACATCTCTAATTTTTTAATAAATAAATCCGTAAGTGAAGGGAACTACGCACTACACAAATTCCCAACGTACATGATAGGAATACTAAAATCGTTTAGGGAAAGACAGAGAGACCGAAGGACTCCCAGTCCTGGTTACCGTCACTTCGACAGATACGCTTATAAATAGAAGGCGAGAAAAAACCGTCTCTTCGCGACGGGCCAGCATAGAAGATAGACTCATAGAACGAAGAAGAAGGAGAAGGATCGCGAAGACTACATTCGCTGTTTCTCTGCTAGGGAATTTAGCGAATCCTGAATTCCCTCGTTTTCAGAGGTTCGTTCTTCTTTGCAATACGTATCTCTTTTTAGCGACATTTGTTTTCCTTCTTCGTCTTTCCGTAAGTTCAGAAATCGGATCTTAGTTCTGAATCCCACGGATTTCGAAGATTTTCTTTCTTTGTTCATTAAATAACAAACCTCCAGATCGGAATTCGCATTCTGGAGATTTCTCGTTCATCGGACCAGCGTTAATGGTCTGTCTTCAGCTCTTAATTTATGCGGTAGATCCTTTCTTTCCATAAGAACTTAATCCTTCTCGTTGTTTTAGAAAAGTCTCTATTTCTGTGTCATGAATCCTATTCACTGATGCTGATCCAAAGTTGTTGATCTTACGAAGCTTCAAATCAAGACAATTCTGGACCTGACCTGCAGAGACTGCACCCCTAGTCAAAACAGGTATGGCATATTTTGCGGTTTTTTTTTTTTTTTTTTTTTTCCGATTCCAGTACGGATACATTCGATTTCTCGTACCTAGCATCCAATTTTTCTGCCATCTTTGAGTTCTCTCACTGTACTTGCTTTAGACAAATAATTTGGCTATTGAATGGACTTTTGGGCGCTAAAAGGAGATTTTGGTCTTCAGGAGTCAGGCCGACCGTGCTCTTCAGTTCTTAGTTTTGTTTACGTTTGTTAGATCTTAATCTTCCTTCCTCTAAGGAAGGAGTGAGATTCTACTAGAAGACATTTGAACTTTGGGATTTTTTGCAGGCAGGGAAAAGGCTTTTAATTTGGAGCGGAAGTAAAATGGAAAATTCAGTTTTGGAGCAGAGTTTCTGCGAGACCGACGACGAAGACGTTGAAAAGGCATATGAGAAAGGGGGAGATGGTGGTAACGATTCCGACTATTCAGATGTTTCATCCGTCGGAAGCCGCCTGCAGAACCAGCCTAGTTCTTATAACACTTCATGGCCACAAAGTTACAGGTACGTAAATATTGCATAGCTTCTCTCTCTGTTTTGTGTTATGCTCTGGTTCATTGTCTTCCTCTGTTTCATGAATCTACGAAGCTACCAGTTTAAGGTTTTATCTTGTTCGGATCACCTTCACGTATGTAACGTACTCTCATTAAGAGTACACATACGTATGGGTAAACTGAATCCGATCGATAGATGCGTTTGGGACGAAGACAGTATGTGAAGCCTGCCCAAGTTCAAATATCTCAGACTTTCAGACTCGCAGGTGCTAGCAGCAACCAATGGCTATGAACTTCCGATAAAAAAAATTAATAAAATAATAAAGAATGGTATTTGTTTCCGCCTCAGCCGAAACCTATACGGATCCACCGATACGGCCGATCTGATAAATATTTATTATCGGGCTTCATCTAATTGCAGTAGTTTGTAGAATCGAGATCCCCGCTCCCATAAGTGTACACGTCTAGCATTTAATACTTTTTTTTTTCTTTTTTTTTCAAAATGCTTTTTACTAAATGCTAATTGACTCACGAAAAGTGAAGAAGTTTCTAGGGTTCTGACCTTGCTTCACCAGAATATAAATTCTGAAAACATGAAAACATCCAACCTGGCTGACCTTTTTTCCTTGGGGCTCTCAGCTTGTTTCACTAGGAATATAAATTCTGAAAACGTCCAACCTGGCTTGTCTTTTTCCTTCCAAATGGAGACCTGAGTACCTGGGAAAGAAATCGTCTCCCGCCTGGCTTTATGCGGGAGACACGACTGCTTTATGCGGATGAACAATACGGGGCGGGTATCAGATCCGACGTTGAATAATTATTTGGTGTATAATGTTATAATTAAATTGAGTTGCATCGTATCAAATATTTCTTTTTTGAATCTGAAATATTCGCATCTCAGTCTGAGTTTTCAACCTAGCACGTTTCAGAGAGGGAGAGAGAGTGGTGGAGGAAAAAAAAAGTTGAGAGAGAGAGAGAGATAGCGACAGAGGATAAAGGAGATCGAGGAAGAGGAAATCGGTTCAGAGGGTTTGCTTTGGGTTCCAAATGAGGAAGGAGAAACTTGTGAAATTAGGATTTTCTCCATTACAGATACGAAGATCTTCATACTGATGTGATTAGACTCAGAGTCAATGAGATTCAGAAAGTATAAATCACTTAAAACACAATTCCCATTAAAATCTTGTTTAGCTTCGCTGAAAGCTTCTACTACATTCTCTCTCAAATCAATTAAAATTGGTTCTTATTTTTTTATTCTAGATTGTGGGTACTTCCGTTAACTTCAGGAAGAAGAAACGCCATCAGTTTTTGGCTTCAGATGAAGAAGAATCTTACAATAGCAGCAGTAGCCATGGAAATGAGAGAAAAAAGTTTAGAGCTTCACTCCTTCAACGCCGCCACCAACTACAGAGTTGTCGAGATTTTCAGATTCAAAAAACAGGTTTGACAGGATGCAACTCAAACTAGATATAACATTATGGTCCAACTTGATTTATGACCGTCTGATCTTGGGAACACCACGTGTTGCGTATAGAGATGAAGCAGCTGTGTCTCCCGCATAAAGCCAGGAAGGAGACGATTTCTTTCCGAGTACCTAACTACTGTAGACTGTACCAATAATTTGCTCTACTTGTCATGCTACAAGACCGTCTAAGTTATGAGTATAGAAATGAATGCAAGAGCTCTTAGGTTATGTTTGGATAAATTGGATTTTAAGAAGAAAAAAAATACGATAGCAAGACAACATATGTGAAGAATAACTCGTCTCCATGTTCAGGGAAAGATCTGGAGACTGTTCTACTTCTAAGGGTTTGTTTAATAAAACTTATGTTATGGATTCTTTCCTTTTAGTTTGGAGCAGTACTTCTGTTCTAGACTAGTCCAGGATTATTTAAGAGTAAAAACATGTTTGATAAATACACTATCCCTCCAATCAAAGTCTAGAAAACTGATGGATGGTAGTGACGGGTGGGAGTGGGGGTCCGTGGGTGGTGGCGGTGGTGGGCTGTGATGGGTGGTGGTGGTGGTGGTGGTGGTGGGTGATGGTGGTGGAGGGTGATGGCGATGGTAGTGGTGGTGGCGGTGGTTGGTGGGCACAGTGGCAGCGGCGATCGAGCCTTTGTTTTGTAAAGAAGAGAGGAGTGAGAGAGGAGAGCTTCTATTTTACTTTCTTTCTTCTCCCAAAAATTGCTCCAATACAAAGAAGCTTGTTTTTATAACTCCGAAAATTTGGATTTTGAAGTCAGTTTGAATCTGGTTCACTGAATGGGATATTGAATCCAACTTATCAAATGCGATTCTACTCCAAAATGATTTCCTGAGAGTTAGAATCCATAGAATACAAAATCTAAAGTTTTATCAAACAGACCCTAAAATGTTACATTCTTGTGTTCTTCAAAGAAAAGTATTAGTCAAATAGAGAGCTCACCCATGGGATAAATCATAGCTCCATACCTGACCCACAAAATTCACAAAATTGATGCCTCTCGTCACAAGCCTTTACCTATAGATTGGATGACTCAAAATTGTTTCCCCAATTCTTCCAAACACATATGTCTGAATCTTACTTGGATTTTAGGATTTTCAGATCATTGGATGGGAATGGAGCCATCGAAGGATCGGATTGTAGTTAGTATAAATTCAATTGACAAAGACATTATAAGTGGCGTAGTACCAGATCATATTTGAGTTGAAATATCAGAGAGAAACGCGCCAACCTTTGTTTCTGGTTGAAAATAGATGGAATGTAGCACATCAAGAGAGATAAATTTTACAATTGGCACAATGAACCTAGCCACATTAATTAAGATGAAATTGAAGATATCAAATTCTTTCCTTGCACATATTCTATGCTCAGAAAACTTCTTAGTTGACTATAATTGTTCTTTTCATTGTTGCTTTTAATTTCTTGCCATTGATACTTCCATATTTATTAACATTCTTTTCCATTGATTTGTCAGACAATCCATCGATCTGTACAGTAGCATACCATCTCCGAATATTGGGTTTCTGGGCACTCCTACATTATCAAGATTAAGCAGCTCTTTCCTTTTGTCATCCCTAACAAGGAGACACACTCCTGAAGTTCTATCTTCAGTAGTCAAGCCTTTGTTAGATGAGAAGCAACAGGAGCAGCAACAACACCAACGCCGGAGTTCTCATGCTTTGCTTCCTCCTATTCCCTCAAAGAGGGCTTCATCTAAAATAGTACCCTCAGGCCACAAATCGTCCCAGGTCTCACTTGAACAACCGTTCCCTCGACAATGCTCTTACGGACAAGCTGTGCTGAATGGTAAGCTATAATATTAAACTTCACAGTGTATCATTTTGGCTGCTTTTGGTTGTCACTGGTTGAATGTGGTCTCCCCTACATCCCAAAACAACCAGTCACCATGGTCTTTTAACTAAATCTACTTTTTCGGACTTTAGAGCATACTGTAAGGGTTTAAATGATCTAGCGATCATAACCTGTCATCCCTCCGGCTTAAATACCAAAATATCCTTTCTCTGTATTGACATTCCATGTTGGCCCAACGGCACCCACGAAAGAAAATCCATATCCGTGCCGATTTCTAAATGATTTGACCCGGTAAACGCTGTGGAGTGTGGACACAAAAATAGCTCGTCAGTAAAGCTCTTTGTGATGTCCTATCAGTCAGTTGCTTGCTTAATCCAGTTGTTGAAGTATTCGTTCTCATGGTCGGTTGAGTTCTTTCCATTCAATATCCCATTCCCGGTCGCATCTGTTCTATTCAGCCAATCCCTTGCCGCTTGCTTCATCCCGCCCTGCCCGGTCATCGGTCGTACCGGCCAGTGTCATATAGTAATGAGTGATTACAATGTTTCGAATAGTAAAGCAAATGACTAGGTGGCAACCTAACGCAGCCTTTAATATTTTAGCAACGCACGCTAGGAGTCAAATTCAATAATAAGAATGATAATGAACAGCTAAAACTTTTTTTTTTTGGTAAAATGAAAAGCTTAAACTATGGGAAAATATTAGGAAATTTTCAATGTTTTCCTTAAAAATATACTTATAATTAAATATTGATACTGCCCTATAAATACTTCTGCACAATTGTGTCTAAATACTTAGACTTGGGTCTGTCAGAATGTAAGCAGATTCTCAATTCTGAATCCTAATTCTAAGAATTAACGTTCATAATTGAATCCAAATATATGTCACAATCAAATTTTAGAATTAGGATTAAAACCTAATGTGCACTAAGTGTATGCTTTAGCAAAGAAGGATTTTCTCTGATTTTACTTTCCCTTTTATTTTTCTACTTTTCCTATTTAACTTTAGGTAAAATCGTGAAAAATATAAAATTTAATTAAAAATGTAAGTTGGAGTATTTTGAGTCCGGAATCAGGATAAATTCCCCTCCCCTCCCCACCCCGCCAAATATGCCTCGAGTGGTCCTAAATTCCTACCTACCGGCTAGCTTCTCATGCCAGCATCATGCCTAAAAGGCAATCTTGTCGTCCGTTGGTAATTTTTAGCAGTTTTTTAGTACGCCTCCGGCGTTTTTCGCTATGGGGGAAGAAGTCCATGTTTAATAATGAGCTTTTGACAGATAGGCTAGATTGGGCCTCTAATTTTCTGCATGATGGACTGAAGTCAGCCCACGTTTCCAAGAAGTAAAAAAAAAAATTTCTTGGTTTTTTTTTTGTTTTTGGTTGGGTTTCGGGATTGTTTGGGGAGTAAAAGATGAAAAAAGATTCTATTTTGTGAGGTTAAAATGGCAATAAGGATCTTAGCCATTCAAACTACATCAGGATACATCCAATACACTTTGAGTAGTCAATAAAGACATCTCGATGCACTTTGAGTGACCAATAAAGACATCTCGATATATTTTGAGTGACTAGAATCCTTACCACTTTGGCCTCAATACAGAGATTCCAATCCATAAAAGATGAGCGTATTTTCTTTTATTTTGTTCATATATAGCTACTTGTGCTTATCTATTGCATGTAAATATCACTGTTCATAGGTCCTAATGTCATTTGCTTCTGTTTTTTTTTTTTTTTGGGTGAGAACAAATCTCCATTTGTTTCTGCCTACTGACACTGTCGGATGTAATGCAGGCATCAACTGTCTGTGTGGGGTTGGAATCCTGTCTACTCCCTATGCAGCGAAGGAAGGTGGTTGGATGGGCTTGTCCATACTATTTCTCTTTGCGTTGCTCTCTTGGTACACTGGAGTTCTCTTGCGCTCCTGCTTAGACAGCGAACCTGGGCTCGAGACTTACCCAGACATTGGCCAGGCCGCTTTTGGCACCGTGGGTCGTTTGGCGATATCTGTAAGTCATTGGACAACTGCCTTTGCATTTTTATTAGGCCGACTTCAGTGCTCCCACTCTAGTTGAATCAGACCTTTATTTATTTAATTGCCCCCTTTTTTACTTTTTTTGTTCAAGTTTGGGAGGCGATTGATTTTAAGTCCAATATGGCATCACCATATCTAAGAATAATATGCTTTTTAAAATTAAGGAGCTTTTGTTTTTCCCCATAGTGGATGCTCCCCAAAAACGAATTCACACAAAAATGGAAAAAAAAAAAAAATACACAATGAGCCATATAATGGAAATAAACCAACTAACTTGAAAGTGGAGGCATGAGAAATATTTCCGCTTGTGTTTGAAAAAAAAAACAATTTTCAGTGAAACATTTGAACGGTGGATATGGGTACTAAATTTAACATGTGGCTAAATTTGTTCGTTATACTTTACTGGTCTGAAACTCTGAATAGCATTTTTTGGGTATATATATATATATATATATATATGGATGGGAGGGGGTTGTTTGCTAAAAATCTTCTTTTTTCGTGAAATAATTACTATTAAGATATAATGGGTTACTCTTTTGGTTGCTAAAAATCTTCTTGTTTTGGATGCAGATAATTCTCTACATCGAACTCTATGTAAGTATACTGAACTCTATATTTTTTTTCTCGGTTTAATTTTGTGGAACTGCAATCGAAGTGTCTCTCATTCACTTCATAGCTAGGAAAATGATTCAGGAAGCACCTAATGTGCTCTGGCACTGCAACTTTTAGCCTGGAAGTCATCCATCACCAATTTTCTCAGTGCATTTCAGTACATTCTAATCTGGTAGTAGATGTATGTTGACTCATAATTTTTGTATCATTTCTCCACATCTCATGAAGTGAACACATCCAGATTTAGAAATTATATGCAACTGCACAAGAATGTAAAGATGTAATGGGATGTGAAACAACTGCTTACTACTTGAATTTTATTATGGTTTTGGTGTCAACAGGTGAACTTTCAAATGACAATGAAATCTGTACTTCTTAGCTTGATATGGATGATTGATCAGCTTTGTTTGATAGCCTCTATGCTACATTTATATTATAGAAGAAAGGAGCGTCATCTCTGATGCTCCCTTCCTCTCCGCAATTAAATTTTCTTCTCTTTGATTTTTCTTTTTCTGGCATTTCTTCATCATCTTTTGTCTCCAATCTAACTTTCAGCATTTAACATAAAATTGTTTCTCATTGCAGGCTTGTTGTGTAGAGTATATAATTTTGGAGAGCGATAACTTGTCATCGTTGTTCCCAAATGCACATTTAAGCATAGGTGGCTTTATGATGGATTCCCACCATCTTTTTGCATTGATGGCGACCCTTGCTGTTCTTCCTACTGTGTGGCTTCGGAACCTTAGTGTTCTCAGTTACATTTCAGGTCAGTAGCAATTGTAGTCAAAATTCGTAATCTTAGCTTCAGCATATAGGTGAATTTATTATGCCTTCACAAGTAACCATCAATTAGATTAATATTCTTTAGTCATAACTTATGGTGGAATTTATGTTTTAACTGTTGAAAAATCAATTTCTGAGTCTTGCAACTAACATAAATCTTCTCCTTTATAAAAAGCAGGTTCTTAAAATTCATTTTACCACTTTTTATGTTAAACAAGATTCATTTTACTATCGTAACCAACATGAGGAAATTGAGTGAATCTTAATATAGCATTTCGTAGACATACATATCTACTGAAGTATTATTGAATCCAGCTTTGTTTAGGAAAAGCTCTAGACAGATTATCAAGCCGATATACTATATGTCTCCGACCTTCTTCACCTCATTCCAGTAGGTGCAAATTGATTCCTTCTAAAAGCTCATACTTTTTGTGCTACCAGAATTGAGGAATCGTAAGTGATTAAATGTACTCAAAAGTGCACAATCCTTATATGAAAAGCATCTGTCATACAGATGATCTGGAGATTTCATTTAATTAAGTCTGATCAAAGAGTTTCATAGGGTCCCCCTGGAAAAAAAAATTTGTGAGTAGATAGGCCCTAAGGAGAGTTGATTCATGAGTTTTTTGAAGTGTTTGTTTTTATCAACTGAGCTAACCCCTTGGGGTAGAAAAAGTTAGTATGTCAATTAATCTAAATTAATTTTATATTCTTTGGACAATTGAGAAGTTCTCTAAAATTTTTCAGAAAGTAGCTTTTAGCTCAGATGACAGAAAATTATTCAATCATGCTGACTTTGATCTAGCATATCTTCTACAAAGGGCCCATGGTGCCAATTCACTGTGCACATGAAATGTATCAATTTTCGGGCTTAAGAACCGTGGTCTAACTTAAAATTAGTAAGTTGTGACTCAAGGCCTTTGGATATCACTTACTCGTGTTCTCTGTCATTGCAGCTGGAGGAGTCGTTGCGTCTGTATTGGTCGTTTTTTGCTTGTTCTGGGTGGGACTGGTGGATCAAGTCGGCTTTCAGAACAAAGGGACCACACTAAATCTGTCAACCCTTCCTGTTGCAATTGGCCTTTATGGTTATTGCTACTCAGGACATGCTGTCTTCCCAAATATTTATACTTCAATGGCAAAACCAAGCCAATTCCCATCTGTTCTCCTAATGACGTAAGCTTACTGCTTTTAGTAATTTCATGTAACATTGAAGTTTGAAACTAGGTAAGCATTATTGAGCAAAAGTTATTGTCTGCTCTGAAATGCCACCACCATAGTGTCCCAATATAGGGGTACTATTCAGGTTTGTAGAAATATTTCAATTACAACTGGTTGATATTTGAGTTAGACATCCCTATTCTCTTTACTGAAACTATCCCTTATAGGGTAAGCATTGATAGTTTGGCATACTTTATTAGGTTCGATTTATAATTCTCTCTTCATTCCTTTCCATTCTTCTAAATGCCTTGCAGTTTTGGTCTTTGCACATTGTTGTATGCTGGAGTAGCTTGGATGGGATACACGATGTTTGGGGAGTCAACGCAGACTCAATTCACTCTTAACATGCCCAAAGATTTAGTTGCAACAAAGATTGCTGTTTGGACTACGGTATACCCATCAGCTTCTTGGTATTATTTTTCTTTCCTTTTATGAATAGGTGAAGAGTTATACAATAGATCTGAAGACAATGCTGGGGCTGGAGTAATTTCTCCATTGATCCCTGGAAGAGTGTTTAGATACACGATCTTAATTTTGTAACATGACATTTGTCATGGAACAAGTACTGTTGGCTTGCTGACTTGTAGGGTTTCTTGTTGGTCTAGTAAAAGAGTACTGGAATTAAGTCTGATGTTATATTACTGTGTGTGTATGGAAAGGAAATTTTTTGCTTTCCCTTGCCCATGCTGTTTAACGCAGAGATTGGGTTGTAGCCATGGTACCAAACAAGACATAAAGAATAAAAGCAATCTGCTCTTTATTTCTTCGGGTTTTGGAGGGTGGTTGATTGAATACTGGATCATGTGTCCAACACAGATTTCTCAGGCTCATTAGTCAATACAAGGCATGCCCCCATTCAGAATTCCTGTTTCATAAATTGGCTATTGTATCTATATACAGAGTCAATCAACATCAATTCACTTAAATCATGATATTGATTCATTAAGTTGAGGAAGTCCATCAGCCAAGTTAACAATAACAATGCTACAGAGACCACTCTCATCTAGGAACTGCCTACTGTTTACAATGCATTCGGACTAGGTGTAATCATAGAGAAGCCATTGGACAGATTCAATCCTTAATATTGTAGGTCAAGAGCCAGTCAATTAGCAATCGCAGTCTCCCAAGCATTTCTCCAGTTCACAATGTTAATTTGCTACTTTCATCAACAATAGTCATAGTATTAATAGATACTAGACTATTTTGTCCATAACTATGCTAAAGAAGTCCAAAAACTTGATTTGCTTGGTTCACATTTCAGAAAACAATTCGCAGTGAATTGATAATCAGTCTGAGTGAATCGGTTGATGATTTATCTGACAATTGTAACTACTTTTCACCATGTTTTGAACATCACCAGAGCTATTATGTCAAAGAAACTAATCATTTTTTTCTCTTTGATGGTTAAACTTGTTGCCGTTCAAGGTTGTAACCAACCACACCTAAGTTTTATGAAGATTAAGGAGGAAAACTTAATTGAAATTATTGTTTTCTGTGTTCAATTATTAAACTTGAATATTGACGCACAAATTTTCTTTTGGAATTTTTTTCCTTTGCAGGTGGTTAATCCATTCACTAAATATCCTTTTTCTCTGAAATTATCAGATAATTTATTGTGATAGTTCTGACAGTTGGCATTGGCAAAGTCAAAATTTCTCCTCAGATTTCATCAGGGATTAAAAAAAACTCTTATTCTTCTAAGTTCAAACAGGCCTCTTCTGTTGGTGTTAAAAAGAGAGTTTTATGGGCAGGGGATCTCCGTGCTGACTGTGTGTAATGACATATTGACATCCACACACCGAAGCAATAGGAGTATAGAAGGGGACACTTTGCTGCAAAATATACAACGAAACCCATATGTCAGGGAAGAGAGAGAGTGTAAGAAAGCCATTTAAAGTCTTTCCCTTGTTTTTTATTATTTTTTCCTTAACTGGGATTCACGTATGCATTAACCATGACCCCGGTGGCAATGAGTTTGGAGGAATTGATACCATCTGGCAATCGCAAATCTTACATGTACTCTATCCTCATCAGGACAACTTTGGTAATCTCTACCTTGCTTGTGGGTCTCGCAATCCCTTTCTTCGGTAAGTTTCTCTCAGTTTCTCCTCATGAGTTAGTAATTAGAATTTTGGAAACTCTAATATCATCGTCCACCGAAAACTATACGCTTCATTGATGTACCTTCATTCAGTGCGTATTTTATATTGAAGTAGGAGATAACTGTTATATAGCACTCGTGGATAGCAAGTCTAGACCACCCTTGGGTCAGGCTGACACCCTTTTAAATTTTGGTTTTTATTTGGCAACTTGAAATTTATTTTTTTGGTGGTGGGGAGAAGGGGGAGAGAGTACCATGTTGGCAATGAAATTGCTTGCAGAGTAATGGCTGAGTTTTGTCCAAACTGTAATTTTTCTTCTGAATTGTACCTGAATCGAAACTCCCCTGTTAAATGACTGTCTTTGCAGTCATTTTTGGCATCCATTTTAGATTTTTAGCAGGATAAGTGTGCTCCTTTTAATGTGCTCAAAATGTTTTTTCAAACTTTCATGACAAGTGAATATTTCATCAATTTGCAATTAATTCCTTCTTTATCATCTTCAGGTCTCGTGATGGCACTGATTGGATCTTTGCTTACCATGCTTGTGGTGAGTTTTCTTTTGTTTCCATACAAATTTCTTGTTCCAGTGGTTTTCAACATTTTCTCCGGCATAACTCGATGGTCATTGCTATTGTGTTGGATAATCAGTTTACGTAAATATTTCTTTGGCAGACTTTGATACTTCCTTGCGCTTGCTTTTTGAGCATCTTGAGGGGAAAAGTGACCCGGCTGCAGGTACAATCCTATCCGCTTTCCAAATTTAATTTACCTTTTGATCTTCACATTATTGGGAAAATATCTAAAACCCATCAATAAAAGGTAAAAATTTATCGGTAATGTTTTAATTGTTAAAATTCTTAAAACCACATAGGTAATTCAAAAGTAAGGTTCCAAATTCAGGTATCTGACACTGACACAGTATTAGATGTCTCTAAAATCAGATTAGTGTACAGATCCAATAGGAAACTAACACGTGACCGATACTATATATATAGAACAAAGATCATATCAGAACCGGTCAGATCTAAAATCAATAAGGATCAATCATTCCAACACCCATTACCTGAACCACTCTCACAAGTGAAATGTTGGAAATAATTTTCAAAATTCTAACTCCAATGTGTTGTTATAATCTTTTACCAAAAAAAATGTGTTGTTATAATCATTTGGTTAGTATACCATGGTATGCCAACAAAAATGATTAGGGTAGTGGGAGAGACTATGTATAGTATTCTATTGCTTGGGTAGTAGGCAGCCTCCCAAAAAGAAACACATTATTAATTTTTATTAAGTTTTTTTTAATTTTTTTTATTGTTGTATCCAGTCAAAAAAGAGAGCAGGATGAAAATGGAACGATATTTTTTTTATTTTTTGGCAGAAGAATTTTTTTTGGAACGATTCAATCCCCTGTTTGTCGCATCATCCAGAGTGCCTCCCTCATGGATTTTAAAATCTATTTTATTGGGTCTTTATCTCACTGTACTAAAATAACCATTCTATTTTCTCCTAGCGGCTGAAAATTACTTCTTTATCATTCTGTGTAGGTATTATTATGCACTTTGGTTATTGCAATTGGTGCTGTGTCATCTGTCTTTGGAACCGTCTCAGCCGTTTCAAAAATTATAGAGAGTTTGAGGTAAAGTAACAGAGATCCTCGGACAAGAAGAAATCACTCGGATTATGTATACGTAATATAATTCTGTTCAAGTTTTCATTTTGCTGTGTATTTTGGGAGGTGAGGAATTTTTTTTTTTTTTTTTAATTCAAGGCTTTGAAATTAGGTTATTTAGAGAGTTTTTATAATCATTTGAACAGAGATTTTGGCATTGGAGTCTATTAATTGGTTTAGGGGCCTCATTAGTCCAAGTAATAACAGTTGTTGTCTTTTTCATTGTCATTGTTTGTTCTATCTCACATAAGGCTGAAATTTAGTGTATAAATATGCCTCAAGGTCATCATTTTAAGTTTCAGTTTAAGTAGAATTTTGCCAAAAATAAAATAAACCTTTAAAAATTTAAGATCATAAGATGGTGCATGAATGATTCAGAGGGAGCGTAGACATAGATGAAAAGAATATGATTGAATTTTCTTTGGAATTTAATATGTTGCCAATTCGTATTTTTCCTAATCACTCAACGATCAAAATTAACGCACTATCCCATCCCATCACCTAAGTTTGCCACCCAAGTATCTCTAGGCAACCAAAGCCGGAAAAATCATATAACCTCTGAAAGAAAGAATCCTTTCCTTCATGGTCAACCATTTTAATATAGCAAGTTGATCTCCCTAGTGTGGGATGCATGGGAATACTTCTACTGCATTTGCAATATATGAAATTTGACCTTATTGGCAATAAACATTTGGCAAGGACTTTCCCATAATGTCATTATGTGGGAAATCTCCAACCCTACACTAATGGATTGTAGGAAATGGTATCATCATTGGGAGGCCTATATGGTCTGAGGAGAGAGAAAAGAAATCCCCACATTAATGTTGTGGGAATCTTTTTCTTAAGTTTTTTTTTTTTTTTTTTTGTATATTAATTAGTCAAGAATTATTATTGACCAAACTCATGGATTGATAGATAATCGCATCCAAGGTACAAAAAGAATAGAATAACTAGGGCCATAAATTGTAAAGAACCAATTTAGGTTTCTCCTTTGTTTCCATTGTTTTTGTTGATGCCAGTCTATTCGGTAAAAATAAAAATTCATAAGATTAAATAATGTTTTCATGAAAGTAGGTTTATTGGCAAACATGTGAAAAGAAACCCAACCATGCCATTTGCTTTGAAGCAAAATAAAAAAAATTTGCTTTTTTGTTTGTGTTCCTTCTTTGTCAGGTAGTCTATTTTGTTTTCGTTCCAAGTTAATAAATTATCTATTAACTCTAAAAGTATATATTTTATATAAAATACATACATATACCGCACATACATAACCAACCTCATTTAGTTGGATATGATTTTATTATTGTTATTATTTATTTAAAATTTATTCACACAAGAATTATTCTTTTCGGTTTCAATCTGACTAAGCTGATCATTACAAAGTGGATGAGGTAGGAAAACCACAAAGCAAATAATTTGTTATTAGGCTTCTGTTTAGATGTACATGAACCTATCAAATAAGACATTGTGAAGTAACCCACCTATGTATAAATTATGATAATAATATAAGTTTAAATAACCAGTGACATTAGTTAAGGGTACAAGGGCTCCACAATCCACATAAACAAAACACAATTGTGGTTGTTAATATGGACAATTTATTAGTATAAAGGAGATATAATAAATTGATTAGATTCGTCGGCTGTTTTTTTTTATAAAAAAAAAAAAAAGAAAAAAAAAACTTCAAATTTCAATATTCAAAATCCAAAAAAAAAAAAAAAAAAAAACCTATGATGATTAGAAATAGAATAATAAAAGAAATCAAATACAAATCTATACATAAAATGGCACATTGAATTTAAAATTTTTGCTCTAACTAAAGCTGATGCATCTACGAAATTGACAACCTATTTTATTCGAAACATGGGACTAGGAAAGTCCAATAGTTTGTCATACCAATGTTCGAAGGCTTATTTATTATTAATCCTGTTTTTATATTCAATAAAAAGCCACCGATATCCCTTATTTAAGGCTTTTTTTTTTATAGAGAAAGCTCCAGGGAGGGTTGTAATTATCCATTATTTAATCCTTGGTTTGTTAAAAGAAGCTCCCATCATCGTTTAAGGGTGTGGGACCTATATTTGAAGTGTGTGACACATTGGATATAGACGTGTGATGGAGATGTGGGAAAGATATCTATGTGTGGAGAAGATGACTCTATATTCACGTTCTTAACTTGGAGATATTACGATCGTGGTTATAAATTCAGGTATCCGATACGGTTTTGATGGTTTTCTAAATTCAATCAGTATCCGGCTAATTCAATTGGAAAAAAACTTTATTGGAATCAGCCACATAGCATGAAACTTATAAAAAATAATTTTAATTAAATAAATTAAATATTATTTTTATATTCCTAATAATTGTCGATGGTCGTAATGTGCCAATCCTATCGGTTGGAATTGACACATGGTATGGAATATTAAAAAAATAAAATGAAGGTTATTAGATCAGATTGGTCGATCCAGGACAGTAATTGTTGGACCAATCAAAATTGATTTCTAATGGTGATCAGTCATGTTCAAAACCTATACGAATTGATCATTCTGACTAGTCTGATACTAATTACTTGAACTAGAATTACAAATTTAGTCCTTTCGATCCAAACCCGTCTTAAACCCAGACAGCGCCTGGACTAAGATACCTGGTCCAATCAATAAAAAAAAAATAGATTGGGAAAGGAAAAAACATTTAAATAAATAGAGGGGACTTGAATTGATTTTCCATCCGAAAGATTAAATATTGATTGTTGAATAGCAACGGATTTTTTATTCTGCTCTAAGATAACGAGTCTTTTTTTTTTTTTTTTTTTGTTAAAAGAAAGTTTCATTTAATAGAAAATGGGGAAACAACAGGGACTTTATCAGTACGTAAATGTTGAAGCCAATGAAGACTGGTCAAAGTGACATATCCGAAATGATCACTGTCCTCCTAGTTAGGTCATGAATGACTTTGTTAACAACCCTAGATATCGAAACAAATTGGGTTTGACGATCCAAACCAGATGCATAATCACATGAGGGGGCTATTAAAAGAGTTGTCAAATCTGGTCAGGAATGACCCAGATTTGTTCCATTCCAGTAAAACATCCAAGGGAAAATTTTCTTCCAAGATGATGTTGGTAATTCCAAGTGGTTCGAGTAAACGGTATTGGATCTATCAGATTGATCGGATCTATCAGATTGATGGATTCATATCGATTTTAAATTTGGCTGATATTCGATCCCAACTTATTTTAATAATATTTTAATGAAATTAGATATGTAGATACTGTATCCAATACCTAGATTTTAATCTATGATTCCAACTATTGGTTAGAGATGTCAAGGTCAAAGTTCGCATAATGTCAAATTGTAATCCGAAACTTTAAAACCTCCTATATCATGGCACATCTCCATGTATATCTACGCACCATTTCGCAATCCCATGCATTTTCTTCGTGGCTTTGGATATTTATTAAACAAAAAAATTTATTAAAACGTGTATTCCACCCAACTCTTTTTTTTTTTTTTTAAGTGTTGAAGAATTATTAGGAAAATAAATTTAAATTTTAAACGGGTTCACCATGATGCATGGATTACTTGGTACTTAATTAAGTTCGAAGCATAAAGGTGATGTGGTATTATTGAACATTCATTTTATAGAGGTTCGGAATAGGAAATTTTAATTAGTGGTGAAGTACCATAAAAAAAGATTCTATTTTATGCTACAATCCAACATAATATTTTCTTAATTTTTGTGTGGTAAATTGTTATAGTTACAAAGGTCTGTTATTTTTTCAAACGTCAAAAGACATCTATTTTACCACATGATGAGATGATGTGTTCATTCCAATCGTTTGATTGAGAGAACATGATTTAAATTGGTCATATCAAATATCAAGGTTTGCTTCAATTAAATACTTCCCTTTGTATAAACATACATCTCATATATTTTTATACATGTGTACAAGTGCTCCAAACATGACTGAATTATTCAAAAAAATAAAATAAAAAAAAAAGAAGATAATTTTGGTTTTAAAACAATGTAAAAATGAATTTCAAAAATTTCTTGTGATTTTACAAAAATATCATATTCCATTGTTATATGGATAAACTTCCCAATTTACATTGATAGTGTTAATATAATAACACACTTGACATATATAATGCCACTTGGATTGGAACTAGAACTTGAATCTTTGTTTATCGTCCTTCTCCTGCATTCGTGATTCAATGACTGGGGATCACTTGATATACATCTCCAATCGTTAAATCATGATTGACGAAATAGGACATAGGAGAATATTTTTTTTCCTTTAAACAATCCGTATTGAAACAAAGCACATGCTAAGGTCTATAAGTAATCACTCAGTTATCAAACTCATCAGTCATCATTGATATTATTGAGTTGGTTTCTTTTTATAATTTGATTTTTTTTTTTTTAATGTTTCAAGGGGAGTTAATAATCTAGCTCATACCTTGGTAAGAAAACCACTATCATTTTGTGATTGGTTGAATGAATCATTTTCGCTCTTTGGCTTCAAGAGTTCAAGAGTTAGGTATTGTTGATGCTTCGATTGGAATTCATTATGTTTTTCAATAGATTTCTTCTTTGAAAAAAAATAGAAGAAAAAATAAAAATAAAAATAAAAATAAAAAGAGAGTTTATGAGTAATCTCATCTCTCACCATTTTTTTTTTAGTAAAAATCTCCAATCTCACTTGTAGGAACCTTTTATGAAGACAAGATTTTTATTAATACTAGGGTAATTTACACTAGAGGTTCCTGATGTTTTGAACAATCATAGTAGAAATACCTCACGTTTCAAAAATCATATCAAAGATACTTTTTCTCATATTTATAACATTAACCCTATCTAACATTGACAACCTCCAAGTTAACCATTACATCTGTCTCAAACTTTCAAGGATTGATCGTTTCTTGTTAAACTACCATTTTTTGGTGCTTGATCGTTTGTATATTTATCGAAAAAACAGCAAGTTGTGATGTGGAGTTTTCACCAAGATGTGTACCATAATTGAGATCTATGGTTTGGTGATGAGCAACCATCAATGAGGAAGGGTCACGGGAGAAGACAGGGGCAAGAGAGGGGGTGAGCAATTGAGACAACGATGAGCACGTGAGAATCCGAGTGGTGAGTCGTTGCAACAACGGGATGGTGAGAACGTGAATCAAAGGTGACCAAGAAAATTATGCTAAAAAAAGAGTAAATTTGAAAATACAAAAATAGTAGGTATCCCAAGTATAATATTTTTGAAACATTAAGTATCTCTGGTATAATTTCTCAAAACGTCAAATACCTTTGGTATAATTTTTGAAACATAAAGTACCTTTGGTAAAAGTTCTCAAAATATCAAATACTTTTATTGTAATTTTCCCATAATACTATTGTTATTATTATTATTATTATTATTATTATTATTATAATAGTTATGGCGGTAGATTGGGAAAATTTGGTATGAAGAACTGCTTTTTATAATACTATTATTATTACAGTTATGGCAGTAGATTGGGAAAATTTGGCGGCATTCAATTTCCAAACGTGTTTGTCTTATTTGACCGTTTAACATAAAACTATTTATAACATCGTTAGGTTTAAGTGTAGAGTCTGTGGAGTAGTCGATTAGAGAGAATCAGATTAAAAACTCCACATTGATAGCCTTCGTTCTCTGGGTCATCATCATCATCGGTATTCTCTTTGACGTTTGACCACCATAAAGTATTATTATGTGTGAAAGAAACTTCAAAAAGGAAATTTTCAGAGTAAAGTTTGGATAATTAAAAGTCCGTCTTTTGAAATTAAATTTCTGATTACCAGTCATCATCGAAAGGTAGCCACTTAAAGAAATCAAGGAAAAGCTCAGGATTACCTTCCAATTCCAATGCTTCACTTTTACTGTTTGTAAGTATCTCTTAGTCACCACCTACCACTGATAACTCCTCCATCCCTTCTTATTTTCCTCACCCAACTTCTCTCTCGCTTCTAAACCTGAATTCTATGTCCCATTAATTCCTGCAAATTCCATTTTCAGCAACTGCTGTAGCGTATTATAGTTACATTTGGCGTAAGGGTTAGGGTTTTCAGGTAGGAGCAGGTGTGGTGTCAGAAAGCTCCCTCTGAGCTTATATTCAAAGAGCCATTCCAATACAATACAGAAAACTTAGATGGGAAACCCAACCTACTGCATATTTATATGATTTTTTTTCGCAATGAGGTTGATTTGGACCTGCTTTTTGCTTTTCTCAATGTGGTTGGTTGCGTTTATTTGAGATCCGGCGTTATATTTTCCTGCGGGACTAAGCGTAGGGTAGAGGATTCTGGGCTTTGTAGCCTGATCTTGTGAAACCCTTTGCAGATACAAAAATGACAATCTGTTGAAAGAGGTAATATCTCTTCCTTACTTTAGTTTTATTTTGGGAAGGCTGGATTTCAGAAATAAGTTGTTTTTGCTCGTTTATTAAACAGAATGCCTATGCTTTTGTTAGTTTACATTTTACATTATGCTCTTGATTCATGTTTAAGCTTGTTTCCAGTTGCATTTTTTTTTTTCATACTATATACTGGGGAAACTAAATGCATGGAAACAAAATTTGTTCTTTTCCCTTGTTTTTGTTCTACTAGTATTTTTTCTGCGAGATTGCCGATGATCTATTTATGCTCTCTCCCAGTCTCCCCACCCAAATGGCCCTATTTTGGTTTATTTATGATGTTTATATATGTTTATACATGTCAATTTTTGCCCAGTTTATTAACCTCTTGGTTCTTCTTGGGTCAATGCGAAAAGAATGGAAGTTCCGGCCAGTTCTAGTAATAATTAAAAGAAAGATTTAAAAATAAAACATGTGCCTGAAGAATTAGTTTTCTTGTACTTGGAATACTATGTCACTCTTCTTGCGTTCTCTCTTGTAGGTCTTAACGGCGGTGAGGGGGGAAAATGGTGAATCTTAATGCTGAATTATCCAAGAAAACAGAAATTTTTGATCTCGAGGTTTGGGTTTTAATTGGGATAGCTGTGGGTGTGTTTATTGTAATCTTTCTGTCTGTGCTCTCCTTTTGTCTTACTTCACGGAGGAAATCGAAAAGGTCAAACGATAAGCTCCCCTTCAGCCGAATCCCAGTGGTTTCAAAGGAAATCAAAGAGGTGAAGGTGGAGCAAGTATCAAAAAATGATGGGATCAATTTCGCTGTAAATGATAAATCCAGTGATAAAGAGTCAGTTCAAGTTTCAGTCCATTCGGGTGCGGGCAAAACAAAGAATGGAGATAATAGCAGTCAATCGGGCTCATTTCATCACATGGAGAAAGACCATGCTGGGTCTCAATCTGGAGAAGAAGGGAGTTCTGGGGCATATGCTGTCTACAGACCATCTTCTTCATATACCATAACCGCTCCATCGCCTCTAAGTGGCCTGCCTGAATTCTCTCACCTTGATTGGGGCCACTGGTTTACATTAAGGGATCTAGAGCTTGCAACAAACAGATTTTCAAAGGAAAATGTCATTGGCGAGGGCGGCTACGGAGTTGTCTACCAGGGCCATCTGATCAATAGGACTCCAGTGGCAGTTAAGAAACTCCTTAACAATCTGTAAGTTAAAAAATATTGCTGTATTCCTAATTGCATTGTGTTCCTTATTCTTATTTCTATTTCTTTGTGTCTTATATAACTTTTTGTATCCTTTCCTATAGAGGCCAGGCAGAGAAAGAATTTAGAGTGGAGGTGGAAGCTATCGGCCATGTGCGTCACAGAAATTTAGTTCGGCTACTGGGGTACTGTGTTGAAGGGACTCACAGGTATGATCCCTTTTCCATGCTTGTGAGGAACATGGCCAGCATTTATAGTATACCTATTGATCCTTCTTTCCATCTTGCCAACTTGACATGTATGCATGTCCAAGTAACTGTATGTTGTATGGGAGCAAGTATATATTTTTTTTATGTCAATGAACTGCCTTTTGTCTCTAAAACCCGTTACCTAACTGCATGGATCTGTAAGCTTTTGTATGCACTATTGTAGCGGAATATCATTTCTTTAAATAAAAAATCAGTACAGATCTTGTGGATGACATAGCCCACAAAAATGTAATTATCATAGAGTAATATATAAAGCATCGTTGTCAAGGTGTCGCTTAGGCGTCGCCTTGGTGACAAGACAAGCATCTGGGGGCTGGGCAGTTGGGTGCCTTATTACATGTTAGAAAGGCGGGCGCTGGATGCCTAGGCATTGCCTAGGGTGCCTTGGACGCTTTATTGCTTGAACGATCGCCTTCTTTTTTATGGCTGCTTTTTTAATCTTTTGTTACAGTATATTGATTCCAGTTATAACACATTTATTCAACTGTGGAAACAAGTCATGGTACACAGGATTACTAAATTGTAATCATTTTACTTCATTTTTGTACACTTATTTAATTGTTCAGTCCAAATGCTTCTCTTTTACATAATCCATCATTACATTATCTATTTACTTTTTAGTTGTTACTTGTTACTGTTCCTAACTTCATTACTTGCTACGTCACATGTTTATTTATTAATCTGTGTTGTTTGTTGATTCATGATTATTCAATTGATTTAATATTTAATAATGAATATTTCTTTTTTTTTATGGATGCTTCATACTTGTAGTCTTTTACCTTTGCTGTATTGCATATAATATACAATGATGCCAGTGGTCGTAGTCAATAGTCATGCTGATATCTTATTGCATTCCCTAGGTTGATTTTGGTGTATGATATAAGCATACAAATAATAAGTAGAATATGAGGATATAAGAAGGGGTGCGCCTTGGATGCCTAGGTGCCCAAGCACCCTTGACAACTATGTTATAAAGTTAAATTAATACTGTTGGGGAACAAATCATGTACTTATTATGTTACTTTGGCTTTTCTGGAAATAACTACCTAGAACTTGTACCAAAATACTGCTCATGTGAGGGAATACCATCCAGTACATTAGTTGTAACTTTGATATGGTATTTGGACAAAAATATAAAATAATATTTTGCACAGGTTGAACGAATTCACCTACAGATACGTGTATTTGAGTGTTTGATCTGGGAAGGGTTCAGGTTACTTTTATTAAAATTGTGTAGCTTGTTTGATTTATGAGTCTGTGCTCAAAGAATGGTTCTGGTTACTTTGTATTAAATTGTGTAGGTTGTTGGTTTATGAGTATGTCAACAATGGGAATTTAGAGCAATGGCTTCATGGAGCTATGCGTCAGCATGGATATCTTACTTGGGAAGCCCGCATGAAGGTTCTCCTTGGCACTGCTAAGGCGTAAGTTGATATCTATATCTGAATTTGTCGATTTTTTTCCCCTTCCATATTGATTGACTTTTTTAATTAACATTCGATATTTGCTACAGGCTTGCTTATTTACATGAAGCTATTGAGCCAAAAGTGGTGCATCGGGACATCAAGTCCAGTAACATTTTGATTGACGATGACTTCAATGCCAAGGTATCTGATTTTGGGCTGGCTAAACTGCTTGGTGCCGGCAAAAGTCATATCACGACCCGAGTGATGGGGACCTTTGGGTAATTAAACTTTACAATCTACATCTAGTGGATGCCTTATGATCATCAGCTCTTTATCTCAACTATTTTTCATTAGAATTTATTTAGTTGCAGTGTTTTTAAAATTCAATTGAGTAGTAGTAAATGCCAGTGTAGAGGAAGAGTTCTCTCTCTCTCTCTCTCCCTCATGTATATATTTGTTTTTAATTTTCTAGATACGTGGCTCCAGAATATGCAAATACGGGCCTTTTAAATGAAAAGAGTGACATTTACAGCTTTGGAGTTTTGCTGTTGGAAGCAATTACAGGAAGAGATCCTGTAGACTATGGTCGCTCTGCCCATGAGGTATGTTAAAAGGATATGGGGGTAGTTTTACAGGATTTTGTCGTTGAGAAGCCATTTGTATATGTTTGTTCTATTGGGATTTATGGAATATCCATGAAACAACATCTTAATTACTTGAGAATTTTTCTTTTCACTTGATCTTTGATAACTTTTCTGCCTAGAGTTATTTGTACAAGTTCAATTCTAATGAACTTAGCAGCTCTGGATCTGTTGGTTTACTTTCTGAACATCCATGTGCGATAGATGGTTTATCTCTAATGCAATTATTCTGCTTCCTTCTGATTACCCTCTGGGGCCGACAAGACTCCAGGGGTGCCACTCCCGTTACCCCCTGTCTGCAATCAACATCTAATATTCTGGACTGTTTTCAAAACAGAGACTGTCTTTTTGTTGGGGAAGTGAGGGGAAAAAAAAACAATAAAAAAAAAAAAAACAAGGGAAAGCCTGACAACTTACCTTGCTGCAGTAATCTGTGACATGTTTGGTTGACACTCGAGTGTCTATTGGGTGGCTGGGTGCTGAGCTTTTCCTTGTCCACACCCATACACTTCCACTGTTACAAAAACCAACCAAATCCTAGAGGAAGTGCTCCACTGGTTGAACCTCTGCCTCTATTAGCCAAGAGACTTCTTTGAGGGGAACTAATGAGACTCTTTGCTGGAGAAACCAACGAAACAGATCAGAGATTTTGGCTGTTTGAAATCACATGACCAATTCTCGAAGTTCATGGAACTGATTAGTGGGGTCATTGCTAGAGAAAGGAGTGGTGAAGATGTTACGAATAAATGAAGAGAAAAAGTTTGTTTTTTGTTATTGCAGTTCGTTTTATTTAATTTATCCTTTTGATGTTATATTTGTGGCCAATATTGCATAGCCAACCAAATATAGACGGGGAAGCTCTATCCATGTTCCTTCATTTCACTTACCCCACATAGGGGGTTCCCACCTTACTAATCTTTCTAGGCAACCAAATGGAGCCTAAGGCTTTATCCTTTATCCATGTGTTGATTCTGGTACTAAAATTGATCGTGATTTGGGAACTGAATCGCATACACAGGAACTGATTGAAATATCTCGACCTTTCTCTTGATGAAAAAGCTGTGGTCCTAAATACACCTATAGGGGTGTCATTCAGATATTTATCTTTGTAGGAAACAGAATTGTTCTCAATTGATGAGCATATTCACCAACCTGTACTCTTAGCCCTCATGAACTGCTCGTAGCATTTTCGGGTTTTTTGAGTTGGTAGTGCTTGCAGGTGAATCTGGTTGACTGGCTCAAGATGATGGTTGGCAGTAGGCGGTCTGAAGAAGTTCTAGACCCAAATATGGAGACAAAGCCACCAACTAAGGCCCTCAAAAGAGTCCTTTTGACTGCTTTGAGGTGTGTTGATCCAGACTCGGAAAAGAGACCAAAGATGAGCCAAGTTGTTCGCATGCTTGAGTCAGAGGAATATCCTATATCTCGAGAGGTGTGCTTCTGATATGAATCATATGATATTTCAGATTCCTTGACCATAGAATTTAGCAGTGCTTTCACTATTCTTGAAATTCTCTAATAATGCATTTTCTTTACCGATCATTTTTAGAGGTCAGGTGAGTTGACCCCCCCCCCCCCTTTAAAAAAAAAAATTCACTTTCTTGATCCAAATACAATGCATGCAATTTTAAAAATAACCTATTTAAGGTCCCTGGTTTGTCGGATTCAGACTTGATGACAGCATACCTTTAGAAAACAAGCCTTTATCAGACATGTATCAATATTTGCATATAATTAGATATCTGGGATTCAGGCATGTATCGTACTGATATTTTGTGTTGATTCTATGTTTTTGCCCTTTTACCTATCTGGAGAACTCATATCCAACCTGAACGAGTTTCTCTGACATTTCCAAAATGGGAAACCCAAAAACACTTTTGACATAACCATTCAAGGTTCAATGGTCTCTTCTTTGGATTTGTACCTTAAAAATGCCAGTTATATTAATCAGAGTAATGAGTTATACTTCCACCTAGTGATTCTGATTGAAAGCTTTGTTTTTAAATTACCAGGATAGAAGACACCGAAGGAGTCAAGCAGGTACCAAGGAGGTTGATTCCCGGAGAGAAAATTCTGACACTGATAGAAGTGATAATCCAGAAGTCAGGTTTGATGGCGGAAGGAACAATTGAATGTAATCGTAGCACTGGAGCATCTGAAAATTCAAGGAATATATATGAGATCGGACAATGAGGAAAGGGTGGACGATCAGCAGTGGAAGCATTGTATGTTATTGAGCATTGGGTTACTTTTTTGTTGTTGATTTTTGGAGAGGAGATTGTTGTGTATGATAAGGTGTTACAGTGAAGAACCCAAATCACCGTTGGCGTGTACAGATGTTTGTTGCTCATGGAAGATTTTTATTAATACTAAAAATTAAAAGAGAAGAGAGGGATGACTTGGTGTAAGTGTAACTGCAGACCTCCAACAGGGGGAAAACTTTACCATCATTCTCTGAACCCATATCCGTTTATACCTGCAATACGGACCAATATGATCAATATGTATCCAATCTCATATCAGTTTCCTGGTTTGATACCTCAAACCTAAACCCGGGTGGGGTTGAGGACATTTTTTTTTCCATCTCATGGGACTTTGACCACAGCTACGTAGATTTACAGTGTGAAGACAAGAGTAGATTTACAATGTGAGGACAAGAGTCTGTTGCCTGCCCTCTAATGGAAGGACATTAACCGATTGCCCTATGTAGCTGTTCATGTTGGGAATCCCTCAGCTGGGGATTCCATCCTCTAAAATCATCCACAGTCAATACGGTAGAAGCCCTCTTATGTCATGCTACAGTCATTATGATTTACTTTTTTGTGTGTGTTTATAGTTAGAGAATCAGGTTTTGATTTAGCAGTAAACCTCAATTTGGGTCAGAGTTCCCATTTAGACTTGAGAGTTTCTTCAGGATTCACAAGAGAATTGCTTGAGTCTGGTGGGTCTCTCCCTTCACCTGCGGGAAGTCCCGTTGTCGGTATTGTAGGCCGACCTTCCACCTCTTCCCCTCCCTATGCTGCTATTATTGTTATTCTGCCGTTGTTGCTTCTGTTGCTACTGCTCTCTCCACCACTACTGTTGCTACTTCCACCCTAACTCATGATTCTGACTCCGACTTGAGCTCTAGCTTGTGATTCCAACACAGTTGCATTACAGGCTTGAAGAACAGAACGATGTAGAGTTGTAGATCAAAGTAAAATCTCTCATTACACATTCACCAGTATATGGTAACCAAAGCAAACCGCCAGCAGAAGGCAGTCCACAAAATGTTGGTGTAGTAGCAATGGGCTAGGGTCATCCAAATCCAGAAGGGGTTGACAACAGGATGGCGGAAGATGTGCCGGAGCCGGGAAGTCTATACAAGGTTCTAAGTTTAGGTATCAGATATAAAACTATTAAAATGGAACCGATACGAAGAAGTCTATACAAGGTTCTAAGTTTAAGTATGAGATATAAAACTATTAAAACGGAACCGATACAAATCAACTGATTCAACACTGATTACTTGAATTCAATATGAATGCTACCATTGGGTCCTTGAGAATTGGTTTCAGTGTGCACTACAAGAGAAATAAAAATTAGAAAATTTTTTATTTGTTGATCAGAGTTGACCTATCAAACAGAAAACCTGATTTTCCAACCATGATTTAATTTAGTATCGGCTGATTCCTATTCAATTCAATCCAATCCATTTTTCAGTTGTTTTTAATCTTGATTATGCATGTGTTTTTTTACTGGTCTACATAAACAGGATAGAAATCCTCTCCTGCTGAACTGTCGCCTGTTAAGGGTTGGATTTCAATCGACACACATACCGATGTATTAATATGTGTACTGACTGAGCTTCAACCCTTGGATCAACCACAATTCCCACCTGCTGCAGAAGAAGATTTGAATCCACATAAACATACCACAGAAGAATGATCACCAATTAATAAAACCTAAGACTTTTTAATTTTGTCATTTTGTAGTCTTTTGAAATCATTGAATTCCTTTTTTTTAGGTCAAAACCTGATTGAACCAGCTGGAACTGAATTTAATTCCTTATATAATTTCATTTTGATTTCAAGACCGAAGCATTGAATTCCTTAGCAGTTGGCTTTGCCTTTTCATTGCCATGAATCACTAAAGCAGAGAGTACTAAAACTATAATTGTTTTACCCCAAAAAAAAGAAAAGAAAAAAACTATAATTGTTTGAATTAGTGTAACAATCCACTATTTAAAATCCTTAAAATGGAACCCTTTGAATTCACTTAATTTAAAGTAGTTGACATTTTATTTTAATTTCAACATATTTTGACAGACCTAAATTTAAGTAGGCCTAGAACAAAAATCTTCTGATCCAATTTTGAATTCAAGCTTGGGATTTCTTTTAATTTAATCATGTTTGTTTAGTTAGATATATATATATATATATATATATATATATATATAAGGAATATAAATTTTTTTGGTTCCATTCCAAGAACATGTTTGACTATACATAGATTGTAGAACTTTTAGCTTTAAAATTCAGGTTGCCACCATGGTTCAAGTAAATGAAATCGACAACAGGAGGATCAATCTCTGTATTCTGATTCTATTGGAATTAGTCGGAATTCATTGGGATTCATCGAAAATCCAAAAAATATTGTTTTTTAATCCGTTATTGACCTTAATCCAGAATCAAATCCATAATCTATCCATTTACGAACTAATTCGACTAAAAACATTGATTCAATTATAATTCCTAGAACCTTGGTTGCCACAACTAAGCACCGACTTTCAACCACAACCATTTTCCCATGCCTATAAACTTGTACTTAACAAATGATCTATTTGGAAAATATCTTTCAGAGATGTTTCTTTCAAGTGATTATTTTTTCCTTTGTCGAGAAAAATGTTTTCTTTGGAACATAAATCACACCCCCTTCCAAAAATAGTCTATATCACTGATAATTGTTATTGTCACATGATGTGTCCGTTTTGACCATTGGATAGAGAAGACATGATTTAAATTAATTATGTCTCAAATTTGAAGGTTTAATTCAAATAAGGGAAGATGATTGTTGTCATGCTACGTGATCCTGCAACAAAGTAAGAGGGTGATAAGAGCATAAGTAGGCATTCAATAGGGGTGGACATTTTCATTTAACAAGGAAGAGATAGTCATTTCACCATTCTTTTGTTGCATCCGTCTTTTTTCTTCTTTGTATCTTTTGTGTGCCATGCATGTGTACTAATACTTTTTAAATAAATAAATAAATAAACCCAAAAAATGATTCAGAATTATCTTGTAATTTCCGAAATCGTCATTGTTCACTGCTCCATGGATGACTACTCAATTTTTAATCATGATTAAAAAATTCGGATTACATTGTTACATGGATAACCACTCAAAATTTTTACTCATAATTAACAAATATCAGATCACATTCCCACTGTTTTAAGATTTCTAGCTAATTTTTAACCATAATTAACAAAGCTTGTTTCTAGCCACAAGGCTATAAGAGGATTCCCAGTCATAGATCACCCAGTATAAAGTCATAAAGGACTGATGTAAGCAGGTGAGAACGCGGAAGTGGTCCAAAGTCTCCAGGTCCTTCCATTTCAGCGGCCGACATTGTGTACTAACAAAATTACCCCTCAGATTCCTCACATTTCTCCGACGCGTAATTGCGATCCTACGTCGATAAGCTCTAGAAATCTGTAGCTCCACTCAATCTAGGGTGTCAACGGGTGGATTTGGTCTGTTTTGGTTTGAGTTGGTTTGATTTATGTTCCATACACCTCAATCCAATTACGAATCAAATAAAAAATTGTTTGTTTTGATTCGGCTTCTGTTTTAGTTCAATTTGATTTCAGGCTTTTATCGGATTGGCTTACTTGGCTCTTATCAATCCACTATTGTTTCGATTTTGGTTTATTACATATAGATGTAGTAATAAGTTGACTTATTGAACTGTATCAGATCATTATCGTATTGATTCGATTTTAGTATTAGTTTTCTATATGTATATAAGTTGGCTTACTAAAATGTTGATTCATTGGACTCTTATCAGTTTATCACTGGGCTGGTTCGGTTTTGGTCATATTGATCCGATTGGATTTGAGTTTATCAATTAATCCGGTCTAATTTCAATTTTTTTCCGTTCTAAAACTCAGTCCAATAAGATTTAATTTCGATTTGGTTCAGACCTTTGGTTCAATTTTGATTTTCAATTTGAGGACAAGTTGGAAGAAACCCCTTAATCCCCTAAACACCCCTGGCCATTTCCCTCGAGAAAGTCAAACACAAAGACGGTGCGTGGTAGTTTCATAAAAGGGTGTTTTGGTCATATTATTCCGCGTCGCCCGTCAACCTAGAAATCCCTACGTGTCGAGGAACTGGACACATCACAAGTTTATGAGTTGATAGCCTACCAATCAAATGGTCCATAATTTCCCACGTGTCGGTTCGACTTTCTCGACGGCCGTTCCCATTTCCATATTCGGAGCTATAAATACCAGTTCGTGCGAAATTGTCGCAGATTTAGTTCGTCGACGATACGAAATCGAAAAGAGAACGAGAAACAGAGGAGAGATAGACTGAGAGAAGGAAATTAACCAACTAATTTGGGATTCATTTTCTGAATTTCATCCATTAGGACGATTTGGAACCCTAATTTTTGCGACGAAAAGCTCAGAATCTGTCGAGATTTTTCCCCGGGAGCTTCGAAGGACTTCGTCTGTCGTTTTTTTGTGATGATCGTGGATCAGAGATGGTAGTAGAAGCGGATATTGTTTGTCACCAGAGCCTTCCTGTTTTGGATGTTCAGTACCGATGCATCGGGAAGGGAAGCAATCTTCAGAAGATTGATGACATCGTTGACGTCTCCACACCTTCAGCGGCTCTTATTCAGGAAATTCGCGCTCCGGGATCGATTTCTACCAATATATCGCGCTCCGAAGGGGTGAGATACTTGATTTAGTGCTTTTTATGTGGGATTTGACTTCTGATGTCGTCTTTGAGCTTGTGCTGTTGTTTTCTGTGAGATTTTCACATGTTTTATTCTTCATAATTAATTTTGAGTTACCATATCTGAATTTGTTCTCTTTATTTAATGAAGTTTCGCTTCAAAAAGATTAATTCTGGATGACCCATTACAGGTTATGAACATGTTTTAGATAAAATCGTATCATCTGTAATATCTTCTTCCTTTTCCATGAAATTTCACTGCATCCTGTGAAAATTGTCCTGTTTTGGATCCAAACTTTTCATCTTTTCATAAAATTGAAAGCGATATTTCATTGAATTTACCTTCTTGGTTGCCCATTATCGCCCCTCCTAACTTCCCCCTTCCCCTACTTAATTTTACTGCCACGTAGATAGTTTCTTGTTTTGTTCTGTTCAGAACTCTGTGAGAATCAATCGCTTTTATAGTGTGAGGTGCTTTCTTACCATCTGTTAAGAGTTCTGAGCTATTTTATGTCTGGCCTAGGATCATAGTCAAAAAGAATAATTTTTTCGATTACTTCTTTTGATGATTTCACTCACCCTTTCATTGCATTTTCTTGGTTTAAAGCTGTGACAGTAACTAATCGTTTAGTCCATTATTTCTTCAGGATGCGAGGACATTGGACACCATTTCGGATGTTGCTATTGAATCTACCGTTCTCCAGTTTATGCCAAGCATCCGTTCAGGAAGCTTTGCTGACATTGGGCCTAGAAGATTCATGGAAGATGAACATATACGGATAGATGATCTTTCAACGCACTTGGGTTCACTTGTCAGATGTCCTAAGCCAAGTGCATTTTATGGGGTAATTGACAGCTTGATCTTTTATGTGGTTTTTCATCAATTTCCTTCTTATTGTTCTGTTACTAACGAAATTGGGTACTAGTGCAGGTGTTTGATGGTCATGGAGGCCCTGAAGCAGCTGCATATGTAAAGAAGAATGCCATTAGGTTCTTCTTTGAAGATACAGATTTCCTACAGTTGTCTGAGGTGGCTGATGATGTTCCCTTAGAAGAAGTTGAAAATTCCATCCGAAATGCATTCCTTCTAGCTGACCTTGCTTTGGCTGATGACTGTACTGTTAGCAGCTCATCTGGCACAACAGCACTTACTGCTCTTGTACTTGGCAGGTCAGTAAGCTGTAAACTTATAATAGGGAGTTCTCTTTTTTCTGGTTAAGGGAATTTTCTGGATCTGAACCTTCTTCTGTCTTTGTTGCAGGCTTCTGCTAGTAGCGAATGCTGGAGATTGCAGGGCAGTCCTTTGCCGAAAAGGAGAAGCAATTGACATGTCTCAAGACCACAAACCCATCTATCCATCAGAACGTAGGCGTGTTGAGGAGCTGGGTGGGTTTGTTGATGATGGGTATCTCAATGGTGTAATATCTGTTACTCGGGCCTTGGGAGATTGGGATAT
This sequence comes from Protea cynaroides, assembly GCA_028583415.1. Taxonomy (NCBI): domain Eukaryota; kingdom Viridiplantae; phylum Streptophyta; class Magnoliopsida; order Proteales; family Proteaceae; genus Protea; species Protea cynaroides. The sequence goes on along the minus strand of CM053269.1, from coordinate 61,294,917 downwards.
GAAGCTTCCACGCGGTTCTCCTTCACCTCTAATTGCGGAGCCAGAGTTCCAGCAGGTGGTCCTCACAGAAGATGATGAATTCCTCATAATTGGCTGTGATGGTATCTGGGATGTCATGTCGAGTGAACATGCCGTCAGCGTTGTGCGCCGTGGGCTTCGTCGACATGATGACCCAGAGCAGGGTGCCAGGGATCTGGTCATGGAAGCCCTCCGTCTCAACACCTTTGACAACCTTACTGTGATTGTTGTTTGCTTTTCCTCACTTGACCATCAAAGGGAACCATCTCCTTTAAGACAAAGGAGATTGAGGTGCTGCAGCCTTTCTGCTGAGGCGCTATGTAGCCTGAAGAACTTGCTGGAAGGCAATGGAAGCTGTTTGTAAATATATTATTCTGTTTGAGGCTGCGTCACGTTAAAGAAAGCAGCCAGCAGTTTTGTAGGAGCAGGTTGGGGTTGGGCTATGAGCTCTGTTTTATAACCTGTGCTGTTGCTTACAGGTATTTGTAAATATTTATTGAGCTTATCGACATGGCTAGTTGTGAAAATTCTTCCATTGGATCCCCAATATATTCGCTTTGTTTGCTTGTTCAAGATCATGTATATATCATTGATATTTTTGTTTCTGCTTATAGTTGTCCGCATGCCTTTTCATCAATATGGTTGCCTACCCAACCTGTCTGAAGGAAAATGAAGTTTCACTTGTGTTGGCAACTTGGTTGAATTCACAAGTTCTTCCTATCTTATCAGGAATTCCGCACTAGGAAAAACCATGCTTTATTATGCTTCTCGTATCTGTTTCCCTTTGTAAGTTGAATGTCCGAAATATACATCGATGTTACTAGAGTCCCATCCCATTGCATTGAAGAACCTTGGAGAATAGATCTCCTTTCACACCCGGCTGTGGGAAACAAATCAAGCGAGGTTACTCAGAGTCAGAGAGCAACAAGAGACCTTGTTCTCATGAACAACTAAGCCTTCCAGGCTTTTCTACAAACTGAACAACTAAGCCTTCTTCCAGGCTTTTCTACAAACCACATGAAGTCAGCTGCGCCAAAAATGAAGAATGACAAATGAGATTACAATCAGTGTTCTAAGACATTACATATACATAGTGTACTATTTACTTTGCATTAACACCGTCTATCTAAAATGGGTAGTTATCTATCTATTCCTTAAAATGGGTAGTTATCTATGTAATAAAGGAATACGATGTTTCCAGAAATCACAAAAAATAATCTAAGTTATTCATTTAACAGTTTTTTTTTTTATAATTTAAATCATCTGTTTTTGAAAGAATATAAAGTAATGTTTAGTTTACCAATACATATAAATGTACATAAATGAGATGCATGTCAATAAAGATGGGATATTTATTAGACCTTCATGTGGTTGATCTAAACTATATTTTGTCTATCCAATGGCTAGAGTGGCATAATAGATGGTTTATGACATTTATAAGAAGTAATGGATTCCTTGGACAATAATAATTTGCCTATTAAATAACCGTACTATAGATTATAGGCTGCACGAACCAGATGAAAAGAACAGTTTTGCGAGGCAACTTTTGTTGTTTTTGCCATTCTGTAACGTTTTTAAGGGCACAAAATTATCCTTGAATTGAAACCGTTACCGATAAAAACATAATACCCCCTTCTTGATAGAACCCCCCTTTCTTCTTCCTAATGAACGAAAGGCAGAGTTAACATGGTGCAATGCTTCTCTCTCTCTTATCTTCCTTCCTCCATCCTGAACCTTCTTCTTCTTAACTCTATCTACTGAAATCTCAAAGTTTAATTTACTCCCATAAGGGATCCAGCCAGTTTCGACGAGCTGATCAAATCCCCAAAACAAGCCCTTTTCCTTAATATCATGATAAGCATAGCAAGACCGAGATCCCCTCATGTTGCCTAGTTCCTCCAGCTGTGATCGCACGACTGGAGCTCAATCAACGCACATCTAGCCTTGCGATCACGGCCCCACGAACTAGGTGACATGAAAGGATCTTTCTCCACATAGCATGGTCGAAAAAAGATCATCTCCTGCTGTCCAATCATTTCAACCATGATCCAGTGACTGAAGTTCATCCGGCACGTATACCAATGTATTGGTATGCACACCAAGTGAACCCCCAGCTGTTGGATCACGACTGGAATCCCTCCAACAACATGATAGGATCCAAACCTGAAAGCTGCCCAAAACACCATTCCATCTCTCATCCTCCTCCAATGTAGACTTAACTAGGAACAGATTTTCCAAATGCCAATTTTGTGAGAAGGACATAGTTCTAATATAGAAACATGACCAACCACGGCTATGTGTCTATTTTCCTCTATAACTTATCTCAAATCAATAGGTTGCAGAGCTCCCACTAGAAAATACGATTCCAATGTTTTCTTTCTCCAAACGATGTGGGACTAAAATTTTCATGTTCCATGCTTCTCTTCAATTGATGTTTCCATGACTTTAGTCCCACATGGATTAATAACTAAAGGTTAGATGGGATGGAAGTCTAAAATAAGGGTCTCACTGGATGTGTTGGTTACTTATTGATGAGAAATCAGTTGTTTATATCATTAAAAAAAAAAAAATGTAGACCAATAATGAACCGATTAATTATATATAAGTAGCTCAATGTCTTGTCTACGAGGGGAAATAAATCTTTTTATGCCTCTTATGCCGACATGAAAAAATCCAGTGGTTGTCATCCACTGTGCGCGTATATCAATACATCGATATAAGTGCACAGTAAATACATTAGTGTGCACCCAATTGGTTTTGTTACAATTCTGGATTTAAAATGATGGGGACTGTTCAATTAAGATATCATATGGAATATTAATTCTCCACTTGTTAAATTCGATATCAAAATTGTGTTGTGTAGTAACCTAAATGCATCAACATTTTAAGCTATTCATACATTTCCAAATACCTTATAAAAAGAATACAAAATTTCATTTTGCAATATCAACAATTTACTTCGATGAAAATTCATAAGGTAAGTAAGAATTTGAATTAAGAGGACTTTGGATTCTACTTGTCTTTTAAATTTGGATCATTTAAATTGCCACGTGACAATTATTATGTGAACTATATTGGAATCGTATTCTTATATAAGATTAAAAAGAGGAAAAGAGAAAAAAATCCTCTCTTATTGTTTAGTCCGTTAATCATTCACGGAATAGACTGGTTTGTAGTGATATACATTTCAAACATCCTAACTTGTTCGATGAAAGATTGACACGGCTAGGCAACTGGATAAGATCAAGTCTATGGTAGAATCGAATATTCTATTTTATTTTATTGCAGCGAAGAATTTCATTTTGGACATTATAAATTAAGTTATAGTTTTACCAAAAAAAAAAAAAAAAAACTTATAGGGAATGTTCTAAAAACCTCATTAACTACCAAAGGTAGAAAATCGTGGTTCAATCAGATAATCTCTGATATTACATCACGCCAAATATGGGATCAGAAACCGTCCATCTAAGATTGGATGCATCAGATTCCCACTCTTCGTTCTTATCGTCGATGCGTTGCTGTAGTTAATTGTTCCCCTAACGCCACCGTTCTGAAAATCTCATGTTTATCTCTTCATCCTCTTGCTTCTTTCTCTCGGAATCTCATGTCCGGAACCCATCTCGATTAATTACAGGACATCCATGACTTAGTTGCATTTGTTCGTTTAAAAAGTTTGATTGGAACAAACGGTTGTATCGGAAGATCTTACGCGTTCAAATCGTCCGTGTGAGTATCGGACAACTGTTTGATTGTTCTGGATGTGACCATCGACAACTGTTTTATTGTTCTAAAAGTATTTATTATTCAAGCTTGCTTCATCTTGTTTGATCAGAGATTAAAAAGAAAGTTCGAAATAATTGGAGAATTTCAGTCGGTTTTGGTGTTTGTTCCGTTTGACGAGTTGCCTGTTTTCGTGTTTCTAATCTATTGTTGGAGGATCATTTGAGCTATATCGTTGTTGCTGATCAAGCTGTTGCCGATCGAGTTGATGCGTTTATGGCGTAAAGGTGTGGATTTGGTTCCTTAAACTCTCTTTCGCTTTACGACATCAGACTTTACCGTTAAATTAGTTTGTTCTTCTGTTGATGTGGTTTATTCGCTTATTGCAGGGTTTTGAAATGGTATCAAGAAGTCCGTCAAATATGCTGTCGGATATTGGCTCGCAGCCGACCCTAAGGGACGGCCTTAGAGGATTAAACGGGAATTTAGAGGATAGTTTGGATAAGGAGATTGAGTTCTTGCTGCGAGAGCAGCGCAGTAAGGCCACAATTGATCGTGAGAGGGATCTCAACATCTTCAGAAGCGGCAGCGCTCCTCCAACGGTGGAGGGATCCTTGAGTGCTGTGGGCAGTCTGTACAGGAATAAGGGTACTGACCTTTCAGGGATCTGTCAGAACGGTAATACCAATGGAATTCTGTCAGATGAAGAAATTCGCTCGCATCCTGCCTATCTGTCGTATTACTATTCTCTTGAAAATATCAATCCCAGGCTTCCTCCTCCTCTGCTCTCAAAGGAGGATTGGCGTATTGCGCAGAGATTCCAGGCAGGAACATCGACAATTGGGGGAATTGGAGACCGGTGGAAGAAGGATGTAGTGAATGAGGGCGAAAGTAAGTCACTCTTCTCATTGCAGCCTGGTCTTTCGGTACAGAGGGGTGAAGGAGATTTTGTAGAACCGAGGACGGCCACACCAAGTAACCTTACCAGGCAACCTTCTGCAGAATGGCTCGAGAGAGGGACTGATGGACTTATTGGGTTAGCTGGTGTGGGGTTTGGCGCCAGGAGGAAGAGCCTGGCTGACATGCTACAGGTGTCTAATGTATTCGAAACGCATAGCTATGTTTTTAATATTATAGCTCTCTTCTTAGACGTGGAATACTTTTATCATTTCTAATTTATGCTACTTGCAATCTAATACCCCAACGAAAAACAGAAGCTACTTACCAAAATCAAGATATATTAACTTCATCTTATCTCAAAGAAATATTGATTTCTGTCCATATTATAGATGTAGTTCCACGTTAATTATGTTGCATGCATTCCAATTTATTACTTACTGGCTCTTAGTTTAACTTCCCTTCAAGCTGTTTTCCTCTTAGTGGTATTTATTTCCATGAGCAAGGAAGGGTTGACTGTGTGATGTATTGCCAATGTTTTCTTGATGAGAGGTGTTGCCATTTTATTCTTAATGGTGCTTATGTTGTTCACTTGGTAATAGTTTGGTTGAAGTGACAAATTAGCTGATATTTATGTATCCTTAAAATAGAAAGCAACTTTTGTCTGGAAACACTGTTTTAGTTTCTGCTTCTCGGTTTCCAATTAATTTCCTTATTCAAATGCTTCAACTTATTAACCTCTATATTTGATAATTAGTGACAAGGTTGTTCCTAATATTGGTTAATTTAGTCACCCTCATCAGTCATCCCAACCCCCCTTTCCCGGGCAGTGGGGTGGGTGTGGGCATGGTGGTGCCATGGTGGTGGTGGGGAGGGGGGGTAAGGTTCTGTTTACTATTGGGACTGAAGGTTCAAAGTTAGTGTAGAAAAAAAAAAAATCCGGATGGCTCTCATAGAACCACTTATGTTGCTTGTTCTTGATTTGTGGTCAAATTGGGATATGATTCTCCCATTAAGAGCACTCAGATGGCTATGAAAGTTAAAGAACTAGAATGTCACTCAATTAGACCTTTTTTTACTGTAAATTATCTTATTTACGCTAGAGGACATAACAACAAGAACTAAGCTATGGTGAAGCTTTGATCATTGCTCAACTCTGATGATTAGTGTTTTCTAGAGGGCGTCCCAATGCACGAGGCTTCTACTACTGCAGGGTTTTGGGGAGGGGGGGGGCAAAATGTACGTAGTCTTATCCCCGCAAAGGCTGTTTCCTTGTTTCGAAGCTGTGATCACTAGATTGCAATATGACAACCTTACTATCACACTAAGGCTCACCTTCTGATGACTAGCGTTTTCTACTGTGGCAATATTGTTGAACTAAAAAAGTGCTTTCTAGTTGTTGAAGTAGCTTAAAGGTATAATTGTCTAGAGTGTATGTTATGCTAAGGATTACAATTCAGCTTACCCTTCATTCCTTTTGCATTCTTTCCTTATTGATTTATATTTCAATCTATAAATAAAGCTTGGCTCCTGTCATATTGACAAGCCAATTTATCCCCTCAAATCACAACATGGTATCAGAGCTCAGTTAACCCTAGGAATCAACCTAGGATCTCTCAAAATCTCTCTCGCTAGCACTGCCTCTCTCTTCTCTGTGATTGTTTCTCCACCAATACCTACCGCCTAGAACTTGGCGGTTTCTTTCTTACCACCAAGCTCTTGGTGGGGTTTTTACGCCACCGCCACTAGTGCCTTTTGCCCGTTTATCCTTTTTTTGTTCGGTCTCTATGATTTTAGACCGAGTTTTGCTTGAGAATTTTTTTTCAGCATGTCCTAGTGGCCATTATCTTCTTTCATCATGTCAAATCTTATCAGGAGTTCTCTTTGTCTCAGTGTTATGCAGAGGTGCGAAGCCTGTGGCAGGAACTCGATTTTATGAGGATTTTCAGGCCTCCTATCCAACTAATGCTACCAAGTTCCAAAAATGAGAGGACAAGCTCCATGTGTATGATTTTCTAGCTGGTTATAATTCAAGTACAATCAGATTTGGCCTCAGGTACTCAGTCGTGATCCTATCCCATCCTTGGAACAGTCTTATTCCCTTGTTCAATTGGAGGATAGCCGCCATTCAGTAGTCCTCCTAACCGCTCCGCTCTCTATTCTAGTTTTGGTACTTCCTCTCATGGGGGTGTCTCTTGCCCTCTTGATCATTCTGCTTCGAATAGTGATCCAATCAAGTGTGATTATTGTGGCAAAGAGCGCCATACCCACAAGTATTGCTAGAAACTAAATGCTGACCGTGGACGTGGTTGGGGTCTTGGTTCCACTTCTGCTCGTGCTCATAAAAAAGAGACGGTTGAGACCGATGTTGCTGGTGCCGCGTTTTCCCAGTATGAAATGTCTCTTCTTCAGCATCTGAGGACAAAACTGGAGCCGCCATCCTCTTTGGTTTTATACATCTGCACTAGCCACATCTGATCTCCACTTTACTTCTCATTCAAATATTTCTTTTGGTGGTTAGTGTGGTAGAGTCTCATCCATGGGTTCTTAATTTGGCATTACTGACCATATGACTGGCTCCTCCAGTGCTTTCTTCTAAGTATTCTCCTTATTTTGGTAAAGACAAGGTTCAAGTGGCTGATGGTTCCCTCTCCTATGTATCTGGGAAGGGTTCCATCCACTGTTCTACTTTATTATCTTTATCGTCCATCTTACATGTTCCCAATTTTTCTATTAACCTTTTATTTATTAGTAGTCTTAATCGGGATTTAAATTGTAAAGTCATCTTTTTCCCTTCATCTTCTGTTTCCAGAATCTGGTCATGGGGAAAATGATTGGCTGTGGTAGAGAAAGTGGTGGTCTGTATCTCCTTGATAATGATGGTTTTGCTTCTAGGTCTACACCTACCGAACAAGCACATCTCACTCATTCTGATAGTGATCCATCTCTATCTACGTTGCATCAATGGCACTGGCCCTTGGGGCATCCTCCACTCGGCACTTTATCTAAATCTTTCCTACTTTATTCAGCATTGTTCTACAAATGATTTTCATTGTGATCCTTGTATTTTAGCCAATTACACACGTATTATTTATCCTAGTATGAATAAAAGAAGTGTTGCTCCCTTCGTTATGATTCTCTCGGATGTTTGAGGCCTTACCCGTTCTGTTTCAATTTCTGGACATCGTTGATTTGTTACTTTTATTAACTGTTACACTCGTACTACTTGGATTTATTTGCTCCATCACAAAAATGAAGTGCTTTGCAGTTTTCTAGAGTTTCACAATTTGTTTTGGAACCAATTTAATGCTCACGTTAAGGTTCTTCGTACGGACAATGGTATCGAGTACACAACTGATCCCTTTCAATCCTATTTCTCTGCACAGGGCATTCTTCACCAAACTAGTTGTGTTGACACGTTTGCTCAAAATGGCATTACTGAGCGTATGAATCGCCACTTGCTTGAGGTGGTTCGTTCTCTACTATTTGACATAAATATTCCTCTTCAATTTTTGGAGTGATATCGTGCTTACGGCGGCATATATCACTAATAGAATGCCTACTAGGGTTATAAATTTTCGATCTCATGTGGAGGCTCTTCAAGGTACCTTACTTCAAGCAATCTCTTTTACTGTTCCACCCAAGATTTTTGGCTACACTTGTTTGTGTGCAATCATCATCTCACTGGAAAACTCGATGCACGGGTTCTAAAATGTATCTTTATTGGTATTCTGCCACTCAGAAGGATATAAGTGTTATCACCCTCCTCCTCGTTGTGTGGTTGTTACAATGGATGTGTCTTTTTTTGAGAGGGATGTGTCTTTTCTTGAAACTGTGGTCTTTTTCGTTCCTTTGTCATCTCTCCAGGGGGAATATTGGCGTGCAAAGATGTTGCTTCCAACTCTGGCATTTGATAATTTGCAGCAATGCGCTATTGTTCTGGTTGATGAGCATCCAGATAATTCCGAGCCGCAGGCAGTAGCCGTCCTAGTGCAGGCCACTGATCTAGAGTTGCGCGTGTATATTCGGAAAAAGACCACCACTACCACTACTATCCTTAGTCAAGCGTCGACCTCTGAACCAGATTCTTCTCAGCTTGTTTCCGGCTTATTTGGTAACACTCTTTCTCAAGATCCCTTTCTTGATCTTCCCATTGCTATTTAAAAAGGACATCGGACATGTACTTAACATCCTATATCCAATTTTGTATCTTATGATTCTTTGCTTCCCTCCTATCATGGCTTTGTCTTCCTTGGACTGTGTGTCTATTCCTTAAACTTGGCAAGAGGCTTTTGCAGAACCAAATAGAAAGCGACTAAAAACAGAAGAGATGAATACCCTGTGGAAAAATGAGACGTGGACATTGGTGCCTCTTCTGCTCAATAAGAACACTGTTAGTTGCAAATGGGTCTTTACTATTAAGCAACATGCTGATGGCACCGTTGAACTCTACAAAGCTTGCTTAGCTACCTGAGGCTTCACCCAGACCTATGAAACTAATTACCAGGAGACGTTTGCTTTTGTACCAGTTAAGATTGTTTAGGTCCTCCTTTAATGTGCTATCAACCTAGGATGGGAGCTGCAACAACTTGATGTAAAAAATGCTTTTTTTACATGGTGAATTAGGGGAAGAAGTGTACATGGAGATCCCTCCTGGTTTCTCCTGTTTGAAGACTCGAGGGAAGGTTTGTAAATTGAAAAAGGCTTTATACGGTCTCAAGCAATCGCCTCGTACATGGTTCGGCCGCTTTCATATGGCTTGGTAATTCCGAAATATGAGCAAAGCAATGCTGATCATACGTTATTCATCAAGCAGTCCAACGGTAAGCTCCCTATAGTTAATGCTTACGTTGATGTCATAATCGTTACAGGCAGTGACGTTGATGAAAGATCTCGCCTAAAGATTTACCTTGGCAAGGATTCAAAATCAAGGATCTTGGGTAATTGCGCTATTGCGTTATTGTGTTATTGAGCCATTGCTTGGTTTACAAAGGGTATTTTTCTCTTTCAACGAAAGTATACCCTTGACTTACTTTTTGAGATGGGTAATTGGTATGCTTGGATGTAAACCTATAGATATTCTTGTTGAGGTCAATTTCTATCTCCAAAGCAAGGATGATGATCCAGCTGATAAATTGCTATAATAGTGATTGGTAGGGAAATTGATTTATCTTTCTCATACTCACCGGGATATTGCTTATTCTTATTCTACCCATTTGGATGCTGTTTTTCGGATTCTGCGCTACTTGAAAACTGCACCAGGAAATGTTTTGCTATTTACCTCACATGGTCACGTGAAGGTTGAGGCATTTATGGATGCCGACTGGGCCCGATCATGTGACAATAGGCTATTGACATCTGGGTATGGTACATTTATGGGCGGTTATTTAGTTGCTGGAAGAGCAAAAAACAGTTTGTCATCTCTTGATCAAGAGTCGAGCGGAATTTCGTGCCATGACCCATGGTATTTGTGAGTTGATTTGGTTGAAAGGTCTCCTCACAGATCTCGTTCCTGTCCGCCTATCTATGTTGCTTTATTGTGACAGTAAGTTCGCTATTAGTATTGCCATAGTTGTCAAGGATCCAAGGCGATCCAAGGCGTTCCCAGTGTATTTTTTTTATTTCTAAAATATTAATGCTATATATATGCAACATTTTACATAAATAATCAACATTTAAGATATAGCTTAATTAATATGAGAAAACCAACAAGGAAACAAATAATTGAGTTAACTAGGCAACATGTATTTATGACTAACATTTGCTTACTTCTAACAAATTTGACCGAAGCGTAACTCTTTTAATATAGTTCGGATTCAAGCAATCTCGAATTAGTTGCAAAACTAGCGTAATCAGCTTTCTAACCAATTCGAGATTGCTTGAATCTAAGTTATAATGAAAGAGTTACACTCTGTTCAAACCTTGTTCGGAGTATACGAATGCTGTTTAAAGTCGTCTGAATGTAAATTATTTTTTGGGTATCAAAGCAAGAGATTATTTTGGCGCGCTCTTGGTTTTAGTAATGCTTTACTATAAAAAGATTTATGGAATTTTTATATTTGAAAAAAAGCCTAGCATTTGGAAGTTGAAAATCGCCCCCGCACCCAAAAATACGGTTATTGTTCTTGAACTGAAGGGTTGACTTTTTATCCTTTTGGAATTTGAATTTTAGACTATTTTTATTGGATTCAAATATGGGGTATTTGCTTATTTATGAATAATATCTTAAGTAAGTGTCATTTACTTAAATGATATAAATGACATTAGTCATAAATAAGTATTGTCTGATAAATATTGTTCATATCTAGCTTAATAAATTTTGTTAAGCAAATTCAGAAATCAAAGGGAAAAAAAACACATATAAGACCCAAGACGACCGCCCAGGCATTCTGGAGCCCAAGGCGTCCAAGGCGATACCCAGAGAGGCGGGGCGACTTCCCAGGCAACACTAATAAGGCGCCCAGGTGCCCAAGCCCTTGAATCATGCCTGGATGCCTGGGCGACGACGCCTTGATATTGCACACAACCCGGTTCAGCATAACCATACCAAACATGATGCAAGACCACGAGGGTGGATCTCCCAAATCACTTGACTAGCGCCATGTGATACCGTGTAGCAATAAGGAATGCTGAACCGAAGAAGGGAAGGGGTCAAAACAATGGAGGGATGGGATGGATAGGGACCTTTCTCAGATAGGGTATCTCACCCAATTGTATCTCACAGGCACAACTGAATCTTCACAGCAATAATAATTTTTTTTCATATTTCTTGACTGCCTTGAACTTAACCCATTACATTGTTTAAATAGGAACAAAAGGATCCTAAGAAGGAAGGCCAAAATTACACTAGGAAGGGAAATCCTAACATCTGCTACAACAACAACAACAATAAAGCCTTATCCCAACTAAATGGGGTCGGCTACATGGATTCTTGTCCCCCAATCAGCTCTATTCGATGTCAAACTTGAAGCAAGGCCTAAGCTATACATGTCTTTCTTCACTACCTCCCTTAGAGTCATCTTAGGTCTACCCCTAGTTCTTTTAACCCCGTCAATTTGAATCAAATCACTCCTCCAAAGGGGAGCATCTAACGGCCTCCGTTGAACATGGCCATACCATCTCAAACGACTTTCTCGTAACTTATCATGTATTGGCGCTACTCCCAAATCAGCTCTAATACGGTCATTCTTTACCTTATCCTTTCTTGTTTTGCCACACATCTATCTTAACATCCTCATCTCAGCTACACTAAGTCTATCAATATGATGCTTCTTAACTGCCCAACATTCAGCACCATACATCATAGCCGGTCGAATAATTGTCCTATAGAATTTTCCTTTCAGTTTTAAAGGAATACGTCGATCGCACAACACTCCAGACGCACTTCTCCACTTCATCCATCCTATTTTAATCCTCTGTGAAACATTATCGTCTATATCACCTTCTTTGTTTATGATTGAACCTAAATACCTAAAATGATCACTTTGCTGTATTTCCCTCTCAAGAATGTTCACCACCTCATTTCCGTCCTTGTGTGACTAAAGTTACACCATATACTCCGTCTTCGTTCTACTTATCTTAAAACCTTTTAATTCCAAAGATGATCTCCATAGCTCCAACTTTGCATTAATCCTTGCTTTTGTCTCATCCACCAAAACAATATCATCAGCGAAAAGCATACACCAAAGAACTTCATCTTGAATGTCTCTGGTAAGATCATCCATGATAAGAGCAAACAAATAAGGGCTTAAAGCTGATCCTTGATGTAACTCCATTGTAATTGGGAATTTAAGACCTTGACCCCCCACGGTTTTCACACTAGTCACCACATTATAATACATATCCTTAACTATGTCCACATATTTGCTTGAAACACATCTCTTCTCTAGTACTTGCCAAATTAACTCCCTATGGACTCTATCATAAGCCTTTTCTAGATTGATGAAAACCATATGGAGGTCCTTCTTATCTTCTCTACATCTTTCCATGAGTCTTCTAAGCAAGTAAATAGCCTCTGTTGTGGATCTACCTGGCATAAAACCAAACTGGTTCTCCGTAATGGTAGTTTCTTTTCTCAAGCGGGTTTCAATAACTCTCTCCCACAGTTTCATAGTATGACTTATTAGTTTTATACCTCTGTAGTTATTGCAACTCTGAATATTGCCTTTGTTTTTGTAGATCGGAACCATAGTACTACTTTTCCATTCATTTGGCATCTTTCTTGAGCTCCTAATTTTATTGAACAACTTAGTTAGCCAAGATACTCCATACATTCCTAGGCTCTTCCAAACTTCTATTGGGACCTCATCTGGGTCAGGTGCTTTGCCTACATTCATCCTCCTTAAAGCTTCTTTCACTTCTGTCACTTTAATTTTACGTATATACCTATGACCTGTGATGTCATGGTGAGTAATGTAGCAATCTGGAGCACTATTTCCTAAGAATTCTTCATTTAGTAGGCTATAAAAATAATCATTCCATCTCTCTTTAATGTCCTCATCCCTTACTAGAACTCTACCATCTGTACTTTTAATGCATCTAACATGGTCTAAATCTTTACTCTTCCTTTCCCTCATCTTAGCTATTTTATAGATAGTTTTTTCTCCTTCCTTAGTGCTTAGATTGATATAAAGATCTTCACATTTCTTCGCCCTTACTTATCCCACAATCTTCTTGGCTTCATTTCTAGCAAATCTATATCTTTTTAGATCCTCTATATCCTTAGTCTTTTGCCATGCCTTAAAACTATCTTTCTTAGCTTTAATGGCTGCTTGAACCTCATCATTCCACCATCAAGACTCTCTAGGAGAATGACATTTTTCTTTTGATACTCCTAGATACTCTTTAGCAACTTTTTTAATACAAGCAGTCATCTCGTTCCACATTGTATTAGTGTCTCTCTCAAAGTTTCACATTCCTTGTTTGATCACATTATCAGTAAAAGCTTTCAAGGTATTTTCTTTTAAGCACCACCGCCTTATCCTAGAGCACAAAACCTGACCTTTCCTACTACTCGGCGTACTGAGACATATATCCAAGACCAATAATCTATGCTGAGTGGTTAGACTCTCCCCAGGTATAACTTTACAATTCTTACATAACAATCTATCGGACCTTCTAGTTAGAAAGAAATCTATTTGGCTTTTATGGTGTCCACTTTTGAAGGTGACTAGATGCTCCTCTCTCTTTTCAAAGTATGTGTTTACGATAGATAAATCATAAGCTGTAGCAAAATCCAGAATTGAGGTCCCCTCCTCATTCCTTACTCCAAAACCATATCCCCCATGCACATCTTCATAATCTCTACGATCTCCCCTTACATGTCCATTCAAATCACCCCCTATTATAATCTTTTCACCTTGTCGTAAACCTTGCACTAATCCATCCATGTGTTCCTAAAATTGTAGCTTACTATTCGCATTCAATCCTACTTGGGGTGCGTAAGCGCTAATTATATTGACCCATCACTAGCTTGATGGCTATAATCCTATCACCAAATCTTTTCGTATCCACCACATCATTCTTTAAATCTTTATCTACTATTATACCCACTTCGTTGCTATTATTTTTATCTCCCGTATACCAAAGTTTAAAGCCATCCAACTCCTTAGTTTTTTTACCCTTCCATCTAGTCTCTGGTATGCAAGCTATGTTAATCCTTCTTTTCATAACATCTATCAATTCTAGACTATTACCCGTTAAAGATCCTATGTTTCAAGATGCTATTCTAATCCTACGTTTATGCACTAGCTTCTTTGTCCGCACTCGTCCATGGTGCTAGAACCCTTGCCAATTTATCACCGCATCCGGGTGCCGATGCAGCGGCCCTAGCAAACTTTTCACCGCATTCAGGCAATGAGGCGGCCCTTGCCCATTTTTCGCTACACCATGGACTAGGTGTAACGCGTCATTTACAGAGAATGCCCTAGCATTACGCTGATTATCTTTTGTTTGTGAATCCATGATAAGGGTTTAGCTGTGTTTTTGGTGGTACCGGCTGCCAACTTGACGTACCAACCCTCCTCCTTTATCCGGGCTTGGGACCGGCAGCATAACACTGGCGGAGTTGAAATCCTAACAACTGCTAGTGCACTTAATTTAGGAAAGGAATGCGTGTAATAATCTACTAAATTGAGACATGCCTCGATTATTTAAAAACCTTCCATCACTGGAGCATGCAATCAGATCTTGCTAAAGTAATTTAAAAACCTTCCAACCGATGAGCATGCAATCAAATCTTTCTTCCAACCAATGAGTATGCAATCGGATCTTTCTTATTATTGTGCCGTCCATTTATGGACCATGCCTAATTGTGAACATCTTCCTTGTTGGCATGTTGCTTGCAAGTTGCTGTGACTATACTTGATATTGGTCAACCGATCTACATCAAAACATGTGGAAATTGATCTCCATTTTATCAAGGAGAAGCTGGATGATGGACTTATTTGTGTCCCATTTGTTCAGTGTAGTGACCAGTACTCAACATGAAGAAGAAGAAGGGGGGGGGAAATAACTTAAAGGGTATAATTATCTAGGGTGAATGTTAGGCTAAGGATTACAACTCAGCCTTTCCTTTTGCATTCTTTCCTTATTGATGTATATTTCAATCTATAAATAAAGAGTGGCTCTTGTCATATTGATAAGCCGATTTATCGCCTCAAATCACAACACTAGTATACTTGAACCAATTAGGATCTGATATCTACCACACTTCCCCTCCTGTTTAGAAATTGTTATTTACATTGAGGATTAGGTTTAGCAAGACAATGGTATTTCCTTTTAAGATAAGATTTTATGACCCAAAATTTCTATTCACTTTTTGTGTCGTCATGAAGTAACAATCAAGATCAATGACTTTGGTTACTTTATGGAATGCTACATTCACCTTCATGTGATTCACGATATTATCTATTGCATTTTACGGCCTCAGCTAATCTAAGAGCATCTACCTCATTGAGCTAAAGGAGTGAGCTAAGTTTCAACAAAGTGGTCATTGTAACTATATTCTCAATATATTTCACTTGAAACTTGATCTCAACCAAGGTGACATTTTCTCTAACCCTTTTTTATTTACATTTTGTGGTAAAACAAATGTAAAATGCTTTTTCATATTTTCTTATCAAATATGCATATGCCTTGAGGTATCACGAAGGATTCCACCATCAGGGGTGGGTTGCTCTAGTTTCATGTGGGATCTGACTTAAGGTTGAAAGCTAGTGTGTTTGGAGGAGTGTTGTCGAGTGGCATTGGTTGGGGGGAGGGGAAAGGAAGGCAAGCCTTGGTGTAGTCAAATGGTGCTAGTTTGTCTATCTGGAACTGGTTTTTCTTGGAGATAGGAGGCACACAAGACTGCTGTGAGCCAAGGGAGATTCTACTGAACTGTAAAAATGATGTTTTGGGGGCACAAACACTTCGAATTTCTTGTGCTGTGAGATGTGGCAAGGTTCGCCTTGGCATCAGCTGCTCTCTGTAGTGCACCTTTACATGTAATTTCATATCCTTCGTTGTATATGGCTCTGAATAATTCAGGTCATTTTGATCTCTTAGGTACCACATTTGCTTAAACCAGTGATTGTCTTTGCCTTTGTCATCATATTAATATTCTGTTCATTCTATGATTGTCTGGCTAATTGCGCCAGATTTTATTTGACTATGCATGGTGCTGGTAAGTGGATAAACTGCTGCCTTCCATTCTATGATTTCTTTTCACTTTGAGGCCTTTATTTCCTTGTTCCATGAGTACAAGCTGCTTCATTAGTTCTTGCTTTGCTTGGGTCATGTTGTAATTTAGATGCTCTCTTTTTTGTTTGGGCTAACTATAAAATATGTAATAATCAATTTCTGCGATCCGCTCATCCGGGTGTTTGGTATATCTATTTATTCAATGAATGAGGACTGTTCGTTTATAGACTTGATTTTGTAGTGCAAGCCACTCTGTTTAGTTGTCTTGCAGGATTCAAATTCCATTGATCACGTAACTTGAGCTGCATGTGCTGATGATTTCCTTGGACGTTTTTGTGTCCTTTGTCATCCCTTAAGAAAATTAACTGTCAGTTAATATAAATTCCCTCATTTATGAATGCCTTTTTGCTGACTTAGTTTCTTTTACAGGAAGGACTTGTTCAGCCCACTCCTGCATCGGGTAATCATTCACGTCCAGTGAGCCGTAGTGCTTTTGATGATGTTGTGGACCCGATGGGGATATCTGACCCCCAATTGACACGGTTAAGAAATGGAGTGGAATCTTTGGAGAGCTTACATTCTCGAACAACTTCCCCTGGCCTGGTTCGAGTTCAGAGTTTCGGTTCATCAGTTCCTCAATCTTTTGTATCTTCAGTGGGGTCATCACTGTCAAGAAATGCAACTCCTGAACCTCAGTTGATTGGGAGGTCTCCAGCTCCAGGTTTTCCTCCCATGGGGGGCAGAGTTTTTGTTACTGAAAAAAAAGTTGCAGCTTCAAATGCCTTTGATGGTATTTCTTCTAGCATGGGTGACACTGCTGACATTGCTGCTACTTTGTCTGGCTTAAGCCTGTCAAAAAATAGACTTGTTGATGAAGATAGTCATGTACAGTCTCAACTTAAACAAGAGTTTAATAATCAGACTAATTTTCCTTTTGATAGGCCAAATGGTCATAGCCAAAGTCTGCAGCATCAACTCATTGACAAGACTGAAGCCGACACTCTAGACATATTGGATGAGCAAGTGAACTTTCCCAAAAGAGTATCATCTTCTGCCAGTCTGTATACAAAAATACCTTCTGCAGGTTCTGCAGGTTTGGAAGGATACAGTGTCCATTATCATACAGATATGTTAAATCCTGACTTCGCTGGCTATATGCCTCGTGAACATTCTATCAATCAGAGGCTGAATTTAGTCATGAATGACCACCTTGATTCAGGTTTCTTTTGTTTTTTTTTTTTTTCCTGACAAATTTCTGCTGCTTCTTCATCTAAGAACCTTAGTTGGACCCTTTATTGTTGACGTATATTTTGCTTTCAGGTGCGCCTTTGACAGGGAGTGTAGAAGGACAAAGTCTGAGCCGAAATGGAAATCAAGTAGGGTCTGACCTTCAAGTGCCTGTTATGGACCCACTTTATTTACAGTACCTGCAAAGAACTTCTGACCATGCAGTACAGACTGCGGGTAGCCCAAGGGATCCTTCTTCTTTGGGGAGGAATTACCTCGGCACTTCACATGCTGACTTTCTTGGGTTTCAGAAAGCATACCTTGAGGCGTTGCTTGCACAACAGAAACAACAATATGGCATGCCATTTCCAGGTAAATCAGGTACTTTAAATCATGGTTACTATGGGACTTCTGCATTTGGTCTCGGCATGCCATATCCGGGAAACCCAATGGGAAGTCCTGTACTTTCTTCAGTAGGACCTGGAAGTCCTATTAGGCAGAATGAGCGAATCTCACGTTTCCCATCTTTGATAAGAAGTTCAATGGGAGGGTCCATGGGATCATGGCACTCAGATAACAGTGGGAATATGGAAGAAAGTTTTGCTTCATCATTATTGGAAGAGTTCAAGAACAACAAGACAAGGTCTTTTGAACTTTCCGAGATTGTTGATCATGTAGTTGAATTCAGGTAAAAAATAAAAAATTTCCAGTTCTGTTGGTGGTATTTTATTCTATTGATGCAGTACAGCCAACGGAACTCACTTCTCTCTCCTTGTCTTTCAATGTAGTGCCGATCAGTATGGCAGTCGTTTTATTCAGCAGAAACTAGAAACTGCAACTGTGGAAGAAAAGAACAAGATATTTCCTGAGATCGTTCCACATGCTCGTACCTTGATGACGGATGTCTTTGGAAACTATGTTATTCAGAAAGTATTTGTTTCACCTTAAATGAAACTCAGCAAATTTGCTCAAATATTTTGAACCATGACTGACATAGTTTTTCTTGAATGGCAGTTTTTTGAGCATGGTACAGAGAGTCAAAGAAAGGAGTTAGCTAGCCAGCTTACTGGTCATGTTTTGCCTCTAAGTCTCCAAATGTATGGTTGCAGAGTGATTCAGAAGGTGGTTTCTGAGCTTCGGCTCTTTCTCTGCTTCCTCATTTTCTTGACTTCCCATTTTATTTCTGTGACGTTTGCAATTTGCATTGTTTCATGTTTGCTTCATACTCTTCGATTTTGAATGCTACTTCTGTCTCCTGTGGCCTATTAGATGTCTCCTGGTTACAAAGCCATTAAATTTGGGTCTCTATGGGTCCACAAGTGAAAATTCCAAGGGACAATGGCAATTTTGTAAGTATTTTGAAGGTCAGGATCCCTTTGGATAAGAAATCAGAATCTATAATAGAATAGTAAATAAATTTTAAGTGGAAGGATGAACCTGGAATTTCAGAAAAGATAGGGGCAAAACAGAACAAAACTCAGGAAAGAGGAGTTCTTATGTAAATTTAACAGAAACCATCCTTAACTGTAAAAAAGGAAGAATGTCTTCTTCTTCCTCTTGACAGTTCAAACCAGTGAGATGAGTTTATTGGCTTGCGGCTGAGAAAGCTCTTCAAATGGAGTCTATTAAAGCTAAGATTTTAGAAAAGCACTATCTCATAGTACTTGTGAACCCAATGGACAAGCACCCAGAATAACAAGTGGAATCCATTATTGAATCCCTGAACTGAACCTGCAGTAGTGTAGAATTCAGCCATGGTTGCAGTATAACATCTTGCAGTGGGGGTATTAATAGGGGTCAAGGATCTAGGGTTTAAGTTGGCCAAGGGAGCAATCTAACCCTCAAAATTTCAGACCAAATGGATCGATCATGAAGGAGATCAATTGAATCCTTCTCAGCCCAACAGATTGACAATATCAGGATAAAGAGATTAAGCAGAATAATAGTACAAGGAAAGAAGACTAAGAAACCAATACGAAGAACAAGGGAAAAGAGAGTGGGGAAATCAGGCCTGTGACGTTTATAGCAAATGCTTGGGATTTACCTATCCAATTCATTGTGGATAGGATTTCCAGAGAGGCTTAAGGTGTTTCTTGTTTGTCTCTTGTATCTCCAAAGTCTTTTCTTGTATATTCTTTCCCTCTTAATATATTCTTTCCTATGCATCCAAAAGGGGAAAAAAGATCAGGCCTGGGAGAAAAACTGAACAGTCGAGAACATTCAGACCATGGAGGGAGAAAAAGTGAAAAACTCAGCAGTCGAACGAACCTTTTGACCTTACAGTGTCCAGCGTATTAAATTCAAGGAAAGATTTCACATACTACCCAAATACTTTTAGAAACATCACCTACCCCCCAAAATTTCTGAAAACATCAACTACCACCCAAAATTCCAAAACGTTTATTAAAAAGACCCAAATCATTAAGATGGAGCCGTTAGATGCTGATGTCAGCTCAAAACCATTTTTGTATTGACAGCAATACCCCTTATTTGAAAGGGAAAAGTCGAGTTCACCCTTCAGTAATTTTTAACCCTACCCCCAAATCATCTTCTTCCTCTTTGTTGCTTTGTTTCTTTGCCTCGACTCTACTTTAAGAAGTTGGTGATCAGGATTGCTCATGGATCTGAACTGTTTTGGCCTGTCCCTGTCATCCACTGCTCAGCAATGCACACCTTGCAAATCCCTGCGCTAGAATCCTAAAATGTATCTTGTCATTCTGTCTATGACAATGAATAGGTACTACAGTTCTACTTTTTATCTCTGTTTCTCAATGCTCGGCACTAATTGCCATATGATTTTCTTCGATTTAAGAGTTAAACGATGGGTTGTGAGACTGCTAGGAGAGGACTCATGCTCAAGAAATCTCATTTGGGTTCTAAAAACTTCATTGATTCCTTTCTGGGTTTTGCTCTGATCATCTTTACCTGATGGAATTCATGGAAAGGGAGAAGGCATCTAAGCAATCCGATGGAGAAAAAGAGAGATTTGGGGCTGGTTTGGCATGGGAGTTGGTTCCCCTTCATATGTGGGAAAATTTTCTCTCTCGGCTTCCGATTTTGAGATTGTTCAGGACAAAATCCTTCTGCAAAACATGGGAGATATAATCCAATCAGAGTCTTTTCTTTCAGCTTACAGACTGGTAAATCACCAAGAATGTTGCTTCATGCTTTTCGCCGATTTCAACCATCAAAAGGTTACAGCTGCTTATAATCCAATAGAAAAAAAATGGATTTTGATTTCTGTATCTTTTGTGTCATCTTCTTGTCCAAGCACATGCTGTAGACTTCGTGGAGCTCTTGTCTCGCATGATGGTCTCGTTCTGGTCGAAGACGAGAAGGGTTCCATTGTTGTGTTAAACCTTTTCACTCAACCTCACAGAATATTGCCTCCCATGTTGCCTATGATTTGGATTTTATCATGAAGAAACTGACGTACAGAGAAGAAAAAGAAATTACAGAGAAAAATTGTGAGGATCTTAAAAAATAAATAAATAAAAATCTCAGCCAAGATTAACAGATAGAAGTTAATTAAGTAAATCACAGACCAAGAAAAAGGAAGGAAGTTCTGAAGTTCCAGTCATGCCATCGGCCTCGATCGCCGGAAAACAGCAGTAGCGCACAGCAGTTGTTCTCTCCTTAAAAAAAAAAAAAAAAAACTAATCATTGTTCCCTCTGCTGGTTGATCGCCGACGAGAAAAGAAAGATCTACACCATGCAAAATGTGAAGGGATATGTTGCTGACCCCCAATATCTGGTCATCTCCCATCATTTAAGATTAAGCATTTTCTCTGACTAAGGCTTAGTGTCCCCAGCAATATCTTTGTTTGGGGATTGGATTTTTTTCCTTTTAATCCCCTGAAATGAATTCAGCGGCATTAGTGAATTAGAGAACCGAGGCGGCCATGCATCTCAAGACTTGGTTGATTAGGTTTTCAATGAGGCTGATTTTATGGCACTGGACTATGACTTGTCCATGTTGTGTCAGCACATTGAAATGTTTTTATCCATATAATTTATAACAGGGACTTCACATTTGCTAGTATTTCCAACGGCACCCAAGGTTCAAAATCTTGGTTTCGACCAGCCTCGAAACCGAGAATTTTTGGTTGAAACCTAGGAATTTTTTTTCTGAGTTAAATTTGAAACGTAGATCGAAACCTGTTGAAACCCTTGAGTTTTATGTTGAAACCTGTCGAAATCCTCGAGTTCTATGTTGAAACCTGGTACAAGCAGTTTCGATCCTTGGTTTCGTCTCAACCAAGGTTGAAACCGAGTTGTCTTGCAGTTTCTACTGAGATGGTGAACCATAATAGGCTGATAGCACCAACCTGTAGCACCAACCTGTCCATTGATTTACTAAGCCACATCTGTGTTCTAACTCCTCATTAGTCATTAGACAACATCTTATTGAACCCCCATTTTTCCATAGAGCCTTCCTGCCCCTCTACTTGTTTGAAAATTAATATCTAGGCTTAACTACTAGGTTGTTTTGTGATTGAGATGTGATTTTTTTTTTTTTTTTTTTTGAGGGGGGGGGGGGTGTTGGGGGTTCTAACTCCATCTTTTGGAAATTGTACATTGGAGTTGCTCCTGCATAGATTCTTCAGAGTCTTGGTGAGGGCTTGAGACATCATTGGATTGTTTTTTCTGTTATTTGGAGTTTGATATGATTCTTTTTGAACATTATTTCAAGAAATTTCTCTTGTTTTAGGTCTTTTTCCATTGGTATTTATACCCTGTAGATAGGACTTAGCTTAGTCATTGTTTCTACAGGCTTTGGAGGTGGTTGAAATGGACCAACAGATTCAATTGGTGGCAGAGCTTGATGGTTCAGTCATGAAATGTGTTCGTGATCAGAACGGTAATCATGTCATCCAGAAGTGTATTGAGTGTGTCCCTCAAGATTGCATTCAGTTTATTATCTTAGCTTTCTATGGGCAAGTTGTGGCACTCTCCACCCACCCGTATGGCTGCCGGGTCATTCAGGTGAGAAGTATAATTTTTGTCCTCATTCTTCATCAGCAGGTTTTGTATGCCAACCTCTAAATACCTTGTCTTAGTGCTAGCAGAGGGTTCTAGAACACTGTGATGATGCCAATACGCAATGTATTATCATGGAAGAAATCCTGCAATCTGTTTGTACATTGGCACAAGACCAATATGGAAATTATGTAGTTCAGGTATGTGTTTGTGTTACAATTATTTGTCACTCATATATGAGATTATGATACCACCACAGAATAATATCCATATTCTCTTTCTTGACAATCATCAAGTGTTACTGGTTGTATTCCTGATTATTTTATGTATTTGTTTGCATTGTTGCTTTTTCTATGCTTGAACATATGCAGAAGTTTTTTTCTTCCATTGATTCTGCATTATCACGTCTTCTTCTTCTTCTTCTTCTTTTTTTTTTTTTTTTTTTTTTTGGGGGGTATTGAAAAGCGGAAAAAAAAGAACTTTCTAGATACTCTTTCATGGGTCTAAGGGTCCATCTGTCAGCATGACCGGAGTCCTGCCCTTCACAATTCAACCCATATGGTGGTTTCCTTATATTGTCAGTTGTCACATCTTTCGAGTGCTTGTTGAGTTTCACTTTTTCTTTAATTTAATGGTTTCAAAATATGTTATCCAGGGTAATCTTTTTATTTCCCTTTAATTTAAATTTTAAGAATTAATATGTATTATGGGCTGTCAACTAGCTGAGCTCTGCCCCGCTTAGCTTGGGTTTGTCCTCTAAACTCATACCAGTCTCTTTGAAGAAATAAATAGCTCAACCGAGGCTTGTTTCAGCTTGTCAAAAAAAAAAAATTAGCTTTAGTCTGTTGTTGCCTCAGCCTGGATTGTAATATTCCTCTTCCTTGATCCCTAATTTCCAAGTCTTTAAATATGTGATTCAAACCCTATGACCCATGTAAACTAAAAAAAAGTAAATAAACTAACAATGGGTTGTGATTTTATCTTTGTTGGCTGGACTTGTCTTATGCAGTACACGTTTTAATATTCAGATACTTTACCGGATGTACCCCTTTCCCTTCTACACGAACACATTTTTTTTTTTTTTTTTTAAAAGGTCGGGGGAGGGAGAGAAGAAGAGAAATGGTTTGAAGCATAACCTTTTAAAAATAATACAAACCAGCCGAAATTCTTTTGAGATGATGGAGTTCTGAATAAAGCTGGTCCAAAAATTTGTTGGCACTGATAGTTTTAACAAGTATTGTGGTAGATTTGTTTGTTACTCCCCACATACTCAACCTTTAGAAGAACTCTTCTTGTCCATTTTGCAATGTATTAAACTTTATGGAATGACACACATCTGACTCAGAGAGACTCTTGGTGTGGGCCCTACAGACCAGAAACAGAAGAAGAAACCGGCCCTAACATGTAGAAAACATGTAACTCTAAGTTTATTTCTTCTTCTAGTTCTTTATTCCTGTTTTAGCTCTCCGGTTTCTATCATAATTTCATTGCTATGAAACATCGCTTCTTGGTAAACCCTGTGGAGTTCACATTGCAATCCGTTGGCTCTCTCAGCATTAAGTCATTCTGCTAGATAAGAGCTTAGCTGAGGCAGATTTCCAGTCATGTCAGTAGGAAGAGAAGAAGAAAGGCCAGAATGGCCTGTGGTTTGGTCTGGTCCAAGTTTGAACTAATTTTTTGGTTCTTTCCTGACCCTTTGTTCATTTGTGGTTCACCAAAGGGACCCGCTACTTAGGACTATTTTTTTCAATTTATTATTATTATGTTGCTGGTAGTCTGGAATAGATTACTATAATTCCAGTCCTGTTTTCAAGTTGTTTTTCTGTTTCCCTGTCTTTTGATGTTTTCTTCTGTTCAAGGATTAGTTTAGGCCTTTCCTTTTTTGAGTCCAAATTTGTCCAACACTATTCTGTATAAGTATGTAAGGTGCTTGAAGAAAGGCTTTGGCTGTTACTTTGGTGTGTGGTCTCAAGCTTACTCTTGTGGGATTCAAGAGTTACTTCCGTGGATTCAGTAGGCTTTGTTTGGCTACTAGGGGAATTGAAGGGAAGGCAAGTGAAAATTTTAAACTTTAAATGGAAATTTTTGTAATGATTGCAGTACATGCTATCACATTACTATATAACTAATTCCAAATTATTTTCATATTTAGTTATCAACTTATACTTCACTTTGCACCCAAATCCCTCCCATTTGAAAAGGAAAATAAATTTTACGTCTTATAAGTATCATTATTAAATATGTTAAAAAGTTTAGGTAATTTATACAATCATGTTGTGTTACAACTATAAAAGTTTCCATTTAATGTTAAAAAATTTCACTTCCCTTCCGTTCAATTCCCCTTGCAACCAAACAAAGCCGTAGTGTGGGATTTAGCGGGTTAATTAGGTGGATTCTTGATTGTTATCCTGGCTTTATCTATCATCCCTTTTCTCCAATTCAAACAGGTCAGATCTGAGCTTTTCCTTCCTGTTCGTGTCAGTTTCTTTTTACTTTCTAATTTTGTTTTGCCTTGTTGGTTTATCAATCTGTTAAGTTTTTTTGCTTCACTTATTCTCAGTTTTCTTTTCTGGTTCTGTTTCTAGTTCTAGCTTGATTTCAGTTTCTATAACTCAGTATCTGACCATCAGTTTTAAGTCAGATTTTACTGATCCATTCCCCGAATCCCCATCCCAATGTGACTACTGACCAGAATTTAAGACCCACCTGACTTGTCTTTGTAAATTTATTGAAAGTTTCCCATTTCTGGTTTAGTTCCTAATCCTGCGATTCTGGTTAAACTGAGGTTTCTTAACCCTAATCCATTAAGTGACCTAGAAATCCCATTATTAACCTACTGTAACTTGGTTCAGATTAGCATAGCCAGACACAGGTTGGGCTTGGGAACTCGAAGATTTAGCTATGCTACTGTAGCTATTCTTATTAGCAATTATCTGTACATATCATAAAAGTATTAGTGTAATAGTACTCTTAAGGCTGTGACCTCTCTCTCTCTCTCTCTCTCTCTCTCTCTCTCCACTTGACACTCTGTTTCTACCTAGCTCCTCTCTCCTTTGCATTATATTTTCACATCTTACATTTCAAGTTTTAGGCATGTAGCTAAGCTCTTCATGTTAATTTTTTCAAGATGTTGTGGTTGAATTTCATACTGCCTGACATGTTTCTATTCTTTATTTTTTTTTTGTCAGAGTTGTCTTAGTTTGTACTAATGGTTTGACTTAATTGCTTCCTTTTCTGATGGCTTTACTTCGATACATATTTGTTGTGCTCCTTGATTTAATATTATATCTTCTTTTGTTCCTGAAGTTGGTGCTTTTTTTTTTTTTCTTCTGTCACTTTGTTTAGCATGTATTGCAACATGGGAAACCACAGGAACGATCATCTATAATCACCAAGCTTGCTGGACAGATAGTGAAGATGAGTCAACAGAAGTTTGCTTCTAATGTTGTAGAAAAGTGCTTAACTTTTGGTGGTCCCAAAGAACGTCAACTTTTGGTAAATGAGATGCTTGGTTCCACGGAGGAGAATGAACCCTTGCAGGTTTGTGAAACCTTCTTTTCCCCCTTAATATTGCGAATTGGATTATTTAATGTTCAGAAAATCAATATCTATATTAAGATTGAGAAAAATAAATTTCTAGACTAATATAATAATTGGAATGGTGTTACCGGTAGTTATTGTTTACAACATGATGTGGAATCAGAGGTTTTACCGGCAGTTTTTGCTTGCATCACAATGAAAACTGATTCTACCTTTCCATGTTTCTTTCAAGCAAATCCTGGTATAATCCTTACCATTCTTGAAAATGCCAGGATTTAAGTGCATAATAAAAATGTGAAAATTTGACTGGCTATTTCCATGAATTGGTTACTATTTTATTAGACACCTGCACTGCAATCTCTCCTGTTCTTACAAAACTACGCAAGTGTCAATGTCAATGACTCGATGGATCATATTTTGAACTGTTCATTAAAACCTAAAGCTTTTGTTACATAATTTAGAAATATAAAACAATAAAACCGAGATGAGAAATATGGAGAAGAAAAGGGGAGAGCAGTAGAATCGATGACACTATCCCCCCCCTCTCCAGTTATTCTTATTTATAAAAGTAGGACTCTAACTTAGAGTAGGAATATGATTGCTACTGGTCAGCAGTCCTAGTTATACACTCACACAAGGAAAAAGAAATAAACTAAGAGAAGGAAATTAACACTAAATCAACTAGTCAAGCCTACATGGATTGACTAAGTCAAAGCTTATCACTCCCTCAAGTTGGAGCATCGGGGAATGTGAGAGTTTCAACTTGGAACAATGTAGTAGTAGCAGCAGCAGCAGTTAGTAGTAGTAATAGTAGTGGCATCAGTAGTAGTAGTAGCAGTAGTAATAGTAGGAGCACAGTATAAGTCACTGTGAACCAAGTACTAGTAGTTTACATCACGTGCAGGTAGTAGAAGTCTTGTGGCAGTAGATGAGCAGATCAGTAGGGCAGCAGTGTAAGAGGCTAGCAGCGGGAGTCAAGACAGATCTAGTTGTAGTAGACATAGTGGAATATCGATATGATCTTAGGGTAGCAGCAGCATCAGTAGCAATGATATCTGATTTGATTTCTGGTTGCAGTATCAGCAATAGCACAACAGATCAGATCTGATCAGTTTAGTAACCAGAGCAGCTTGCGGACAGATCTGATTTCAGGTCTGATAAGGTTCACAGCAACAGGGTAGAAGATCAGCAAGAAAACAGATCTTCATCAGCAGGTCAGCAAATAAAAGCTTGCGGCATTAAGGGAGGAATAATTTATCAGTAGCAGTTACGTAGCAGGACAGATTAGATCAGAATCAGATCTGATCAGAGCAGTATTGATAGTAGCAGATCAGCAGTTCAAGGAAGGCTGGCAGCAGTAGTGATGAAGCAGAACTAATCAGATCAGAATAAATCTGATGAGATCTATATTGACAGTAACAGACCAGTAGATTTCGATAACAGTAATAATGGCAGCAGTAGATCTTGATAATAGTAGTAGCAGCAGGTATAATATGAAAAGGCAGAAGCAGCAAAGGCAGCAATGGTGACTGCACACCATGACGAAGAACTTTAGATGACTCTCAAAACAGCTCTGATACCATGTTATAGAATTTAGAAATAGAAAACAGTAAAACCGAGATGAGAAATAAGGAGAAGAAAAGGGAGAGCAGCAGAATCGATGGCACTATTTCCCTCGGTCATTCTTATTTATAAAAGTTGGAAACTAACTTAAAGTAGGAATAGAACTACTACAGGTCAGTAGTCCTAGGTACACTCGCACTTAGAAAAAGAAATAAATCAAGAGAAGGAAATTAACACTAAATCAACTAGTCAAGCTCACACGGTTTGACCAAGTCAAAGCTTATCAACTAGTCAGCATTAACAATAATTGACGAAGGTAATTTTAATTATGCTAACAGCTTCATTTTATTTTTTTGTTATATAGATTATATGCTTTTTTTTTTGGGTGGGGGGGCTGGTAATTTGGAATTACTGAACTGCAGTTTAAGTGGAAAATTAACAAAATTATGAAAAGACAATATGTACCTTGTTCCGAGCAAGTCAACCATATGATAACCTTCTTGCATGTAATACTTCACTTTATCTTTTAGAAAAATTTTGTCAATTGAGGAAGTCATGAAATTATAATAGACCATAGTATTCTTAGTGGATAGATTTTTGGTGACCTTAGGTGCTTCTATTTTCAAAATGGACTCATCCTGGTCTTGAAATTTCTTTAAGAGTCTGAAAGTATTATAGTTTTTTACATGTTGGCGAAGAAACTAAACTAGGAAGTTGCATGTGTTATTTTACATGTTGGTCGTTAACCGAAAATTACCAGCAGTTCAGCTGGCGAAAATCTCTAGGGTTATGTGTATTCTAAAATTCACTAGTGATGGAAGATTAAGTTTCAAATTACAAGGGTAAGAAGTGTGTTCTGAAGGCAAAGCCTGTGCACCCAGGTGGTCCATGCCTAATGGGGCTCTAGGTGGTCCCAGTGTAGGTGAGGTTGAGCTGGATTTCCAGGTGGTCACCTAGGTGACTTCTTCTGTATCATATTTCATGTTGTGAACGTGAACTTTAAGAGTGTTTCACTGACTTTTCATTTGTTGTTTTGTGCACATGCTGTGTATCAGTGTATCACTTGTATTGTATCAAGTACACGTTATTGAAGAGGGAAAAGAGAGGCGAACTCAAATTAAGACAACAAGGAAGCTAAGCCCGGTCTTTTTGTTTTTCCAGCCAAGAAACCAACATTATTTTTTAGTATGGACTTTGTTACAAAAATTAGAACTGGTAAACAGTAAAAACGAGAAGAAAATAAGGAGAAGAAAAGGGGAGAGCAGCAGAAATTAATGGGTCTACTCCTCTCTTTGTAGCTTGTATTTATAGCAATGGAAAGCAATTAATAGACAAATCTAGAACTCTATAAGTCAAAATCCTAGTTACAAAATAAATAAAAGAAAGCAACTAATAGACAGATTTAGGCATGGTTATCAAGGCATCACCTAAGCGCCCAAGTGGTCCTGTGACACTTTGGAAAATCGGACGCCTTAATCTCCTAAGTGCCCCGTCAGGCCTCAAACGTTTTGGTTCGCCTTGGCACCTTGACAACCATCTAGGACTCTACAAATCAGAGTCTTAGTTACAAAATAAATAAATAAATGATAAGGGATCAGCGCCTATGCCTCCGTACTAAATTACTAAATTCAGTATTGGGCCTTTAGTCAGGCACATCACTAAGTAATTTACTCAATTACTAACTTAACCACTTAAACTAATCGGTAATGGGCCTGGCTAATCGGACCCATCCCTTTACAATAATATTGTTAACAGAGTTTCTAAAATCTAATTCCAGTATTGATATAAAGTAGGTCTAAATTAAGCAACATAGCCCAAAATTTGGCCTGTGTCGCACCTGGGTAACCAATGGCCCTGTTGCCTAGGCTTTTCTGTTTTAAATTTTTAACAATTGTCATTCCTATTTTTGAATGTATGTATTGCAGCCTAAAACTTGAGCTTTGCATGCATTTTTGTGTCTTCTATTTATTTTCATAATCTCTTACGAAATATAATCATAAACTTGAGCTTCACATTTTATGTGAGGGCAGTTGCTTTTTCTTTTTATCCTTAGGACAAGGCTGTCATTTTTTATCTTAATCCTTGAGTCTGTGTGTATTAGTTGTTTGAATTTTCTTGTTTGAATTTTCCTGTCTTGATCAGTTCTTGCCTCCCCCCCCCCTCCCTCTGTTGTGGGAGCCTTACTTAACTACCTTAACATTCTCTTTGTAAATCATGTAAATTTTCAAAACTTGGGTAACCATGAACCTGATAATTTGATTATCTGGTGGTTGTGGTCACTGATTAGACTGGCCTCACACTATTAACTAATAGTTGGGATCTACATTGTGGTATTTGGTATCTGGCATTCCGTTTCTATCACCACTCCTTCCTTTTAATAATTTGATGGGTAAATTATACCAGAGGTACTTGACGTTTTGAGAAATTATTCCAGAGGTATCTCTCGTTTCAAAAATCATACCAAAGGTACCTGATGTTTTGAAAAATTATACTAGAGGTATCTGACGTTTTAAAAATATTACATTTGGGTACTTTTTATTTTTGTACTTTCAAATTTACCCATGTTTAGCATAATTTTCTTGGTCCCCTTTGGTTCACGTTCTTTTCAAAAATCATACCAAACGTACTTGATGTTTTGAGAAATTATACTAGAGGTACTTAACGTTTCAAAAATATTATATTTGGGTACTTTTTATTTTTGTACTTCCAAATTTACTCATGTTTAGCATAACTTTCTTGGTCCCCTTTGGTTCACGCTCTTACCATCCGATTGCCGCCACACTCTCCACTCAGATTCCCATGTACTCATCGTTGTCTCAATTGACCACCCCGCTCCTGCCCGTCCTCTCTTGTGGCCCTTCCTCACCGGCGATCGCTCATCACCAGGTCATAGATCTCGATTATGGTACACACCTCCAGTGAAAATTTTGCACTCCAACTTGTTGCTTTTTCGGTGGGTGTGCCAACGATCGGGCACCAAATAAGGGTAATTCAACAAGAAACCATCAGTCCCTGAAAGTTTGAGGTAGTTCTAACTTGAAAGATGCCAACATTAAATAGGGTTAATGTTGGAAATATGAGAAGAGGTATCTCTGGTATGATTTTTGAAACGTGAGGTATTTCTGATATGATTTCTCAAAACGTCGAGTACTTCTGGTATAAATTATCCTAATTTTGTTGATGTATCAGGAAGGGAAGTTTCCTCCTCAGTACTTTCAAGCAAAGCCTGAAAGGCCTATTTCGATTACGCAACTTTTTTAATTTTGAGGGATGGGATGCAAAATAAGTGTTTTCCATCGTTTTATATATGCCATTAGTGCTGGTCTCGGAAATTAACCAAATGCAAAATGACAGGCCATGATGAAAGATCCATTCGCAAATTATGTTGTACAGAAGGTTCTTGAAACGTGTGATGATCAAAGCCGTGAGTTGATCCTGTCACGCATCAAGGTCCATTTGAATGCGCTTAAGAGGTACACTTACGGTAAACATATTGTTGCACGTGTTGAAAAGCTCGTCACAGCTGGAGGTGAGAAATATTTCTGTAACAATTTTGGGTTCTTGTTGTTTCGGTGGATTTGTCTTATGTTACATCCATCTCCAATCTGTTTGCAGAAAGGCGCATAGGGATTTCATCTTCGTATTCTTCTTGAGGAGCCTTGGCAGTAAAAGGGCAGGCATCCTTGTACAGCTAACAAGGCCTGGTTGTCTTGGCGTATGAGCTTTAGTCATTATTTTCTTCCGAGAATATTGTGTCGGAAAATGAAGCTGTTGGAGTTTAGTGGTAGAGTATCAATGAGTTATATATAATTGTTGTAAATAAAGGAAAATATTTAGGCTCATTGTAATAAGATTTTGTTTCTTTCCAACCTCTCCAACATGTACATTCGGCACATTATTGTAATTTGATGATGAAGAGAGCATCTATTAGGAGAGGGTCATTAGGTTGTTTAGGCAAATCGAGGTTATCAGAGGCAGAGTGATCCCAAGATGCTCTGCCGATCACTCTGCCTTGCGAGACAAACTGTACATTCGCTCGTGTAATCGTTAATGGAACTGTAAAGAAAGAGAACAGTGTAAGTGCCTAAATTCGCATGTCTGAGTAAAAGACTCCGGGAGATTTTTTTTTTTTTTTCCCTTAAATAAATATTCACTTCTTACGCAACTTCTAATGTGTATATGTTACTATTTTGGAGGCCTACATGTATATTATTATCTATGTCAGATCATCCCTTTGGAATTCTTTTTTATCATGTGGCTCTTTCATGGTCATCCTTTCCCATGGCCGTTAGCTTGTCATATCGTTTCTAATGCTGTCACATGCAGGTCACGTGTGAATCAGGACTTCTCCAGTAGAAATTCGAGCAGAGAAATAGACAAATTCTTTGACATAGAAGAAGAATCTGGCACTCGCAGCACCGACCTTCTCTTCCGACTTCCAATTAGCAGACACGGAGGGAGAGGGGTGTCCAAGTCCAACACTACAACGATCTGATCAAATATTCCATGGTAAATTTTTCCCCAGGTACATATTAGAGGCCATCACGCCCATCACCTTCGTGAATCGTAACTTAAAACCTGTTCTACCAGTCGATTAAAGATTCCGGTCTTCAAATGATGAACTTCTTCATCCCCTTTCTATATCCCTACGTTGAAGACTCGAACCTCATTCACTCTTAGGATCCAAGTGGCAGTAATCATATCATCATCACCCTCTCCCACCATTCATAATATCTTACTTCAAGATTCTATGGTTGATATGGGAGGAAAGAGAGGAAAGAGATTCAAGGCAAAATTTGCTATTGTTCTCCATTTTTAACTAGCATCACCACCACCTTAGGCACTTGCCACGGTATTTCGAAAAAAAGCAGCAGGGGATTGGGGGCTAGGAGAAGATGGAAACTGGTATTAACATATGCTTGGGCAGCCAATCTACTGCTGAGGTTCTTACTCAGGCTAAGGAGAGATTGTTAATCTGATTCTGAACAGTCGCAGAGTCCCTTGTCATGCTTAGTGAGAAAAAAAGTACCCACAGCTTCAACTTTTAACCAGGTGTCACTGATTATCCCTGGGATGGGAGGCAACCAAATCCTCTCCTGCGGTCCTGCCGCCTGCCAAGGGCCGGATTTCAACCGGCCCACCCCCCAATGTATTGGCAGACGGCCAGACCGAACTCCGGTCCTTGGATCTGCGGCAGGAACCTCCTGCCGCAGAAGACGATTTGGATCCGGATGGGAGTATAGATATCGTACGAAGCCTAGTTAAAAGTTGCTTTACCGGACGAAGAATCCTAGATCACCATAAGCAGTTTGCAGGCATGATTTTTGTAATCGGTATTAGATCAACCTATTCATGTCAGTTTGGTCCATGGCCGATCCCAATCCCATACCCAATTCTACTTTATTTTTTATTATGTTTTAATCATTATCGACCACATGTCAGCACGCCATTGGAGCCGTACCTGAACCAGACTGGTTTTAGCAGCTGGCCGACAACTGGAACTAGAACCAAGCACGATCATATTTCCTCTCAAGATCCTTGTCAGCAATACTCGCACCGCCAAAAAAAAGAATTCAAAAGTCAAAAGCGGGAAAAGAAATAAAAAAGAAATTGCATACATTAACTATAATAATTATACACTAGTGAATTACGAAGAAAAAGAACCACAAGCCTAATGGACTAACTCATCATGCTCCAACAAGAGCATTAACAAAACCCTCAAAGAGATGAAAATTTGCTACCTCTGAGGTGCTCCAAAAAGAATGAGCCCATTGAGCAAAGACCCATGCTTCCCCAGTGCCGGAATGCTGAGAGAACGTTTCCTCATCCTGTCATCATTTTCCTCCGCTGGCATTCTCTGATTCTTCTCCATGAGTGCTGAGTATGACCACAATGGCTCAGACACAAGCTCGCTGCTTGTTTTCAAAAAGAGATCAAAAT
This sequence comes from Protea cynaroides, assembly GCA_028583415.1. Classification (NCBI taxonomy): domain Eukaryota; kingdom Viridiplantae; phylum Streptophyta; class Magnoliopsida; order Proteales; family Proteaceae; genus Protea; species Protea cynaroides. The sequence goes on along the minus strand of CM053269.1, from coordinate 61,261,350 downwards.
TCTCTCGGTACTTATCCCCTTTCGGGTTTTCAACACTGTTGGTATCAGGATCACCAGATATAGGAACTCTCTTTTTCTTAGTTTCTTCATCATAATCGGACCAATACCCACTGTCTTGCCCATCCTGCATAGCTAGATCATCATATTCCTCATCAGACTTTGTTGACTCCTCATCGACTGAACCCTCCATCTGTAATAAGAACTACAAGTTAAGAGATATATAATATATATATATATATATATATATATATATATATATATATATATATATATATATATATATATATATCAAGAATCACAGCGAAGAATAATTCCATCATTAGCAAGGGGCACATTTTTAACTCATTTTGGGCCACAACCAGGCTAGATAGTTAAACTGCACCCCATAAACACCCAAAAAAGGACCCAAAAAAATGTCAAGGTAAAGTGCTTTTCTTTTGAAACCAGCCTAGCCGTGAACCAGTTTTATTTCCCATTTCAATCACCACCTCACAGGACAACTGTTCAGTCACAGCAGGTAAATGAAATCTAACTTTTTTTTATTTAAAAAAAAAAAACACACAATCAGACTGGGCCAGTCTGCCTCTTTTTTTTACTGGTTAACAATCAATAGTTTGATTTGCTGGGCCAGTAACAGGCCGGTCCAACAAAATCCTACTACCGTTGTATTGGAACGTCTTTTTGTTACAAATATTGTGACGCTGTTACAGATTCCAGCCACAAGGTTTACTTTTGTAATTGGTTGTCAAATGCAACTAGAATCAGTGGCTTTGCTTTCCACATAGATGGAATGTTTACCCCTGCCATGCAGCAGCATGGATTTGGGCTTCAAGTCCAGAACCATACCAATATGGAATATGTGAAACGTGTAATTTCAAGGTACTCCAAACAATTTTTCTGAACTTAGTTTTAGAGTTCCAATTTCATACCTCCTCATGGATCTGTTCTTCACCTACATCACTAAGATCCTCGTCACTGTCAACCTCAGGTTGTTCATCAGCTTCTCCATCAGTGCCAGAAACTGACAGTTCCTCTTTAAGCTGGCAACACGAGAAGAATAGAGCACCAGAAAAGCAGAATATTAGTTAAAATATAAAAGATTGGTTTATTCCACCTATATTACCAAATACCAAGGGGGAAAAAAAAAAAAAAATAGGAACTGTAGCACAATGAAATTTGGTAGCTGATGCCACTGAAAAGTGTCACTTTGTTGCAACGGTTGATTAATGAATTGTATTCACACAACTTGTGTATGAACTGACTTATGTTCTGAAAACAGCAGAGTAAAATCAATACATGTGCCAGATTCGGATATAATCCAGCATAAACAATGGGGCCAGGAAAAGCACTGGTGAGGAATACCTCCTTGGCAGGTCCATCAGACATCCTCGGTGAGCTGCAGCAGGAAGAGTAATATCTGCTCCCAGTCTCAGTTCCATCAGCCCTTGACTCATCAATACTTCCAGTATGACTTGTACCACCTCTATCACTGGGCCATGCACTGATCCCAAAGTTACCAAACTGAAGGTTAACTGGTTCTGCCTTGCCAACCTGCAAGGGTCCATACATTGGACTCCCCATGCCTTTCTCGTTCCCACAGTATGAGACAGCCTTTCCATTATCATCAATAGAGCCAACAGGCCAAGCCTTAGCCACAGAACCATCCGTATTGACAAGAGCCATTAGGTGTCTAGAAGATCCCTTTCTCTGGATCAGTTGAAACATCCCCTTAGAGCTCAATGAGTTGGCAGCATTTTGTTTCTGGTACTCGGCATCAATCACCGCAACTGTGTTAGTGATGGCGTCATACAGCTGCTCCCCTGCCTCACGCCTACGAAGGCAGCTGAACACTGTGGCATGGATGGCTGCCACACTCCTATCAACGTTTGTGTTGTTTATTTTGGGGACTAGATGCTTATCAGCGCGATTACACAGATAGTCTTGAATCGTTCTTATGTTGCGAATATATTTCACATATTTGTTTTTTGCGGGGTCCAGGGTCATGTACTTCGCACGAACAGCAAATCGTTCCAGGTGTTTCTCCTCATTTGTGATGTAAATCATGAATGGTATGATCGAAGGATGTTTCTTCATTAGCCCCATCTGCAAAGCCCAACAAAGGAAACTGTATTTATAACCAAGTAAATCATAAATTTTAGTACAAAGACAAAACCCGCTGAGCAAGCTTTTGAAGACTGTGCACTGTATTTTCAGTAATATCCTCCCGCTTTTATTTCTTTGGACTAATTTTGACTGATTTGAAACATATTCTCCAAGTATTACCATAGTGAGATCTCTTAAATTATATCCCTCTATTCCCTCCATTGAAAAACCCTAATTTTCTTCTTTTTCTTTGAACTTAGTACCAAATATATATATATATATATATATATATATATATATATATATATATATATATATATATATATATATATATATATATATATATATAATAAAATAAAAACTGAATAAATTCAGCCAGATTTTCAGTTAGATTACACATGGTCAATGAGGCAACCAGCATACCCTTCCTCTTTTCATAATTACCCATCCCATCAATTTAAAATAACAAAGATGAAAATAATGATTGAAAAGCAATGCAAGCATAGGTTCAGCTACCTAGCCAAGCCCTTGCTATGAGTGGTCCACTTCATTATTTAGATATGGATTGATTATTTAACACGATGCTTTGCAAGGTAAAACAAATCCAGTGTCACCATTTGATATTAAGGTCAGCTACTGAGAGGACCCCAGGTATCACCTAAACGTTTTCAGTGGTTGAATGTAATTTTTTTTAAGGTCCAACTAGTTCCTAAGTTGTCACCAACTTTTGTGAGTGCGCGAGCGTATGGGTGAATGTACTTACCACAAAATTGAGGCTTAAGTGGACACCCTCAACAACAACAGATTCTTTCCGTTCCTCCCATGCAGTAATCAGCCGATCAAGGCTGTCAATGACCATCTCACTTTGCGCTTTAAATCCCTCAATGGCCATTTGTTTTTGACCAATCAGTTCAGTGGTACTAGAACCAACATCTGTTGGTCTAGAATCTGGTTTTTTATTTACAGCCCCATCAGACTCCTCATCCTTGGGTGGAGAGTACGAAATGTGCGCTGATTTCTTTGCTCTTCTTTTAGCTTTTGCTTCTGAAACTGCCACTGGATCCAGGAACTCACCAGCATGATAGGTTGATGCCCAGACTAGAGGGTTCTGTTTTTCGTCCACAAAGCTCCGCATCATGTGTCGAATTGAGTCAGTAGATATCACAGTTGTGATGCCCAATCTGCTACCCTGTGAGAGAACATGACCATGTATAGGGCTAAAGAATAAACAGGGATACAAACCAAATTTGTGTAGTGTGAATGCTTAAATGATGTGTCATGTCAAGGGAATGGATTATTTAAGGGCAACAATGTTAAGTTCAAGAACAATGAACTGACATAACATCCTCATTGAACTTCCATCAATGGATGAAGTAGCATAATTCAAGCATTGTTCTTTTGTATTCTTACTTTGGGATGACTTGAATAACTAACACAACCAAAAATAATTACAAATTAACGAGAAAAAAAAGCATTAAACAATAGGAAGAAATTACTGAATGCCTAGTGTAACAAATAAAGTAAAAGAAGCAACCGGAAAACAGAGAACCGAGAGGAAGAAAAAATGAGAAGAATAAGGGGAGAGCAGAGCCAATTCTGTTGTGAAGGCAGAATCAATTGGTAAAGCTCTCCCTCCCCATGAATTTTACTTATAATTGTAGGACGTGAAACACCTTAAAGAGCTAGGAATGCCACATGTCAACATGACAGGGAAGTCCTAGTTACACTTTAACAAAGCAATCCTAATTACAACTTAATACTAGTAAAAGAGTCCTAATTACATACTGATACTAGAAGAAAGGAAAATAGAAAGCCAAGTAGACTAAGGAGGCTAACAAACCAATAATAAACTAACTAGGAACAAGTTCACACGGTTATGCTAACTGCTAAATCAAAGCACTTAGTTATTATATTGCTTAACACCTCCCCTCAAGCTGGAGCATACAAATCACCTATGCCCAGATTGGAACAGTTTTGTGGCAACGGGAGTAGGTCCAGTATGATGAAGATTTGGAATCAGTGGCAACAGTAGTAGCAGTAGCAATAGCAACAGCAGTATGCATGAACAGATCAAATAATGTCACCAGATTGGATCTGGGACAGCAGTAGCAACTTGTGGCAATAGGAGATTGCACAGACCATGTAAGAGAAGCTTGCGGCAGCAAGTAAGAGGTAGTAAATATATAGAGAGCAACTTGTATAGAATAGGAAGCAGAAGCAGCAATAGTGGCTATATACCTCACAGAGAACCTTATACAACTCTCAAACTGGCAACCCAGGAGATTGCTCTAATACCATGTTACTAAAGATAAATTAAATAAACTAGAAACTAGAAAATCATAAACAAGAAAGAGAATGAGAGGAAGGAGCAGAATCCAGAGTAGTAATCTCTCCACCGCTGCGGCTTTTATTTATAATGGAAGAAGACTAAACAACTTAAGGAAATAGGATTATAGGACTGCTACATGTCAGCAATCTTAGTTACATACTAACACTGGAAGCAATAAATAGAAAGTAAACTAGAATAAGGAGACTAACAGAGTAAACTAGAATAACAACCAATAACAAACTAGCTAACTAAACTAAGGCTCCTAGAGTATTTGGTCATAAAATTTGACAAAGATGAGAGTAATAAAAATTAGCATAATAATATGCTTGAGCACCAAAAAGTACAATTTCTTGCAGAACCTTTCAAGCTTTTCCTTTATTACATTCAAATTCAAAGTCCAATATATTTGCTAATTTGAACCAATATTTTTATGCAAGTTAAGAAGAAATGATAAGATAGATCCTCTGTATTCTATTGTTAGAAAAAGTTCCTTCTGAGGGAAGAAGAAAATACCAGCAACGCAGACAAGGTAGACTTGCCACACCCACTTGTCCCACATAACAGCACAGTCACAGATTCCTTCCTTTCTCGGATTCTACAATACATAAAGAAAACTCAGAGAGACAGAAGGAAAATGATAAGGACAGAATAGAATGCATGCCAGGCAATAAACAATATAATATCTAGATAGTTGACAAGTGTTCATAACAATCCCATACTTCAGGGAGTACAGCTAAAACAGGTTCAAGACACTATAATCACCAAGATTAAAGAATTTGGGCCATAAACAGTAATGGACAATTTCTGTCCAAGTCCTTATTTGTTGCAATTTGTAATATTGTCCATAATGGTGATGAGGTGAACCCGTGTGGCTATTTTCCTTATAAGGTTTTAGAGATATCTAAATTACCCCTGAAATGCAGGCATTGGGCTGAGAAATTAACCATAAAAAAAGGTCTTAATGGCTGAGGTTCATCAGAAGAGTCTTAATGTGAAGGTTCATATCCCCTCAAATCGCTTGATGTGCTTGAGAGATGGGGAATCAGTTGATTATCTTTTCCTATTTTGTCCCTTGACCAACAGGATTGTTTCCATTTCTTAGAGGTGTTTCATTTTCCTCGGGTTTTTCTGAAAGACGCCAAGAAGCTCACACGGTTATGGTATTTCTGTCCTTTTGGGAGAAAGGGAAGTTTCTGTGCAATGCAATTTTTACATCTTATAGCATTTTTTGGTGTATTTGGAAGGAGAGAAACAGGTTGTTTCAAAACAAACAAGTGAAGGTATTGGAGGTGATTGAAAAAAATTAAATGTAGGGTTGCCAATTGGGCTCAAAGTGATGATTTGTTGAAGGAGATCCCCTCCAAACAATTATTTAAAGATTGGGATCCAATTTTGTTCATGAGTAGGAAGCTTTCCATATCCTCTACATGGAAGCCTACTCCCAAAAGTGTTCCAAAACTCAAAATAGATGGTTGCTCCCTGGGTAACCCTGGGATACTGGAGCCTGGAGGAGTCAAATTGTGGGATGCTAGTGAGGTTGGAGTGTTCTCAGGTCCTATTGGGTAATCAGAGTTTCCTAGAGCTGAGTTGATAGCTTTAAAAGCAGGAATTGATCTCTTGGTGAGCAAGGGTCGGTTTCAAGCTATAGTGGAGGCCTGGAGGGGGATTCAGCAAGTATGATTAGGTGGACGACAGTTTCTAAAGAAGCTCCTTGGTGTTATAGTCATCTAATCAAGCCAATAAGACAGAACACAGCCTGCTTTGACATTGAATTTTGTTGATGTTGTATTTTCATGTCGTTTGTATCCTGTACTACAAAGTTACCTCTGTCTCTTTCAATAAAATTCTGTTATTTATCTCCCCCACCAAAAAAAAAAAAAAACCTAATAAGTTGATGCCGGACATACTCCAACTCAGCAATTGAATCAAACTTGGCACTTATTTTTTTTACATCAGTGAATTAACATCTGCCTTTCTTTATCCTGTATCCGGGGTATAGAAACAATGGGTGCAATCCAATCCTGTTATATCTTTCAATCCTAGGATTCTTCAGCCCTCAAAAATGGAATTATGGATGTAATCTAACTACTTTTCTTGAAGAGAATAAAATTACATTTTTTTTGAAGAGATGGAATTGCATATGGAATAGAATAGAGTTCAATATTTGTGAGAACAAAACTCACACCCTAATTCCTAAGACTATCAGCAAGACCACTAGACAACTGGCATCTCAAATCAAATATCTAAATACTACTGAGCCAGAAAAAAATGGGGAAAAACATTTCTTAGGCATGAAAAAACTTATAACTATTATCTACATTATCTAATGTCTACTTCATACTGCTATAAGAAGATACAACTTGTAAACAAATTTTAACTATTTTATATCAACCAGCACCAACAGGCAGATTGAGCATCTCTTATACATGCAACAAGTAGATGCTGAAAAATTAGATATAAGGAGCAAATAGAAAGACTTGAGAGTGCCACCATCATTTTTTCCTTTCCCATATTTTGTACTCTAAAAATCGGAGAGAGAAACCATGGAGGCAACGACAAGCTGCCAAAAACATTGCTCCATGGACACTATAAGGCATAAGGAAGTTGTAGCCACAAACACAAGGAAAATATGATATCTTTGCTAGATGACATACTTGGCAAACTTGTACCTCACTTTCAGTGGAAACTATCAATGGAAAATCCAATAAGATGCTCTATGCGATGAAATAAAGAGTGATATAATGCATTATGTTTCCTAAGGCGGTGATAAATATGGTATAAGATATAAGGAGATAATCCAGAAATTTAACTCTAAGTAATACAGCTATACTGCTACAGTGTCCAAGTTTCTTTTCTTCTAAAACCTATCCTCATTGATGCTTTTTTATGACGAGGTATATAGAACTATGACATTACAAGTTTTGTGTTGCTATTTGTAGGCTAAAACTGTGATGGAGAAGATTATTATCAGACCTGTCTTCACCTACAAACAATTTGAATGTAACCTCTTCCCTTCTTCCTCCCATTTGCTAAAGATGAAATAAAAATGCAACCTCAAAAGCAAAGAAGATGAACACGAAAACAGCAAGTGAACTTGACATATTAATCCAAATATTTACACTGTTGCTCTATTCAAGATATGGTTATGCTGCATCAAATATTTCCCTAAAGATATGGCATCTTATACCTGCATGCTAAAGCCAAGTCAGCCCTCTGGTTGGGACCAACATACTTGTAGTCGGAAAGAACATCACAAACAACATCCAGGAATGCATCTCTTTTAACAACAACAGTTGTGCGCCTTTTGTATAACTCAAATGGTTTACTTTCACTTCTCTCGTCTTTCTCGGAAACCAAATGGTCACAAACGTCTCCTTTACCCAAGCAACCACACGTGTTACAATTGTTTTCTTTGTCATAGTGTTCTTCCAAAGCATCCACTCCTGAATTTCCCATCCGCACATGAGGCAAAGCATCAGCTGAGCATTCATTTCTCATCACTGCAAAGACCCTTCGGCTAATCTGGGAAGCACAAAGATAAACTTTAGCAGAAGGTTTGTGATTTCTGTTTCACATGTGTAAAGCATTGTTTATGCAGACAAGATGTACCATACAAACGGGCATGCACATAAATTAATTTTACAGGCAATCAAGTAGGAGCATTGTAGTTATTGACCGCTAACAGTTATAAGCACCTTACAACCCCTAAAATATGTTCAATAATAGTGTTTTGAATTGGGAAGTGAGATTCATTGCAAATAATTACAATTATATAAATTTAAATCCCATGGCCGGGGTAATGCAACACCGTCATGACTTCGACATTCTAACCCATCTCCCGCAGCTGAAATGCCTAAAACAAAAAAAGAAAAATCTTGCAACTATAATACTATATCCCCCAGACAACCAGTCAAGAGTTGAATCTGCTCTTTAGGCAGCCATTCAATCATGTAACAAACTTGGACGCAAAAGAAATAAAAATTTTCCAAAAATATAATGGAAGATTGAAAAATCAGTTCAGGAACGGGACATGCAAGCATAGCAGGTCTGCCAATGTAGAATTTTATCCAGCGGTGGAAAACAAAGATTGAGTGGAAGAAGTGAGGAGTTTCTCGAACGAGGAAAGTTAACAAAACAGAGACATCTGGCCGGAAAATTGGAGCCTCATGTCCTAACCAAGATCTGGTCCACATTTAAAGGAATATCTAAAAAAATTAAGTAGAAATAATCCAGAAGGAAATTATAATAAGATAGAATCGGAAAATGAAACAATGGACAATCCAATTTTCTGTTTGTTACCTTGAATGCATGGCGCGCTTTGCATCCCATCAGCTGCAGGGTGCTCTGCAGAACCGATCGAGTGTATCGGAAGGAGTCATTGCCATCTCTCCTGTCTCCGTCGTCCAAAACGACTATGTACAACAATTTAGGAACTTCTGCCATCTCTTTCCAGTAGTGGAAATCCCTGCAATACAAACAAAAAAGTGAATATGAAACAATTGATGATTTCAGTCCAGCTTCGTATCAAACAAACTGTAGAAAATGGCCACAATTAAGAGACGGTAAAACTTTTACGCAGGTAAAAAATTCACTAAACCGAGAGAGAGAGAAGACGAAGGCTAAGAGAGAAGACGAAGGCTAAGAGAGAAACATCAATTCCATTAGAGCTTTGAAGGTTGATTATACCAGAGGCATGCAACCAAGCGAAGATTTGTGGAATTTAACCAACAAATTACAGGAGAAGCCTAGAAGAAAACTAAAAGCTGAGCAGTTTAAAACTTACAAAAGGAAAAAATCTCGTAAACACAAACAATGTAGGATTAGGACTCCATGCAATCTAAATATGACCGAAAAAAACGGAAACAGCCTTATCATACCGACAAATATACACGGAACGAAATCTTGATCTAAGGGACGAAAACTGTAGAGCTTCCCAAGAAGGTAGGGTTTTTAAGAGCTCCGATCCGCCATTTCCAGAGCTTCCGGATCGATCTCGCCATCTCCTGCCACACTGCGCATCACACAAAACTAGGTTCCACGAGTCGTTCCCTCGCCCTCGCGGTCTGTCTTTTCTCGCTCTTTATTTATGAGACAAAAAGACGACTTCAACCTATTTCAGTTTTCTTAATTTCAACTCTCACGTAAAAGATCGTTTCAGCCCCTCCCTATTTATAGGAATAATACAACCGCGAACTTGGGTACTTTTGCCGCCGGTTTTATTGCGGTGGTATATTAGTTATTTTTTTAAAAGTCAGGGCTATTAATTACATTTACATATTAGTTAGCTTTAACTAGTCTACGGATTTAAGATTTAAAACCACCGTAGAAAAGGACTGAACCCCTTGACCAGTACGGATTCAAATCGTGGAAGTTCATGGAGAACGGAAACGCCCTTGTCCGATGAACATGTGATTCTCGAAAAAATCTAAATTTCAAATCTGAATCAATATTCAATCAATAAGTCAAATCAACAGAGAAAATCGATTCAGACGTGAAGCTCAAATTTTTTCAAAAACCACATATTAGCCATCAGACCTGCGTCTCCTCCTCCGTACAAGGAGGAGACTATTCGGATCCTATCAGTACAGGCCCGCCGGAGGACGTGAACGTTAATCGTTTTTAGAGATGAAAACCCTAATCCACGCGCATTTGACGTCACGCGCCTTTTATTCCACTTTCTGTGGGACCCAATTACCCACTTCCGTCAACCGTATAGAAAACCTATGAGGATGAGTACGATGGCCAACCGGTTACGGCTGGGATTCAACTGTATAGTGGGAGAGTGGGACCCTTGCCCGGCTCACACGAAACAAAAGTTGAAGTCATTCTGCGCGGGAGCTGTCTCCATTGACTAGTATAGAAAACAACTGGTGGCGCCTACCCCGATGGTGCTGGTCTAAATTCCAATATGACCGTTTGAGGTTTGAGATTATCTCATGAACATGGAGACGACCTCTCTTTGTAAGGAGGGATGGAGAGATCTCTAGGACCAGTCCCTCCAAGGGCAACCAATTATAATTGTCAGATTGGAATAAATGTTTCAGAAAAATTTCCCCTTTGCTACGGTTACGATTATTTCAAAGAAGTTGGTCTGTTTTGGATGACCCTCAAGTCGTTTCTAAGATTTTTATACTTATATGACTTGTTGATTTTGGATTTAGATAAATTTCAGCTACCCCATAATAGTTTTAAAACATCATTTATCATTCATATTTTTCAAAAAACATCAACTACACCCAAGTAACTGACTGAAGAGACTGAAATCACTATTAGACATTTTTACCTTTTTCGTTTTTAATTAAAAATTTTAAAAAACTAATAAAATTACTAATGTAACTCATCTCATTTTCTAACTTATAAAAAAACAAATTTGCCTTAAAACCTGCACTGAAGAAACTATCTTGTGTTATCAGAGAACACAAACACATACCCCTTGGGAATAATTTAGGGTTTCTTCAAGTTGAGAAGGATTTGGTTGTTACTGTGAAACTGGAAGCCTAAGCCCGCCAATCAATTCTTCACCGTTGCTGGATCTGCATAAGAAATACTGAAATCGCCGACAATAGGAGACTCTTTTCGCCCTAAAGAGATATGAAATTTGGAAGAAACGTTCAGTTTCGATGAAAATCTGAAATCCATAGGGGTGACCTGGTTCCCTCCACTGATAGGTTGTCAGCCATGTTGTCGGAGAAAGAAGAGAGAAAAAAAGAACCAGACAAGAAAATAAAAGAAAACAGATGGAGTATTGGAGAATAAGAAGATAAAGAAACAGATAATATAAAACAAAAATGAATAAAAAGAATGAGGTAGAGGAAGAAGGAGGAGAAGAAAAAAAAATTCCAATGAGAAAAACGCACAGGAAGAAGAAAACCAGAAAAGTAACGTAGGATGATGAGTAGAAAGAAAAGAAAAAAAAAAACTACCTGGTTGGTCGCTTGAATAAATGGCACTGCCAGAATAAAAATAAAGTAGAAGGAAAAACAGAAGAAAATCAAGATTAGGAATTGGAAGGAAAAATAGAGGAGAATGATAGCCAAGATCCTGAAAAATGAGTTAAAAAAAAGTCTCGAAAAAGGGTCGGCCATTGACGATGGCAATGAATCATTTTATTTCTCAGTTTCGAAGGGTCATAATATTGCTGTAGGTTTCCATAGCTAGGTTTCAATGGGTAAAGAAAAAAAACAGGATTTAGATTTGGGGTTTTACCCTCCTTAAGTGAAAGAGGGTAAAACCATCTTTTAACATTTTCTTAAAGACATTATTGTCCATTTTAAAATCAATTTTGGGTGACATTAGCAACTAACGAAATTCGTTTAACGGAATTGACCTATTTGATTAACGATGGTAAACGTTTAGATGATAGTTGATGTTTTTTGAAAAAATGTGAATGATAGGTGATATTTAAAAACTATTTTGGAAGTAACTGAAATTTATTCTTTTGGATTTCTATTTTGTCTCTTGCTTTTAAAGATAGTCATTTTGTTATTTTTTTTATTATTATTATTATTTTTTGGTAGAAAACCTTTTTGTTATCTGATACCTATAAAAATAATTGTTAAGCAATAAGCACGGGTAAATTAGATCTATTTTTGGAAACCAAGATAAAGAAGTCTTTTTTTTTTTCTTTTTTTTTAAATGGATGATAGTGATAAACAAATAAATTCTTCTTTGTTTCATCATTATCTACATTTTATTTATGCTTTTTTTTTTTCGAGTTTTTCATACATAACCTTACATCATCACTCAATCATGGCTTAATTTTTCAACTTTTTAAAAATAAAAAATAAATAAAAGAATCTTCCTTTCGTCAAAAAATTGAATTACATGGTCCCTTCTCTTCCCCATCCAATGTGCAACGATTCAACATTGTCAAAAAAATAGAAACGTCTTCACTTTCATTTAAGAATCGATTTTACACATGGATTGCAAATGCACAATCAGCATTTTTTGTCCTTTCATTCAATAAGGATATAAATGGAATTACACAATCCCCCCTCTTTCTCGTTGGACAATTAATGTTAAAACCCTGCACATTTGCTGCCATATACGAAACATTTTGCATTCATTTTATTTTTGAAAAAAAAAAATTTAAACCATTCTTTGATAGCCTAATATAAGTAAATCATCGTTGGTATTATACATTATTAGGCATTCATTTAGTATTTTATTGGAAATAATTCAATTACTAAGCTGCATCCATCATAAGATATTAGTCTGATTGGATTATTTTAACCTATTAAATGATTGCATCTCTATATTCAACTATAAATACATTATTAATTTAAACTATAAATAGGCTAACTATCAAATAATAATCTCCAATTTGGTTTTTAACAAGGATTGAACTACTTAAAATATTAAATGATCTTTTTCGTAAAAATTTGGCAATCATCTCAGTTTTGGTATTAACGGGGCCCACTTAATTTTTATGTCTTCTTTCCGCTCACTTTTTTTTTATTGAAATTCTGCTTTCGGGTTTTCATATTGTCCCACTCTTTTTTATTTCTGTATTTTTTAAAAATTTTAGATCAAACCTTTTGAATCTTTAGCTAAGTGTATGTGCCCCACTTCATCGTTACAGTAAATTTTTTTTTTTTTTTCAATGTCTGAAGATGCATTAAAGTTTATACTTTGATCACCTCCAACCCCTAGAAAAGATGGAAAAAAAAGAAAAGAAAAAAGCAAAAGAAGCGTTCATACTTTATTCTTCAATAAGATATTTAGATATTGAAAATAAGATTTTTGAGGTCGACGATGATCCTTCTTTTCGTTTCTGACTGAACTAGAAAGTTAGTTTTTAAATTATTGAGATTTTAATTATCTGAATAATAGATGTAAAAGTGACAAGAAAAATCAATATTACAACCGTTACAGCTATGATAGTAAATAAAATTGGAATTATCATATTAATAGTTGTATTAAAAATTATCGTCATTTTGAAATAAGTATTCTTTCAGCGTTGGTTATCTAGTTACGATCCCGTGGACTTGCTTTATCACATATATCTAAAATTGCAATCATAGTAAAATATTGATTTATTTAATCATCATGGGCTCCAGAGCACACAAATTATCTATCATAAATGAAAGGTCAAAATTAATGCCAATTTGTTTTACAAATCACCATATATGTAGGCCTTGTTTGTTTCGAACTAAGTAGGCATGAAAATGAATTACTTATGAAAGTTGATTTTCAATTGCTTGTTTATCCCTTCATTTTTTTTTTCAGAAAATAAATTGTGTAAATGAAAAAAAAAATTAAAGTAAAATCCAAATCTTTGGTACTGATTTTGCTTGCAATTTTTTCTTAATCTGTACAAAGATTTTACCTGGAAACTGATAGAACTTCAAGGTCAAAAATCAATTGGAAAATTTTTATGTGATCCCAATTATTTCCTGTTTTTGAGTTGATAATATTTATTGGAATTAGACATAAAATATTTTAAACGAACTTTTTCTAAATATAAAATCTCCCATAAGGATGTCCAACATAGGGATTTCCTATCGTTGGATGAAATGAATTTTTATGTAGACCCCAATAGTAAGCTTTTTTATGGGATAATAATGATTGGAGTGTTTAACTCACTCATTAATGCCCCTCTCTCAAAAAAAGAAAAAGAAAATAAAAATAAGCATCACTCGTTTATACGTGTACGCGACATATATATGCATGTGGGCAGCAAATAGGGATTGTCACATTATTGATACATAAAAGAATCACATGCCCAACCCTCTAGGAACATGGGAGAGAATAGGAAGTACCAAACCATGAAACCAAAATTGCACCTTTAAGTAACACCCACCCTTTGTGCTATTTGCATGCATTGGCGCATGAATCATCAACTTCCTTATATGCATGTAAAAGTAATATGGCAAAAATTTTGAGATCGACATCAAAAACTCATCTCTTATTTATAAAGTCCCTCTCCTCCTGTCTCACCAACCACAATATCTTGGATTTAGGAACCAAACAACCTTTTCTTGATATATATATATATATATATATATATATATATATATATCCTCTGATATTGATTGATTGTAATTAGAATTGAAGGGAAAGAAGTGAAAATTTTAAATTTAAAAATAAATTTTTTTAATTATTACAACGTATGCTATCACATGATAAGAATTAATTTCAAATCATTTCATATTTAATTATTAATTTATGGTTTTATTTTACATTTAAATCTTTTGCATTTGAAAGTAACAAAAAAGAAAAATTACATCTAGTAAGTATCATTATTAAATATGATAAAAAATTTAAATAATTTATATAATCATATTGTGTTATGGTTATAAAAAAAAATTTAAATTTTTTTTTTCTTTCGTTTTTAATTTTCCTTGCAACCAAACTTACTTAGATCCATGACAAAGTGAGAATCCTTGGACGAGAGTATAATTCGATTGTTTGGAACAAGAGAAATATATAGTTATTTTCCTCTGATCCGGTCTCCACGAATTAAGGTAGTCATTGTCTTGAAAATCTACTTACGACTTAAATTAAAAGACATTGACATGTTCATGACAATTGACTAAGTTCTGACAGTGGGAAAAGGATATTACACTTGACATGCATGCAATGACCTCATTATCAACTCTTGGGTTTCAACAATTCCAAACCCATATTGCTAATCAATTTTTGAGGTTGGCGAATTTGTATATGAGGATAGTGCAAATGATTTTTGAGCTATCGGTGGGCTATGTTCTCTTATAATTAATATTTTATTTATGGGCGATTGCGTGATCTCTGTATCAGTGTCAGGGTCAATGGAAGCGCACATATACAGGGGAATAAGGGTGAAGTTTTGTAACTTGTATATTTGCACAACTATCAATTTAATTACAATCATCAATATTTACCAAAAAAACAAAATTACAATCATCAATCAACTGTTGAAATTTGAAAAGCCTGATGAAAACAACTAAACATGTCATTTCTAAATCACTATCCTATATTGAGTAAATATTATGTGGGATCATTAGCTTTAAATTAAATCAATCTACCCTTTAATGGGACAAGTGTTCAATAGGCCTAACTTAATTGATTTGCTATAAGTTATGTAGACTTTGGACCACATCAACTCATTCATCGGTGCCAAGTTATGGACTTGATTTTTTTTTTGTAAAAGTGATTTTTTTGCTAAAAATAATTAAGAATTTAGATCAATACATATTATATATTTTTGGGAAAAGTTTTTCCCATTACATTATTAAGTGAGGGATTCTCTCACGTACAATGTATAAATAGGTATATAAGAATTGATATCTTCGACAGAACTCAAAAGGTAGAATGAGAGAAAAACTGTCGTAAAAAGAAAGACTAAGTTATGTGAAATGTGAGAGATTGTAGGACAAAAATAATCAATGACATTGTGAGAATTTTTTTCATATTTTTATTAACATATAAGAGTTTCTCATATTGTCAATATGAAAAACTGGATCAATAAGAAGGCAGAGTTGAGAGTCATTCAATAAGGAACCCACAATTGTAAACTGGACCCTATGAGCGTGGGTATGAATCCTACTCGAAAGTTGTGGGATTTTTTTTTTTTTTTTTTTTTTTTACCTTTATTAGATACCTGCGTTGAAGTATATAACAAAAATGATATTCTAATATGAATGATGTGATGTTATCATCAAATGTTATTTAGATACATATGAAGAGAAATGAATAAATAAATACATAAACAAATTAATTTTTTTTAAATCTCAATAGGGCAATTCCAAATATTCCAGGCATGTTGTTCGAATATGCTATATGACTATAACATAAGATCTTTCTTTTTTTCTTTTTTTAAGAGGCTTAATATAATATCACATCTTTGTAATATGATATTTTTAATTTATTATTTAATGTTTAGAGATTTACTCTTGAAATGTTGTGATCCTAAAATATTTATTCCTCCCCTTTAAACTATGCAAAAAATCGTTTATGAACTGATTTACAAGTTTACTGTACCTAAAGATCTCAATTCAGGTTTGACTCGATCCAATCCTACGGAAATCCCAACTCTAACCAACCCGCATGCTAAAATCTCCAACCTAGGTAATAAATTTTCCCATGTCTATTGTTATTATTAGTTAAAAGGATTTTCTTATTGACACCTCATATGGTGTCACATCACAATAATTGTTTAAAATATTTTATCTCCTATCATAGATGATCAATGCATGTGAAAGCATGTATCAAGGAGATGAAGATTACTCTTTATTATATTTTGCAAGATAATCTTTTTTATTTTTATTTTTTTTTTGGGGGGTGGGGGGTGGTTGGTAAATTTTGCAAGATAATCTTGTGATGTTTAAAAAATAGAGTGAAAAAGACAGGAACATACTTATAGGCATCGATTCTAATAGTACAAAACTCTGATTCTTTAATAGAAGCAAATGGATTTTGACATTCCAATGGCCATTTTCCTATAAGGTGCTCAAAGTTTGACAATCGACTCTATTCTCACTTTTCTTCCTTTTAACAACCAAAGCACCCTTAAATCACAATAATATTTGAATTTTCAAAAAAATTCTTTTTGGTATAATTTATATTTATATTTATATTTATAAATTATTTATAAGAAAAAAATATGAGTCGTCATAAATAATAATCATTATACAAAACCACTCCTAAACCATAATCTTACTAATGATTTTCAAATTAATCAATTTCTCATATCATTTGTCCATTTTAATATTGTATTCTTTAACTTGATAACAATAAAATTAATTTGGGTTTCTATAACAATAGTGGTAGATGCCATCTCAACACAATGATTTTTTTTTTTTTTTTTTTTACATGTCTATGTCAAAACGGTAAGGAATTGGATTTTTGTCATGTTTGCATTCAAAACTCCTTTTATCACGCTCATCATTAATGCCATGTAGCTGTTTGGTTGAATATTAAAGTTAAGAGATATGTTGTCCATATCATCGTATTGTCATGATCCAAATATTATCCGAATTTTGATATTAGAATTTAAAATAAATTCGAATATCTAAAAAGTAAATAAAGCATTGACGCAACACAATCCATTGAAAAAAAAAACCAAGAGAAGAAGCTTATGCATGACAACAATGTTAAATCAGGCCTTCAAACTTGAGAGATGGTGGTCTCAAGTCTATCTGAATGTACTGATCCACGTGGCTATAAAGTACCAACCTCAACAAAAAAAAAAGAAAAAAAAAAGGAATCAGTGTGGTGGAAGCGTCTTAGAATCACCTAGGCTCCGTTTGTTTACAAAGGAAATTAATTAAAAAGATGTGAAATTTTCAAATTTAAAAAAGAATTTTTATCGTCATTATCCCCAATGAATATTTGACTAAATATTAAATGATTCTATATTTAGTTTTTAAATTTCTCTTAAATTTGTAAAGTAAATAAAAATTATATCTAAAAAGCATCATTAATTTAGCAGTTTATATAATTATGTTGAAATATGATTATTAAAATTTCCTAATTTGAAAATTTTTACTCTTTTTCTCTTTAACTTCCTTTCCAAAGGAAACAGGATCCTGGATTCAAATCCTCTTTTCTCAGAGATTTCGAGAGGAGGGGAGGCGGCCTGGATGGATGGCCGACACCTAGGACTCGGGTGAAACTAAGTCGACACCAAGCCAACAAAATGAGCCGACAAATGTGTCGACTCAGATAGAGGGCTCAGATTCATCCAAGCCTCACATGTCGGCCATCCAATCGAAATGTCTCCCTCATCCCGAATCACTGGGAGGAGAGGATGTGAATCTTAGAATCCTATAGATTTTTTATTTCAAAAAAATGTATAGGGTGGCTCTTAAATTATTTGCCTTTTTTTTTTTTCACCTTTCTTGTTTGAAGCAATCAATCTAACCTGATGGAAATAAGTGTTTTCCCAATCCAATAATAATATCCTGTACTCTTTACCTTTACTAATTACTATTTCCATACGTTTTCCTAATAAAATGGATCATTCGCCACCATCCTTTTTGGCTTTCTCTTAATTTAGTGCCTATTATATATATTAATCGCCCAAGTAAGTTTAAACTGCTTTGACATATACCCAATATTATTGTACGGTTTGCTTTTTCACTGATGTATTTTGGAAGGCCACCCTTAAGGACAGGCTTTCTAGTTTGTGAGGGTGGTCCCTAATGGGAAGAAAGTGACATTTTTTTTTTTTTTTTTTTGAATAATGAGGCCATATAGGATGGGTCCTTAATTTGCTTTTTCTTGAAAGCAAAGGGGAGTGGTTCATGGAATTTGTAATAAGGTTCGAGTTTTTCTTCACCCAAGGTGAAGAGTATTTTTTTTAGCCTGAGACTTCGACTAGTGATAAATGGGGATCTAAGAATAATCGGGGGACATAATCAAGATAATAGAGGCATGGCCATTTAGTGATCGAACCCTATTCTTTGGTTTCCTTCCTTTCACCTTGATATAACCTTCCCTCCAAATAAGTGAAAAGCAATTCTACAATCATTTATGACAAAATTTTCTTAATGGGCATGGGTAGTTTTGTTTGGTAAAAAAAATTAAGAAAAAAAATTAATATGGCAAATCTTACTAAGATTATTATTTAAGGAAGGGATCCGAATCGTCTCCTCCCTGTTTCAGGGAGGAGGGAGACGCCTCCGTTAGATGGTCGACACGTGGCTCTCGGGAAAATCCAAGCCCCACGTCCGAGCCGACACCCCCTGTCGGCTCGGCTTCTCTACTGGATGTCGGCTCTGACGTGGGGCTCGGATTTTTTAAGAGTCACGTGTCGACCATCTGACGGGGGCGTCTCCCTCCTCCCTGAAGTACAGGGAGGAGACAATTTGAATCCTTAAAGAAGAATGGTCTCAATAAATCACATTCAAATTTCAACTTCAAATTCAACCATTTATCGCTCTTTGATGGCATACCCACATGGGTCCATTAACCTCCATAGTAATCTTCGTAAATAGGGAAACAGGGTTCTGTTCATTTTTTAAGGTAGATGTCGGTAGAGAACGGAATCATACACCACATCTATTGACTAGAAAAGCCTTAATCTTCTTTCTTTTATTATAGTACCAAAATTTTCTATTCATATTTAACTGAAGGGAAAAAGTTTTCTATCTGACGGTGTTCCTCTACACCCTCTCACTTGACCTATGAAATTATCTCTCTATCCTTCCTTTTGGATACTCATGTTTACTCTCCTATTAGACCTTGCATTGACGCAAATTTCACACAGACAGACAGAAAACCTCAACCCATAAATATATATTTTGTTAGATAAAAATTGATGTCTAAATAATTGAGATGAGTATTCCTTGTCATGGCCACATAATATGGGATGCCAATTCTAACAAAGTGGTCACATGGGAAATGCTTTTGCAGTGAGAACTGAGAAGTCTCTCTCGTGCAACAATTTTGATTGAAACCAACGGAAGTGCGAAGAATGATTTCTTCCAAGCGATTAAAGAAGAAGAATCCAATGTTCTCTACTGTTGTTGTTTGGTCGTTTTATACTTTTATCTTTTCTTTTCTTTTTTTTCCTTTGGGTGACATGAAATGCCCTTCACTTTTGCCACTAATTACGGAATAATTTTATTCACGCAGCTCAGGCCATGCAGTGGGTGGCTCGAGCCGGCTTATATGTGCAGCTCTCGCATGAAAAGACAGGTGTTGGACTTCGACTATAAAACTTCCGGAAGGAGCCAACGTGTACCATCAATGGTTTAACAGATCGACTCGGATCCGCCGATTCTGGTTGATCTGGATTAGGATCAGCCTCGGCTAGTAATGAATCAGCACGCCAAATAGGAGAGGATGCAGATCCCTCCAGAATCGCTTTCCCCCCAACGTGAGGCGCGATTTCCGCTCTTTTCTGGGGCAAGTAAGCCTGATCTGGGCCGGTCTGGCTCGAGAACGATCCTATCGATCCTATTCCCGATTTTGTGCTCTTTAACCTTGGTTTTGTGAATCCGAGGTTTCATGCAGATCAGCCATGGCCCATGACACGACTCTCATAAAAGTAGGATCCAAATCCTCTCCTCCCAAAGTCTTTAACCTTGGTTTGAGGACTCGTGTTAGATTGGTCAATTCTCATTAATTTGGTTGAGTTTCAACTCAAACATATAAATCCGATTCCAATGGTTTTGGGAACTGATCTATTTTGATCCAAATCGGAATGAGATTGGGATCGGCTCAACCGAAGCAGTCGTCCTTCGAGAATAGTTCACCTCCATGGACATGTATCTTCCTTGATATTCAATAGATCTCATACTCCAAAATTGGGTCCTACACCACATCAACTTTGATCTCTCCCACTACATTTCTTTTCTTATTTTTTACCCACTTCAGCTCTAATATTACGATTTGGATAAAATTATTAAAAAAAAATTATAAGAAATCAAACTAATTAATGAACTCCTAAGCTTTCACAAGGTTATTGAAGAAGGATATCGTGAGTGATAAGCATCTCTTCAACTTTTACTCAACTCTAGGGTTTTCATTCACCTATGGTGAAGAGGAATATCTTTCACCTTCAGACTTGAAGGCATTAGATTAGGATCCGAGATCGATAATGTGATAGTTTCGATAATTCATTTACATAAGGATAGTTTCAACAATTCATTTACATAGGGGGCATATCATTATTAATCTTGTAGGTTATTTTCTTTCACCGAAAAAGAAGAACTTTTCTCAAACATATATTATTTAAAAAAAAAATTAAAGTTACTTGTCATCAGATGCACTTAGGGAAGCTTCTATGCATTGACACCTAACTTGTTATATGGAATAATGATTTAGCAAATCTAACCCTTGAATAAGAAAAGTATTAGATGGGTCACATATTAATTTTCAAAATAAAACTCAATCATTAACCCTTTATTTTATCTTGAATTTAACGCTTTATTTGATTTTCAAAATATAATAAATATCCAAAGATTTATAAGACCATATAGAGAACTCTCATTGAGTTCAAATTTGATAGGTAATCAAGGGATCATGAAACCTAATTTTGTTTTATTTTTTCCATAAAATTTGAATCTTAACTAATCATGGGGTGAATATTAAATCAAACCATTTAATATTTTAAGATCGGACTATCAAGAGAGAGGATCCACACGTTAGAGAGGTATATTGAAATCTTATATGCTAACGGAGAAAATGAAAATACAAAAAAAACCAGAAATCAATCACTTAAGAAGAGAGAAAAGAAGCTTGGATTTTTAATATGAGAGAGAAAGAAAGTATACAGGATTGCGGTCCTCTGATGAGGCCAAAGTGACAGTGAGATCCCAACCACTTAAAGTGCATCAGGATCTGCCACTTTAGTCTCACTAAGCCTCACTATAAATGATCTTTTTCCAAGTATATTGACTACATAGACATAAAACTATAAGAAGAAAAACTCTCCTTGTTTACGGCGACAGACAATTAATAAGACAATTAATAAGTGAAAGGGATGGGCAAAAACAATGACAGGAATGTTGTGCCATATAAAGCTTCTTTTTTTTTGTTTTTGTTTTGGGGAGATGAGTTGTCTCTAAGATTCTAAATTCGCGTATCAGAGACACGGTATCAACTATATCCAAAATTGATCTGATTCATGGATCTAATGAAAAACTAATACATGACCTATACACATTAAAATAATATTTAAATAAACATTGGGGATCGACTAGATCCAAAACCGATGCAAATTGATCAATCCGACACCATTTCTTGGCTGTCGCATCATCAGAGTAAAGAAAGCAAGATCGAATGTTTGTCCATATAATAGTGACTTGGAAAGATTCAATTAAGGTTACCTTTGTTCCCGTAATCCCATTCTAATTCCAATTGCTTGAAAGTTACATTTCTTCCCGTAATCCCGTTTTATTTCCAATCACTTTCAAGCAAGTGGAATTTTTCGTTGGAATCTCCCTACTAACACTTGTTGTCTTTTTCTTTTTTTCTTTTAATTTCCTCAGAAAGAAATGTAAAGTGTAACAGCTTATCATACCTTTCATACTGGGCCATACTTCTATTGTGTGATTAATTTTCATGTAAGGATGTAAATGAATAATTGAAAATCTGAATTCAATTCATATTCGTTTCTATTCAGAGCTATCTATACCACTCAGAAGTATCCAGATCTGAATTCGGATAATCTGACAAATAACTTACCCAATCCAAATAAATATCCAATTAAGGGTTTTGAAGATTTAATAACTCATACAGGATGAAAAAATAATAATAATAATACATCTAAAATAATTTTCTGAAACATCCACAGACGGAGAGCAAAACTAATCTCACATTTCGTTGATATGAATACGGCATTGACCTTCAATTTCCTACTTAAGTTATATCATTAGTTTCTTCCGACCATTGCTCGGTCTTGTGTGTAATAAGATGATGTTTGGATTTTTTTTTTTTTTTAAATGTCAATTGACATATTTAACCTCAATTTTAGGCTGTTAAAACACAAGTTCATTAGTGTTCAGTGTTTACCTGCATAAACAAGAATAAAGGATTATAACATTAATATATAATGAGCTCCTGATGTATTTGTAGATTCTAATTTATTCTAATTTATTTTAAATAAAAAAATAACGTCTTAAATCATACCAAACATCCACAAATAGTAGAATATATTATATAAACAATTCTATAAACTATACCAAAATAAAATATATTAATAAAAAATTCTATTCTATAATATCAATTAAATTAATCAATTCAATTTTGATTCACGTTCTTTAAAGATAAATCAAAATCGAACCAAACTTCTTTTTTTTTTTTCATTTTTTTGGTAATAAATAAACACCTTTTATATAAAAACACTCTTACTAACAGGGGATGAACAAAAATTTTCAACTGTAACAACAACCGAAATGAATTTTGCTACTTTGGATACCAGAACCTAAAAAAAATACTTTTACGAAAGAGATAGAGATAAGACAAAGGTTGTAAAATCCTTCTCATTTACGTTTAGATTTGGTCTCAATTCCATTTTTCCATTCAAACTGATACAAAAAAATTCCTTTTCGACAAGCAGTTTTAGTTTTAATCACCACATGTAGCAGCACTGAATACCCTTCATTCTATCCGTAGAGATCAGGAAAGCAGCCTCACCTACAAAATTTCACCAAAAGAATTACACGGCAAGGCCTTGAGAAGGTGCAGACGCAGGTGTCTTTCGATTAGGCTTCTCCACAACAATGGCTTGAGTAGTTAAGACCATTCCTGCCACAGAAGCCGCATTCTGCAATGCGCACCTTATCACCTTGGCTGGGTCAATCACCCCAGCTTCAATTAAGTTCTGGAACTCCTCTGTCCTGGCATTATATCCATCTTCCCACTCACCTCCCAAGATCATCTGTACAACCATCTCACCATCCATACCAGCATTCTGTACAATCAAAGCAGCTGGTGCTACTATTGCCTGCAGACAGACACAGATTGATTCTTTCCATACTAAACAAATTGTTACTGGAAAAACCATGGCACAAGTGGGCATAAATCATTTTACCTTCTGCACAATGTCAGCACCAAGCCTTATATCTTCATCCCACATTCTACGCTTGTGCTTCATTGCTGGAACAAATGTGGATAGGTGAACCAGAGTTGCCCCACCACCGGGTACAATTCCTTCCTCAATCGCTGCATAAGTGGCATTCTTCGCATCCTCAATTCGGAGCTTACGATCCTCAAGCTCGGTCTCTGTTGCAGCTCCCACCTTTATAACAGCGATCCTCAAGCTTGGTCTCTGTTGCAGCTCCCACCTTTATAACAGCAACTCCACCCGCAAGTTTGGCAATTCTCTCAGACAGTATGTGAGAATCATAGAGAGAATCTGATTCATACAACATCCTTTTTAGATGAGCAATTCTAGCTTGAACCTCATCCTTCGTTGAACCATCAGCAATAATTGTGGTGGAGTCCTTGGCAATGGTCACCTTTCTTGCCATACCAAGTTTCTCAACTGAGGTGCTCTCTATCAGCAATCCCATATTAGTATCTTGGAACTCAGCTCCTGAAGGAAGAGAATATTAAGATCAATACATATCACGAAATTAAAACAGCACAAGAGTTACCCTCATCCAAACCCTAAAAAAAACTAGCAACAGATTCAGAGGCAAGATGAGAGTAAGTGAGAAAACATTAGGAGGAAGGGAATGACACGACCAGATTCTGCAGTAAACATGAATGCAGCACTCAAAGCCGACCAAGAAATATTCACACCACAAAGCTGCAATCCAGAAGAAGGAAATGAATAAGAGTACCTGTCAAAATTGCAATGTCATCAAGCATAGCAGTTCGCCATTTGTCATAAGCAGGTGCCTTGATGGCAGCAACATTGAGAATACCACGTAACTTGTTCACAACTAGAGTGGCCAAAGCCTCCCTCCCCAGTGACATCTCCAGCAATTATAAGCAAAGGAGATCTCAATTGTGTGGCCTTCTCTAACAGGGGGATTATGTCCTTAGCTGCTGCAATTCTCTTATCAGTCACCAAGATCCTAGCGTTCTCAAATTCACATATCATTTTCTCTGGGTTAGTTACAAATTGTGGGGAGATATAACCATGGTCAATCTGAAAACCAAGCACAAGGAGGAACATCCTCAGACACCAAATAGGAAACAGGTACACATACAAAGAGAGATTAAATTGCACCCAGAGAGACATGAGACACAAACCTTCATTCCTTCCTCGAAATCAACAGTTGTCTCAAAAGATGATGAAGACTCGATGGACAAAAACCCACGCGGACCAACCTTATTGATTGCATCAGCAATCATGGTCCCAATATCTTCATTATTGCCAGCAGAGAGAGAGGCAACAGCTAAAATGCATCCAACGAAAATTACAGATAATATTGGAAAATGAAAAAAAACAAGGATAATTGCACCTTCCAGGTACTCATAACAAATCACGTTGGTATCAGACCAGGCACTAAATTTATACAGAAGTAATAGACCTAAGACAGACAAAGTTCAATACCTTTAATATCATCATGGCCTTTGAGAGCCCTAGCGTACATCTCCAACTGTTCAACTAGCCCCTTTACAGTTATATCAATCCCATACTTGATATTGACTGGATTTGCACCAGAAGTAACACTTAATAAGCCTAATTTAATGATTTCACGTGCGAGAACTGACGCCATTGTTGTCCCATCACCACAAGAATCATTAGTTTTACTTGCAACCTTCATCCGTAAAATCAAGTAAGTCACCAGCATCACATCATTTAACATTTAAAAGATTCTGAGAATCAAATAAGGACACACTGCTACAGATAAAACAACTCTCGCTCAACTCAAAGAACTAGTAAAACAAACACATCTACGATGTCTGTACAGCACAAAGCAATCACCAAACTGCAACTAGGTCAGTGCATTCAACTATAGACCCCCCCTCTCCCCACTCTAAACAAAGGGGAAATTTACTCAGACCTCCCCTTGACAATTTGTTTAATACGTAAGAGTACCCTCTCTTGAGAAAAATGACTCGGACTACCCTTAAAGCTACAGTTTTATAACATAACAGTAATGCTGACGTGGAGAAGGTTAAAATTTCATTAAGACAAATACTCTCTTACCATACCGAAATTACCTAATTACCCTCTAATGTAAACAACCCAAAACCATTGAGAGGGGTTTTATTTCTCAGTCGTGCTTTCTTCTCCAATGAATCCACAAGAACTTCAACGGAATCTGCAATGGAACTTCATCATTTGCTCCAACGGAACCTGCAACTGAACTCCATCGTCTTCTTCAACTGAACCTGCAACTACTCCATCGCCTTCTCCAATGTACTCTGGAACTCCACTTCACATCTTGCATCTGTCAACTATTCCATCTTCCCAAAACTCTATCATCTTCTCCAAAGACTGCAAAGCATTCTGGCAGATTGCCTTCGTTTCTGGTTTATTTTCTATTTTCCATCTTCTATGCCATGTTAAAAACTACAATTTGACAAATTTATCTCTCTCAATTTGTGAAGCTTGCAGAGGCAGAAGAAATTCTTATACGGCTTATGTCAATTAATATGAAAGATAAAACTTGTGATTATTTCAATGTTTATATTTATTTGGCTCTGACAGAGAATTGCCTATTCTTCAACCCTCTATTGGAAGAGAAATCGATAATTCTTGAAATGAGGGGGACTTTTGTTCAGAATTGTTCATGCCAAATTACCAACAGAGAGTTGAGTTCTTATGCATCAAAGGTGTGACATAACTATCTTGAATTTTCTCTGTTAAGATAGTGAGTTTCAGAGTATCAAAAGTTGAGAAGCAACACAGTCGTTAGCAACTGCTCAAGTTATGATGGACATCCAATGAATCATGGCATAATGGCACACCTGCATTCTGAAAAACAGCATAGAGAAAATGTGTCTTTCTATTTGAAAGGTCATTTGATGCCAACCGATGCACCTCCTATGAATGGTCCTTGGGCTTGGAGTATGATGATTGGCTTTTCATTACATCTTCCTCTCCCTTGGAGAGTTTCCACTCTTTTCTAGTGAGTGCCAATCTGTATGGTTCTTTTTTTTGTGGTAGCATGCAACTAATCAATAGAGGCCACAAGTTTTCCACAAGGTTTCCCACAAAGAAAATCAACATCATAGTTGACATGAGGGCTTGAACTCAGAATTCTAAGATTCGTATTTGTGCAATCCAGGACACATGAAAAAATAGGATTCGCAAGAAATTTTGAGGAAACCCTAAGTTTCCAATAGAGAGAGGGGGGAGGGGGGAGGGGGGAAACCTACCTAAAGCAGCTCACAGATGAAGAATGGAGAAGCTCGATCGAAGATGGGTGCAGATGAAGAATGGAGAATAAGAGTTTGCAGTGCACCCCAGTCGTGATTGAAGAGCAAACATAAAAAAAAGGGGAAATGGGGAAATTAGTAACTTTATGTAGTGCTCGTAGAAGGGTATTTTTGTCAGTAAAAAAATTTAAGTTAACACCATTAGTTTCAAGTAGTGGACTGTAAGTCTAAAATGCACAGGGTACTGTTGCATATTAAATGAATTGTCAAGGGGAGGTCCATGTAAATTTCCCAAAACAAAAAAAAACCTTTTTTTCTCAACTCAACTCAACTAAACTAATCAACTAATTGAGGTTGGCTACATGAATTCTGATACAAACACACGAAGTGAAGCTCCCTCAACCAATCTTCTATTGGGCTACACCTACATCACCTCGAATTTTTTGTTTCTTCTTCTACTTGCCTAGTTTTACCACTTATCCATCTCAACCTTCCCCTTAACTTCAAAAGAAGCCCCAAGACTAAAACATATAAGTTTTCTGATGCCTACAATTATTTATTTATTAGCATTATAATGGTCACTGGGCAACTTATTTTTAAGTTGAGAGTAGACAGCAGACAGAGTCTTCCATGAACAAGGATCTGAATCAGGTAAATAAAAATTAATGGCCAAGAACATCACTGCATTGTGATGTAATAGGGTGGAAATTGTAGAGAATGCCAGCTTATTCAAAACGGCTATCGCTCAGTGCAGGATGGCCTTATGCTGGATTTAAAATAAGTTCATTGGGCAGCAGAATTGGAATGCATGTGGCTGATTTCCAGGTTGTCTTTTTTGATAGTCTCCAGTTCAGGTTTGCACCTTGCGTCTGAGCTTTAATCTATGGCTTTGTTAACCTAATATTGGTGAATGATTGACTATTCTCAGAGGGGGTTCAATCATGTACTGGAATGGTAATGTGGTGGGGCCCATTCTGGGCCAACGAGGACAGGGAATCTACAGTAACTGGGATCTCATCTCCAACCTTCAGTTGGATCCTCTCAGATTGGACAATATTCCCATGCTGCAGTAAAATGAGATTCTAAAAATGCCAACAGATAGCAGCAGAAATTGGAAGGCAAAACTTGGAGATTTTCCCAGTTCATTAGGCACATTCACTCCATAGCTGCCCTTACGAGAACTTCATTCTCAGGAAGGCCAATATCCAGAACGAGATTGCCGATGAATTTGATAGCAATAAGTTCACAAGCCAAGTGTTCTGGTCACCATCTATTCCGACCTCATTTTTTTTGTGTGTTGCGCTATCTATTCTGACCTCATTTTTTAGGTCCGTCACTTCTTATTTTAAGAATTTCTGTGATTTGTTGCTTTATGTTGAGCAACCTTCATAGGATAGACCGTAGAGATTCTTATCTCCTGTTTCTTCATGAAAAAGTAAAAATATGACATTAAGTATGACTTTCTCTGCTGGGTAGGTCTACAGTGATGATATTGGTGTAAATGACAAGAATTTTTTTTGGTTGGAGGTTTTGGGGAGGGGGTATAAGAGGGGGGGAGCCAGTACCTCTCTTATAAGTGCTGCACCAGCATTCTCCATAGCATCTGCAAGCTCAATAGCTCAAGCAATTGTTACGCCATCATTAACCACTTTGGGGTTCCCAAATTCATCCAACAATACTACATTCCTCTCTGCAAAAAGACAATATGGCCTGGCTGATCAGTTCAATCTCTCATCAAGTCATTCTTAGGAAAAAGCTACATTAACAAGCCAAATAAAGTGGGACTCCATGGCAAAAGTCCTCTACATATTCACAACAAAGAGTAGCAGACCTATCCATCACAAACACATCATTTCCCACAAATGTACAAATTCTAACATTAGCATTCAATCCAGTAGAAAGAGATAGCCCACTGTGAAGGCATATGTCCCAACCACTGCATACATAATAAAATCAATACAGAACAACCAATAAAGTGGCGCCAGGGGAAAGCAAGTATTAACAATACATAATGCTGAACAGATAATAAACTTCTGTTTGGTCAAGCTAGCAATTCCTATGTGAAGTCCCTCAACGCTGTTTTATTTAAGAGACCAAATCCAACTGTCACAAAATATATAAATAAGAAACAGGTCTGCTTGCCTCCTGGGTCTCTATTCTCCATTGAACACGCCTGTATTAAAGATGATTGAATAGTACTACCAGAAGAAGAGAAAGAATACGCCTAGGACCCAGTGTAACTCCTACAGCATCGGCCAGCTTATCAATGCCAGCTTGTAGTGCTGTCCTAGAACTTTGATAAAATGCAATTTCTTTTGCCCTTGCCTGCACAGCAAACCTCCTGTTGCGGGGCCAGTAACTCAGCTTTTGCCCCTGATTCAGCCTCCTCGAGCTCTCCTGCATCAATAAATCACGAACATATAATTTTCTAATTCTGCAGACAGAAGTATACAACAACTTCAAATAAAAAAAAATTTGGAGAACAGATAATACTTCTATCAGAAGAGAAGAAGCACGAAAAGCTACAGCTGACCAAAAAAAAAAAAACTTGCACAGACGATTAGAAGAAACAGCCAAAACAAACCTGCAGGTAAATGGAAAATGAACAGTATTTTGAACCGATACAACTACTATATTCAACTTCAAATCGCGACCTAAACTTAGGACACAAATTTTCCTTAAATGCAGCATAAGAGCTGAAAACATAAATTCCCAACGAACGGAACAAAATCCAACAGTGACCTTTGATAGATAGTTCACCAACTGAACGCGAAATCAACGAAGATTACTCGATTCACTCAAACAGGGGGGGAAAACTCAAAAGAGCAACTGCATATAAAACTACAGTCCACCAATAAAACTTAAAAACCAAACGTACATACATACCATGGAAACATATAGTCCATTCGAGAAACACTTTTAAAACCATCAAATGAAAATACATACAGATCTTATACACCATATCTAATTGCCAATAAATGAAATGCCACAAACTGTACATGCCAGAGCTGGAAAATTTCTCAAATGCCAATCGCTCATCCAATATAATAAGAAAAGGAACAGAATATTACGCCAAAGTGGAGAGTTTCAACACTAGAGCAGACATGGAATACAAAATTACTGCAACTTCCGAAATGACGTAAAATGAAATGAGAAGAAGAAATAAATCATACATGTTTGGGAGAAAAAAAAAAGATGTAGTGAAGATGGCATTTGTTGACGCCAATTTCGCCGAGAAATGAGTAGAACTAGGGTTTTAGACGTTGTCTCAGACTCAGACTCTCAGACTTTCAGGCTCTCAGCTCAGCTGCTGTGGACAGCAATGTTAACGTGTTACACGAGGTGGTTACACACTTTAGCAGTGATGGCTTTATAATTATTTTATTATAAATTATAATATTTGATGTGTGTCCTTGAATCTAATTTAATTAGATTACTTTATTTATTATTTTTTTATTATGTGTTTGTTATCTTTATTTATGTAATTATCCAAAAGTATCGTTAATGGTTCAATTACAGATAAATTTGGGTATTCTATTTTATGGTTGCCACATTACACATTATACATTGCATAAGCGATGATTTGATGCAGATGTATATGTAGATACTTTTATGTGTTGAAAATTATCTGCTTGAAATACTTGATAGTTTCTCTTTTTCGTACTTGAAATATGTTTACTACCACATTTATATTATGTGCCATTGTGATTGATCAAAAGTTGATGTCTATCAACAAGACTAAATACACTGATCACTTGGTATGTGTGATATGAATGATGGTGATAAAGGTGATAGTCTACAAGGTTTTCACTGTCCGTTTAGAGATTACGTCCAAGATTGTGAATTGTCATACTTCGATTAATTAAATCCATTGCATTGGTAGTTTTTTCGTAAAAAAATTTACAAATCCACTCATTGTTTGTAACATTCCTATGTTGATTGCAATGATTTTACCATTACAAATGTTATTACAATAGGAGAATAGTGTAATTAAAGTATCTATCATAGGGGGGTTTTCAAGTTATATCTCCATTAGAGTGTCCTTTACTACAATTAAAGACAACTTAACAGATAACCCTTTAGGATCACACCGCTTGACACGATCTAGGTCATTGATGTAAATTAAGCTTTTCTATAAAAAAGAGGCTAAGTCTAAAAACCAAATGGCAAACCTTAATTCACTTTCACAAATAAGAGAGAAATGAGCAAAAGAGAAAAGAAGAGAGTTTTTTTTTAATCGTCAAGCTAAAGTTTTTTGCCATTGGTGATATTCGTTGATCGTAGTCTTATGTTGTATTCCTTTAGAGGTGCATGCCACCTCTGTGCTATAATTAACCTAAACTCTAGTTGTAATCTTTCTTTTTTTTTGTTGATTTGAATATCCAATTACATACGTTGATCAATCTTAAAAAAAAAAAAAAATTGACAAGAAATTTCTACCCTTATTCTAACATGTCCTACTAAATTCCTCATGTACCTTTTTTATTTATGGAAAAACATTACAATACGTACATGGATCCCACCGTATTCAAATCCTCTCCTCCTAGATGTTTGGGAGGAGAGGCATCGGCCTGTTAAATGGCCTATTCACCCAAGACCTCTATCCTAGCTGACATCTCTTGTCGGATCATTCCAAAAATGCATTCCACATTGTGTGCGTTTTAAATTTAAGGACAGTTTGCGTCATGTTTGGGTTATATATAATAGCAAAAAAAAATGAGGAAAGAACAAAGTTTTCTATTGGTCTTCTCCCTTACTTCTTCTTCACAGTCGTACTTTATATTTCTTCCTCCAAGCTTGGCAGCCTATATCTATCAAGTGACGGTTAGACATTTTGATCTTCAAAGTTTCTTGATTTCATCTAAACTCCATCAATTTCAATCCCACAAAAATAACGCCTTCAGAGGGAGAAAAGAGGGTACAAAGTTAAAGGTGCTCTATCTGGTTGAGTTTAAGGAGAGGAAGGAGGGAAGTGAAATTGATCTCGAAAAAAAAAAACAAAAAAGAAGAAAAAGGAACGTTTGGTGATAATAATCGATTAGAAGGTGATGCGTATGCAATACATTGATTTTGATTGCCACATGTCAGTATCCTAACCATCAGATCCTGGAAGAACCTTGAGCGTACATGTGTCAAAGGTAAGTAAACCGTGGATTAAGGCAAATCCCGCCGTCGCATCCCAATCGACCTTCCCTAGAAGGAAAGTGTCCGACTAACCTTAAATAACACAGGTCCACCTACCAAACCAAGGATAGATCTTCCCTTAATTAACTCTGCATATCTTTCCTTACAAAGGCACCCGTAATCTTCCTTACATACATCCATATCCCCGGACAACCGTCACTGCCATAAAATATTCACCTCTCCACCTATTAAAAGGGGAAAAAGATCGTTTCCAGTTCGTCCAGCCGTTCAATCGTGGACGGATGGACTGGATTTAAAGGACACGTTCCCCCATGTATTGGTATGCGTGTCCTTTTAATCCAATCCGTCCAGTCCACGACTGGACGACTGGACGGACTGGAGACGATCCAAGTCCTTTAAAAGGAGACCCCTCAGTAGGTATAATCGCTTCAGGAATTAATCCCAACATCACATGAAGACTTAGGATTGACTACAAAATTTTTGAGTATTGAAACGGAAGAGAAAAATAGACATATAAAATGTTTTATGTTTTTTTTCTTTTATTTTCTTGACATCTAAACATAGCCTAATTTTAAATTAACGTTCTCATGGGAGTTATGTATCACCTCATCGAGGATTAGACACATTTTCAATAATTTGCTTTCAACAGTAATTCCTTACTCGCTCTGATTCTGAGAGTAAAATTTATGATCCTAAGTTCTTACCTATTGATATAATTTATTCCCAACATTAATCATTTCATAACATATGTGAAAACACAATATAAGATTCCAATATGCCTCGATAGTATATAGATTGCCTTATAAAACGGTAAAAAAAATCATCGATAATACTTTGGTATAGCAGTATTGAGTTTGATCGGTAGATCTGTCATTTGCCAAGGGTGGGATTTCAGCCGGCCCACCTCCTTATTGATAAGCAGACCGATTGATGCTCAGCCCTTGGATCAACAGCAAGAACCTCCTGGCACCGGAGAGGATTTTTATCCTATCCTATTCATTCTAAATTACCAGAATCAATATTGCTTATACCAGAGATAATCTTGCCCCAGAAATCTCCTCGTATATGTATTTGGGCCCACAAGTTCACAAAACCGCGGCACAAACCACAAGGTACAAGCGCACGCTTCTCTCTCTCACATCGAAACGATTGTCTGCCATCGTAATCTGCTCTCAACTGCTTAGTGCTTATAGAACTTATACGAGTCTATCTCACATTCTCATCCCAATATTAAAACCCTAATAAACTCTCTAAAACGTTTCGGTTTCCCTTTCACAAATTCTCTCGACGCTCGCTCTCCTTCGCCGTCTCTCTCTCCTACTGTCCGTGATACATAAACCCTAAAAACCTTTTTAATCTTCCTCCCGATTGCTTCATCCAACATGGAATCGGCAACAGATATGGGATCGGAGCTCATCCTCCATAGTTCGCCATCGGCAGAGCGGCGAGCGAAACAGATTCTCGTAACCAATTCGTCAAACAGCCAACTGGTTCTCCCCCGGAAACCTTCATCATCCAAAGATCGTCATACCAAGATTAACGGGCGAGGCCGCAGAGTCCGTATGCCGGCACTCTGTGCTGCACGAATCTTTCAGCTGACTAGGGAGCTAGGCCACCGATCGGACGGCGAGACCATAGAATGGCTGCTCCGCCAGGCAGAGCCCTCCATCATTGCAGCCACTGGTACTGGCACCGTTTCGGCTTCTTCCATCTCCAGTGTAGGACCGATTCCTGCTTCTTCCCCTCTGCCACCGTCGTCCTCTTCTATTCCTTCTTCTTCATCAACTTCTTGCAACGCTGTGCCAGTTGCCCTGGCGCCGGAAAACCGAGTTCCTACGGGTTTTATGAGGTACGAACAGGCTGCGCCGAGCTGCCGGCTTGATTTATGTCAGCCGATTGGATTGGATTTCCCCAATGGTGGGTTTCGACACATGCCTTTCACGGCAATGTTGTTTCAGCCATCCACAGAAGAAGAGGAAGAAGATGGAGAAGAGCACCAACAGCAACCGCCACAGCCTCAGGCTCAGACTCAGGTAGGTTGAGTAAATGAATTGATACTTTTCCGCTTTTAGGTTGAAAGTGTTATTGGTATTTTTGAAGTTTCTCCTTGGAATTTCTGTTATGGATCGATTGGATGGATAAAAAGGTAGGGCAGCGTTAGGCAGATTAATTTCTTTTTGGGATTTGAATTATCATTAGGGATGTAAGATATTGCAGAATGAAATTCTAAATCATCTTTTTGTTACATGGAATTGGACCTCTGCTTTTTTCTTTTTCTTTTTTCCCCCTGAGAAGGGGTGTTTGGTTCCCATTTCAGAAGAATGAGGGCCAATGTCGTGCTGGGTCATGTTTGTTTGCTTATGGGGGGGGGGGGGGAGGGGGAGGGGGAGGGGCTGATGGATGCGTGCCAAAAAGGCTGAAGAGTTGGGAAGGGTGTGATCTGATCTTTTTTCCCTATCTTTTTCTTTGGAAGTGAAAAGCGGGGCCCAGGACCCACCGTGTAAAAGGTTACAAAAACGTGTCTACGGATAACGCAGGACGGGGAAGGGAGCAAGGAGACTAGGAGAGAGTTTGATTTTGGTGTCTGTGCTGTCGACCTACAAGGGTTGGATGACCGAATCAGAGGGAGGCGTCTCAATCCACCGCCTCATCTGGAGGAGGAGGAGATGGGGTGGAATTCGTGTTTTTCAAGTTTCTCTAGCTATAATGCCAATAAGCATTTTAAATGAAATAAAATGTGCTTAGCCAAACCTGCATTAGAAGCACATTAGATTTTGTAAAATTCTGAAACATTTCATTCTCCGCACAGTCATTAGCTTCGGTCAAGTAAGAAGCAAATTTAGTTAGTATAATATAAAGGTAAAACACCAAACAAAAAATATATATAAGAGAAGCAACCAAGCATGCTAACTCCTACGATCTCTTCTTTGTCGATAAGAAAAAATATATAAGATTAGAAGCAACCAGGCATGGTAACTCCTACGATCTCTTCTTTGTCGATAAACTCCTTGCCCGGGAAAAAAAATGTCACTCTCCCTTTATTTTTCATGCTATCTCATCCTATCACATCTGGGACTCCCCAAATTCTCTGATCCCATACTCCACTAACAAATGGTGCCCAACTGATCACAATAACCCCGCAAAGAAAGAAATCAAAAAGGGCGTTGTCAATTCCCTGATTTTATCAAGATCTGTCTTTCATGGAAAAAGATCGTCTTAAGTTTAATGCTCTGGCCGTGATCCATCGATTGGATTTTACTCCACGTGTATCATTCATTGTATGGGAATTGATTCTAACCATTGGATCATCAACTCGAAAGACTGTTGGATTTGAAAAGGCCGGGTCCACCATTTTCCCTTCATTCTTGTCTAGTTGACTTGAACTACTATTGTTGTCTGACACCACTTATGTCCAATTGATAATGACACGACAGGGTTTATTTGGGCCGAATTGAATCGAGGGAAAAATTTTCAATCCAAAACCAACTTACCACCTGGTACAAAATCATTCCTAAGTTGTGTCCACTTTATACGTAGGCTCAACTTGCTTGACTGCGACCTTTACATATTAAAGCACAATATTGGCCCCCCTTCGCGAGTTCATTCTTCTTAGTGGCTAAGTCGTGTCGTTTGGGACCCGGGCATTCTATTGAATAAAGGGAAAGAATGACGATTTTGGTGAGCCATTTATCCCTTTGGCCACCACATTGTTTTGACCAAATCAGATCTAGGTCTTCTTTTCTAGATCATATATATATATATATATATATATGGGACTGCAAAATTTCCGAGTTGACATTTGGGCAGCATTCTCCTTGAGTAATTCTTTCAAAAAAATATTCTCAGCTGACCTCCCTCGGGTTGAGGCCTCTACTGCCTTAGAGAATAGGGGCAAGGGCGGTTGCCTAATCTCTCTAAACAACCTGAAGTTATTTAGGGCAAAAAGCTCCTCAAAGTCCCTATTCCACAGTTATTAAACAATAGCAAATGAATCTCCAGCAACAATGATCGGCAAGAGAAAAATTGATCCAACGCACACAGGTGAAGAAGACTGACTCCAGCCCTTAGGTCGATGTACTCCGGTTCTCACCACAGACAAGGGCAGCCCTATAACATGAAAGGTGAAGTAAACCGAGCCTAAAAAGCAACAGCTATAGCCTGCTGGAATTGCTAAGCCACTGACCGTTACAAAATGGAGTTAAGAAATATTTGGTTTGACGAGTAAAAAGAGGCCAAAAATATCTCCAACCTGGTAGTTTGGGAATCTTCCCATGCCCTCTCATATAACTAAACACCTCTTCCCCTGACTGTTCCTCTATCCTTCCATAACATTGTGGGCCTCTTTTGACAATACCAATTCCTGCACGTTGATTGGTGTGATTTGGAAATTCTCCAAAACCAACAGCTTACCAAACCCTGCCCTAAAACGATTTGAGGAAAACAAAGATGACTTACTACAAGGTTTCATGTATAAGGGGACATTATGGAGATCACAGAATTGAAGAACCTCTACCACCAGAAATAAGAGCATGAAATCAGAAGCTCTCAAACAGTGGGAGGAGAAGCGCTCAAACCACATGCTTGTTGAAGCATGAATTGATGATTCCCAGGTAGTGGCTTGGTCAAGGGAATCTGCTACATCAGTAGAGAAAGGGAATCTTTATAGGTTTAAGTATGGCCAAGCTTCATTGATCTATCCATGGCCGAAATGAAGCTTTGGTGGAATTACTTACGAACTAATGTTGAGGAATTAGTGGATGAGTTATAACCACGGTTAAAATGAAGTTGGTTCTCCTTTAGATGCTATGAGGTGCAATAGTTGATTAGGTAATTTAGGGTCAAGCATTGTAACGATGTGCAAGTTGTAGGAACAGTATCAAATCAAGGCAAACTTTGAATACCAAATATGATCCCAAAAATAAAGGAGAGGGATTCCCACATCAACAGTGGGGAAGACGGGAAATCTCCCATGTCACACCCAATTGAGAAACAGGAAATGATTTCATCAATAGGACCCACATGATTGGAAAGAAAAGAATATGTCAATGAAACAGTAAAAACATCCCCAAACTGCTAAAATTGGTCAGGATTGAGGAAGTTCTTAGTAGTAATAATTTTTTACCCTCTTAGCTCGTCTATGGTGTAAAATTCTTCACTATGATAGTATGATCTAGTACCACCACATTCAGATTATCTTCAATGAAAAATTGGATGTAACCCATTGTGTGCTTGGAAACACCCTAAAGACCTGACTTGAAGCATGAAGGGTCCACTTGCACTAAACTTTATAGATAAACAGTCTACAGATTTAAAATCAACTGCCGGGTGTAGAAAACCTTTAAACAGTACCATTCCTATGCCATGACTTTCAAGGCCAACTTTGAACTCCACAAATTGACCTATTTACAGTCAGCTAAACATTTTGAAATCTTAGTTGAAGAAAAAATTCAAACCTCATCCAACCACTTCATCGTTGTTTAATGGTTAAACATGCCTATTGTCGTATCAACCCAAAATCTTAAACCATAAGGTGGAGAGGTCCAACGGGTATTTTAGGCCCTCCAAGCTCACAAAGTGAGCCAATTGAGATTTTTTCCACAACACACCCCTTTTTTGGTAGCACTACACATGGTACATGTTACCCCTCTTTTTTGAGTGGTAAGTACATAGATATATCATTTGTTTGATGCTCTAGTACCATATGAAGTGTCCAAACCAAAAGCTTAATCTATTAGGTAACAGGACCCAACTAGTGTATTTAGTCATCCAAGCTCCCAGAGTTTATTGACTGGGATTTTTCCACCACCACCTGCATTATTGTACTGTGTTAGACAATTTGTGACGAAAAAGAAACTACATTTATATGCTCAACTTTCGTCAACATTCCAACCCACCTGGTTTGCTACAACAGAGTATTTCAGATCAGAGGTTTTATCATTAAGCTCTTGTAACAGTTCGGTTGGTCCAAACAATGAGCTTTGTTATTAAGAAAAACTTTTACTTGCTTGAAGAATTAATTGGCTCCCAACTCTTCCATATGTTGGTATATATGGAATTCGAGGAACACTTTGGTGTTAGTTGTTCCCTTTCCTCACCAAATTTGATGTATTTCACAACAAAGCCACCTCATAAGTTAAATTAGGGGGCAATACAAAACGCTAAAAGCTAGGTTCTTATCCTGTTAAAAGTAACACCAAGGCTAGCACTTACCAGAGATGAATCTGGACTTACTTCAAGGCCTCTACATATGATATCTTAAGAACCTTGATTAGTAGTTATAGAAAATCCCTGTTGCCCTTAACAGCAGCTAAAACAAAAACTAAGAATCCTCTTCATCCTGACACGGCAGAAGCTGAGAGCCTTCAGGGGATCGAATTATTTTGAATGGGTATAAATTATCTTGTGACAGAGACTGGTAGTTTGAAAATTCCAACTGGATTTATTCAAATGAATAGATGAAAGTGTTAGATGGCATGATCCTATTATTAGATGAGAATTCAAAGAGATTACATTATTATCTATGGTCAGTATTCTTCCACTACGTGAATCACTTGCAAGGGATACCAAACATGGTCTATATATCGGCTTCTTATCTCCCTTAAAAAAAAAATCTAATTTTTAGCTCTAAACAGAAAAATAAAAAAGCTGGTTGTTTTGTTTATACTAATCAGATACGAGTAAAGAAAAATAATCCCAAACTAATTTGGAATTCAAACTCCTACTTTGAATAGTAAAATCAGAGATGTTTATGACAGTCCAACTCAAACTAGGATTCTAAAACTTAAGCATAAACTAAAAAGTAAAATCCAACCAGATCCCTAATAACTTGAGGACAAATCTACAAAAAAACTAATAGACTCCAAATATGAACCATACTTTTAAACATTAGGACTCTTGACTCCAACTTAACTAGTAAATCCCATATTCTTAACTCCTAACTTTCTAGGACCAATAGAGTGGCCTAATAAAACAATAACACCTTGGACCAAAGCACAAGGCTTATTTCCACAAAAACAAGCACATTTATGATATTTGCTGAATGTTTTATTGACACCCCACAAAGATTGTTGCTGTTTCACCTACAACTTCATGTCTAAAGAAATGACCAGGCAGATTAATGATCAGAAGGAATTACTTAACCCCTCCCAACACACGAAATTCACAAATTACATAAATAACTAAATGAACAAATAAATAAATATGCAAATGCAAAAATAAATATACATACCTTTCATAAGAGATTAGAATAACAAGTGGCGATACTATAATTCTTAAGCATGCAATTATAAAAGAATGCATGCAATCAAAAGTTTAGAGCAGTAGGACCACAAAGGGCAACAAGATAGATCACTAAATGAGTAGTTAGCAAGATGTTATACATATAAAAAATGTATAAAGAAAGAATGTAGCACTGCAACAAGGAAAAGGCATGTACAAGGCCAAAGAGCTGATGCGCAGCCATACTGGCAGAAAATAAGTGAGATGCAGGCCCCTTTATCATATCCAGAAAATCATGGGAGGACATCTGCTCCAGAAAATTCACCGAGCGAAACCCAAGTGGTCCAATGTCAACTCAGTTGAAGCTTCTTCTAAAGGTGAAACAAATACACACAAAAGCAGCACCAAGCAGGAAGAGGAGGAACCATAAGTAACCCCACAACTAGCATTCACCATTAACATTTATTTAGCAATCTCTAATGCTTATTTCGAAAATTCCACCACTTTTTCTTTCTTTTAGTCTCGAATGCAGGCACATCTGAATTCCATCCAAAGCAAGAAACAAGCACTAAAAAATCAGCAACTGAGCAAACTGATGTGCTCATTAATTAGCCTCCACACAGCATGCCAATGATGCCATTTATGGTGCAATAGTTTCAGATGGCAGAACGTGAAATCACATTAGCAATCTCATTCCACCTCATTGATTTTATACATTAATAAATGAAATTTGGTTTTAGAACATTGAGAACCTATGGACATTACCTCCCTCCGGATAAATTGAGTTGTAATGAACCTCTGCCCAAAAGCTCAAGAAAATAACTGCAGCACAATCAAAAAAAAGTTCATCGCAATCTTTTTTTGAGAGATCAAGAAATAGGAATTACCATCCCCCGACCCCTCCCCCTCCAAAAAAAATAACACGAAAGTAAAACAGGATACCAAACAACAAAGCACAACAAAACTAAGGAAAAAAACATGCCAAAACTGATCATTCAGATAGAACCAGAATTACCATTTTACACAATTAACAAGGGCACTGACGTGTGTTGGTCTCCAACAGAGCAATCCTAAAAAGATTGACATGCAGATCAAGTCCGCACAGGTATGTTATATTATGATCTTCTTGTAGGCAATCACTTAATGTAATTTGCTTCGTGTCACTGCAGATGATATATTCTCTCTCTCTCTCTCTCTCTCAAAAAAAAAAAAAAAAAAAGTACATGAAATATTGGGAATTATGGACACACGTCAGTGGCCTGACACATGGAACTGGGAGTATTTCAGAATGATTGGGGCTTCCTCTTCGTCTTTTTTATTTGGTTGGGGCTGTCTGTGACAGAGTGAATGTTATGATAACAAGATTGGTATCCAAATGATAACTCAAGTATGGCCTTGTACATGCTGCCTAAATCATGCCTCTTTTCTCTACCCTTTCTCACTTCTTTCTCACTCTCTTATCTTTACCTCTTTCTCCATACAAACTTGCAGCAGAATGCCCAAATTGAGAGACCAAGAGGTCTCACTATCTTATCTTTACCGATTCTCCATCTCCATACAAACTTGCAGCAGAATACCCAACTTGGGCAACCAAGAGGTCTCACTATCTTGTCTTTACCATTCTCCATACAAACTTGCAGCAGAATGCCCAAACTGGGCAACCAAGAGGCAGCAATCTCTCTACTACCTCTTCTTTTTCTTCAGCCTCTCTTTCCCTCTCTTCTCTCACCCATTCGCCCTCCCACTTTTCTAGAGAACACCCAAACCATTCAGAATAGATCACAGAGCAGATACTAATGAAAAAGGAGAATCCTTGGTTTGGAATCTCTTATCTCACTGGACCCTCGTTGTTTATTTTGCCAATGTTTATATAGTTTGACAAACACTGTTATTATATTTTTCAAAAAAATGTTTCTATTTGGATGATTGTGTTGAAAACAACAACAACAACAACAACAACGCCTTATCCCAACTAAACGGGGTCGGTTATATAGATTCTTGTCCTCCAATCAGCTCTGTTAGATGTCATACTTGAAACAAGACCTAAGCTATGCATGTCTTTCTTCACCACACCCCTAGAATCATCTTAGGTCTGCCCCTAGCTCTTTTAAATCCTTCAATCTGAATCAAATCACTCCTCCGTACGGGAGCATCTAACGGCCTCCGTTGAACATAGTCATACACTCATACCATCTCAAACGGCTTTCTCGTAATTTATCATGTATTTGCGCTACTCCCAAAACAGCTCTAATACGATCATTCCTTACCTAATCCTTCCTAGTTTTGCCACATCCATTTCAATATCCTCATTTCAGCTACACTAAGTTTATCTATACGATGCTTCTTAACCACTATCAATTTACTAAGAGAATTTGTAGGGAAGATTGAAAAAACTCAACCTGATCAACAGTTCAGAAATTTCTGAGAATCTCACGTAAGTTTTAGAACCATGTAATCCATCAAAGAGTTGAGTGGCTGTTTTTGAAATACCACATCCAACCTTTAAATCATGAGTTCATAACTAAGCCTTGATCCGCCTTGGATGGCCTGCATCCATTCAACTGGCTTTGGATCCAAAGTTGAGATATGTTAAAAGTTCAGGTTGAATAATCCAGATCTAAGCCAGATCAGATCCTCAAAAGATGGAGGGTCTATGCATTAGGTTCAAGGTGAAGAATTCAGATCCAATCCATACTAAGGGTCCATTAGGATCTTTCAAGTCCGATATGGTGATGGATCCACCAAATGAAGCAAGACGAACAAAGCAAGTAGGGGACAATATTCAGAACCCAGCTTTAGAGCCTTTGGCGGTGAGATCACAACAGAGTTTTCCCAGGCAAGTACAGCATCAATTTCAAAATCAACAATATCTTTCACCTTGTATATGTTTGGTCCTCTATTCTATCTCAAATCCATCAGTCCTTACTGAATACTTTATTTTGTTTTACTTTTGGGAGGGGTGGGGAGGAGATTACTTTTGGGATATCTTTACTGCATAATCTTCACTTCATTCTGAATTTTTCCCTGAAAACAATACTTACCCCAACCCTCTCTTTTTTTTTTTTTTTGTTGGGGGGGGGGGGTGTTTCTCCCAGGAATTTAGGCATCATAATGGGAGATAAGACACAGTATCATAGAGACTGCACCTTCCAAAGGAACTAAAGCAAAGATATCAGTCACCACCAATTTTGTTTGTAACTGACTACCAATGGAAGTTAAGAAACTCAAACAATGTTTTCAAAGTTAGAACCAGGACCAGACATCATCGAATCAAGCAAGTTGCTTAGTCAATGAAATGGTTCAAATAGGGAATTGGACAGGTCATCTGAAGACAGCGGCATATATGCAATAATTCAGTCTCTTTTTCACATGTACCAGAG
The DNA here is from genome assembly GCA_028583415.1 of Protea cynaroides. Classification (NCBI taxonomy): domain Eukaryota; kingdom Viridiplantae; phylum Streptophyta; class Magnoliopsida; order Proteales; family Proteaceae; genus Protea; species Protea cynaroides. Next base: position 61,218,465 of record CM053269.1, on the reverse strand, counting down.
GGAGGAAATTAGGATTGTCATATCCCAGGTATGTGCACAAAACCTGAATCTGGGAATAGAATGGTTAGGAATGTCTTCTTTGCTCTCTTCCCCCCCTCTTTTTTCCTCACTTTATTCCTACCACCTTCCATTAGTCGTCCCACCCTTACCATCATGGTCCTCAATACAGGTTGTGTGATCCTCTGGTTGAATGTGCAGATATGCAAGTTCAAGAACAGCTTCAGCATCAACCAGCTCTCAGAAGGGTTCAGTTTCCCATGTCAGTTGGTCCCACTACTGTCTAGCCCAAACCAGGTTTTGGAACATTGCAACAAATAACATTACTTGGAAGATGAACCAACCAAATTTGTCTTATATTCTCTGAAGTTAGACTAAGTGCAGGATAGAAGATTGAAGATTTTAAAACCTTACCTCGTTTTGACTTCTGAATGTTGGGAAGAATCTCAATGTAACAGGTATCCTTGAAGGATGTTATGACAAATATCTTAACACCATACTGCAACAAATAGTAAAATGTGTTAGTCATCAGGGAAGTGCATATTTTCCACAAAGATTGAAGTGGTAAATGATTCACGCTTGAGAAAATAAATAAACAATCCATGCAGCTTCGAAATAAGGCATGTGGCTTGTAGGAAGTTGAAAAGAAAGCACCAAAAATGAACATTCTAAAGAAGCAGGTCAAGGTTGCAATCTAACTAATGTAGTAATGTATATCTGACCACAGTTAATATCAAAGGAATCATTGTTCACACACTCTTCACTCTTCAAACAACTAGCCATTGTCAGAGCAACACTATTATACAATAATTCCTTTTTTTAATCATCAAACTTCTACAGGATTACAGGTCATTTGCTTGTGTAAGCCAACACTCCTATGTCCTACTCTCAAAACTTGAATTAACATAAAACTAACCTATATAAAAACTGCTTATAATTTTGAGAATGCTGAGAAGATATAAGGCGAGTCTAGACAGCTATACTGATAATACTACTTAATCTAAAGCTATCAAGGAAGATCCTATATTTCTTTTGTTCACTATAGCTGAAATGCTCAAAACTTCCTTGATGCAGTCCACGCCTACACCCATGTGGCCGTCCCCGACCAAATATCTATTCCAGTGGGCCAACCTCATGTTTGTTTGGACCTTGTGTATTACACTCTCCCAATCCATTCTTTTGAGAAGCCTAGGTTGGCTTACTTCATTTCTAGTTTCCTAGAAATAGAACTTAATTCACAGACATTCTTGCATGATAGAACAGAACTATTGGTTGAAAGAGAAGTAGGAGCATAAGGCTTTTCCAAAAGGCACAGCTAGATTGTAACCTTGGAAGAAATAAAGGACCATATGGCAGAATTGAAACTCTCAACATAGTTACACAAACAAAAGAAGATGTACAGCAGTTAAAGAAATAAAAGAAGGGTAATCGCTTATACACACTGAATCTGCAGCAGCCTGTAATGTGACGTGATCACCCCATTCGCCAGTCCTGTTTTCGTCCACATTAAAAAGTATAGTCATGGTTAAGTCTCAGCCAAAAGCATCAAAGAGTTACAAATAGATTCAAAGAAAAAGAAAAAGAGTATTACTTGGACATTTTTTTCAAGTAGTCACTGTATGCCATAGGAACATAGCCCTCGTAAATCTCTGGATGGGATTTAAGCTGATCATATATAAAAAATTAGCAACACCCAAAAAAACCCAAATCATTCCAACTCTGAACTGAAAAATACATATAATAATAACATTCCAAATCCATTATGAATGCAACTAAATGTTGTAAAACATAACCGCAACAGAGCCAACCTGATTAACAATTTGTTGTCTCACAAACTTGTGGTGCTCGGTAGTACGATAGAACTGATCTGATAAGGCACGAAACTAAGAAAAATATGAAACTAATGAGACAAGATTCAAGTTAATGATAGGGATACAACCAAAGAAAAAGAAAGAACGTTTCATGACCACATCCATCGGTAACCACAACACAAAATGAAATGGAACAAGCTCGAACTACATCGCAAGATGAAATTGGATGATTTGATGACATTTAGAACTGAAGCAATATAATTTTTTTTTTTTTCAAGTGCAGTGATCACCATTGGAACCGATGAAAGACTTATCCTTAAAGTTGGGCACTTTGGTGGCCCAAGAAGAGAGCTTCTTCAAACAAAAATCCAGAATTTGCTGGCTCAAACTGGGAGATAGATACATCAATTACTTTCACAACTCGCAAAACAAGAATCATATTACCTCTTTGCAAGCAGAGGATGGAAAAGGTGGCAGAAGATTTCTTCTCCAATCTGTATGGTCCAACCATTCTTCCCTCTTTGGATAATGTTCCTCCGGATCTCTTTCACAAAGTTCTATCTGCTGATCAAAGTACTACACTGGCTGCCTTGCCGGTTAAAGAGGAGGTTCTCAAAGCCATAAAATCCATGAAGGCCCACAAGGCCCCTGGTCCGGATGGATTCAGTATGGGATTTTTCATTCCTGCTTGGAATATCATTAAGGAAGATTTGCTCTCAGCGGTTCAGAGTTTTTTCTATAACCCTAGACAGATAAGAAAAGTTAATCAAACTTTCTTATGCCTCATCTCAAATAAGGAAGGTGCTTTGTCCATTGCTGATTTTAGGCCCATAGCTCTATGCAATACATTGTATAAGATCATTGCAAAAATCCTAGCTCTCAGACTGAAAGAGGTGGTGGGAGACCTCGTCAGTCCTTGCCAATTGGCTTTTATTCATGGTCAGAACATTGTGGATAACATCATGATTTGCACTGATCTGGTTCGAGGTTTTGACAGAAAGCACCACTCTCCTGCTGCTATGCTTAAGATTTATCTCCAAAAAGCCTATGATAGGATCAGATGGGAATATCTCATGGATGTCCTCAACAAAATGAAATTCCCTGACCAATTCTCTCAATGGATTCTATGGTGTGTTTCCTCAGCTAAGTTCTCAGCTTTGGTAAATGGCAGCCTAGTTGGTTTCTTCGGTGCGAATCGGGGATTAGACAAGGATGCCTCCTGTCCACCCTAGCTTTGGAAGGTCTGTCCAGAAGTCTCAAAATCAGTTATCGTCAGCATCAAATGGATTTTTTCCCCCGGTGTTGTAAGGAGATTGAGCTTATCCACTTGGCCTTTGCGAATGACATCATGACATTCTCGAAAAGCAACACCAGATCTCTTACGGCTATTATGAAACTCTTTGCTCCTTCAACTCCATGTCCGGCTTAACCATTAACAAGCAGAATTCTCTTCTATTTCTTGCTGAGATTGATGAGACGCACCTCGAGAACCTCAGGAGTATTGTGGATTTTCCCCTTGGCAAACTTCTGATTACCTCTTTTGGTCTCCCCCTCATAGCTTCCAAACTATCAGTCCATCATTGCTCTCCTATTCTCGATAGACTAAGGAAGAGACTTCAGCTATGTAAGGCCAAATTTCTATCTTATGCAAAGGATTGGAATTTGTTAGACCAGTAATGCAGAGTTCAAACCTATACTGGACCGGGATCTTTGGCCTTCCCGAGCCCGATAATCCAAAAAATTGAGTCTCATGAGTGCCTTCCTATGGAAAGGGGCGGAGAACAACAAATTTTTCACACTCAATTGCTTGGGCAAAAGTCTGTCTGCCAAAGGAGGGCGGCTCAGGAATTAGAAGAGTAAAGAAGATCAACTTAGCATGCAACATAAAGATGATTTGATGGCTAATGGAGAAAAAAGCTTGCATCTAGGTGAAATGGATTTATAGCAGGTACTTGAAAAAGGACTCTATCTAGACAGCCACTGAAAGTTTTGATTCTTCTTGGGTCTTGAGGACAATTCTTCGTTATAGGCAGATGACGTTTCTTAACATCCGATCCCTTATTGATGATGGATCCTCTACTCTTCTATGGTTGGATAATTGGCATCTTCATGGTGTCTTGGTGATGGCCAATGGGGAAGGGATTAGGATTGATTATGGTCAGGATAGGATGGCCACTGTTTCTTCAATCCTATCAGATGGAGTGCAGAGCCTCATCTTCTCGTCTCTCGCAGGGTTGGGAAGCTCTTACCACTATCCTTCGCAATCCACCTGGGAGCAAGGATATCTCTACCTGGAGTGCTGCCTCGGATGGTAGATTCTCTACATCCTCTACTTGGGATACGATCAGATCTCAAAGCCCTAGGTTGAGTGGTTTGATGTGGTTTGGTTTCGTGGACACCTTCCTCGTCATAGCTTTATCCTTCGGTGAGCCTTGACTATGACTCTCCCAACGAGCTAGCTCTCTTCTTCATGGAAGGGGTATCATCCCCATCTCTTCGTGTGGCTTGTGTTGGGCTGCGAAAGAAGACATCCATCATCTCTTCTTTGAGTGCCCCTTCTCCAAGAAAGTATGGGAAAAGATCCTCGGTAAATGCGGGCCGTTTAGAAGAAGAATCCTGTCTTTTGACCTTGAATGGAAATGGGTGATCAAGAAATTCAAAGGCAAAACCCTCTGTGACACTATAGCTAAGCTTGCCTTTGCTGCAACTGTGTACCACATTTGGTTCGAGAGAAATCTTCGACGAAGGGTGGACAAGTCTAGAAGCTTCAACCATATCTGGGAGGCTATCAATTTTGATATTCATGGCAATGTGATGCCTTTTGGGTCCCCTTCCCCAAATACAACCAAGAATAGATTTATATTGTCTTCCTAGAATATAGCTAATCCCTATTTTGGAGATCCCCTTGTTTTGTTTTGTTATGGGCTCGTCTTTGTCAATTGGGTTAATGGCCTTAGTCTGCAAGATGCCTAGCTCTATCCTTGGTTACCCAGGTTTGTTCTCTCCCTTTCGGGTGTTCTTAATACATTCTTTTATTCACCCAAAAAAAAAAAAAAACTGAACGAAATTAATAATTCAAAAACAATCAAACAAGGAAAGAATAACACTGTGTAGTCCATCAAGTGCTACAAGCAATTTTGAAGAAAAAAAAAGACAAAAGATAAAACAATGGCACAACTGTAAATACCTACCTGTGAAGACATGAGTGATTCATTATGGTAGCACTATTAAATAAAAAAAATCTAGCAAACCACATACATATCCACAAAACAAAAAATTGGCATACATATTAAAAATTTCTAATAGGCTCTGTATATAACATGAACCGATTGTGCACATCAAGGAAAGAAAAAGCATAGCGGACTGTGATTTCCTCAGCAGTCTCATTTGGATAGTTATGCGTATTATTAATTTATTTCAAATATATGGAACAGGCAGAAAGGTACCTAGGTATCAACCGGGGGTGGGGAATAAAAAAAAGAAAAAAGAAAAAAGATGAACATTAAAGCAATAATTGGAATCGCATAAATTAGCACAATAAAAGATAATGGAAATATTTAGGAACTCGGCAAAGAAACAAGTGCTAGAACCAATGTACCTGCCACAACCAATGTCCCAAGCTGGATGGCGTAGCACCATAATCATTGCAATGTTTAAGGGTTTTAGTTTTTTTTTCCAAATATCTTATCAAGTGAGAACAAAATGGGAAAGAAAAAATTTATACAAAATGCATCAACTTGTCTTCACAATGAGGAAACAAAGGGTTGGACATGTATCATAGAACTTCCAATGGCACACACTGTTGTCAACGAAGAAAGCAGTTGAAAGTCCATGGTTTTAAGTATCGATACGATATGCGCCGTATCCATCAATACGTATCCGTAACGACAGTGGTCAATACGATACTCTTCAATACATATCTCTTTTATTTAAACAAAAAACGTATACACATGTATCAAGCGTATCAAACTATATCTTTAATCCTTGTAATACTTCAAGATTGCTTATTATAGTGATTTTATGCTTAAAAATTGTGTTTTGCATGTTCCCCAATCATTCCCATGTCCATCTTGCCCTGTATCCTAGCCTATCCTAGAATATCCATAATACGATATGATAAGTCTCTTAAAATCGCCCGACCGATAAGCTACTGATACACAATACTTTAGTCCTTGGTTGAAACCCATTAAATCTTATGCTCTTCTTCTTTTTCTTTTTTTTTTTTTTTTGGGGTGTTGGGGGGTGTTGAGGGAAATAAATAATCATATGCTGATTTTACGAAAAAGGCAACAATAAAAATATTTCTTCAAGGGCTTTCATTCATCCTTGCTTTGATCAATACACACAACTTATATAAAAGCTTTATCTCCTAAATAAAATCAAAATTTTAGGTTAGGGCCTCAGCTGATACATCTTTTCTGAGCTGTTAATTTGAAGGACAGCACGAAGAATTTTTACAATTGCAAATTCATGGGTTACAAGGCATATCAGACTGTACCAGGCACCTATGGCACCATAACAATTAAAATTAATAACTGATAACATATTATTGTGATGCCATTTATTTAAATGCCAATTCAATTCTTCAAATTCTCATCATATTTTATCTGGTGTCCTGCCTACAATAACTATACTGTGCAGACTTCAACTGCACACCTATTTCAGATACACAATATAGAGGTAGATTTAGTTTCAACAAGCAGTTTTCTAACTTGAAGAACTCAAAGAAAATGGGATTATGTCAATTGTTGCAAGTACCAGAAAATAAATAAATAAATAAATAAATGGAAAAAGGTTTAGCAGCATCTATGCAAAGGCATGGCATAGGCAAATAGCTCAAATTACATGATAAAATGTTTAGAAAATGAATCAAAAAATATAGACTACTCTCAATTATCCAGCCACCAAAAAAAAAAACCCTCTATAGGAAGACACAGAACACAAGGTCAAAGCCCATTAGAAAACAGCAGAAATTAACAGATGCCAAGGAATGTTAGCACACCATGCATACTTTCTTTTTTCTTTCTTTTTTTAATAAAATGTTTTGACAAAAATAGTACTACATCTAGGGAATGAGAGGCGAAGTTACCTGACAGTTGCCATCTCCCTGAACCTTCAGCTCAATCAAATCATACAATTGCAGTCTGGAGAAGACAAAATATCTAAAGCATCAAATACAGCACATCGAAAGCTACAAACAATTAAGAGAGAAGGCGGACATGTAGTCATGGACATGCAAAGGTTCTCCATAATCAACAAGAAAATAATCACTATAGCATCCCCAGAAAGTAAAAATATTGCAACTGACTCGATCTCAACATACATACATACATACATAAACAGGGAATTCAATCAGAGTCCATTCAGATTCCTTGGACATTTAACCAATATTCTCAATTTCACGTATCAAACTAAGGGCTAAAAGGTGACTAGGCTTACCATGGCTGCAATTTCACGTATCAAATTAAAGGGTAAAGGCTAAAACATTTGTTTTACATGAATCATAAGCATATGGATATCAAAACTATCTAGCATTTTTCCAATACGTTTCTGAGATGCCAAAAGAATCTTCTGAACATGTTGCTCGATACCGATATTTAAAACCTTGTATACACCAAACTATCAGGTCCCTAATTGACAATGGAAACACCCAATCAACTTTGCAGTGAATAACACAAAGGCCTAGTCTTCCTTATGAGAAACAGATACCTCCAAGAGCCAGTTAATAACTATCATTAGAAACACCTTCAATAAGTGAATCCAACCAAATCATTTGCAATAAAGATTCCCAACCCCATTACAAATTGGCAGTTGGCACATCAATATTTGTCATCAACATGTATCCTAAGTAACCAAAGAATGGATACTTTAGTATCTACTATTATATCGCTAAATTGCTTCCTGACCATGTAAATCATCCAGAGAAGTCACGATCCCATCTCACATTCTTAGCGACACACCTTTCTCTCTCTCTCTCTCTCTCTTCTAACTGACCATGTAAATCGTCCAGACGATCCCTTCTCACATCCTTAGCTCACTCTCACTCTCTCTCTCTCAAAGGAAGAGCTGGTGCTACAATTTCTAAGATTTAAATAAGTACTTTCTTACATTGAGTAATCTCTTTAATAAAATATTAGTATTTAAATATTAAATTTATAGGACGAGCCCTGGTATGACGGTAAGGTTGTCCTATTGCAACCTGGTGGTCACGGGTTCGAAACACTGAAACAGCCACTCCACGTTGTGGGTGTAAAGGCGCTGCTTACATTCTGCCCTCCCCAGACCCTACAATAGCGGGAGCCTCGTGCACTAGGACGCCGTTTTTTTTGTTTAGATATTAAATTTTATTTTTTCTAGTTTTATCATTAAATTTTATGTTGGCAAAAGATGCTTGTAGGAGGCAATCCTTTTAGAATCCCTCAATTAGAACAGAACTGAAACCGCCTAATACATGATCAAGGACATTAGAGCTAACAATCCATTAGACCCATAAAAGAAGAGCTGCACCCCAAATAAGTTATCTTTTCTTGGAAATATAAGAAAAAAACCTGTCTAGCAGCCTTTGATGATCTGAAGTTGCTTCATCGATAGATGGGATTTCTCCATTAATTCTAGGAACATGCTGCAAAAAACCAATGATAATTCATAAGAATTAGAAGTAGATATACAGTCAGGAACACAGATGATTGCAAAATTAAAATGATTATATACATATCATCTCGTCAACCTTAATAAACAGTCAAAAGGAATTTCACCATCTAAACAAGGTTAAAAATCTCAGATTTTGGGCCATTTCGATCAGGCCAAAATGGCTGAAATCTCACCAAAATATTACATTTTTTGGCTGACACAAGGACTGTACATGCTTACTGACTATTGCATTTTCTAGTGCAAATGTAATATTTTTTTTGGCCTTGTGAAAAACCCAAAAGAAGGGGCGATGAAATTAACATCAAATACCAACTCAGGATGGGCAAGTAGCAGAGTTTCTAAATTCTAAATGCTAATTTTCGGCAGCAGAATAGATGTACCATTATTCTTCACCAATAAGCAATGTAAAGTCCAGTTTTTTTTTTTTTGGTGGGGGGGTCGTAGGGGGAAGGGAGCTCTCTCTCTCTCTCTCTCTCTCTCTCTCTCACACACACACACACACACACATATGTGTGTGTGTGTCCATGTTAGCAGGGGAGAGATTGTAAAGAGAGGGAGAGTGTTTATTGGGAGAGAGGAGCTTGGGCAGGAGAGGAGAGAAAAATCAGGGAAAGGAGGGGAGATCATGGATAGAGAGAGGGAGATCAGGAGGTGAGATCCGTGGAAGGAAGGGAGATCATGGGGAGAGAGAGAGAGAGAGAGAGAGAGAGAGATTAGCAAAAGGAAGGGATAGGAGATCATGGATAGAGGGAGAGAGTTTGGGGGAGAGAGTTTGGGGGATCTTCTTAGAATCCCTCTTACTGCTCTTTCTAATTTTCTTCATCCTTAGTACTTGTCAGTTAAATAACACCGGGGTCAAGTATCGGTTTGATGGGGAAAACATTAGGTCTTACTCTCACTTGTTTGCAATGCCACTTATCTCAGTGAGCAAGATTTATAATGAATTCATCTAAAGTGATAAGCATGGAATAAACCAATTAACGACGAATTATCAAGTCATATAGAGACTAATAAAAAAAGTACACATATATTAAAATACAGTTGTACGTTTAGTGGATTTTACAATTAAGACAATTTGGAGAGAGATAGAGGTATAGTGTGAGGTAAGTACTTGTTCCGTTGGGCAAGGTAGGAGACGTGTTTTATTTGGTGAAAAAACAAAACATTAAATTATTTTGAAAATAAAATACAAAGAGATCAGTATTGCAATCCTAATGAGAAATCTCATGAACTACTCCTAGATGTGTTATTGTAGAGAGAGCGAGAGAGAAGAAGAAGAAGAAGAAGCCACCTAAAGGAGAGGCACATGATCTCACGTTTTAACATTCCTTTTTGGGAAAATTAAACCAATTATTAATAGAAATTATGGTAATCACAAAGGAAAGAATTAAGATTAATGTCTTTTAAAACTTAAGGTACCAATTCAATGTGGACAGCTTAATGGTGTAGCCCCATAAGAATTAAGATCATACTAAATCTATCCCAGTCTTCGTGTATAGAACTATAATTCTATTGTCAAACCTAGAAACCTTTAATTAAATTCTGTCTTCTGGATTCCAGTCCGTACTTCAGCTAGCAGTTTTGTCGGGTCATAGCGGGAGACGTTAGGTGCTTCAGCACCAGCATCCATGTTGTAGCTTATTTTCAAACCCGATTTCGCCCATGGCTTAGCAGCAAGCTTATTGCTGTTCTTAATTTGTACAGAGATGTAAAACTAAATTCTAATGGGTACATTAAGGACAATCTAATGGTTAGCAGCATGCTCATAAATTTGAATAATTAAAGTAATCGAAAAGCAGGTTTCTCAAACAATTATTAAAGAGCAGGAGTAAGGTTAGTAAGATTTATAAAGTGAAAAGTAAATTAATGACATTAAAGAATAAAAACTGCATAAAGAAGATACCATCAATTGGTAGGTGTTATGATGCTTTAGTGCCGACTGTAGTTAAAGAGAGTTGTGAATCTTGTCATTATGATTTTTATGTAATATATTACATAAAATGTATATTAATATATAGAGAAAATACAAGCCACACCCCAATAGTATGGCTTACCCTCAACACCATTCACTTTCATTTTCCCTTTTTATTTTCACATTTAACTCCTTCTATTGCAGTCTCCGAGCCTTCTCTCTATAAGAAGTCTAAAGACAAGAAGAAGAAGAAGAAGAAGATGATGAAGGACAAAAATATGACAAAAAGCAACGGTCTCTCCCTAGCACCAGAAGCTAATTCAATTGAGAAGAAGAGAAGCAAGAAGGAGAAGACCCACAAGACTGTCATTTCTGCCAAACCACCAGAATCTGAATCTAAAGAGGAATTGAACGATGAGGATTCACAACAGAGTTTCAAAACTCTAATTTCCATGTACTCAGCTGTCATCTTCATTCTCAACCCCAGAAAATCATCCATCATGCCCTTTAGCTTCTTGCCCAGCCCGAAAACGATAGAGGTCCTAGTACAGTCGGCAGAGGAGCTGGGGCCGCAGCCAGGGAGAAGGGGGAGTTCGCAAGGGTTTCAAAGAGCTCGGTCCCTTCAACGATAAATTCGAAACTCAAACTCTTCCAGATATCTACAAGGTATATCCCTTTTCTCTGTATTTGAATTCAAAACCAAAGATCGAATGACATTCTCAATTCCCTACTCTTGAAGTAGGAAAAAAACCCCATTCAGAAGCATCAGATTGAGAAATGGAGTGGAAAAGCAACAAGAATATCTGGAGGTAGAAGAGGCGGCGAGAGAAAGAAATCAGTTTCAAAGTCCATTAAAGCAAGATTGCAATTTCCGGGGGATTGTGTTGCTTGTTTTTTGAATAAAGGTCTTATGCTCGGCAAGTTGGGACTGGTGCTCCCGTCTATCTCGCTGCTGTTCTTGAGTATCTTGCCGCAGTGATACACATATATCCTTCCTGTATTCATTCAATCTTGGTCAAATTGGCCCTTTTTGTTTATCTGATGTTCATAAATTTCTTTATTTTTTCCATCTCATTCAATTGTTTTTATATGAATTGAGTAGGTGCTGGAATTGGCTGGAAATGCGGCGAGAGATAATAAGAAGACAAGGATCATACCGAGGCATTTTCTGTTGGCCGTGAGGAACGATGAGGAATTGAGGAAATTGCTTGATGGGGTCACCATTGCTAGCGGTGGTTTCCTTCCTAATAAACACACTGTTTTGTTGCCCAAGAAACGGAGATAATTCCTGTTTCTTTGCTGAGCCCCGGAAGAACCTTTAAGTTTTTTTAAAATTAAAAGGGTAAAATATAGATCGGGTAGTTTTGTCATTAACAAATCTAAGACGTTGACACATCATCGGTTAACAGCCATGACTTAACGGATGGGGTCTGATTGACCCATATTTTCAAAAGTAGGGGTGTTAGTGATATTCTAGCAAAAAAAGACGGGTGAGTGAAATTAAGCCATACTACACTACAGGGGGTGTTAGCGATATTTTCCCTAATATATATAGTGATAGAGAGATAACTTTGAGAAATAGATAAACGTGAGATGTTTATCTTTGTTGTAAGTTTTGGTAGATTTTTTATTGGTAAGTAAACGAAATGGGGTCGGCTACATGGATTCTTGTCCTCTAATCAACTCTGTTCGATGTCATACTTAAAACAAGGCCTAAGCTATACATGTCTTTCTTCACCACCTCCCCTAGAGTCATCTTAGGTCTGTCCTTAATTCTTTTAGATCCTTCAATCTGAATCAAATCACTCATCCGTATAGGAGAATCTAACGGCCTCCGTTGAACATGGCCATACCATCTCAAACAGCTTTCTCGTAATTTATCATGTAGCGCTACTCCCAAATCAGCTTTAATACGATCATTCCTTACTTTATCCTTCTTAGTTTTGCCACACATCCATCTCAACATCCTCATCTGAGCTACACTAAGTTTATCTATATGATGTTTCTTAACTATCCCAAACATTCCGCAGCATACATCATAGCCAGTCGAATGACTATCTTATAAAATTTTCCTTTAAGTTTGAAGGAATACCCCGATCACACAGCATTTCAGACGCACCTACACTTCATCTATCCTATTTTAATCCTCTATGAAACATCATCATCTAGATCACTTTCTTTATTTATGATTGAACCTAGATACCTAAAATGATCACTTTGTTGTATCTTCTCTCAAGAATTTTACCACCTCATTATCTATCCTTCTTTGACTAAAGTTACAAACCATATATTCCATCTTTGTTTTACTTATCTTACAACCCTTTGATTCCAATGTTGATCTCCATAGTTCTAACTTGGCATTAATCCCTACTTTTGTTCATCCACCAAAACAAAATTATCAACAAAAAACATGCACCAAAGAACTTCATCTTCAATGTCTGTAGTTAAATTATCCATAATGAGGGCAAACAGATAAGGGCTTAAAGCTAATCCTTAATGTAACCCCATTGTAATTGAAGACTCACTACCTTGACCCCCCCCCCAATGGTTCTCAAACTAGTCACTACATTATAAACATATCCTTAACTATTTCCATGAGTCTCCTAAGCAGGTATAGCTTCTGTCATGAATCTACCTGGCAAAAACCAAACCGGTTCTCTGTAATAGTAGTTTTTTTTCTCATGCGAGTTTCAATATCTCTCTCCCATAGTTTCATAGTATGACACATTAGTTTTATGCCTCCATAGTTATTGCAGCTCTGAATATCACCTTTGTTTTTATAAATCAGAACCACAATGTTTCTCTTCCATTCATCTGATGTTTTCTTAGAGCTCATAATTTTATTGAACATCTTAATTAGTCAAGAAACTCCATACATTCCTAAGCTCTTCCAAACTTCTATTGGGACCTCATGGTCCTTATCTAGGCCTGGTGCTTTGCCTACATTCATCTTTCTTAAAGCTTCTTTCACTTTTGTTACCCTAATTTTGCATATATATCTATGACTTGTGGTATCATGGTGGTAATATAACAATCTATGACACTATTACTCGAACTGCCTTCATTTAGTAGGCTGTAGAAATAATCATTCCATCTTTCTTTAATGTCTTCATTCTTACTAAAACTCTACCATCTGCACTTTTAATACATCTAACATAGTCTAAATCTCTACTCTTCCTTTCCCTCATCTTAGCTGACTTATAGATTTTTATTTCTCCTTCTTTTGTGCTCAGATTATTATAAAGATTTTCATATTTCTTTGCCCTTACTTTTCCCACAATCATTTTTACTTTATTTCTGGCAAGTCTATACCTTTTTAGATTCTCTATATCCTTGATCTTTTGTCATGTCTTAAAACTATCTTTCTTGGCTTTAGTGGCTGCTTGAACCTTATTATCCCACCACCAAGACTCTCTAGGGGAATGTCTTTTTCCTTTCGATACAATTAGAAAATTTTTAGCAACTTTCTTAATACAAGCAATCATCTTGTTCCACATTGTATTAGTGTAACCCTCAAAAACCCACATTCCTTGTTTGGCTACATTATCAATAAAAGCTTTCAACATATTACTTGTTAAGACCCACTACCTTTTCCTAGGGCAAAAAACCTAACCTTACTTACGATTTGACGGAGTGAGCCACATATCCATGATCAATAATCTATGTTAAGTGGTTAGGCTCTCTCCGGGTATAACTTTACAATCCTTACATAACAACCTATCGGAACATCTAGTTAAAAGGAAATCTATTTGACTTTTTTGATACCCACTTTTAAAGGTGACTAGATGCTACTCTCTCTTTTCAAAGTTTGTGTTTACAATGGATAGATCATAAGCCGTAACAAATCTAAAATTGAAATCCCCTCCTCATATCTCACTCCAAAACCATATCCTCCATGTATAACTTCATAACCTCTACGATCTCCCCCTATATGTCCATTCAGATCACTCCTATTATAATCTTCTTTGTCTAAAACTTTAAACTAATCCATCCATGAGTTCCCAAAATTGTAGCTTACAATTCGCATCCAATCCTACTTGGGGTGCGTAAGCGCTAATTATATTGACTATCTCTTTCTCCATCACTAACTTGATGGCTATAATCCTATTCTAATATCTTTTAACATCAACCACGTCATTCTTTAAATTTTTATCCACTATTATGGAATCAGCAGTGGGCCCACAAGATGATGGGCTTGGATAGGAATCTTTCTAAGTTTTAATTTTAAATTGGGATATTTGTAATCATTTATTTTGGGAAATTTAGATGACAAGTTTAGGTAACAAGTAATAGGTTATGGTTTCCATCTTCATTAAGGATTTTAGTTAATAATTTTATTTCAATTAGTATTAGGAAAGTTTAAAAAAACATGTAATAGCATTATTATTTTCAAATTTTATGAATGAAGAATTGAGTTAGAAAAGTGTTGCCAGTGTTGCCTGTGGTCTGTGTACGAGCTACAGCTCCTCCCTCCTCTCCCCTTCTTCCTTAGACTAATTCCTCCCTTCTTCTTCCTTTCTCCCTCCTTTCCTGTTTCTTCTTCCTTTCCTACTTCTTTCTTCTTAGGTTTCTCTATTCTGAGCAGTAACTCCAGCCCTAATAAAATTTCTCAATATCTATCATCTCTCTTCATTCTCAAACCCTAGTTGTGTCCTTCCCTCCCACAAACGAATTAAATCCCCAAAGCCCAAGACCTAAAAATCATTCATCTTAGAGGAACAAAACCTGCAACAAACTTTTCTCTCTCCTGCAGTCAGACCTTGTTACAGACTTTTAATTCCTCTCAATTATAATTGTTGATTGCAGCAACTGTAAGTTGGATTCGATAGGTCAGGGAGTTGTGATCCTTCTCCTCAAATCCCAGCTTGAAAGATCTTTAATTGAGTGAGTTCTCCCTCCCCAATCCTATCTAGTTTCTGCCTCCTATTCGGTCGTGAGGATGAAGACAACCTCCAGCCACGAATTGATTTATAGAGATATTTAGTTGTTTTCCAAAATTGCCATTCTTTTAATCTTTATTTCTTAAATTAGTCTTCTTTAGTGTTAATACGCACACTACCCCTATCCCTTAAAATGGAATTCCTATTCTGTCCTAAAGGTATGTTTGTTTCATCAAAAGTCGTATATTATTCTGGTTATTTACCAAAACCACCACTAATATTGCTATTTGAGTTGGTTATTTTTTGGGTGAGCCCACAGCGGATCCGATTAGGGTTTTCTCAACTCGGGTCCCGCATCAATTATACCCACTCTATTGCAATTATTTTTATCCCCCATATACCAAAGTTTAAAATCATCCAACTGCTTAGCTTTCTTACCCTTCCATCTAGTCTCTTGAATGCAAGCTATATTAATCCTTGTTCTCCTCATAACATCTATCAATTCTAGATTTTTACCCGTTAAAGATCCTATGTTCCAATATGCTAACCTAATCCTACACGTATGGACTAGCTTCCCGTTAAAGATCCTATGTTCCAAGATGCTAACCTAATCCTACACATATGGACTAGCTTCTTCACCCGCTCTCATCCACGGTGTGAAGACCCTTTTCTATATATATATATATATAATGAGATTATATTCAATAAGCATTCTAGATAGACAAGTAACAGAATTTTTAAACACTTGTGCAGTGCAACAGAACAGATTTACCATTCTACACCAATTAGTGACACAGATTTCCGGAGTTCTTTTCTTTTTTTTCCGTTTGGGGGGTGGGGGTTTACATCCTTTAATGAGAAAGGAATTTGATCTCCCAATTACTGTCAGATAAAAGTATCTCAGGGTTCCTACAAAGTCGAGGCTGGCAATGGCTATGCGGTACCAAGAACAACTGTTAGTACTACAGATGTAAAAATGCAAATTACTAATGTTGAGGGGGAAAAGATATAAATTATATAGGCCCGATAAAGGATTGCATGGTGTAGAAGCATGCTGACCAGATCATTCCAAATTCAAGTACTTACTAGAAGAATCGTCATATAAAAGACAACAATTTGCAAGCTCCTAATATGTTTTATCACTATAAATAAATGCAGTTCCTTTCAAACAATATTATAGTCCTTGTCACTAAAAATAAAAATAATTGGAATTTCTTCCTAAATCAAACAACAAAGAAATCTGGTACCTAGAAGCAAAACTGATCAACAGAATATAAAATACATAAGAACTGCAAAGACAGGGTTTGAGCAAACTTAATGGGTTAGAGGCAACCCAAAAGGCTGGTGCTAAATCAGCTTCAGAAGATATACTTCTGAAGGAAGAATCTTATTTTAGAATTGCACAAGGCTAACTCAAAAGAAACAGCACTTACAGGAACTGGAACCATCTGATTCAACCTCTTTCCTACTTCTCCGTCAAGCAAGGATTCATCAGGTAGTTCTAGTGAGTAAGACCACTCATCCCCATTGTATGACTTCTGTTCAGGGCTAGAACTTGAACTAGAGGGCTCCATCTCATCAGTCTCTTCCTGTCCACTCTCGTGTCCTGCATGATATAGAAAATACAATAAAAACAAAAACGGAAGAACTCTTCCAAACTATGCAAAAGACCAAAATGACCCTCCAAATTTCACACTACCAGAACTATAATTTCCCATAGATGGACCAAGCCAATCTTGCGCAAGTATGGATGCTTGCAAATTTTCTTCCCCAGCATTGGAAGATCCAGATGCTTCAGCTACTGCAAGTTGTGATAATTCTTCCTGAAGAGCATGAGCAATAATCTCATCATTCTCTACGTTGCTATGTTCTGCGCCATAATGATCTTCTCTGACATACTGTTCGTCATAGTAGCTATTACCATGTTGGGTGACAGTTCCACAATATCCAGAATACGAATAAGGATCACCGTCAAGAAGATGGAGACCCCACCGAACAACATCATGATCTTGCTCATAGGTAATCATTTGTTATATATATATTATTCAATCACAAATTGTTTTTGCTTCAACAAACAGCCAGATGTAATCCCCTTGGGCAATGAATATAGCTATGCCTCACTACACTTTTCAACTGCACAAATCTTCACAAGAAATTTCCAAATGGGCAATGGCACTTTCTCGGTTTCTCCCCTGAGATCACACAGGAAAAAACGTGACTGATATTTTGACCGGCAAAGAGAACATACTTCGAAGTGACTTTATCATTTGCGCAGAAACTGTTTTGAGAGTCTTAGATACCAGATCTAAAGCTAAAGTTATTATGAGACGCAAAATGCAAAAAGAACATCAATATATATATATATATATATATATATATCACATCATGACTACTTCAGCGTACAATACTTCTATAAGTCGTCAAGAAGTTCCTAATTTCAAGAGAGTGCAGATTGTTGTTAATCTTGCATATGGATGGGCCATCTGAATCCCTGATAGTGTCCAGAACTTTGCAATTTCCTTCTCAATCTTAATTTCATGCTCTTCTTTAGATGTCACAACTTCATTTCCCATCAATTGTCAATGTAATGCAGTGATAAAGCCAACAAAACCACACCAAGAACATGAAATCACTAGATTTCGGAAACAAATAGCTAGGCCAAGAAAGAAAATCCCCCCCCCGGCCCTAAGAGTAAAGGATAAGATGGGAAATTTAAAAAGAATGTTATAAGGGAGAAAACAGAATTTAGCTTCACTTCAATCCTTCCCAAGGACAAGACTTGGGATCATCTCTCAGGACTATGCCAGTCTATAACTACCCCAGCGTGATCCCTCCCCAAATTTTCAAATTTTCCAACTCTCAAGCGTCCAAAATAACTTTGCCAATATGTCAACCAGCAATTAAAAAACTAATTGCGACTAAAAGCACCTATATAAAAAACAAATAAATTTTAAAAGCAGTCTAATTAAACTATAGAGCATAGTAGAGCAAACTAGGGCTTTCAAACATATAAACCAACCGTCTACCATAAACAACTCAGAATCCCTCCCAAGATAGAAAGAGGAAGGAAAAAGAACTAATGATTTAATAATCCCAATCCGAATAAACGCGAAGAAGATCACCGTCATCACCTTCGCATTCTTAAGTATTAAGAAAGTTATGCCGATTCACCAAAATCCTACAAACAATTGAGAATGCCAAACAATAGAGCCAATACTTACCTTAATCTGAAGCTTTAAAATATCAAATTATTCGATTCCGGCCACTTAATAACGATATAAATCGAGACTGAAACATCCAGAGACACAGCTTCAAAATCAAACCGATCAAATCTCAAATTATCCCCTCCGACTACAGAACCAAAAGCCTTCAAAAGAATCAACCAAAAGAGCTTCAAGTACGATTAAAAGTAAGAAGAGAAGGAGAAAAAGAGAAAATGGATGAGAAATATACGCCTCCAGAGAAAAGAGAGTTCGAGACGCCACCTAAATTCTAAGAAGATAACGATACAAGGATTCCGTAAAAACGAGAGATTCGATAATGGTCATGTCACGGCTTTATATACACTCTCCATTTGCTTAAATGTAGGGCAACTTCAGTTCATCAAATTCGAGACAGAAGATGACACCGATAAGTAAGCTTTGACTGCACCAAAGTTGCCGCCAATTTAATCGGCTATTCCTTGATTCATTCCCTTCATTCCAATCTGCGCGTTTATAAAATCTAGATGGTCGACGAAAACGCCGTTCCCCGAGCTACGAGATGTGATCGCTGCGGTTGGTTTTGCTTTTAAGAAACGAGGCGGGGGCCACTGTGATTCTTTAATCGATGGCGAGAGAATTGTCGGAAGGCTGGCTGTCTTCCCGTGTATCATCCATTCCCAGGACCCCCTCAACAGAAGAATTTCCTACGGTACGAGGTTAGGAGGGGACAAAAAAAGATGTCGCTCTCACCAGTCACGATTAAATATACTCTCTTATGCCATAATTAAATGGGATTATAAGACAAAATTACGGAGATTAACATAATAGCGGTAGGTAATGAATGCGATCTCTCTTCTTTTTTTTATCACCATGTACTTTATCTTTTCGTATAGAAATCGTCTGATAGGATTCTGCAGGAGACTCGACTATATCCAATCGATGCTTGACACATGGGTGTCGATTGCATCCAAGCTATCCACCCAGTCGATCATCGAGCCAACACCTTTTTACATTTTACCTTATCGGTTGAGATTGACGGGTCAGATCCAACTGATACCCACATGTCGAGCATCTGCTGAATACAGTAGAGTCTCCTGTCGAACCCCTAGGAGATGATTTGGATTCATATGGTAGCAGTCCGGCCAAATACTTGGGGTTACCATATGAATTTGGGACTATCAATAAGAATGCTTCAAGGAGATCTAGGAAAAAATTTCTAATAAATTGAAAGGGTGGAAATCTCACCTGCTTTCCCAGACTGTAAAAGAAATACTATTGAGATATGTTATTCTTCCAATGATGAACTTAATTTCTTCTGAACAACTGGTATTCCTTGGATTTCATGGAAATGGCTTTGTAGATCAAAAAAGAAGGACGACTTGGTCTTAGAGATCCATTCATCCAAAATAAAACTCTCTTTACTAAATTAGCAAGGAGAATATGGAAATTTTTAGAGTCAAGATGGGCAAGGTTTTTTAAATCTCTATACTTTCCAAATAGGAATTTTCTTGATCCAAAAGTTGGAATAAAATCCCCCCATTGCATAGAGAAGTATATGTCAAGGGAAATCTATAATCAATGATGGACTTATATGACAAGTGGAAATTGGAGATAAGATTAATATTTTGGATGACAGATGGATATCCTCATCACCGAATTGGAAGGTTGATCAATCAAGGCCTAATGATTGCTCTTTAATTTTGGTTAAAGATTTGATTGATTCATTAAATAGAATATGAAAAAAAAAGATATTATCAAAAATATTTTCCATCCAAATATCGCTAATGCAATTCTAGACATTCCCTTTACTTTCTTTCCTAAGGAAGATAAGCTTATCTGGATGGATGCTAAAAATGGCATCCTTACAGTAAGATCTGTGTATCACTTTATTCAAAATCAGCAATATAAATTGGATTTTACAGCTCATTCATCTTCTAAAATTAAGGATTGACAGTCCATTCCAAAAGTGGTGTGGAATAGGTTTGGCATTGTAAATTCTTACCCAAAATAAAATCATTTCTTTGGCCATTGTCCACTTCTTGGTTTCATAAAGGTGACGTGAATGAAACCTTGGTAAATTCCCGATTTCTTTCTCAATAGATTTTTTTTTTAACCCAAAAAAGGGTAGTTGAAAGCTCGTAAGTTAATAACTTTGTGGAATCCAACTTAAAGAATAAAATTATCTCCGACCACAAAAAATAAAGAGATTAGAGCAAACTGATCAAACCAAACTTCTTATTGGTTTGGTATTGGGTTTGTTTTTTAGTAATTGTTAAAAGATTGAAATTGAAAATAATCAATTAAAAACTATAAATTTATATATTTCTTCTTTTTTTTTATATGTGAAAAAACGAGATTGGACCAATAATAAACCATTACAAGAAATCGATAGCGGACCAAACTGATTGCGCTTTAAGTTTGACTATTGTATACCAAATACCTTCTCGTCGTTCTGGCTCAGTATATGCAACAAAAACAAAATTGTTAAAATCAGACCGAATCGATCATTTTATATGTCTAATAAAAGTTAAGGATAAATTACACTCACGATACCTAATATTTCAATAAACTGCACCTAAAATACTTAACGTTACGGAAGAGAGGATAAGGCAAATGAGAAGATTGGCAGGGAAAGGGAAGGGGGGAGATCAGTAGAGACTGGGAAGGGGAAGATGAGAAAGAGTTGGGTAAAATTGAAAATTTGCCATTCTCTGACTAACCTATTATGGCTTAGATATCTCAAACATAATATATGAAATGTTCAAATTTTATGTGTAATTTCCTAAAACATTAAATACTCGAGTCTATTTTATCCTAAAATTAAGCAAGGAGAAAAGCTTGAACCTATATCCAAATCGTCTCTTACGGCAAAACGATTCTAACCAAGATTCAGGGGCTAGGGTTTATTTTGCACGTATACCAATACCTTGATAAAATCCAACCTTTGACAGACCGTCCTGTCACAGGAGCGGATTTCTATACTACTATGCATATGTGATGACTAACCAATTGGGGACCATCGATTGACTATACGTTAAATGATGATGATGTAACAGTCCTAATACATCACGTGTGGAATTTAAAAGAATAGCCCCCCTCTTTCATGATTTTTCTGGAGAGTATAAGCCATCTTAGATCTCTAAATGTACGGCCAAACAAAGACTGGCTAATTTATTTTTGGGGGGGGGGGGGATTAAATTAACATGTACGTCATCTAACCTAATAATCCTTTTCGTCCCATTCCGGGCCCATCAATTTAATGGGTTCACTTCGTATCAACTCACTCACCAACCATTCCTCCCGCCCAGGCATAAACCATATTCTCTTCCTTCAATACGCAAGAATCTCAGTTCAACGTGGCATTCTGGGTGGGACGGTGGAATTTAGGGTTGACAATTTTATTAAAACTTTTCAACGGCCCAACTCACGCCGACCCGTCCACCGACCTCAATTTCAATTACAAATAAACAAGTAAAGCCATGCCCCAAGCCTGATGGATGAGTCAAAGAAGACTCAGTCTCCCTTTTTCTAGAATATTTAAAGCGAGTCCAGATCCTTTCCACCTAATACTACTATCAGTCTATCTCTTGTCCTAGTCACCATGAATTTTTTTTCAGGTCTTTTTGTTTGGTAATAAAATTTTCCATACAAATAATATATATATATATATATATATATAACAAATACTGAGAAATCTTAGGATGCACATCGTCTCCTCCCAGTGATTTTGGGAGGACGCGACAACTCATCTCGGATGGCTGCCACGTGGCTCTCGGTTGAATCTGAGATCCACGTCTGAGCCGACAACCCCTGCCCATCTCGGATGGCTGTCACGTGGCTCTCGGTTGAATCTGAGACCCACGTCTGAGCCGACAACCCCTGTCGGCTGGGTGTTGGCTCGGACGTGGGTCTCGAATTTACTGAGAGCCACGTGGCGGCCATCCAGGACAAGTTGCCACTGTCCTCCCAGAACCACTGGGAGGACAGGACGCGGATCCGAAATCTTACTTGACATGAATATTTTATTTTTCTATCATTTTGCATGTAAACAAATTGAGTCAGAAGGGAAACAAAATAATAGAGAAAAATCTTATGTGAATAATAAGATACGTAGTACCAAGAGAGTTTGCGTGAAGCATAGCTATTCTCCACGTAAGGGGTGTGGATCTAGTCATTGTGATTGAAATTTTTTTGTCAATTAGCCCTAGGGAAAAAAATATAATGGAGACAAATCTTCTTCCATCAGTGATAAGACTCATGGTATTATATTTAAAAAAAGAAAAAAAAAAGAATTGATGTGTATTTTAAGTAATTGGATTGTCCGAATGACCTCTAAAGGTGTCTTTAAAATATGTAAATTTCTTTTGATTGGTATGTTTCTTATTATTAAAATTCTTAGTGTCAAGAGTAAAAAAGGTTTTTCAAAACTTATTTGAATTTCATTTCCATTATGTCATCATCAAGAGTTATCATTATATGATATTTTTTAACTACAAATGTAAAATGGCAGGATTTTTTTAATAAAAAATTTGTAATACATTCAGAAGACAAAAAATAAGATATAAAATTATTGGTCTTTTTTATTTGGCAGATTTTTTGGGCCTATCTTGTTTCTTTATATCTTTACTTGTTTTACAGGTAAAACAAATTTCAGACCATGGTTCAAGGTATCGATATCCAACCTAATCTATTTTAATATTATTTTAATGAAAATCGAACACATATCGATTTTCCATTGGATCAATACAGTATTGAACATGACCAATACCATGTTTGATTTAGATCTCATGGACAGAACTAAAATTTGATGATAGATAAACTACAAAATTCTTTGTACACATATCTGCAATAGACTACAAAAAGGGTTTTTTATTTTATTTTAAACTACAAAGAATTAAGGATTACTTTTCAGACACGTATGGGAGAGTAAATTAATGAATCTATGGGCAATATAGATTATTAATTAGACTTTTAACAATCAAATTTGTCACATCATCCTGAGGTCACCAATGTCCAACCCAAGCATAGCCCCGCCTGACCTTGGGCTGGGAGATTTCAACCGTAACCTAGCTGAGCTTAGATCAATCCAACCCAACATGGCCTGATAAGCTAATTAGTCTAAACTCCAAAATTCAAAAATATATTCATAAAAGTAGGACAAAGCAAAATTCAAGCCATGGTCTCAGCCACAGGGTCTACTCACCTAACCACTCCAGCACCAAGCTGAGCCTGATGTAATACTGACCCACCCTGGCTTGACAACGGGCTATTAGTTCTCAAACCTAGCCCATCCAAACGAGCTGAAAATCCCAGCTCGAGCTTCGAAAAAGTCATGCAAGATTCAGGTGGACTCGAGTTCTATGGGCTCAGGTTGCAGCCCTGGTGGAGGTTTAATTGTAAATTTACGAAGAGAGTCGATTTACAAAAGGAATCATAGACGCCTGACCCCATTAACAATTTGGTGCTCATGGCAAGCATGGTTCAAGGTATAGCGGATTCGTATTGGTTTAGGACCTGATAAATCTCAATCTGATTCTCTTTTTTAACATTATTATATATGATATTATCGTAAAATATACACTACAAACATCATCTGAATATGAGATATAGTATCATAAATAAACATAGAAATGGTTTACTCAAATACATAAGTACGCATTTAAGAATCTTACAAAATAGGCATCAAACCCACCATTGATGTGCCACAAGTGGCAAAATAACTATAGTAATGAGTCATAGTCAAGACTACTCTCCTTAAATCGTAGTCGCCCCCCTATGACGCAAACTGGGTTCCTTGGTGGGGTTAACATTGTTCTGGTCATTATTGTCTTATACTTAAAAGACTAAACCTTCTCTCCATACATAGGAGAAGAAGAGACACCACCAAAGACCATGTCTCTACCACGAGACATGTCATCAATAATCACACTCATTGGTCATTTAGATGTCTACTAAGAAGAAAGAAACATCTCCAACAACCACTTATGAAATAGTAAATTAATATTTTGAATTTAATAAAATTCAAACCATTAAAAATACCAATAGACCACATGCCAGCTTCTTATTGGATCTGCACATAGTTCCGATACAATCTGGATCGGTTTTGGACATGTCTGATACCATGTTCGATATTTAGATTTAGAACCTTGAATGGGAAGTGAGCAAGGTCATTTAGTTCTTGCTTGATAAAGTAGCACGTCATACATTGTAAATGAATATGCATGCAGAAACAAACATAGGTGGTAATGGATTCATAATTTTATATATTTATTCTCCTTGCATTTAGTCTATTTAACATGTTTTATATTTATGGTATTCATTTGTGATGATTTCTTATGTATAAGACATTGGTGGGATAGTTTTGGTAATTTATGTATAAAATCAAGAAAATTCTAGCAAACTTAATATTAATGTTTTGAATTTCATGTAGGTTTCTGACATCGAAAGAGTTTAAAAAATTAAACGTGGTCTAAAAACTTAATTTGACAAGCTGATCTGAATCCGGACCAGAGTAGGAAGGTCACCACAAATGGAAGGTTCACTATTGAAAAGCTTTGATTAATTGTTATAAATCTTGAAGAGAATACACAACTATAGAATCTTACAAGATTGGTAGATTTGGGATGGTATTTGGTTAATAATGGAATGGTTTTTATTTAATCCAGGTAGGAGCCTAGTCTTTATTTCCATGTAAGAAACTTGCCAATTTTAGGCATTCCCATTTTAGTCTATTGAATTTTGGTTATTTAAGTAATGTAAAGTTTACATAAAAGGGCACCCAATAATTATTGAAGAAAAGAATGGAGTTTAGTTTTTTTGTGCCTTTCTTTTCTAATATGTCTGGCTGAGTTCTTTAGTCGATTCAAGAGAACTTCAATCTAATTAGTAAAATTGTGAGACTGTTATTAATCTTAGTTAATTTTTTTTATTCAAATATATATGTTTATTGGTTTTCATGTTAATGACTGCATGATTTAATTAATTAAGAGACCTATTAATTGATTGAATTACGTGGTTTATAGCTAACTTGAATCCATAATTCGTAATCGTTATGGTATTTAGGAAGAGTAGCAATTGAGCAGAACAATTATGATCTAAGTTTTTGTTATTTGTTTAAAAGAAACATAAAGTGTATTAAATAATCGGACGCTTGTTAGATTGTTATTCATCTTTAATTCCCTCCCGAGAGTGTAATGTTATTAGTAAATTCACGAGGATTGCTTAATACCAATTGATTTATTGATAAGAATTAATTTGTGTACTAGATTCAGATTAACGAAATTAAGAAAAGTAAGGATTGTCTGACTTTTTGATAATCCTTAGTTAAATATTTGAATAATATATATATATATATATATTGCAACTGTGAGTAATTTTTCTTGAATCGATATCGTCTTCGATTGAATTTTTGTTACTCAATTTTGTTTTTTTTTTAATTATTTTTATGTCAATTAACATGCAGAAGAAAACCTTCATTTTTCCTTGATAAGTAGACAATTTGATTAACTAGTCTTTGTGGATCGACCTTTACTTGCCGTTGCTATTAATTGTCAATAGAGTAATTTATTTTGGTTGCGCTCAATACGCATCAGATTGATTCATGATTTTGATGAAATTTTTAAAATTTCATCAAATGACACAAAACACAAGGCAACTTAGTAGGTTTAAAACTTTGCCCGAAAATTGTCATTTTAGTTATTTCTATAGTTATCTTAGAATATCAAAATTCAATAGATTTCGTTGAAATTTCAGCCACCCTTTCCTTAAAAATTCCCAAACTATTAGAAAATCTCTATTTTTTTGGCAGTTTTTTTTTTTTTTTTCTGTACTGATGAACCAATACTGAAAGGTTGAATGTGGACCATCCACTTCACATTTTAATATATATGAAGCATCATTTGGTTAAATTTTTCCTAAATTCAACTATGAGGCTATGAGGCTCTTGTGATAGAAAAGATGCACTACACTATAATAGGTTACATTACAAGAGGTATACAATAGAATTCAACACACACTGACCACCTAAGGTCAAAAGCCAAACTATCATTCTGTGACTTTTCTTGTCATCTAAAGTTCACTCATGTTTACAATGGCTTAATTAAAGGTTCCGCAAAATTTTGGCCATAAATGGATCCACATCATCTCCTCCCTGAGATTCGAGAGGAGGGGCGGCGACCCTAGTGGATGGTTGCCATGTGGAGGTCGGATGAATCCGATCCCTCCGTTCGAGCCGACAAGCTGAGCCGACAAGGGAGTGTCGGCTCAAACAGAGGGGTCAGACTCATCCGACCCCCACGTGGCAACCATCCACTGGGGTCGCCGCCCCTCCTCCCTGAAGCACAGGGAGGAGACGATTTGAATCCCCTATTATTTCACTGGTATATTTTGGCATCACTCGCCAGTGCAATGGCTGGCAAAACATAAACTTAAAACTATAGTAGCAATACTTAAGGGGGTGTTTGGTAACACTCTAGAAGTTGGATTCTGACTTCTGGAGCATAAATGGAGTAGAAGCCTGTTTGGTAACCCGGTTCGTACTTCTGGAGAATCCATGAGTGAACCGACTCCAAATGAGCTCTAGAATCCAATTTTTTGGAGCATCAAATAGATACTTTTCGACTTCAGAACACAATTTTGGAGTAAAAATCACCCCACACTACTACTACCACCAACTACCACCACCACCACCACAACCCACCAGCCACCACCGACCACCGCCACCACCCTCCACCACCACTACCCACCACCGACCACACCGCCACCACCCACCGCCACCACTACCCACCACCACCACCACCACCCTCAATCACCACCCACCGCCACCTACCATCGCCACCACCACCACCCACAGCTACCTACCATCGCCACCACCACCCACAGTCACCTACCACCGCCACCACCACCACCATCACCCACCACCACCGCCACCACCACCAACCACCCACCACCGCCACCACCATCCACTACCACCCACCACCACCACCACCACCCACCGCCACCACCACCCACCACCACCCACCCACCGTCACCAACCATCACCACTCACCACTAGTGCCACCATCCGCCACCCCCCACCACTATTCTGGAGTCCATGACTAAATTAGGTTAACAAACATGTTTCTACTCCCTCATACTCTTGAATTCTTTTGAAGTTGGAGTAGAAATTTGAACCAGAAGTAAGAATCCCAGAGTAGAAGTTTTATCAAACAGCCCCTTAAAATCTCGAAACTTCAAAGTTCAAACAACCACTATGGCCCCCAATATATATATATATATATATATATATATATATATATATATATATATATATATATATATATATAAATTTTACGTTTCTGCTTCTAATAAATATTTCGGTAGGAAAGAAACTCGTTTGAGTTTGATAATGGTGAGTAAGAAGTATTTTTTGAATAAAAAAAGAAACAAAAACCTGTTTCGAAGACATGATAATAGAAATACTTCTAATACTTCGACAAAATATTATTCCAAAAGAAGAGAAGAACAATAGAAACACTTCAAAAGAACATTATCAAATGCAGCCCAACTTGTTTGGCAGTTGCTACATTATAATCCTTTAGTTTCCAAACAGTCGCTTGCTGTACATCCACAACTGTGACAAATCCCATATGATTACAATTGGTTACTTTCTATTAACTATACATGAAGCTATAAGATAGTTCAAACAGGAAGCTGCTTTGGTTTCAAATGACCAGCCTCCATCATCATCTCTTAACTCCCCCAGCAAGTGGTGCACTCTTAACTCGGGCAGATTAGCTTATATCTGTTATTTATCTAGAAAATGAAACATTTCCATACAATTGCCTCGCATGATATAACAAACTTACGGTAGTGGACATAAAATCTGTCACCAGCATTACTGATAGTCATCAGGATGGAACTCTTCTTACCTCACATAAGTGCTCCACCAAAGTAAGGTCCCTTAAAATTGCTAATATTTGTTCTAATCAGCATATTCTTATGGGCTTTGGTGTCCACATTCGCCAAACTGTCCGTGCACTTCCACCAAATCTTAAATCTAGAATCCTTCTCTTCAAGTTGGATTCTTTTCTTTTGGATTCTTCCGAAGTCCCTGTTGGCAACAAACTCCTAATCGGTGGTTGAGGGCTTCCAACATCAGTTGCTGCCACAATCTGGTCCACCATCTCCAACACCTCGCTCATCTTGGGGCGGGCTTTTGGATTCCGAATCAAGCATCGGTTTGCAACAGCTGCAAGCTTCTGTGCAGACTTGAGGGAGTAATTCCCTTGGAGCCTTGGATCCAGTATGAGCTGGAATTTCTTAAAGTCTGACAGGTAAGGCCTCACCCATTCCAAAAGCTTCTGTTCATTCTTGGGACGGTTTCGGTCCAACGGCCGCCTACCTGTGATTAATTCATAGAGGAAGACTCCATAGCTCCACACATCACTCTTAGCTGTGAGACGTCCAGTTCGAATGTATTCTGGAGCCGCATAACCAATGGTTCCTACAACCTGTTTGCCAATAAGGTCCATTCAAATTTTGTACTATGAGACAGTCCAGACTTGATCAACATACAGCATTCAGATGATCTACCACAAGAAATAGCCAAACCAGGAAAAAAAGAAAAAGCCATGTACAGATTCCATAAATAGGAGAACAAGTAGGAACCTTGGACCATCTTTAACGAATTCTATCCATAAATTTACTCAGACCAATGTTCAACACCATTTGCACGAATATGACATTATAGCTTAGTGCATACGACAGTTTTGTTTAGTTTTCTGCTTTATCTGAAGGGAAAATATCACGTACTACCCAGATAGTTTGAGAAACATCACTTACCACCCACAGGTTTCGGACAACATCAACTACCACCCAAATTTTTAAAATGTTTAACATAGAGACCTAAGCCGCTAAGACATTTCCATTAGATGCTGATGTCAGCTCAAATCCATTTTTTGGTGGACAATAATGCCCTTACTGTTTTCCCTTCAATTCAATTGACGACTCCGACTCCAACGACAAACTCATTACTTACTCTTATTTTCCCCCTGTTTAAGGTTTTATGATTATAAATGAAGGTTTGTTTTTTTCTTCCTCCTACGACTATCTTTCTCTCCGTTTTATTGGTGGTATAGAAATCGATACCTTCATAGAGAGAATCAACGTCAATGGTTGTCTGTGTTGTTGAGGATAAAGCTCTCTTTGTCCTCTCCGATGCAAGATACATTTGGTGTGACCAGATTAAAGGTCGAAATGAAGGGATCAAGCGACAAAAGAAAGAAGCCCTAGAGTTAGAACAGAAAAAAATCCAAATCTGCTCATCAGGTCCAAAAACTCTAGCAGGATTTGTTAGCTCAGAAAGCAAGATATCATGCCTCTGGATCACACTGTCAGACGCCAAAGCCTCTGCAACTCCGCCTGCGGGCCCTATGAGAAGAAACGGATTTTAGAGATGAAAAAAAAACGAAGAACTGAAGCTGAAATATGCCCAAATCCTCGAAAACAAATATAATATACAAGCTACCAAACATAATCTTGCGTCGGAAGCTGAGAAACCTCCCAGAACTACCTCGAATTATCGCAAACCACCAACATAAAAAAATCCAAACAACTTCAGATTTCTGAATAAATTCACCGATTCAACCCCAGCAAAACAAAATCTCAAAAATGAACTCCACGCAAGAGATCTATACCTCAAATCTCCATTGTAAACAAGAAAATTTTCCATTCCAAATCTCCGTATCAGCTGAGATCTTCACGCCAGAAAACCAAATCAGAT
Organism: Protea cynaroides; assembly: GCA_028583415.1. Taxonomy (NCBI): domain Eukaryota; kingdom Viridiplantae; phylum Streptophyta; class Magnoliopsida; order Proteales; family Proteaceae; genus Protea; species Protea cynaroides. The sequence goes on along the minus strand of CM053269.1, from coordinate 61,188,250 downwards.
CCTTCACTTTACCACACGGTCTCTTGCTCTCTCTCCCTCTTACTCCCGGATCCCAACCCTCGTTAAATCCACTTGACGAACTTGGATCTGGCGGTGACCTTGTTGGAGATGATGACGGCCTCCCGGCAATGGCCGCCGCAACCCATCTTTGCAGCTCCACCTCTATTCCACCCGAGCCATTAGATCTTTTGAAAATGGTTCTCTGATTCTAGCGCATACTATTCGATAATAATACTCCCAAGTTCTTTAATTAATCACAAATTTGGAAAATAGTACTATGAGCTAACAGAGCCTCCCATCCTCACTGCCGGTCTAACTCACCGTCTCCATCTATCAATACTCTATTTCAGTGACGAAGAAGGATACAGATGTCTAGAAAAAATTTTAACTCTCTTCCGTCAGTTAGTGGGGTGCGGTTGATGATTTCAGAAACCAGTGGGTGGTAAGTGATGTTTCTCAAACTATTTGGGTAGTACGTGATATTTTCCCTTTGTCTGAAAATAGGTTTGATTTGCTTCACCAATTGAATAACTACTAATTCTTGTTTTATTCACCAAAACTCATCCAGCCTTTTTTACTGTGGAGAAAAAAAATAATGCCAAATTGTTAAAGAGAACAGATTCATGGTTTTTGGAGATTGTTCAGGGCCATCAACTGCTGGGCCTAAGCAGCCAAAATCCCGGTTAATTTTAAAAACATTGACAATATTCACAATCTCAATGCTTAGGGAGTCAATAAGGAGAAGTTAGGAGATATCTTAGGTGAAAACAATGAGGTCATTGATACTTCGATTGACAATAGCAAGCGACATACATCATCAAAATAGCACATTAATAATGTATCCTTGGGGGAGTGGGGTATCTAGTACTAATTTAGATTATAAATCATGCAATGTATTTATACACAATGAGCATACACATACCGCTGTTGAGACGTGACTTAAACCTTCTGAAGGGCCTTGCCTTGCCAATCCAAAATCTGACAGCTTTGCATTCCATTGGTCATCTAACAGAATGTTTGAAGCTTTAAAATCCCTGAATATTATCTGTTCAAGCAAAGATGTCATTGTTTATGGAAGGCAGCAGTACGAAGAGCAATTGTAGGGACAAATCTGGATCATATATCATGCACTTGCAGAGTAAAAGTCTTCACTCCTGACTAGGGTCATGCAAGAGAATGAAGCTTTAAATCTGGCATGTGATTTCAAGCAAAGAAGGTGGCATTACAAATTACAATGAGAAATCTCAATGGTGCAGTGACAGACTACTCCAGTTCCTTGCTTTACTTTTGAAACCTCCACAACATAATAATTTTTTTTTTAATTTATTGTCATGTCAAATACGCACTTCTGAACACCACCAGCGCTACCCCATCCTCCTCCCCAAAAAAAGAATATCAAAAAAGAAAAGAAAGGGTGGGGAGATATCTCCCAATTCCAAGTTTCAACTGGATTGAATGCATGAGTATCCAGGCTTAGCTTTCACAAGTACACAAACAATAAAAGACATCAGCGACAAAACCACAGTGCAACATTGGCAGGAATCTTGCATCCCGGTGGTATATTAGTCCTGGACGGGAAACAGATACCAGGGGACAGGTGCACATATTTGACCAGTTACAGCAATTCTCCTTGCTCTGCACTATTCACTCAATGTAACCTTGCAACCACGCCCTTCACCATTTTTAACCACTTAAAGAATGTAACTGAGCAGCTGATTACACTGCACAGGTTGATTTTCACCTATAAAACTCCTAGAGGCCCCACCCCCGTTCTCTGAATAACCAACAACAATATCCCCAAGCATCCAACATGTTGAATAAATAGATGTCGTGAAGGAAATATAAATTATCATAATCATCATTCTAACTTTATAATATGAACACGTTACAAGAAAAAGAAACAAAATCTATTATCATCCATTAACAATGGGATAATCTAAGACCAGAAAAATACAGGATGACAGGGAAAATGAAAATGTTCATACCTGAAAATCCATTTTTTCATGGAGGTATGCCAAGCCACGAGCTGCATCTTGAGCAATTTTCAGTCTCATGGCCCATGGAAGTGTCTCCAGTGACCGAGGTGATATATGGTCTTCCACACTTCTGTTGGGCATATATTCGTAAACCAGAAGCCGCTGGAGTCCCCTTTCATCATCCTCAGCACTATAGCCTACTAATTTGACAAGGTTTGGATGTTCAACCACACCAAGAATATTTACTTCTGTTACCCATTCCTTGTGTCCCTGTAGATAATAAGTACACAACATGTATAAACAAGATTAATTATGTAATTAAAATATTTAAGCACACTTCAGAGGAAAGATGGCAATTAAATGAACACAAAAGTTCCTGGTTTCTCAAAATGATTACTGTATTTCATTAAAATAGTGCAACACAATAACCATAGTTCTGGCATGTTTTCAAGACTTATCAAGTGAACATAAAATCTTCTTCTAAAAAAGGGCGTCCCAGGGCATGAAGTGCTTGCTACTGCAAGGTCTGGGGAGGGGCAAAATGTACGCAGCCTTACCCCTGCAACGCAGAGAGGCTGTTTTCGTTTTTCGAACCAGTGACCACTAGGTTGCAATATGACAACCTTACCATCACATCAAGGCTCGCCCTTGAACATAAAATCTTCTTCTAATGACAGAAAATGAAAACTCAAAAGAAGCAGTATACCAGTGAAAATACGGATTGCATATCAGATAAGTTCAACAATACAAGGATTTCAGTAGAAAATCTCGATTTCTAAAAAGCACTTCCATTGACAGACCCAATTATGCCTGCTTAAAGATAACATTTTGAAACCAATGTAATTGTCCACAATGTTTAAAATCTAGTTCATAATGATAAGAAATGAATCAGTTCTAGGGATTCACTGGCTATAATCACAATACTAAGTTGTAACATTATTTACATTTTTACTTGTGATGGTACCTTCTTCCTTGTGAAGATTTAGCTGTAACATTGTATTTGGAATGTTAGGGACAGGCCATAAGAGATCCACCGTTGGATGGACTCATCCAATAGATTTTCCAAGTAAAGGAAAAGATATCTAGAACTGAATGACTATAAACAGCATCACCAGTAGGAAATTTATTTTGGATTTCTTGCCATTTTTAATTGAGCATTACAATACCAAAAGCAAACATGTTAGATTTCTTACAGGATTGACCATTTTGTAGTCCCAAAACTCTAGTCAAGATTCCTGGGTGCAAAGTCTACAGCTTCCAGTGTAGGTAACCTAATAAATAACAACATAATGGCATGCCAATGATATGCAGGTAGAACTATCAGAGCGGATTGAGCCGTTCCCTGCTGGTCAATCATGATGTTCATCCTTTGTTAATGTGATGGACTCTCAAGTCTCAGAGCCACAGCTAGAGGGTAAACCATTCCCACCTTACGGTGATGAGCTGGCCATGGACATTAGTATGCTCATGCACCCACAGAAACATTTGAGCACCTTCAAGGTGGCACCCCTATCACCTTTGTTAATTCACTTCATCACAACTAGAAGTAAAACCATTCCCATTTCCATACCTTAAAGGGTATATTAATCATCACATGAGTTGGAAAATAAATTGGATAATTTGCAGTTCAGCTTCCTTGCAAAATTTTGTTATTCTAGGTTCTTCCAGAGAAAATTATAGATAAACAATTTCTACATTTTCTGAAGCACATGAACTGACAAACGATATTTAGATTCTTTAGTATAACAATCGAAAAATCAGGAGGAAGAAACCTTGCCTGCAATCCTCTCCTGCTTAGCTGTTTAATGGCAACTTCCAGTTTGTCATGTGGGTCTTCCGAACTTCTGATCACACCCTTGTAGACACACCCAAACCCTCCCTCCCCGATCATAAGTGACCTGTTGAAATTTTTTGTGGCTGTCTTCAGCTCTGAGTAAGTGAACACTCTGAGATTGTTGGATTTCTGAGAAAAACTTGGAAACAGAGAGTGGCCAATGGATTCTGTGCTCAACTCCGAGGCATTCTGTGAATTTAACTCAGACCCTGATCTCCTCGTATCACGACCACTGGACGAAGATGCCGAGGACCGAACTGAGGTGGACTTTGGAGTTTTAGATTCATCCTTCTTCTCCCCATTGGTGAAATAGAAGCACTTCATAGCCCCCATCAAAAATAGCAGTATACTAATTTCCCCTCTGCATATCCAAAAGTAGAAAAAGAGAGAGAGAGCCTCAAAACTATGGCAGTATGAAACCTAAAAAATGAGCTAAGGAATAAAACTAAGGAACTCAAAAGAACCTTAATCGATAAAATGGACGAAGAAACAATGTGAAAATCGAATAAGAAAAGGAAAATAAACCTCTGATACCTACGCAATCTAAAACATATAAACTAATAAAATCTACAGTAACCCATATAGAAGCTGAACCATATCTTTTTTTGATAGTCAAAGCTGAACCATATCACACCAAATAAAACCCTTTCTCCCCAAGATCCCAACTAAATCGAAAAAATACACTTAACAAAACTCGAAAAAAACCCACGCTATCTCCTTCTCAGGCAAAGCCATCTTAATCCAGGAACAGTTCATGAAGAACATTCAGCTTTTTCATAAATCCCAATTCCAAACAAAATGGGTTTTCTTAAGATTACCTAAAACCCATCTCCTACTCCCCGAGAATCCCCTCTCAAGAGCTTCTCCATAAAACCATTCTCTTCTAAAAATTTATATGCTAGACTGACACCAATCGAACACCTAATTTGAGTTCTTACTTCTTACTACGAAAAGCCATATCCTCACCCCCTCCTTAATTCTCTGCAGATATGACCTCTTTTTCTACCTAACATCTTATCAATCACGAATTATTTTTCTCTTGCTTCTATACAACCTAATTTGAGATAATTTTCTACCAAAAATCTTATCAATCACAAATTATTTTCCTCTTCCTTCTGACAACCTAATTCAGATAAATTACCTTGAGACACAACAATATGCATCTTTGTTTACAAACCCAACTCCAATGACTCCCTAACTTTTAATTGAGACCCATAAAACATCCCAGTTGTCTTTAAGATTCAAAATTCTCTACTGTGATGAAATTATGAAAAGAAAAGCTCACCTTTTATCTTCCCAGCAGGATTTTGAGAACTCATATCCAGACCCAATAAATTCCCATTTTGGAGCTTTTAAAAGAAAACTTAGTAACCAGAAAGACTTGAGACTCCAGTGGACAACGAGCACCCCATGATGACCATTGCTAAGTCAAAAAACGGCAGCTGGAAATCAGCTCACCAACCAGAAAAGACGACGCCAAAAAGAAATAAAAATTCAACAAATTCTTATTACCAAATTTTATTACCAATACTAAAATACATTAATATGCTTTATTGGTCAAAATGATAAAACAAAATTAAATAGGACAGTTTTTAAAAAGTAAGAAAAAGTCAAACGGAAAAGGATCTTTCGTCGAACGGGACTACGGGAGTCGGAAAGTTTACGGAGAAAATCTTCGCTGAATGTAGAGTGCCAAAATGGTGTCCAAATCGTAAACTAAAACCGAATCATCGATTCATCATGATTCGTCCGTTTAAATCGAAATCAATCTTATTGAACAGTAATTGGATTGTGACTTTTTATGGAAATAAAAAATCAAAACCGAACGAGACCTGATAAGGCCAAACCATACATCACCAATAGGATCGAGATCAAACCAGAGATAAGAGATCAATAAGAGTTCATTAAACTTATATTTTATTAAATATGTATCTATAAAATTAACACCAAATCTGAACCAGTCCAATAGCAATATGAGAGAACCCATAAAGCCAACTATTATTACATATACTTATGATAAACCAGAACCAAATTGAGACCAACCGATAGTTTGACCAATAAAATCTCATTAAGTCAACCCAATAAAAAATCTAAACCAAATTGGGCCAAAAATGAAACCTGATTAAAATGGATTATTTTTTATTGAACAATTATTGGACAGGTGTATAAGACCAAAACTGATACAACCTAAATCGGGACCAGACCGAATTAACCTATTGACACCCGTATCTCGGATTTACATCGTCTCCTCCCAGTGGTTTTGGGAGGACAGTGGCAACTTATCTCGGATGGTTGTCACATGGCTCTCGGTGAATCCGAGACCCACGTCTGAGCCGACACTCTCTGTCGGCTTGGCTTGTCGGCTAGGTGTCGGCTCGGATGTGGGTCTCGGATTCATCGAGAGCTACATGACAATCATCCGGGATAGGTTGCCACTGTCCTCCTAAACCACTGGGAGGAGACGATGCGGATCCCCCATATCCCCTATATCCTCTCACATAAGCGGTGAAATAACACCTACCTCTCTTGGATACTTATGAACCTGTATTAGTGTATGACCCATGTAGTTGGGCAAAAGACCTCAAGCCACAAAATTATAAGCTCTTGTATGCATACGAAAATAAGTAAATAGGAATAAATAATAGTTTCATTTCCGATTATGGGAAAAGAAAGTTCACCTATGTGTACTTCTGGTGGATTCACATCCTCTCCTCCCAGTGATTTGGGAGGAGGGAGATGCCCTTGTTGGATGGTCGACGTGTATGGCTCAATTGAATCCGAGCCAATACCCCCAATCGGCTGAGCTTATCAGCTCGGTGTCGACTCGGATGGAGGGCTCGGATTCACTTGATTCCTTGGTGTCGGCCATCAGTCCAAGCCGCTAACTCTCTTCCCGAATCTCTGGGAAGAGACGATTAGAATCCACTTCCGGCTCACATCCTGTCCTTTCCTTGAAATCCAAACCCCTCCAAGTAATGACTGTCTGTTATCCATGAACTTCAATTTCCCCACTAGCTTGTTGAACCTCGAATACACCGATAACGTCTAGATCCATCTCTCTCCTTATGTAAAGATAAAATTCATGCAAATATTTTTTTTATTTGGTAAAAAATACATGCATGTTTTAATCTTATGAAATCCACGAAATTGAAATAAAATTAATTATTCAAACATAATAAAGGTGCTTTTTTTTCTTTTTTTTTTGAGGTAAAACATAATAAAAGTGCTCACCAACAAACAAAATAACTATATTAAAAATATAGTGACAGTTCAAAATGCATCCACCGTTTTTTCCAATAAATAAAGTAATTTTGGTGCAACAATAATTAAAGACTTTCGGATATAACACAAGCGAATGAACAACCAATGCCATTGAGATACGTTAGATCGCTTACCAGAGCCGTTGATCGTTTAATTCTCGGGCAATGATCTCGCTTTATATATGGCATCACTGCACTCTGATCTAAAGTACAATTGATAAAATAAAGGGTGGAGATTGTCTCTAGTCGTTTAGTCATCTAGTCGTCCATGGAATAGGTTAAACTCTATGGGTAAATGTGTGGATCATCGGATCCATATCGTCTCCTCTCTGAGATTCTGGAGGAGGGGTGGTGGTCTCGATGGATGGCCGACACCTGGTTCTCGGGTGAATCCAAGCCATCCATCCTAACCGACACCCCTGTCGGCTCAGCTTGTCTGCTGGGGTGTCGGTTCTAATGAACGGCTCGGATTCATCTGAGAACTAGGTGTCGACCATCCTTCCAAACTTCCAAACCACCATCCTTCGTCCCAAATCTCAAGAAATAAACAATTTGAGTACGTGGATCACCACAGCCGATCCTATGACTGAACGACAAAGAGGAGTCAGAATGACAGAACGAATCATTCCTTTTCTAATTTAAGTTATTTTTGGTCTTCTTATGGCATTAAGGTTTAAGATTTTCATTCTCTTTCAATGTAATTTATTAGATGCTAATCATTCCCAATAATTAAATTATTTCCTTTTTAGAAGTCCAGTGACGTGGTATGCGGTAACGCAAGAAATCAATAACATACTTAAAAATTAAAAAAAATCAATAAATAAGTGTTAGCTTTTGGGAGTTAATTGACTTCGTGTCAATACATCCGTCATGTTAGGGCAAAAAATCACAAATGATTCAGATTTTACGGTACATTTTAGTCATTTCACAATCTCTTCGGGCCATCGACGTGAAGAAGTCTTTCTTCACGTTGATGAAACTCACATCTTGTTGAAGGTTTTTTTTTTTCTTTATTATTTTTTTTTTTTCAATCAATTGACTATATCTTCCACAATCATGTACAATCAATCGGACTGAATATAAATATGTGCGTGTCTAGTTTTTGAGGACGGATAGACTAAACATATCGGTCACAGTATAAGCTCTTAAATTGATGTAAGCAAATTAGATCCAATCAATTGACACCACTACATCCCCTTTCTTTATCTATCTCCAACGAAGTTGAGAATACGTGGCCAACCCTCTGTTAGTTAAAACTCGTTTTAAACGCATATTGTACTGTCGTATCATACTCAACCGTTTAATACGCGTATTACCGTATTGATTTCAAAAATATTTTAAAATACTCTATACTCCAAGCCTTGCTGTTTAAAACCCGTTTAAAACACGTACTGTACTGTATTCGTATTTTAATGTATTTTAACCTGCATCTTTAATAAATAATGAATCGATTAATCCCATGTCGTTTAATATTCTTATTGCTTTTTACATGTAACCTATATGGGATTAAAGGCTACCACTTCCTCATAATTGTTTATAAACTCATTACTTTATTACTTGTTAGGGTGGGGTGTGGGTTATGGATTATAACAATTGTATATTGTAAGCCACCATTGATCTCTTTTTTTTCTCTCTCTCTCTCTCCATATGGATTCATGCTTAGAGTCTTAGACAAACATAAAACATCAATTAACTACTTGACTGAAGATGATAATTCTCACCATTTTATAGCCAAACACTTTATAAATGTCATCTGTTCCTATTAATTTAAGTATGATTTTTTAATAGATTTACATGTTTCATTAATATAATTCTTTAATTCATGGGTGTATATTGTCGTTTTTTTCACTGTACCATATTATATCTTATCCGTTTAAAACCCGTACCGTCCGTTTTTATTTTTTTTTTACCTTTCTCGAAATATTTGACCATTTTTTTGATCGTACCGTTTTTGTTTTGCTCCATTTAAAACCCATTTGGTCCTGTTTTGTTTTTTTGCAGTTCCCGTTTTAACTAACTATGGGCCAGCCTGATTAAAAATTAATAAAAAAGAATAGTATGAGATCAATATCGACAATAGACAAAACCGATACAAGGCCGATATAATCGATCCATTGTCGATTACTAAATCATTGCATGGGAAAGAAAGTAACACGGGAATTCTAGAACTCAACCCATATAGGTATTCTGTCTCCACCAGTGGCTTGGCTATTAGGCTATTATAAAGCAGTACTTGTCCCCTCAGGATCTCAGTGGACAAGTAACCATGCAACTTGCAGATTTTTCCGTATACTCTTCATGGGATTTCATTATCATCTATGTCTAGTGGATCCACAATGTAACAGTGGATTTCACATCATTCAAACTCCAGATTTTCTCCTTCATTTAATTGTTAATTTGTTGGGAATAATCACACATCGATTATATTTAAAATCTTAAGTGCCTAATATACTTTAGAGTCCCTCACTTAATAATTCAAATTTTTGATATGAAAACTTCACATGGTATCAGAGCTCTAAGTTCTTTTATCGTATAGTCACTTCAAAAGATGACTGCATGCCATGTCTACTACCACCCAAAAGAGGAGCAATACGCAAAGGAGAGTGATCCGAATAATTCCACATTAGTTAAGTCAAGAATCCTAAATTCCTTATATACTTGGGAATCTCTCTACTTAATATTTTGAACTTATTCAATTCAAATGAATGGGGTTTTGTTTCCGTCTAAGTTGGCAGCCATAAAACTCCAAGAGAGGTTACTGTGCCGTGTTGATCTTGGCTATTATTATGTAAGGGATTTTGGACTCTTGGGCCTTGGGAAGGGTGACTTTGGAGTCAACTCAATCTTTAGAATTTTTGCCAAAACAGATGTCTTCAAGACAGTTTTGTGATGTGTCCATGGTTGTAAATATCGGTATTGGATTGAAGGATCAGCTGATTTGGGCCAATACTGATCCGATATCAATTCTAGTCAGTATTTTGAGATCAATCCTAGAATCGGATCAGCCTAGCTACCAATACCCATATTTTCCCTCATTTGTGTCACGTGTTTGTCCATCTATAGTTTTACGAATTTAAAACTAAAAAAAATTAGAAAATTTGAGAAAATCATCGCCTCCTCCCAGTGGTTTGGGAGGACAGTGACAATCTATTCCGGATGGTTGCCACGTGGCTCTTGGTGAATCCGAGACCCACATTCGAGCTGATACCCAACCGACAAGCCAAGCCAACAGAGGGTGTCGACTCGGACGTAGGTCTCGGATTCATCGAAAGCCACGTGGCAACCATCTGAGATAGGTTGTCACTGTCCTCCTAAAACCATTGGAAGAAAACGATACGAATCCAATACCATAAAAATTAATATCAACCAGGACCGATACCAATTACTAAAACTATGTGTGGCATGCTTCATTTTGAGAACCACTACAGTTCATAATCTAGACTCAAGTCTTGACTGAAAGGAGGGATATGGGTTAGAAGGCGTAAGTCAACAAAGCTCTAGAACTCGTATGAGCCAAGGGCTTCCTGGTCTCCATTGTCTTCGGCTATTCATAGCTCTTTTCTCTTATTTTCTCTGTTAATCATTAGTGGCTCCCACTTTCATATTTTGTCAAATATCACACGACCTACGATACATTAGTTTCAATTGCAGGGTCCCAGGTATGGTTTAAGTTCATGGCATAATTCACTCCGGGTCTGGGGTCCGATATACTACGTCGGCATACCTTTTTGCGCGGGAATCTAGAAGCCTAAATTAAATAACCATTTCTATATCACCCAGGAAATTCATATTCAGATTAGCCAGTAAACTTGGGTGTGGCATAGCTACAAGAGAAAATCAACTTCAGAAGATTCTCTTCTAGAGGAATGGAAGCAGTTGAATACAATAAGTAAAAGCTGCCATTTTCGCCCCATGAAACCTGTACATGTGGCAAGAGATAATGTTGAGATTCTGGAAGCGTGAGACTAAAATTGTCTATTGGAGCTGCCATAGTCATGTTGATTTACAAGTTATCGGTGTTCGATCAGTCAGATCAATCGGATTCCGGTATTGGTTTTGGACCTGACGGATGCCGACACTGATCCTATATCATCCTTGTTTTTAACATTATTTTAATGCAGATCATCCATGTGTCAACTTCTCATTGGAACGAAAGCCATAAAAAGGATATTGATTAGATTTTAGGTAAAAAAAAAAACACCCAACATAAGCTAACGGTCTATCAAATGCAAGTTCTTAGGTCCGTTAGATAACACTCCAACTCCCTTAGAGTTACTTCTAGTTTAAAATCACTGGTCTACTTGTTCTTGGGAGTCAGTTTTTTTATATTAAAATATTGTAACACTGTTTCAGAATCAATTCCGATCCAAAAGTTATTAAGAGTAAAAACCCGTTTGATAAAAACGAATTTAGGCAGTTAATTACAGAACGAGAGAAAAGGGGAGAGAGAGAGAGAGAGAGAGAGAGAGAGATTCATGAGACTATTATTAGTTGAAAAAAATAAATAAAGATACTAGAGATACGTATGAAGGAAAAAATAATAAATAAATAAGAGGAAGTAGGAAGAGAGAGATTGAATAGGGGAACCCAGAAAGGTAAGAGAGGGACCGGAATTACGAGAAAGAGAACCAAAAGGTAGGAGAGAGAGTGTGAAAGCCTGAAAATAAAATGTTTTTATTTGTTAATTGGGAATTTGCTACCGTCCTTAATATAGGTATCTATTTTTATATTGTATAGATTACAGTGCGATTATGTGAGTTTGATAGTATTTTAAAATTTCAAGTTGATCACTGTTGAGGTGAAGAAAATTTATGTATTTGCATTTGTTTGTTATTTTATCTGATAATGTGAGCTATGTATACAATATTTTGTGAATAATGATGCATAAATTTATATGGGAGGTGTATTGTAGGAAGAATTACCTATTTACACTTATTATTCTTTTAAGTGATAATGTGAGTTATAAGCTATGGCGTGCAATAATTGGTAAATATTGACGCATGTTTTTTATCTAAACTGTGTATTGCAAGAATGCATAAGATTACATGGGAAATGGGGTAATGAGACAGTGTGGCAATGTGATGACAATATGATAGTATATGAAATGAAAGAATCAAACAAGCCACTAGCACCAGGCTAGTAGACTGGAAAATGTATAATGATGTAATTGAAAAGTAAAAATAAATAAATCTTAAAACCCCGTGTTTTCTGTCCTCTTTTCATTAAGGGGTTAGGTAATGGAGATACGTGATATGATAGCCTGGTCAGCTTAAGGACTCTGTGGTAGCTTGGTCAGCTTAAAGACCCTATGATAGCCTGGTCAACTTAAGAACCCCATGAAGAAATATGTAAACCATGAGGAAATGTGCATATCATGGCTCAAACTATTTGTGCATACTGCAACAAGCACAGACCCCCAGCCTAGGATATCTATAAAATAAATTGTTAGGATTGATTAATTTGGTATTCATTTACATTTGTTTTTGTTAAATTAGTTGTTCATGTATACTTACATTTTAAATGTTTATGAAACTTCTTACTATTGTTTTGTTTATGTCTTTGATAATTTATATCATTGGTATGTGTTTGTGATATTGGTCGTTTTGCTTATCGTGTAAGTACATAGTTTTTCTTCACTGAATCGTCGAGCTCATTCCATATCTAACTAATGTTTCAGAGGACGATAATGAAAACCAAGAGGTTGTGCCAGAGTTTGAAGAACAAATCCCTGAAGAGAGAAGCACTTAAATCCTTAAGATCCTCTTTATTAGTTTAAGGAAGTTTTTGAATGAAACTAAATCACTGTAAATAAGTAAATAGGTTTGTATAAACCTTTGAGCATGACATTGTATATATTTCTCTTCTGTCACCAGATAACGCACTAGACATTTGTAAATATGAGTGTGAGTGTTTGAAAAAAAATGATACATTATGTGTTTCACTGTTCAATATTATATGATATTTGTGCGTATTTGATTTGAACATTCTATGATCCTGATTGTAACTTGGTCCTGAGCCCTGGGCTGGGGGCGTCACATGGTGAGTGGTCGTAGTGGCGACGAAGGGTTGTCATGGGTGGTGGTTGTGGGTTTCCATAGGAGGAGGTGGCGATGGCAGTGCCAGGGGTGGTGGTGGGGGTGATGGCGATGGGTGGTAGCTCCCTTCAAAATAGCTCTAAAGCAACCAGAGCTACTAGTTTTAGCTCCATAATTTCAGCTCTCAAATCTGTTTTTATCCCGATTCACTCCATGGGAGTCGAAAAGTGATCTGGTGCAATCAATCGGTCTCCTGAGCAAATATTTTTAGCTCCATAATTTCAACTCCCAAATCTGTTTTTACCTAGATTCACTCTATGGGAGTCAAAAAGTGAATTAGTGTTATCAATCGGTGTTCTTCTCCAGATTCGCTCCCATGGAACTGAGAGCTAAGAAGTAAAACCTTAGCTCGTCAGTAATAGGTCTATTAAGTTTCGTAAATTGTCCGTTACGGATATTAGACAGCCTACGTGCAGGAGCACAATAACCACAACATTTGAAGTTTGAACCAAGAGAGTAAATTATAACCATCCAATACACTGCTCCTATTCTGGCATCATGAAAATTCAAGCAGTGTAGAAAAAACCAGAGAATCTCCTATGAATAAATTGGCTTTTGGATCCAGCACATACCGTGCATACTCCATCAATGATTGGAAAACCATAAATTTAACCCTTTTTCACTATATGTGCCTTAATTTTTACTACCATAACAAAATGAAATTTAAGAACTTGATACTCCTGCACCACTATAGTCTCCTCAATTGGTTGCTCAGGTGATTAGAACCAAAACTTAACCACTCAACTAAGAAATGAAGAAGAAACCAAAAAAGCAAAGACCGATTGATCGGTTAAGATCCCCTCACCCCCACCCCCATCAACTCCCCCTCCACCGGGGAGATAGGACAGCCACATGATTAGTGCAGAAAACTCATTTAGACCAGGCTTTGATCTTCCCCCATGTGATTAGTATGAATAAAGGAACTTCAAGTGACTGATGCAAGTATATAACCAGTGCGGGGGTATTTTACTCTGGAATCATCTGCTCATTGGCTGCGTCTCCCTCTTCCTCAATCTTAGGTTTAGATGATGATGCTCCAGGAGCTTGTTTCTTCTTGATACCACTCACAATGTCATCAATCCTCAGTAGCATACAAGCAGCTTCAATGGCCGTCTTAAATGTCTGTGCCTTCACATTATATGCATCCCAAATCTGAGTGAAAAAAGAGAGAATCAGATACAAGATGTCAACTTGAAACAAACGGATTAAAAAAACTAGAGCAGAGCAATAGATACCTTCTTCTCTTTCATGTCCACAATAGCACCAGTGATCCCATCAATACCAATCCATGTGTTTTCACCATTTGCATGCTGCAACAAAAAAAATCATCATCATCATAGTCAACATAGAAATTGCTTGTCATACCCAATGTCATTAGATTTTAAGATTTACTGAATATCTGCGAGCAGCTGGTCTACCTTCCCCTGCAAGGCAGTCATCGTCCGGATTACATTCACCCCGCAGTTCTGAGCCAAAGTTCGTGGAATTGCTTCAAAGGCTATGGCTGCAGCTTCATAAGGCCACTGTGGACAATCAAATGCAGACGGTAAAATCTTCTAATTAGAAAGCTTTCTATCTCATCATAGGGAAGCCACTTTTTAACACTTAAACTAGGGCAACTTCACTCAGGGACCATTAAAAGAAATAATTTCTTTCAAGTAGCGTTAATTTATCAATTGCTCATGCCCTCAACAACTCAAAGTATACATACACTTGCCAAAATAATGGCACTTTTCACAAAATGGAGTATTCATTATTCAAAGCAAAACTTTTAAACATCCTATCTACAATTTAATACCTGCTAGGCTGCTAGAATCAAGATCCTACCGTTTATTAATAATAGCCTAGGTAAGATAATTGCGAGTCACAAGTTTTTGAATTGTTTATCTATTTTGATGTCAGAAAATCATTTTACCTTTTCTATGCCTTCAATAGAAGAACTCTTCTGCTTCAAGGTAGCAGATACAGTCAGCTCCGTAGCACCCCCACCAGGAACAAGCTTTGGATTTTTAATTATATTTCGTGCTACAGACATGGCATCCTGTTTAAATACAAAGTTTCTTAGAATACAAATTCCAAAATACAAAGTCTCTCAGAATACAAATTCAGAATTTACCTGAAGGTTCCTTTCCACTTCATTCAAGAGGTCCTTGCTAGCACCCCTTAAAAGAACCGTACAAGCCTTTGGGTTTTCACACTCTTCAATGAAAGCAAAGAACTCATCCCCAATTTTTCTGACCTCAAAAAGTCCTGCTCCAGTTCCAATATCAGATTCCTGGAGCTCATCTGGTCTGTTGACCACAACTGCTCCACATGCCTTAGCGATCCTGTTATTGTCAGTCTTCCTCAACCTTCTAATAGCACTGACCCCTGCCTTGCTCAAGAAATGGCAGGCTAGATCGCTAAGACCCTTCTCTGTGATTACTAAGTCAGGCTTGAATTTCAGAATCTGTGCGCAAAGACTCTCAATATATTCTTCTTCCATTTTGAGAAGCACTCCCCTGCCAAAAATTCAACTGTCACTAAATCAAGCAAACATGCCATGCAACTTTTACCAGCAGTTTAGTAATATTTCATTATTAATAGCCAACTTTTTACACACTCAATATCATATCATCTACTTCTCTATGCAGAAGCCCAAAAAATGGTCATCTAACCAAAATTTAATTGGCATCACTATAATTGTTACATCTGGCCTCCTTTCCCAATAGAACTGCTTGAGTTTGAAAGGTAAAATTCTGGCCCAATTTCCTAAGATCGTATCCTAATTAAGTTGATCCAAAAAAACCCCAAAAATTAAAAAATGAAACAAGAAAATCCAGACCATATCTCACAAAGAACTACATACAGTAACCTAATGGCTCCAAGGAAGACAAATCAAAATATTCAACGGACACCATAATGCAGCAGCCCTCCATAAGTTGATATCGTAATCAAGTGCCATCATTCATTGAGCAACAAGTGGTTCCATGTGGGCCCAAAAGATTAACAGAACCTGATGCAGTATTGTTTAGCCAACAGCAACCCATTCAATGGAAAGAGCAGGTCAGCCTAGCCTAGTCAACAGCAACTTTGAAGACCATGGACCAGCCTTTGGGTTGTTGATCGATGGAGCCCACAAGGGCTTTCCTTGGTTTCTGCCGCAAGCAATGGCAAGGGGAATCTTTGATGAGGACATCCCAGCAGTTTTACAGGAGAGCAGTTGATCAGCAATTATATTTTTTTATTTTATCTTTTTGTTTCTGTTTTTTCTGTTATGACAGTTATTTCAGTTATGTTAGTTCTTTTTTTATTTTCAGTTTCAATTATGTCTTTAATTTTAAATGTAATGTAAACACTCACACCCCACCCCCTGTTTACTGTTCACATGAACAGTTCCCACACTCCCTTTTACAGTTTTTCTTTTTCTTTTTGAATTTCTGTAACTACCTTAGGCAGTTCCCCAACCCCCTACAATTTTCATGTAGGCCTTTTAAGGCCATTTTTTGCTGAAACGAATTATGCAATGAATGAATGAAAAATGAAATGGATTCTCCTGTTCTTGTAAGTCTCTCCTATCAATTCTGATTTTCCCTACCCATCTCCCTTACTCTTCTTATTTGTTAATTCTCATTGCCCCCCACAAAAAAAAAAAAAACCCTGCTGTCCACAAATTTTAATTCCTGTCTTCCCTACTGTTTTTTTATGGATAAAAAAAAAAGTATGTTAACTCTCCCATTGAAAACCACTCCGTGCATTCAGCTTGCTGTTTATCAGTTTGTCAGTGGTAGACAGCGTACTTTAAGGTCATGTTCAATTATATATTATTCATTGTAAACAGTATGTTTACGGTTCAGATACTGTTATAGTCTTCTGCTACTGCCAACAGCATCTTGCCACTGCATAGCAACCTATACTGGTTCCTATGTGTCAGCATTAATTCTGGCTAGTAATCTAATTTCCCTATGTTGAATTATTACTGAATCACATGAAAGCTGGTCTCTAATGCACCAAAACCTAGCTGTTATCATTTTTGGAAAACTGAAATTTCATACAGTAAACACAGAGAGTACCAAATCCTGCTCCGGTTATATTGGCAATATTATAAACAAAACACACAATATGCGACAGCAGCTACACAGAAAATTTTACCAGTCCTCTTCCTTAAGCAGTTCAGCATTTGTCTGATTCTCTCCCTTCTTGTATTCAAGAGGGCAATCAAGTAGCATGATCCGTGGATTTATTATCTTTCTTCTCATTTTTCCAGGGGCAACAACATCTTTGTTAAACATAACCCCTTTCAGCACCCTAGAATCTTCCAATTGGCCACCAGGAATCTTTTCAACCTTTATATATTTTTTGATATCCACTTCCCGTAATCCTTGGCCAAGATCCACACCAACAGTCATGGTAGCATCAATAGCTAAGTCCTGAAAAATAAAATCATGGACAGCAAATAAAAAGATAATAAAATTTCCCTATCAAAAGTGGGGGAAAACATAAATGCTTAGACTAGTTAGAGAAGATGCTTACAGAATGGCTAAGACAGAATGGTAGGGAAATGGAAATGATAAAACAGGGCAAATTACTTACAGCAATAAGATCTCCAAACTGACTAGTGAACTTTGTAGCAATACAGCTCCTAACCAGTCCCAGCATTACAGTACCTGCAATGTTCAACATATGAGAGTTATAATCTGTTTAACAAGAGAAACTTAGACAGATTAAATTTAGTACCAAACAATTTATAAAATGTTAAACATGAGTGTTCTAACAAAGTGAAGGAAAGAAGCTCACAAAATCCCGAAAACATCAGCATCAATTGTTGAATAATTATCAATCCAAAAAATTATGATAAAGAACATGATCAGCTACTGAAAATGTCTGAAACTTACGATCATTCACATCAACCGACACAGCAATTTTGTCAAGCACAGCAATGGCATCCTCAAGAGCTTGGTTGTATGCTGTGATATTGCATTAAAGTATAAATAATAAAGGGAAAAATAAATTCCTCTTCAAAGTAAACTAAAGAATCAATTTATTCCAAGACATTAATTTACCTCGGCAAATGACTGTAGGGTGATAGTTCTTGTCGATAAAAGCTTCAGCCACATGAAGCATCTCACCAGCTTTTTAAACAATCAAACAGTGTTACATTCAAACAGATCAGTAATGCCCTTACTTCCCTTTTATAAAATTAAAAGCACACTCCCCACCCAGCCAACCCTCAGTCTAAAAGGAAGGGGGAGGGGGGGAGGCAAACAGACAAAGAGCCACTACTATAACAAGTACATTTTTGCAGATTAAAACATTAGCTGGCACCATCAAACAAATTAAATGGAACACGAAAGCATCTATTAGGAGGGGCACCGGAGGAATACCTAGAACTGGAGTTTTATAGAGGGCATTCAATTGTCTTAATGTTAATATAGGAAATTTCCCAGCTAGAACCCCTGAAGGTGGGCTATGTAACACAACAGTCTGCGCGAGAGAAGTATGTCATAGTTGTAATGGGAGCAATGGGCATAAGCAGCAATGTCCATTCTAAGCCCCACTAACCTACTAATAAGGTAAAGACAAGTCAATTCAGATACATAAACAGGAAGAACATCCAGCTTCCCAAAGGATTGGTGCTTCAATTCAGCTGGCGTATCCCAAATTGACCAAATTATTAACCAGGTTTGACGATGTCAATCTCATTGATTGATCTGGTTAAGGAATGCCATCCTTACATTAGTGTGGTAAATACAAAAATCTAGATTCACAGGGATAACACAAGTTTGAGTAAAGTCTTCTTGCATAAAGCTTTGGTTGTTTGGACAAATAGTGCAAGATCTCATTAAATGATCGGGTCAAGGAATGCCATCCTTACATTAGTGTGGAGAACACAAAAATCCAGATTCACAGGGATAACACAAGTTTGAGTTAAGTCTTCTTGCGTAAGGCTTTGGTTGGTTGGACAAATAGTGCAAGAATCTCTCTCTCTCTCTCTCTCTCTCTCTCTCTCTCTCATGAGTCATGACAATCACAAAAAGTATCTGGAAACAAATATTCAAAGATCCTTCTCTTTTCTTCTGTTTGCCGTATAAATGAACAGTGTAGGAGGGAATATTGATTTCCTTATACCTATTTGTTTTATTTACTTACCATAGGAACGGCTACCAATTTCCTTAATTCTAATTTCTTCACTTATCTTAATATTTTTCTCTTTTCTATTCATATCTTGCGGTCTCTTGACAAATGAACATAGCCTTAATGGATAATTGTCAAGTAAAGAAAGTACACTTTCTGCGGCAGAAAACACTAGCATAGGAGCAGGCTTTTGTAACAACATACCAAGAACAATTACTGATGTGGTTCCATCCCCTACTTCTTCATCTTGTGTGCGGCTGAGTTCAATCATAGACTGCCATTCCACGATACACAAATTGCAACAGAACTTGTAAGTGAGTAGTTGTATTCACAAATAAGCAAGTTAAATCCAATAGCTTAGCCTAAGTGACAAAAATAATAACATTGTTTAGGAAGAATCTACCAAACTAAGCACGAGATTGAATAGGGCTACCTTAGCAGCTGGATGGGCAAGGTCCAACTCACGCAGTATAGCATTTCCATCATTTGTAACTACAATGCCTGGTAAAAGCCAAGAGGGTGAAAAAAACTCATCCAATGTGCAGTATGGGTAATGTTTGGAGTAATGAATTACAAATTTATTTGACAAGTAAACAAAATATAAGTAGATGGTTACTCCTACAGAAAATAATCCAATCCAATGTAAAAATTTGTCAATGGAAAGCTATTTTTTAAAATTTCATGCGTGTGTTTACTCAGTTTCTGAAGTTAACAAATTAAATAAGCTATTTTACCAGAAAAGGGAAAAGCACATTGACCCAAAAACAAGAGGGGGATGAGTGAGGAGAAACATCTCCTACCAATTCATCAGGACTGCAATAGAAGGCAACCAGAACATGAAAATTAATTGGTTAAAAGCAAATTGTGATAGAAAGTCATGGACACTTTTTTTCTTTTCTTTTTTTTTGGGGGGTACTGAGGTCATCATGAATGGCATCCATATCAGAGATTCCTTCTCTCCCCCCCAAAAAAAAAAAAAAAAAAAGTCAAGCCAACAAGGCAACGGTTTTATGTCACATCCCAATCCACCATTGGTGGAGACTTGGAGTGATTTCTTCAGCAGATTACAGCAGTAATGCTTTGCTTTTTCGCTCAAAAAAAATGTAAAATGCACATCAGGGATGCGAACATCCAGTTACATGTACACAGACCTCTTTCCTCAAGCTTCCATTATGGATATCACCCATTGATCATGTCCACCTAGTCATTTTAATAGTATTAACTGGTTTTAAAGTAAGATCGTTCCACATTAAATCTAAGGCTATGGCACCAAAATTTACTATCCATGTAATGCATTCTTCCATGAAACCCTCCCACAGTAGCCTCACATAAAGTGGCAAAGTAGCAGAACTGAATAAGACGACCACCACAAACAAGTAGTCCTTCAAAAATGATTCATTTCCAAATTTATACCCCACCATGGGCAATGAATATGATATCTGAAAATTACATAAATATAACCAGTTAACCACAATACAAGAAGGAAAGGAATAATGTTTAGAACAAAAACAGAAGATTACGAATAGTTCAAACATAATAAAAAAGGAGTTTAAGATACTGAGTAGTAGGCTGTGGCAGAGATTGACCAGCCAAATGACAACATATCTAGTAATATAAATGTACGAAATACCTCCTCCAGCATCTAGGAGCATCTTCAGCATTGAACGGGGGCCCAAAGTAGTACGGATGATGTCAGCAACAGCCTGTAGAATAAATTCATCCAGTAAAAACTCAAAGTTGTAAAAGAATGACATTTTACTAACATTAAAAATAACACACACACACACACACACACAGAGCCAGGCCAAGTAACATGTCTACTAGGATCTCCAACAGAAATTGGCAACTAAGAGCAATGATCGTGAGAATTGTAAATATACTTTTTTCCCTTGGGGATTGGGTTGTGAATGAAAAATATTGTATTTGTCAAATTTCTTGTCACCCATTTCAACAACTTCAAAAAATGATTAAAACAAAAAACAAAGGCTGATGTAGTTTGCATTCATTCCAGTTGACCATTGGTCACGAATCAGGATTACCAGGGACTGTGCCTCTGTCTCAAGTTTGGACCTTAAGACACCTGAACAAGTCACATGTCATGAGCCTTATCGCCTTGCACCTAACACATCTTCACCAATGAATGCACCTTTTGCACTTTTGTGGTTGGGCTTCCCTACTCATTCAGCCATTGCAGCCCTAAGAGGCTGCTCTGGTTGAAAAACTAGAGCCTGGCTCATAAATTCGCACATTTGTTAAGATACAAAGATCACGTCTTATCATCATGCGCATTGGTTATTATAAAACTCAAGCTCTGTCATCTTCTACACTGATTATCTATTTGTTGCTTACTTGTGATTTGTATGGTTGTGCAATGTTGATACATACGGTGTAATTTGTTATACACTATTTTGAACTATGTGATTGACTGATTCATACATATATTTGTAAATGCCTCAATTCAATCCAACATACACTTCAACTGGGACCTTGGCATCAGACACTATGACTCTAGGAGGCCTTGGCACCAAGTGGGTACCTCTCTGCTTTGTAACTTTTCCACTGATTGCATTTTTTGTTTCCACAACCTCTAAGTTGACTGCGGTCTGATGATAAAAGCCTCACTTTTCTTTTTTTTCTTTTTATTTGGAACTTTTAAAAGCCTCGCATTGCCACCCCCAACAGATCACAAAAATAAATAAGAAGATAAAAGAAAGAAAAAATTGGTAATAGAAAAGAACACAACAAGAAGCGAGAGTACGAGAACAATAACCTCAGTGCTAATTGTCAGATCTATATATTTAATGGCCTCTCAAATTTGCCCAAAGAAAATGAAGGTGGCTTATGCTGGAAGTAAAAAACTAAAACTTGACAGAAAAGAACAGACATTTTTTTTTCTTTGGGGGGGGGTTCTGAGTAGAGGAGGCCGATTTTTTTTATTGGAATCACTCCAATAGGTATCTCAGCATCAAATCTGTGAAGGAATTTGAATTTTGAAAGCAAATTCTTTGCTTGACTAGCTTCCTGTCCAAGCCCTCTAGCCAGTCCTTTTTAAGCTTGCCCATGGCACCATCCCTCTAACTCCCAGGATAGGGTACTGTTCTTCATGGACTCTAATGAACTATTGTCTGAAAATGTACAACCAAACCAACAACCAAAAAAAAAGGTCATACCAAGCCTGGTGCAAAATGAATGAATTGGACTGAAGATCTCCCCTTCCATCTGTGATCAAATTATCAAACGGAATTCTTCAGGCATTTATTTTTAAATGAAAATTTTGGTGCTTTTTTTGGGTGTCAACCTTCAATCTTTGAAAACAGAATATCTCTATAAGGCATAGGCATAGGATTATGCCTAGCATGTTGTTACATTATTGGAACAGATCAAAACAAGAATAAGACTCAAAGACAGAATAATCAAGAAATTTAACAAGATTGGTCCTCTCCTTGTTTAAGTCACAATACAAATAACATTCTGAAAAGAAGAAACTGTTCGCCCGCTAATTCATTGCACTTATGCTCAAAAGAGGTTTGGAACTCTCTCTCTCTCCCCCCCCCCCTCTCTCTCCCTCTCTTAGGGGGGGTGGGGGGAAGAGAGAGAGATATGGAAGTCAACTGGAACTACATGACACTATGCTTAACTTGCTGATAGGATAGCCAGCGCAGGTACAACATCCCAAAACTGCAAGATTTAAAACTCTTTGCATTTGTGCAGTAAATGGGCAATTTGGGGAGTATAAAACCAAAGATGTTTTTATGACCACCCCCTACCAGTCTACTGGGTTGCAGCCAAGCTTAAGACTAATTGTTGGGGTCTCGTCAATGCAAAAGAATATGAAAACATGTAGTCAACAGGTAAATGCACTACTAGGTACTCCTTTTTTTTGAGGAGTTAAGGAACCTGTCCTTTTTTACCTGCAGTATAGAAGGTTCTGTTGAACTTTTCCTTCTTGCTATTTTATAGGCTCTCATAAACCCTTGGTTTAGCCAAAAGTGAATAAATAAATTGCACCCCAGGGTTTCTCTCTTTCTATCAACGGAATACTATCTAAAACATCACCACCCACTCCCGTTGCTAATTCATCCACACTTTAGATGCATTTGATGCGATTTCTGAACTTCTCAACTTGATTCCTTTAGGTTCCAAACTCCTTCAATGAAATGCGGTTGCTGCCAACCACATCCACCAAACTACTTGAGCCTCTCTTGGAGCTGCCGTGACCCCCAATCAGTGATAGTCATAAATCCTACAACACCATCTCCTAAACTCCATGCTATTCAACCACGACCCAAGATCAATACAGTAACCCTCAGTGGTGGACCTTACACATCTCCCTGTTAACCTAAAGAAACTAGAACAGCTCACTCCCAGCGAAATGTTGCAACAAAACTTCAATCCTTGTGGGCCGAACAAATGCTTAATCCCTAAGAATGAGAAAATACCAAATCATCAATTGCTGCATAAAGATAGTATTTTCAAACAAGATTTTTCTTCACATCATCAAAATTGCAAGTTGTTTAAAAACCATTCTCCATTTGAAGTTGACATTTTTTTACTCTGAATTTTATTTTGTCTTCTACTAAACGTTCAGTCTATCTCAAAAGCATATCCTCTGAGCTTCATTTGGCAAAGAGAAAGTGGAATTCTACTTTCATGTGATAATTTTGTCCGGCAACTTTGAGAATACAAATAACAACAATCGGAATGGAGCCAAACTGTCAAACGTAAGAAGTATCGACAGTTAAATAAAAAAATAGTAAAACTTATAAGTGCATTTTATGCAAGTAAGACAGTATAACTTAATAAAAAAAACAGCATGTTTTCTTTTTCCCTTTAATGTGTACAAAAGGAGCCAACCTATTACATCTCATTATTCAACAGTAGCACTAAACTGGGAACAAAAATGAGCAATGGATATAGATGCATTCGGAGCTCAATGGATGAAATCAAAACCATTAACATGAAAATAAACTCTACCTTGGAAGCTTGAATATTTGCATGGTGCACTTTAGTTCCAGATTCGCGCTTCAAAGAATCCTCTGCCCAGTCAAGTTCATAAAAATCATAAGATTTTTAATAGGATAAAAGGTGATGAACAATAGAGTGAATTTAAAATCTTAAGCACTTCAGAAGATCCAGGTTCTATATCCAGATGAATGAGAAAACAAAAATAACAACGAAATTAATTCATATAGCATTTTAAGATAAGGAAGAAGGATCTAAAAGTTGGCAGGACATATTGGCATTTTATATGCTACCACATTATTGACCATTGGATGAGAAAAGAGACACCTCAACCATTTGTCAACTGACATTGCATCACTACCTCTCCACCGCCGCACCTTCCAATCACTGCCCTCTAGATCTCTCCTTCGCCGCCAATCACCAGCGCACCTTCTTCCCATTCAGTTTCTTCGATCTCGAATGATATAATCGAACACCCAAAGGCTTCTGCTCTTCTCACAATCCCAAAACCGATCCTTCCCAGCCCCGAAATTCCTATTTCTTTTGCTGCTGAACTTGGTGGTTAGCTAGAAATCCCCTTTGATCACATGATCCACTCCTCACATAGCGATTGCACTCGCAGACCCTTCTCAATGTCGCTAAGATCAAAGCGACAACCGTTATCGGCAATGTCATCGGTGAGCACATCAGGGGGTGTTGGTAACCCTAATCCCCTTCTCTTTGCATTTCACCAGATTGATCTTGTCAAGGCCAATGCTAAAGCTCAAGGTGATTTCCAAATTGAGCAAAAAATCGATTGTCTCTGCGTCAGCACCAACCATTGTGTTGCATAAGATGGCTCTGACAAACTTCGAGTTTGCTTTGAAGAATTCTTTCTTGGTGACTT
This sequence comes from Protea cynaroides, assembly GCA_028583415.1. NCBI lineage: Eukaryota > Viridiplantae > Streptophyta > Magnoliopsida > Proteales > Proteaceae > Protea > Protea cynaroides. The sequence continues at coordinate 61,163,123 of CM053269.1, read as the reverse complement.
CCCAGCATCTTAAGAGCTTGAATCGCTTGTCGAGCACTTCTTGCAAGTATGGCGAAGGCGAACAGGGGCAGGTCATCAAGACAACAATGTTTTCCATCCTTTGCTGATATGACTATAAGAGGCAATGGTTACCGATCACATTAGGGGTTTGTTCTTTGTTTCTGATGACTTATATAACTGTTCCGATTTCTTATGTACAGAACTCATCTCAGTGTCGGATTTTGATTCAGAAATAAAATTTAAAAAAAAAAAAAAGGTTCCGTAATGTTGCATGCCTCATCTCTGGCAACCGGTCTCTTTTACAAAACTGGAACAAAAACCAAACAAATAAACACTCTCCTCATCAATCTTTCTCTATCCAGTATCTGACGTATGCGCATTTGCAGAACAAAAAAGGTCTCTTGCAATCATATTCTTGCATTAAATGCATTTGTTTCCCATTTCTCTATTTTCTCTCTGCAGCTGGACTCTCTGCAAGTCATTGTTTCCCATTTAAATGACAAAATGTGTTTTCAAAACCTAGTTAGAAAGAATGGATAAGGCACCATTATTCCTTACCGGAGTACCTTTCATCTCCTTTTCTTCTTAATTCATTTTCAGTTTCTTCGACAGAGAAAAACAGGGAAGCGGCTGCGCGACGGAGAGGGAGAGAAGATGCATAGAGAGGAGAGATGGAGCTGCAACAGTGCAGATGTGATGCAGGGGCGTGGATCGAGCGGTCTAGAATCAAACCATCCCATTCAATGGTCAATAACTGCTAGCATATAAGATTCCAATATATCTCGGCAACATATACATCATTTTCCCTAAAGTTGATTGTCCAAAATGTAGTCATCTCTAGTCATGGCCAAGCGCAATAAGCCAATAATCCAAAATGGAGTCATCTCTAGTCATGGCCAAAGTGCAACTACAATTCTAGGAATCAGGTCATATTAGGAAGCCGATTGGTAGCATCCAGACAATGAATCTATTCTGATCCGACGAATATATGTGCTCGGGCACTATATAAAACCATGATTTGATCATTTCGTCTCCATGGTTTCCAGTTGCAGACACAGAACTAGAACCCTGCCCCCCAGGGAGAGGAGGAGAGAAAACCCAATCAATAGCCAGTGACAATCACTGAGAACAAATCTAACACCGCAATGCCTTTGCTTCTCCTAATAAGTTGTGTACAAATACTTTAACTCATTTCCAAATAACACGCTCAGTAGCCCATGATAGAACCCACTCGCTTCACTATTATCTTTCGACAAGTACATAAACTAGGAAACCTAAAATCAGAACCGTTACGCTTCTAGCTCAGCAAATTAACTTGGTTAAACCCAAACCAACAAATTACATCCACAGAATATCGTAGGCTAAGAACCCCATAAATGTACAGGTTTTTCCACATTTTGAACTGAAATTTTTCTACTTTCCCATTTATATTTTCTTTTATTTATTATAATTTTAATAGTGAGCAGTTAACAACAAAGTAAAAAGTAAGCAGCATATTAAATGTAAATTCGCAACTTACTAAGAACGAGAACGGGGGCATGCATGGTTGATCCTCTTGCTTCTTAACTTCCTCCTGGCATTCAGAGTGTAAGCAGTGAGATCCAAACTGATGCCCAAATCTGAGTCTGGATACTTGAAACACTTACATAAATGTAAAGTCGAAATAGAATAACAAATAAAAAAGACTTGGTGGAGGAGAAGGAAGAAGGGCAGGAAATCTCATCAAGTTCACAGTGGAAAACAAAATCAAAAAAATAAGGAAAAAGACTGACCAGACAAAATAACCAGTTACATAGAACGCGACCAATGATCAAACCATCGGTGCGGTAACGAGAAGAGTTACCTGCAAATGTTGCTGAAGCCTGCACTCAGAAGTTTGTAGAAAATCTATAGATCCCGCCTTTCGTTTTGCGGTGGAGAGCGAAGCTGCTAGAGAAGACGATTGAGAACAACTACGGAAGGGCCATCTTTTATCTCCTTGCGAGTAAATGGTTTCCACCCTAACTGACTAAAAAATTAAACATCACCATACCATGTGACGTTTATCTTCGTCGCAACGCTAGCGGTTGAATTGCCGCTCTCGCGTTTCAGCTCGAAATCGAGGCGCAAACTTGAGCCAACTCGAAATTTTGGGCTAGGCTTGGTTGAGGAATGTCAATCACATCTCGAAATTGGGTCGGTTTATGGCTGAGGTCTTGGGTTGTAGGGGTGTCAATCGATCGGTTTCCGTTGGTCTCGTTTGGATTTAATCAGTCATCAATAATTTAATACCATGCACTGTGACTGGTATGTTTAATTAATCGATTCTCATTTGTGAGACATGGATTGATTAACATATTTAAATTCGGTCTGATTGGTCTTGGTCCATAATCGGTCTAATCGATATATTAATTGACTTCAGTGATGTAAACCAATCGGTTCATACTTGATTATGCCATTCAGTCTAATGTTAATTGTCCCAATCCTACGAATCGGTCGACAATGGAAAAAAGCACAACCCTTGACCCATGTTCTATTATAATTGATCATTATTCATTCTACATTCACAAGATAATGACTTATTTTAAGTTCTTAAATAAATAAATAAAAAACATAACATAAATGAATACGGATAAATGAGAAACATTTAGTCATTTATGGTTTAGGCATTTAGGGATTTAATTAGTCAATCTCGATTTGGGTCCTTAATCGATCAATAACGGATGGGCTGCACCCTTACACTGAGAATGATCAATTAATAAACGGTTTGTGCCTAAGCTTGACATGTTTAGAAACATGTGTGTCGGTCCGATTAGAGGGACATGGTGCGGGCCAAAAATTGACACCCCCATTGGGTTGAACCAAGCTTTAAGAATGAGGAGTAGAGCACGGGATTTAATTTTGAGTTGGATCGCCCCAAAATGACCTAAAAAACGGATTCAAATCCTCTCATGCCCCTCGTGCTAGTATGAAGAAATCCAGTGACTGTCATCCACTGTAAACGTATACCAATACATCAATATATGGGCACAATAAACGTCAGCCACCGTATATGTTCTCACTACTGAAGGGCCATCTTTTATCTCCTCGATCACAAGGTCATTCAACTATTTTATCAATGTTGTGAACAATAATTGTCTTGCTCAATTGGTTGATGTTCTATTAATTAAGTGTAAACACCCATAAGTTTATACCTTTAATTGTCTTGTCTTCACATTGTACCTTAAGACACTACTTCTAATAGTATAAATTTAAAAAAAAAAACCGTACTCACCCTATATACTTACATAGATAAACAAGTGAACGTACTTCAGATTTTTTAATAACACGTGATCTTAATAGCTACACTCAAATCACTTTTATATGCCGATGGCAAGTGAAAAGAAGTGAGACTGATTATATATATATATATATATATATATATATATATATATAATGATAATTTTGCTAGTATGATTGTAGGACACCATATCTCATTTATTAACAATATTTATATTTAGTAATAAGAGAAAAACATTTGTAGGATAAAATATAATAATCAGATTTTAATTATAAATAGAATAATAATTGTATGAATTAATTACAAATTTAAAATATAAAAAAAAAGAAGCAAAGAAAAAGACCCACAACGCCATTGCGGTTCGAAATGTTAGTTTTATTTATATATTTATGGACTCTTATTCACCATGTGGACCCATTGCTGATATCATTCATAATGACGCGAAACAAGGCAAAGGCAAAGACATACCCGTAGCTAGCCGTTGATCGCCTGTTCGGGTATTTATTGTATGGGCCCACCAACCCCTCACCGTATTGAGATCTTGACATCACGACACGAAACAGGCACACTTTCTCTCTTCCCTTCACTTACCTTACTTCCCGCCATGTCTTCCTCCTCGCCATACCTTCCACCAAAAACAAGCTGTTCATAGAATTGCAGAAACTTTGACAAAAGATTCTCTGGTTTCTCGTCACCGGAAGCGCACACATTGCCCTTATGATCAATTTCCGCTGTTAACTTGCAGCAAAATTTCGACAATTCGATCGCTTATCCGAGCAGTAGCATGTCTGATCGTTCTACATTGCTGAAAGTCTCAGAGTCCACACATTATCTACCCAAATAACCGATGCAATCACAGGTTGAGGATATACACGAGCAATGCGATGGTTAACCTCGGTCGAAGTCATTTTATTTCGGTCTTCTTTCCCTTGGGTATTCTGCTCCACGTATTTGTCCCCTGTTTTCGAGTGTTCCCCCTAGAACTTGCATTTCCCAAAACTCTCGGCGATCGAAATGAGCAAAGAGAGGGTTAATACCTGTTGGGTACCCTCTATCTTCATCCTCATTGTCATTCTTTTGGGTTTTTCGCCCTGCGTATGGTGCCAAGCTGATGACGATTACAAGGAAGCGGACAATCCTTCACTCCTTACAAGCTTACTATACAGCCGTTTCTCGAATCTCACCGTTGTATTTAAAGACGAGATCAGCAAGCAATTGGGATTCTGCATACAAAATCCGTGCGTTATTCGACCCCCTCACCCGCTTAGGAAATTTATTATTTTTATTTTAAATTCATTGTTCCTTAGGATTCATTGTTCCTTAGTATTCATTGCTAGCGTATATGTGCTTCAGAGTTTGAGTTTGTTTAGCTGTTGATCAGGGAAGCGGATTGGAATGAGGCGTTCAATTTCTCAAAGGATACAACATTCTTATCCAATTGCATTAAAAAGACAAAAGGTAGGAGCCTCTTCGTTTACCCAGATTTTTTTTTGTTTTATTTTTAATATTGATTACTACTGCGTGTATTAATGCGATTGAATTTCTGTTATTTAATGCATTAAAAACGCAATGGCTTATTTTCATTTTGGGTAGCAGCAGGGAAGATAATTTTCTTAAATCTTCAACGAATGCTGTACAGTTACAAGATCCATCGACATTAGCGACAGAGTTCATTGCTTTGACTTGAACGTTGAGCACTCTCTCTCAAAATAAAGCCTGAAAATCCAACTTTTATATGTTCTTGATATAGCCTCTTCGTTTTTACATCCTCTTTTCAAGAATTTGTCACCTCTTTTCTAAAACCGCGTTTCACCTGGTTCAGATGCGTTTTCAGCTCCTCAAATATCCCATCCATTGCCAATTCCGCCTAGCGCTACCTGAAAAACTCCATAACCCAGAATTTATTTTTTTATCTCTGCCTCTACACTGTACTCTTGCTTTGGTCTCTGAGCCTCTTCTTGTGACAAATCATCTGTATGCAGCCTCTCTCGTGTACTCTTTGAAATTAGTCGCCTATTTGAAGAGGCTTCATCGGCTGCAGTATCATCTCTCCCCATCCGGCTCTGCTGTTTCTCTTCCAAGTGCGTCCTATGTTGTCTGTAATAATTAGATTGAATCTTTTCTTGAGGGTGACTAGTTTCACATAAATATGGAACCAGGAGGCCCTCATCACTCCCTATTTCTATCTGATTGAATTCTTCTGCATCCCTTCTTCCCCCTCTTGCAAATTTTCTGGGATTAATTTAGCCTTGTCTTCCTTATTTTTTTTGTACCATTCCCTCACTTTAGCTAGAGTCTACAAGTTGTCTTTTGCTCACAAGTCCCAGCCTACTTCCTTTTTGTTGCCCATCCATCGTCTTCCTCCTCGTTATAAAACCTCCGACTCTCAAATCATTGCCTTCTGTCCATGATTCTTATTGAGTCTCTTAAATGCCGATACACCCTAATTAAAATAGGAGGGGAGAGGGAGAGAGAGAGAGAGAATATCCTCTTCTGTGTCCTGTTAATATGATTATCTCCCAGTTGCAGGTAACTGGCTGTTATTACCCCCTCTTTGCTTTTTCTCTGGCACTGCCTGCTACAGGAAAAAGATCAGCAGTAGCCCTCCTATCTCCCCCTTCCCCACCCCTTGTGTGCCTAAAAAAAAAAAAAAAAAAAAAAGAGGAAGAAATCACGAAAACAAAAAAGGGGAAAAGAAGAAGAAAAAGTGATTGCTTCTAGATGAACCAAGTGAATGCAAACCATTTTTTGTCTTCTTTATTTTTTTTCCTAAATTCATTCAATATGTAATTGAGCCTGTTCTATCCATTGTATCATTTCTGACAATAGACTCAACTGGATCTACAGGAGATGTCGCTCATCGCTTGTGTACAGCAGCAGAAATCAAGTTTTATTTCACAACTTTCTTCCAAAAGGGGTCGAAGAGTACCAATTACTTGAAACCTAACCAGAACTGTAATTTGACTTCATGGGTCTCTGGATGTGAGCCTGGATGGGCTTGTAGCGTTAGCCCTGATCAAAAGGTTGACTTAAAGAATTCACATGGCATGCCCCTTAGGACTGTTAACTGCAATCCCTGTTGTGAGGGTTTTTTCTGTCCTCATGGCATTACTTGCATGATGCGTAAGTCTTTTAGTGCAGAAGCATTTATTAATTAGAGAATAACTTCTAACCTGTGGGTTCCATTTGCTTGTTTTGCTTTCTTTTATGTTATAGGATTATTTTAACCTCTCCTTTTTAATTGCAAGTTTCTGCTCTTAAAAGGGAAAATAATCGAAAACTACTGAGATTCGGGTCAAGTTTCATCTTAGTAGGCTTATGGAGTGCCTGGTTAATCTTTTGTGTTTGGGATGTTAGTAGTTCAGAAACATTGTTTGATGTGCCTTTTATGATTTATCACATACCAAAGTTATATCTGCTTCCCGAAACTGTTGATTGTTTTTTCTTTTTTTTGTTGGTAAACTTGTATCCTGAAGAAAGTAATATTGATAGTGTTCAATTTATTGATATAAATATGAATAGAATTTGTTAAGGTTGCTGCCTTATAATGTACTACATTAAAGTTCCAGAAGTTGTTCTGAGCAAGAAATAATCTAGTTGCTTTTTCTATTCATTTTTTGCTTGATTTTGTATCATATTTGTTAAAGTGTCATGAATAATGCATAATAAATTTAATACGACAAAAAGCATAAAAATGGATCCAAATAAACACATAAGTCTGATGGCACAATTCATGACAACTCGTCTTCTTATCCATAAAAAGGGGAGAAGGGAAGGAAATATGTCTGATCATCCCTTCAAAACCTGATTCTACTTGTTTCCAAATGAAAGTGGTTGTGACGTTTCTGGTCACATGTACATTTATAAATTTTGTTGACACTTAACCTCATATGAAGAATCCGCATGCTGAGGGGTCTGAGTCTCCAGTCGTCTCAGTAAATCTCTGACTTATGGCACTTCGCCGGACAAAAGGGATTCCACATGATAACTCTGAAGACACTTGTGCAAGTGGTCATTGTTTGTCACTTTTCGGGTGGTCGTTGTTGATCACTATTCAGTTTTCACCTAATTTGCCCTATATCTATGGGGTATTTGGTTGGCATCCTTGTTCTCTCTCATAAGATTTAACTTCATGATTTGGTATTCATCATTTATTTGACATCCAATCAAAGTTTTTTTTTTTTTAATTGGGTGAATAAATAATTGTATTAAATTCCAAAGGGAGAGCAAAGCATCATGAACGAGGCAACAGGGACCTAAGGCTACAAGGAGACCAAAGAGAAACAAAGGGACATCCTAATCACATAAATTGAGTAGGTAGGTCCCAGGAAGAAGAGATAAACCTATTCCTAGGGCTATCAGGACAGGCCATGGAGATGGGATGGGCAACCCCATAAACATCAAATTTAATTCCCTCCCATATTTGCTTGGAGGTCCAGGTTCTGAGGTACCTTTCCATCCAAATATGGGAGATTGAGGTGACAGAAACAAGCTTTCCCAATCACAGACTGATGTAGGCTAACCTAGGGTCTCTAGTTTACCCTACTCTAACACGACAAACTAACAGAAGGATTAAAGAAATAATTAACTAATGTATAGAAACTGTTATGGGCAGCAACACACATGACATGTTTACGAGCTTAGTATCATGATAACCACAAGTAAAGAATAGTATAAAGCCAAGTAACATGATCAACTAAGCAATTATTAATTAGGTTTCATGTCACGTTCATAATAAACCATAGGTTAAGAAGTACTAATGTGCAAAAGATTTCAAAACTCCTAAAACTAACAAGATTAAATGCCTAATGATTAGATAAACCCATGAACATGTAAAAACAGTAACTTCCCAATAATTAAAGAGATTCTAATCATAACATGCTAAATATGAAGGTTCAGCTGTAACGATGCTATCAAAGTGGCTGCCTACGTTAGTAAGCACTAACTTGACATTCACTATGGCAGAAATTATGTAGATTAGAGTTACAACTCAACATAATGTACTAGAACAAAAAATAAATAACCCAACAGCAGGTTATCACTATGATACGCTTAACAGAAGGGGTAATATAAAGAGAATAATTAAAATAGCTATGGGTTTGGGTGCTGCCAGTGTACAACAGGGTATTCTTGGGTTAATTCTTAATAATCAGAAGATAAAACACAACACAAAAGAGAAGAGGACATGGGTACTGCCGAGAGCAGTGCAAACAGTGATAAGGGAATTCTGTAACAAGACAGAGAGAGGGATAGGAAGATAAGAGAGAAAGAAGGGGGAAGTGATCTATGGACAGATCAGCAAGGGGGGAGGGGAAACATACCTGTCTTCAGTAGAGAGAGAGAAAGCCGAGAGAGAGATAGGGGATTGGGGTATTTCTTGTTGCACTTCCCTCTCAGTGTCATATCAAGTTCATCATTTCTGACCTGCACAAAGAGAAGAGAGAGAGACGAGAAAGAGAGAGAGCACGAGAGCTTTTTTCTTTATTTTCTGCATTCAATAATCATCTTCTAAATTTCATTAATTAAAAAAGTGCTTTTATAAAACTTACAATCCTAATTAGAGTATAACTCTAAAGATTAATAAGAACAAACCAAATCATAAACCAACTAAACAACTAAAAAGGGCCCACAGCTGGGACCCACAACTCTAACAAACTAAAGAGCTAGAGCCCACGTCTAATGTATGTGGGGTCCACCATAAATAAATAAAATAGAAAAGATCCCACGCCTCCAACAATAAAATAAAATAAAATAAATAGAATCCTAAATCTACTAGGAATCCTAAATCTACTAGGAATCCTAGATGTCCTCATCACAGACTCTCTTAACTTTGAATTGCTTGAGGATCCACTTCCACTCATGACTAAAGGCTAGGATCTTCTTCTTGAAGGCCAGCAGAGGCAGAGGATGCCTTCCCAAACTCGTGTGGAGAAGGGACAATCGAAGAAAAGATGTGAAATATCTTCTTTGTGATGGGCTGCACTTGTCTTGAACTGGGATGTGACGCTCGAGAAGGAACAATCCTGTTGGCAAGGATTGAATGAAAACTCTCCACATGATGAAGTTGCATGGGATGTACCCTAAAAACCACACCAAGTCATGCCAGGGGACTGCCGTAGCACTAGAGCAGACAATCTCCCAGGCTGAGGAGAAGGAGCAGAGTCCTATTGATGTAGTAGTTCATATAACAAGATCTCCGCTTCCGAAGGGCTTCTAGGGATGGAAGAGAGAAGAGAGCCCATGCTTAGGGAATAGAATTTTTTAAAATTAATTTTCTCTACTATTTGTATTTGATTTTAATAATAATCTCCTAGTCCCAGTCTTAGACTCTTAGTATTTTTTTTTTTAATGTTGGTCCTGGTATGCATATTGGCCCAAACCTCAATATTGGCCTTTTTTATGAGACAAAAATGGAGAATTCTCCAATCAAAATATTTTATATCTGGATTTTTCTCTCTGTCAATAAGATAATCTTCCCCTAGATAATCATTAGATATATCTTCTAGCACGTAAAATGATTCGAGTTTATATGTGTTGTAATTATAAGAAATCTTTGGACTCTCATTTACTTGTAAGGATGATCCATATATTAGTTGTCCAATTCCATAAAAAAAAAATCCTCTAGGGTGCTTTTCCAATGCTTTACATGCTGAGGGGGCATTTTAAAATCTGCCACATATTTGGGATATCGAGGTTAAGTACCCCATCTCTGCTATTTCTAACTTGTAGGAAGATTTGAATTTAACCATGCTTAGTTTAGGGATGGTGCCCTCTTCTTCAAAGCACTGGAGTAGACCTCAAACATATGCAGGTGGCAGTCTGAATGAATTCATTTATTTATCCAAGAACATAATTTCAATGTATGCCTTCACATACATGTTGACTAATATGCATATTTGTTTTTGTTCAGAAATCATTTTTCCTCCTTTCCCGACTGAAATGGTTCAAGATTGCTATTACTCTTATGATTGGTTTTTAGGATAATACTTTCTTCATGACCTGGCAGAAATTTCAAGAACTATACTAATCAGTTCCTTGGATATGTTGTACTTGTATCTTGATCTCATGCACGAAGTGGATATTTATAGTATCTCTATAAAATTATCCTTGATCTTATCCATGGCATGGGAATTCCACCTAATTGTTTTCTTATCTTTTGTTTTTGCTTGCCTGTTGTTGAAGCTTGCCCTCTAGGTGCTTACTGCCCCTTTGCAAAACTTAACAAAACTACTGCCTTATGTGATCCGTAAGTTGAGATTCTGAAATTGAAGTTTCATCTTCTCTCTAACTAATATCTGTTAATGTTAATGATGCTAGTGAGTGCGGCAACCATTGCTCCCTACCATGTGGCAAATATGGGTAGATCTCTGTGATAAGGCCATGATGGATTGCACTTTGCACACCCATTTCACTGATAAGTTGCTGCATGAAATGAGATTGTGGTAGGGTTGAAAAGATGGTGCAAAGTAACAAAACTTATAAAAAATAAGGATTTACAAAATTTACTGATGTTATTTTTTTGTGGCTACGCTCCAGTTTTGAGACATGTTACATGCTTCTTTTGGGTTGAGGCTTGACTGTTAAGATGGATGTGGATACCATCTATCACATGGACCGACTAGTATTTGCCAAGGGGCAATTGAAATGTCAAATTCACTAGCTTTCTTTAACAATAGCATTTCCCTATGTGTCTAGGGGTGTGGGTTATGTATCATTCTTTCTTACTGTGGAAAATTTTCACAGATACCGTTACCAACTACCTCCTGGAAAACCAAATCATACCTGTGGTGGAGCAGATACTTGGGCTGATGTTGGTAGTAGTAGTGAGGTATTCTGTTCAGCAGGATCGTACTGTCCGTCTACCATCCAAAAAATTCCTTGCAGTAGTGGGTATTGTTTTATTTCCTACAACTCTGGCACCTTTCCATTAGTTGCAAATAAAAACTTTGATTTCCTTCTTGCAGCATGCTTTGGTAATCTTCTGATAATTTAGAATTTCTCTCTTAGTCAATTTTTAATTGATTGTAATCATATTTTTGTTATTTCTCACTTTCACCATTTTAATATACAAATTGTTTTTTCCTTTTATAATTTCAGACATTACTGCAGGATGGGATCTACAGCTCAAGCAAGTAAGTTTCTTGTTTGATATGTTCGGAGAATAACAAGCTCTATTATGATATTGCTTTCTTTCATTTTTGGCTACCAGAAATAGCATACTGAGGAAGAGAATGTGCTCTAACAACAGATTTGTGTTTGTGCCAGGCTATTATATGCTGGAAATAGGTTTCTACTTTCTAGAACTAGTTTTACATGGAGCTGCTTATTATTTCTGTAAGGGTTATAGACTTCGACAGAGCAGCCCATTTCCCACATTGTCAAAACTTGAAACTGAAATTTAATATCAAAAGGTGTGAAATAGGCTGTTAAGCTGGTAAAAAATTTAAAATTGGAGAAATATGGAAAATCCTTTGAAATTTGTAATAACCAGTTGTCATCAATATCACTTGTTTGAAATTGTGTTCAATTTCAAATGTGACAATTCTGTTAAGATCTCTTTGGTAGTTGGGGGAAGAATCCGCTTCAAGGAGTGTATCCAGAGAGAAGTGGATTTGACCAAACTGTTGGCAAACATTTAAAACCAGTTAAAGGGAACCTCAAACCAGATAAAACAAATCGTGGTCCACCCCACCTTGTGACGAAAATGCCTAAGGTCAGTCCAAACCTCTAGCTAGGGGCCACAGAGTTCAAATGGTTTTAGTGTAGTTGTGGAACACCAAGCCTAAATGGATGGGCCCACAAAATCTCTCCTTGGAAGGTTATAGTTTCTATAACTACAGATGGGTTCTTTACACCTCTAGCCATGGAAAGGATCCCCAAGTTAAATCACTTTCGAGGGGAAAGCCTATGCCTATTTAGGAAATGGGATTAAGTATGGAGGAATCCCACCAATCTCAAGGCTAGAAGGCTATAAGTTACTGCACCATTCCAAGCATAGGGAACTTATGAATACATTATTGAATGAAAATTTTGTCTTCGGGAAAAGGAATTCAGTCTCAGGGAACAACAAAGTTTGAAGAATGAAGTCCAAGAGATTAAACATCAAAACCTGAGGTATCATTTGATATTGCTTCTGATGTAGGACAACCAAGAGTCTAAGTTAACCTAAAATGACATCAATGCTAGCCATAGTGATTCACCAGTGGTTTTCTAGCTAGGACTGAATGAGACTGGCAGCACATACATGAAATGCACTAGTGAGCTGAACAATAGCTGCAGAAAAGTAATGAACAATTTAATTCCTAGGCTACATACCCTCAACTAGCAATATTCAATTAGGTAAAAGGTAGTTCAAGTACAAATGTGCAGGAGTTTTTAGAATTCCCAAAATGATAACAGGTAATTCCCTAGTAGAAAAAGTAAACCAACGTACATAATAAATCAGAAACAATACAATGCATAAGATAAACAAATAGTAACCTGGTTAGGTTTGAAACAGATGACCAGTCCACATAAGGTTTACTGACCAGCAAAGACAGGAAAGAGAAAGAAACAAACCAGGAACAAAAAAGAAAACAATAGGGGGGTGGGGGTGGAAGTGAAGAACAGAACACATATATCTGAACAGAAAGAAATAAACACGAACAGAAGTACTTGTTATCTAATAACAGAATTTTAAGGACGGAAAATATAAGCAGAATTTCTTAAACAGGGAAATTACGGTGGGTATGTCTTGATACCTTTATTAAAGCACTCAAAACAGTAACAACACATATCGTAGACAGTAGGACTGAGTTTTTTTGTTTTTCAAATATGAGAAATAAGAAGAAAGAAGGACTCAGAAAAAAATAAGGGGGGGGGGGGGGATAGGGGATTTCAGAAGTATCACAGAAGAAAAAAGAGGGAAAGAAGAGAAGGGAAATTGAGAAACAGAGAGAGAAGAGAGAGACTTACACCTTGAGAGGAAGTTCCATTATTTTTCATTAATTATAGCATAACTTTTTACAGCAGAAAAAAAGGCCTTTTAAAGGCTTACATAGTGAAACTGTGGGGGGTTGGGGAGTTGAATTCAAATTAAAAGATAACTGAAAAAAGGGTTTTTATTTTTATTTTTATGGGAACTCATCATCGAACCATTAAAGATGAGAGGTAGGCTGCCTTTGCCTCCTCCGCTGATACACTCAAAGGCTGGGTCTTTGATGTCCTCATCAGCTTCCTAGCCATATTTGTGAGAATCCTTTGACCTCTTCATGGACATATTAGCTTTTGATGAGGAGATATAGGACACCATCCGGAGCATCTTTAGAGTTCTCTGACCTTTGCATGCAAGCATGCATATTTATTCATGTGAAGGGTTTCCGTCACCTTGAAGTTTGATGAACCCAACCCAACACCAGAATCTGTCTTCATTACTTGCTAATGGTTCAACATTTTATCATATTGTGTAGGAAGCAATGGGATATAACGTTCTTTATGGTATATGTTACTCAGAACAAGAATATGTGTTGAAAGAGGGCTATAAATGTGAAATTCATGGTTTTAACCACTCATTTGTGAAATTCTTAGTCAATATGCCTAATTAAATGCTTGATGTGCCACAAAATTTTCTGTCATGGAAGATGAAATCCTGGGTTCCTACATGCAGGAGTCAATTTTCTGTTGATGAGTTGGTTTATCTATGTGAAAAATGTAGTCAAAGAAAATTTTAAAGGTAGAATTGACAAAAATTTTGAATTTTAATAAACTTGAATGCTGATTTCTGAAACTGAAGGATTTTATGAGAGCATGTAGACACTGAAGAAAGAATCAATGTGGTGAAATAGAGAAAAGGAATACAGTGGCTCATTCTTCAAATGTAGACTGAGTGAAAATGAAAAGGATGGAGAATTTGGGTTGCCAATATGAGCTCGAGTGATTATCAAATAAGGCAAAATAGAGATTTATGTTATGATAATTGCCATTGGTACTAAGTTGACTTGAGAGCAAGGTCTAAATCTCAGATTTGACCGATTTGACCGAATCCAGGTCGAAACCTGGGATTTTTTTCTGAGTTGAATTTGAAGCCTTGGTCAAAACTTGTGTCGAAACCTAGGTCAAAATTGTAGAAGCTTGTCGAAACCCTCAAGTTCTATATCGAAACCAGTCAAAACCAATTGAAATCTGGGGTTTTTGTTGAAACCTGGTATAAGTAGTTTTGACCTTCGTCAAAACCAAGTTGTCTCGTTCGAAGCCACAAATTTCAACAGAAATTGAGAACCATGCTTGAGAGTTAAGAATAAAGGAATTACTCATGTTTTTATTCAGAAGACTAGTACTTTCCTTTATAAGATGCTTTCTCATGTAGAGAGTTACCATGAAGCTAAAAGGCATTAATTATGACAAATTCGGAAGACGAGATGTACTAAAATGGTATGAATTTGCAAAGTTAGCCTTGTGGAGTTTTTGTAAATAGGTAGGAAATTAAGCATCTCATTTCTTGGAGATATTTTGGTTGCTTTATTTTGTACTTCATTCTATTTGTTTCTGCTTGGTATTCCATTGCTTGCACTTCTTGCATTGGATTTATGCATGGTTTAACTAATATTTACTTTTTATTTGTACCTGATCTTAAGAATAAATGCTTTTGTGTTTTAACTTACAGAACCAAACTCAAATTCCAGGAGGTTTGCTCTATGATTTGATATTTAATGATCACTTTGAAGATGGGATTTGGTATTTAATGATCACCTTGCAGGTTGTTTCAGGTTGGCTACTTGTGATCCAAATACTGCAAATCAAAACATTCATGCATATGGTATCATGCTTTTTGTAAGTATTTGTCGCTTTACTTCTTATCATGTATGTTTATATTTTGAAATATTACTAACCTTGTTTGGCTCCACAGTTCTGTTCTGGATGAAGTATGATATTGAATTTGACTGTTAGGTTTGTTTTGGTTTTGTTCCATTTCTGATTGATGAGGATAATTTGGTGGGAAATTTTCCACTGCGTGGCCTCATATGAAGAGCTTCTCTATGTGGTCCGCCCCTTTTCAGTCGTGGGGGGCTTTTTTTTTTTTTTTTTTTTTTTTTAATCAAATTAACCATAGGATGGGAAGGCCCTACTTTGGATTAGCCGTGTTGTCAAGTTTTGGGCCCCATCTCCAGTAATGAACTACCTTATATTGGCATATTTCCTTGCATTTTTCAGTGTTTGATTCAAGATGCCCAAAGTTGAAATTGCTACCAATTTTCTAAGCTTATATCTCCACAACTGGAAATTGGATTGCACTGAAATTTTCCAGACTGGATGATGCTGAGGTGGAGAAAGAGAAAATTCACAAATTATGAGTCCCAGCTCAAAATCTGACTGGAAAATCAAACCTTTTTTTAAAACTTTGACTGGAAAAAAAATTGTCTGGTTGTCATAGTTATCCGACTTGCCTGGGGCATGCTCAACCAGTTTGGCTGCAATTCTATGACCAGGTGGATGTGTGTATTGTCCAAATTTATACAGGATGGCACTGGGACTGTTTTGACCATCTAGGTTGCTATAGGCATTAGTATGGTCCATATGTAATTGTTGTTAATAATAGCTAATCCCCTCAATCTTTGGGAAATTAGTCACATTGTTTTCATTTCTCTTGATGCTTACCTTTTACCATATCTTCTTCCTCAAAATATCTGTTTCCTGATGTCGAATGCAATCACCTAATTTTCTATATTCACTTAGTATTTTCTTTCTTCTCTACTTGGTTGCAAAAATTACGTGCATAACTCTAAATACTGATCGTTTTGCCAAAGGTAATTTTCTTTTTTGACTCTTTTTTCATTCCAATGTAGGCTGCATTGAGTACTGTGCTACTCATTATCTATAACTGTTCAGACCAAGTAATCACAACTCGGGAAAAAAGACAGGCCAGATCTAGGGAAGCTGCAGCAAGGAGCGCTAGAGAAACTGCACAAGCTCGTGAAAGGTGGAAATCTGCAAAGAATGTTGCCAAGAAGCATGCAGTTGGACTGCAAAGCCAGTTATCACGTACTTTTTCTCGTAAAAAATCTGTGAGACAACCAGAGCCGCTAAAGGGTCTTGGTCAAGCTAAGCCTGGAACTGATGGGGCCTTATTTCCACCGGGATCCCAAGGTCCATCATCTCAGCAATCATCTGCAGCATCAAAGGGGAAAAAGAAGGAACCAAGTAACCTCACAAAGATGATTCATTCCCTTGAGGAAAACCCTGAAAGTAATGAAGGTTTCAATCTGGATATTGGAGACAGAAATCTCAAAAAGAATGCACCAAAGGGAAAACAAATGCATACCCACAGTCAAATTTTTAAATATGCATACGGGCAAATCGAGAAAGAGAAAGCTCAGCTGCAGCAGAACCAGAATTTGACCTTTTCAGGAGTTATTTCAATGGCTACTGGGAATGAGATCAGGAGCAGACCCGTGATTGAGGTTGCCTTCAAAGATCTGACCCTCACTCTAAGAGGGAAGAATAAGCATCTCCTGAGATGTGTTACTGGGAAAATTATGCCTGGACGTGTTTCTGCTGTCATGGGCCCCTCTGGAGCAGGAAAGACAACTTTTCTTTCTGCACTGGCTGGAAAAGTGACTGGATGCACAGTGACTGGTTTAGTCCTTATAAATGGCAAGGACGAATCCATCCGTTCATACAAGAAAATTATCGGGTTTGTGCCACAAGATGATATTGTGCATGGTAACTTGACAGTGGAAGAGAATTTATGGTTCAGTGCAAGGTGCAGGTATGCCACATTTAGTTCCTAATTCCAAGAAATGCAGTACTTATTCTTTCTACGCAACTTTACTTTGTGTATGACCTTCAAGTGCCATGAATTATGTTTTTACATGCAAGGCTCAATAGAATTACTGCAAAGTTCATCATAACCAGTGAAGATCTTACTAATTACGAAAAGCCAGAATATAGTATGGATCATGATATGTGAAATGAACATTTGTCAGGTGTGCACAATTTTTTTTTTGCCCCTGAAGTTAAAATTTTTTAGTTCACTGCACAAGTTCTGTTTGAGACCTCTTAAGGGGCAAATAGGTAAAGCAACATAAATTAACATACTACTTCTTCAGAAAAGAAAGCCTCTTCCCTCACCGCACTTGTTTTCTGGTAACTTATTAGCTTTTACTAAAACAGTTTCAAGTTTTTGAGTTTTCCATTATCACTCCCACATTATTGCCACCCCTCTTTTATGCTACTGGGATCCAGCTCATTGGCATAACTAGCACCCTTTTTCCTCTTGTAAGGATATAAGGGTTGTTATTGTAAGGGAATTGACCCACTTAACTTGGGCCCATTTCCCCCCTTTTAATTATAATAAATAATGTAAGTATTGGGTCTGATTACCAATCCATTACGATTGGTTTTCTTTTATTATGTTTGTAGTGGGCCTAATTATAAAGGCCCATTACCAGTTGTGTCTTAAGTGGAGTAGGAATGATCGTGAAGTAGGAAGCCTGATGAAAACAGGTAAATGAAACTTTCAGAATTAGACCGTAAATCCTGGTTCGGAAGAGGGACAGGAGGAACCAAAGGGAAAGGGGCGAGCCTCGAAAGTGTGCTGGGAAGGCCCCAGGCGCCGTCAGGCCCGCTTTCAACTAGGACACCAAGCTCGAAGCTGAAAGCGGTGGACAAATCTACCGTTACCAGGAAGGGAATATATAGGCAAAAAAAAACCCCAGGATCCCCTTTGTCCCCATTCTGACCAAACCCAAAGAGTCATGGGCAGGTGGGCGCCACAGCTGCCTTCCTCCATGTGATATCACGCAACAGGTTTGGAACCCCCGCCAGAACCCCATATTTCTTTTAGAGAATCTCCTAATTGTTCCAGAGCAACTAGAAAGAGATTCTTTAACCAGAAAGAATTCAGTTCAGATGTAGGATACCTATCCAGAAGTTTTCGCAACTCAATCATGAGTTTGACAGAGATGGCGGGTATGCCTAGTTTCGAACCTTGTCCCAAGGCGGCGATATGGGCGTTCCGCCCCCTTGTCAAAGGAATATTAGAATTGCCCGGGAATCCCTACTTTTTCGATCCTTCGTCAAGCTAGACATCCAAGATCAAGGAATCAGGTGAGAAAGACACGCTTCGATCAGTTAGTGCTCCTGCGCCCAACCTAGGTTAGGCGCTTTCTAGCTGCTCCGTTTGCACCGTTTGCAGGCTTGAAAGCGGCAACCGCCCTATAGAGTTTTGGTTTTCTACGCTGCTCGGGAGGTATTGTTGACAAGGTCTCTCTACCTTGTTGGATTGTAATTAGGAGTGTCTTAGGTCCTGTTTTTGCTCCCTTTCTAATTCTGTATATACAGCAGAAGGAGGAGGGGTTAAAAATACACTCTCTCTCTCTCTTTCTCTTTCTCTCTCTCTCTCTCTCTTTCTCTCTCTCTCTCTCTTACGGTTCTTTACTTGGATAATCTTCCTTTTCTATTTTGTTACACCTCTTGTAGTAATCTTGACACAGATAAAAGAAGTAAACTTTCTTCAGATATTTGCGATTTTTGTATTTTAAAATTTATTGGTTGGTAAGGACCAGATTATTAGTGTATCCCCTTCTTCAACGCAGCTGTTTCTCAGTAAAGAGGGTAGGGCAACACATGGTTATCTTCTGACAGAACTGGTTAAATATTGTTGCCATCTTTGTTGATATATATTGTTGCATGCGCTTCCTAAAAGCTTGAGCTTTTAGGATAAGTGGTTGTTACATGATATCAAAGCCAGGAGATTGGGTTTTCAATCCCTAATAGGTACAAGGGTTTCGTGTTGTGTGTTGTTGTACCCCTTCACTTGTATACTTGGTGCCACATGATATAATCACGTGCAGAACCGTGTGTTTGGGCTTGCACATGGGAGTGTTGATAAACGTTGTTGTGTGCTTCCAAGCAATTGTAACAATCTTCTTGAACCCTGACCCAAATACAGAAAAGAGAAAAATTGGAACCAAGGGGAATGCAAGAAACCATAATACGTGGTCTAAAAATAAGCAAGAATTTCCCCCTTTTTGATAGGTAATAAACCAGAATTTCAGCGTCCCGTTGTTGAATAAGATAACTTCTCCCTTTGTGGTTGAAAAGTGCTGCACCCTTGCAGCAAAACTGATGTAAGACAACCTAGAGACTAAGGTTCCCCACAATACAACAACACCAATCAATTAGGTTCACCTAGGGCTGTCTTGTTCAGGTAGGCAGCAGCATACATGAAATGCATATAACAGGTTAACAGCAATACAAATTAGCAATGAGCAATATAAACTTTAGGTAATATGTCTTCATCTTAACAATATTCACTAGGGTGCTACAGTAGTTCAACAATAGGCAGCTTTTAATCAAATACTCATGTGCAGTAACTTTCAAGAACCCCCAAAAAAAAAATTTGTGAGGCTAACCCTTAATACAGTGGCAGTCAACATTCATATTAAAATGGAATCACAAACAACAACATTCATATTAAAATGGAATCACAAACAACTCATTGTAAAGGAATAAGAAATTTCTGATCTGAATGGGGTTGTAACAGGGAATGAAAATTCCATATATGCAGAAAAAGTCTACAGAAAATCTGCTGTCCAGCAGTACAGCAACAAAAAGAGGGGGGGAGGGGATAACCCTACAGCATAACCAGAAATAAACTAGGGTTGTATGAGGGGAAGGGGAGTGGCTTACATATGTATATGAAGAACAAAAAGTAGGGAGGAAAGGGAAAGGGGGATAGAGCAGAATTCAAGTGCAGGGAAGAGGAAGAAGAAGAGAAGGTTAGAGAGGAGAGAGAGACTTACACAAGAGAGCAGTCCACATCATTTTTCTTTCATCCATCATTTCTGTTCCAACTTTCAAACTTAGCATTTTAAGGGGGTGAACATGAACAGTTAACTGGATACAAGAGGTAGTTATAACTACCTCAGCAACAAAAACTTAAAAAAATGGTTAAAAACTGACATGCTGTTGTGATGTCCTCATCAAAAACATCAGCTACAGGTCAATGGCAAGTTCAATCTAGGCAAAGTTACACATATGAGGGAAACCACAATTTTTGCCACTGCTTTGCTTATGTGTGCAGGAGGACAATAAATACTCCTAAGGATACTACTGATTAAACGGGGTGATGGGAATCAGTTCCAGCCCCCTAAGTTGTATTCAATGACAAAATAAAAAAGCCTTAATTCAATGGCTCCCATGCTTATTCGGCAGCATTTTGAAGATACAAGTTCCACATAGGAGTTGGGGGTGATTATAAGGTCTACACGCATGCAAATAAGAAACTGTGGTGTTATTAGAAAAGAGAAATTGGTGTGTCCTTCAAGTTGTTATTTTGGGTTTAATATGTTTTCTTGAGGCAATGTTATTTTGGTAATTTGATTGGTTTGGGTTGTTGGGTTTGATCCAGCTTTGGTATAAGTCTTCATTTATGTTTTTTGTTCGGTCAGATTTAATTTTATTTGTCATAAAGAGTTCCTTAAGGTCTAAGACTATAAGGAACTAGTTGCTTAAAGTTGGAGTCTTATGGTACTACTGCACAAGTAACTAGTTGCTTGAAACATAATTAACTTGTTGCTAAGGGGGTTGATGAAAGTTTGAGAATTACAGCATATGGAGACTTTTCCTATGGAAGTGTGGTTGCTTCCCTATTTAGGTGTGATTTTCTAGAATCTCTTGGCTCTAGGTGTGATTACCTAGGTCTTTAACTCTTTTTTTCTAGGTGTTATTGACTACGAACCCTGGGTGTGATTGTTTGGGTTCTTTCTTGTTTTGTTCTTATTTCTTGACAGATTCTCTACTCAAGTCTAACCTGAGATTTTATGTTTTTCCGTGTCAATAACCAAGTTACCAAACCCCATCATTCCTAAGGTTGGCCCTTTTCAATCCCTCATAGTGCCAAAACCACATGATCGAAACCCCCCCCCTATGGTTTTTACTTATAATAGTAAAAGACTACACACCTTAAGGAAATATCACTGCTACATGTCAGCAGTCCTTGTTACATAAGAATACTAGAAAGCAAAATAGAAAGTCCTAGGTACATAAGAATACTGAAAGCAAAATAGAAAGTAAATTAGGCCAAGGACTCAACAAAAATAACTAGCTTAAGTCCACACGGTATGGCTAACTTCTTTGACTTAATCAGTTATTATTGCTAAAAGGAATTATAATTATATTGCTAATACGCCCCTCAAGTTGGAGCATGCAAATCACCCATCCCAGCTATGAGGACAATGGAAAATCGATGTGATCCTCCTCGGGATGAAAATGTGTATCCCGTATTGATGAAGATCGATTTGTTCTGTTGGAGTCGCCACCTAGATTAAGGTCTAGGACCTCTAAAAATGTAGCCTCACCCTAAGGTAAGACTTCATTGACTCGGACCCAATGTATCGGTTCTTTGTCCGCGCAGGGATCGGGTAAGTATTCGAGGTACGGTTATGGGAAGTGTTAGGCACCCAAACCGCCCGATCAATATCGGCCTCCTAAACTTTCCTTAAATTCTAATTTTGACTGTGCTTGGTCAAGCTGGATGACTAGGGTTCAATGGGGATGTTCTAAACCAAGTTGCAAGTTATTCTAACCTGGGGTTCAACCATCATGTTTTAAAGCAAATAAACAAGCAAATGTAATGTACAATATTATCGGTGAACCGAACCAAAGATGGTTCGGTCTTGGACGAATCCGAGGCGGTAAAACATCTCAAGCGCCACGTTTCCAATCCCGGAAATCAAGTCCAAAACGTAGTTCGAAAAGGGTTTGTGTGATTAATGATTATGGAAGTGATTTATGCATTTGCTTGATTAGATTCTTTGTTGTTCAAGTTGAAGTTTATCTTGGATGTATGGTTGATGGGTGGCTTTGTACGTATTTGGGATTCCCAAATTGCCCGTATTCTAGGGTGTGCCCTAAAATCGGGCGACGTAGTTCGAAATTTGTGAGAGTCGGATTTGGAATGTGTACCAAATTCCTTCCATTTTTGTCAATAGGATCTAGGGATGAGACCTAAATTTCTACCATTTTTATTTGGGATGTGTACCAAATTCTTTCTATTTTTGTCAATAGGATCTAGGGATGAGACCTAAATTCCTACCATTTTTATTTGGGATGTGTACCAAATTATTTCTATTTTTGTCAATGGGATCCAG
Source organism: Protea cynaroides (assembly GCA_028583415.1). NCBI lineage: Eukaryota > Viridiplantae > Streptophyta > Magnoliopsida > Proteales > Proteaceae > Protea > Protea cynaroides. The sequence goes on along the minus strand of CM053269.1, from coordinate 61,140,734 downwards.
GGATGGGACCTAAATTCCTACCATTTTTATTTGGGATGTGTACCAAATTCTTTCTATTTTTGTCAATAGGATCTGGGGATGAGACCTAAATTCCTACCATTTTTATTGTTTCCATTTTTAGGTTTCTAGGGTTTCCTATCCCTTTTCATTTTGATTTTCATTTTTTTCGGGTTTCATACCCTAATTATTCCCTTTATTCTAGGGTTTATTTTGCCCTAATTATTTTTTCCATTTTTAGGGTTTCACTACCCTAATTGTTCAATTCTTTCCATCTTAGGGTGTATCTTGCCTTAGTTGTTGTACAATGTAAACAATCTAACAAAGCAATGTGAGCTTAAATATAACAGTGTAAGCATCCAAATATAGCATGTTGGAAATATATTCAAATCGGTCAAAATGGCAAGTGAGCATGTGAATCAATACAAACATGGTAAGTGTGCATCCAAACATGGCGATATGTGAGCAAGTGTAGTAGACAAATATGGCAATAAGCATGTGTAGCATTCCAATCATGGCAATGTGATTATTCCAATTATGGCAATGGATCATTCTAATTATGGCGGTGTGACATTCCAATTATGGCGGTGTGACCATTCCAATTATAGTAGTGTATGCATACGAGCATCCGAACATAGCATGCATCAAATATGGCATGTGAGAAACAACCAAAGCATATGAGAATCAATCAAAACATGATGGAACATGTAGCAAGATGACAGCTTTGTCGGGCTGGACCAAATGGGCACATAGGGCACCTGTGCTTACTCAAAAAATTCTTAAAAGATATCCCTGGAAAGAAGACTCGGAGGCCAACATTTTGTCTCAAGGAAGCTAATCCTAAAAAGACCATAGGCAGGTCGAAAACATTCCCCAAGTACGGGCAAATACACCGGTCAGGGTTCCAGATTTTTGACCGGTTGCACCTAAATTCAAATAAAATTCATTCTTAATGAAAATTAAATACGGACATATATCTATGTAGATAACGTCGATCTAAAATTTCATTAAGAAAAACAGATAAAACAGTATATTTTCTTTGTGAAAAATGACTCTTTTCAATCATGCAAATCAGCACATCATGGCGGATCCGGATCAAAGCACTTGCACTTAAAAATTGATATCAATTCAACGAAAAATGGAAAAATTGAAACTAGTGCCATTTTTTGAAAACTTTCATGTCTAAAAGTTCATGTTAAGTGGATTTTCTGATAATGGCCATAAGGCCTTTGTCTAGAGACTTTCCGATGGAGGATTGCATTACATCCGAGAAAAATGCAATGTCAAGACAAATTTTTTGATATATTTCCCCAATTCCAAATGGAACGAAATTTTTTAGGGTAGTCTTCTATCATATCGGAGAGACTCCCATAAAATTTTGGGCTTCAAATCTTAGAAAAATACATATGATGTACGTCCTAAGTTTGAACTTTAAATCTGGAATTTTCAGATCAGAAAAATTACTTTATGAAATTTACAAAAAAATCAAACATCATTGTATATCAATCAAAAATTCATCATTGAATACTTGACAAATTATCATTCATGAAAATGTTAGACATAGGCATCCTAACATTAACAAGCATGTAATAGAGCATTCATGATTGAGATTTCATGAAAATTAGCCTTTTTCAGCAAATTGGCATTCGGGCATTATAACGACCTTAAATTTGTTTAGAGTCTAACCTTGGCTCAAATCGAGCGAAACCGTTGATGAAGGATGATTGGGGGTTGTATCAATCCCCTTTGAATGTGAATCCTCCTTTCCTCTCTTTCGCTTCTTTCTCTCTTCTTTCTCTTTTCTTTTTCTTTTCTTTCTTTTCTCTTTTCTCTCTCTTTCTTTCTTCCTCTCTACGTTTTCTCTCTCTCCTCACGTTTCTCTCTCTCACCCCGTTTCCCTCTCTCTCCCGTGCGGAAAGGATCCCTCTTCTCTCCTTTTATATTTTTCCTCATTTCTGAAGATCCTTCTTTCCTTTTCTTCTTTTTTAAAAATCTTTTTCTCTCCATTTTTCTTCTTTCCTTTCTTTTCTTCCTTCCCACGTTTTTTCTTCTTCCTTTCTTTCCTTTTTCTCATTCTTCTTCTTGGAAAACCCCTTCTCTTTTCCTTTCTCTCTTCTTTCCTTTTCTTCTTTATTCTTTTCCTTCCTTTTTTCTTTTCTCCCTCTCTTTCTTTCACGTTTCTTTCTAGGAAGAGGGAATCTTTTCCCCCTTTTCTTTTCTTTTTTTTTTTATTTCTCCCTCTTTCCTTTTTCTTCCAGATCTTTTTGGATTATCTCAAAACCCTAAATCCCCTTCTCTTTCACGTTTTCTCTCTCCCCTCTTTTTCTTTTCTTCTCAAGATCTTTTTGGATTATCTCAAAACCCTAAATCCCCTTCTCTTTCACGTTTTCTCTCTCCCTCTTTCATTTTTCTTCTCAAAATCTTTTTGGATTATCTCAAAACCCTAAATCCCTTCCTTTCACGTTTCTTCTCCCCTCTTTCATTTTTCTTCCCAAAATCTTTTGGATTATCTCAAAACCCTAAATCCCTTCTCTTTACGTTTTCTCTCTCCCCTCTTTCATTTTTCTTCTCAAAATCTTTTGGATTATCATTTACATATAATAATATATATTATATACATATATACACATATATTTTATAACATACATACATACATATATATATATATAGTATATAATATATATAATATATATAAATACTATGCACATGAATGAGCCGGTTCGAAACGGGTTGAGCGACTTGGTTGGCCGAAGTTAAGCCGATATGGGTTGAGCTAGGTTGGACCAAAGCGGTTTGAACCGAGTTGGCCGGATTGATTGGAATTAACGGGTTTTCTCTCCTTGTCATTTCATGGGTCATTTCCTGTCATCCCGCATGGAATTTTTCGATGGCCTCTATTCCAAATTTTTTGCTCATTTTGTAGAACATTGAAAATGAGGAATATAGGAGCTGGAATCACCCGAATCCGATGTAGAGCGGAAAAGATATGCGCTTTGAAGTTCTAACGATAATTTTGCATGCAAGCTTGCATGGGACCCACCGGTGACTTCTACCCGGGATTTTTACGTCCACTTTCTGGAACATCATGAATGAAGAATAATGGTCTTGGAATCATCCGAATCCGATGTCGGATGATCAAGATATGATGATTTGAAATTCAACGGTCCAACTTGGATAATTTGCATGAAGGCCCCCGGGATTATTTATAATAATTTCATAAACCTCCCTTATGCGTTCATCGACTAAAATGATCATATCTTCTTATTTGATGTCGAGATCGAGCAATTCGGTCTCGTTTAAGATAATTCTATGACCTATGCATCCATGCAAAATTATAACCCTGACCTCAGTAGACCCATTGAAAACTTCCTCAATTCACGGACCCATTGAAAACTTCCTCAAATTCGCAGTCAAAATCCAAACATTCGATCATCTTTCTCCTTTTGTTCTCCACACGCCCGCAGGGCTTTGTTTAGCTGGGATGGCAAAAATGGGGTGCTTACACCAGCTTGGATCAGTATAGCAGTGGAAGCAGTAATAGTAGCAGTAACAGTAACAATAGCAGCAATAGTAGCAGTGGTAGTAGTAGTAGCAGTAACAGTAGTAGTAGCAGCAATAGTAGTAGTTGTAACACCCCCTAATGTCGTGAGTTTATGGGTGTTACCCAAGATTTCTTACCACTAATCACAACAAGATCATTAGATAAAGATATGTAGCCCCCAAAAGTTGAATTGTGCATTCATCCAAAACATACTTATGCATAAAATCATTTGTTAGCGGAAGACTTACACTTAAAACATAAATGAAACTAAGGTCTTACTTACTTTTGTCATTCTAATGGAAACTTAAATATTACATAACTATTCTTGTAGCTTTAAACTTATTTACACTTCCAAGTTCTAGCAACAACAAACTAGATCAAAAAAACACCACAAAATTACATAATCAAAATGGGGTCATTTAGCTTCTGGTATGGAGTTTTTTTTTTTTTTTTTTTGGGTAGGTAGAACCCCAAGGAGAATTGAAGTATGGAGTGTTGAATGTCATCTGTAAGAAAAAAATAAATAAAATGGGGTGAGCTTAAAAGCCCAGTGAGGTGAAATAAATTACTATCTCATACCATAAAATACATCCTAAGGAACAAGCAATTCACAAGTAAATCCATACATCCTTTCTCATATAAACATGGCAAACATCAATCTTTAAAACATTTTATTATCATTTATTCTTGTCTTTAACCATACTCAGTTCATTTCACTTCCTTGTTCCTTTCATTTGTACTCTATTCATTTCACTTCCTTGTTCCTTTCATTCATACTTTGTTCATTTCATTCTCTTGTTCCTTTCATTTTTCCCCTGTTTGTTGACTCGCGATGCTTTCCACTGTCTTTTGGCTCACAATCCGTACATGGTCTCTTGCCTCACTATGCCTTCATGGTCTTTTGCCTCATAGGACTTTATTCTCTTCACATTATATATCCCCTATCTTTTGACTCACCATGCTCTGTCTTTTGGCTCACCATTTGTACATGGTCTTTTGCCTCATAGTGCCTCCATGGCCTTTTGCTTCACAAGGTCTTCTTTGGCTCTAGGCTCACCATGCTTCCCCATGTTCTTTTGCCTCACAGTGCCTCTACTGTTTCTAGCCTTTCATAACATCCATTTCATTTCCTTTAACTTTCATGTTATTCCTTTACCATTCCCTTATCATTACCCATTTTAGTCTCTTATTTCATTTGCATATCCGTACAGGTGTACATTGAACCATTCTTATCATATCGTGTCATTTTCCAATTCACATGCATATAAATACATAGCAAATTCTTGTTGACATTTCTTGGAGTTCTCTAACTAAGCATATTATCTTAACATATTCACATCTCATGATATAATCTCACACAACATCACATTCAATAAGACCTCATGTCATAACATAGCATTCCATTGTATTTACTCAAATAAGACATGTTATGTCATTTCACATTGCATGGCAATACGATCGACATTGCAATTTATACAATCAATACATCTTCTTAACATTTCACACATGTTACACAAACCATAGAGAAGCAGCATATTTCCCTCACCTCTCAGTAACCTTGTTTCTACGTTCAAACAAAGCTTGGTACCTCAACTCACTCACCTATTATATCAAATTAAAGCAATAAGCTATCTTGTACTAGGATATAACATTAATTAATGCCTTCACTTTAATTCTTTAACTCCTGTCTTACATTTACTAACTTTATTTTCTTAGTTTTTTCTTTCATATTTTAATCACTTAATTACTTAATCGACAATTAAACATTTAAACTTTAGTTAATCTTATGTCAACACTTATTTTAATATATTAGTAACTTATACTTGCTTAAAATACCACACCTAGACTTATGCATGGAGGAATGTCAATATAAATTCTGCATCACTAGTATCTTTAAGGTTATGATCGAGGGCCTTATGGTTAGAATTGGTTCAGGATTAAAACATGAGAAATTTATCCTATCAAGTTAACTGTCTCTCAGACCTGGAATCAGGTCATCAGATCTCCTGGGAAAAAGTTACATGCGGTTAAATCAGAACTGCCCATTTTTTCAAAACATGAATGGTTTAGCCCTTTGAATTCAAAACTCTAATCGGGTCATTCAGACTTGTTAAGAATTTAGTTCAGTTGTCTAGGTGTTACCTAGTTGGTTATGTTTATTTTCTTTTATTTTTAGTCTTTCTCTTGGACTTTATTAGAGTTTCCTTCTTGGACTCTGTCTTTTGTATTTTGACTCCTTTGATGAGTCCTATCTTATTCTATAAATAAAGGATAGCTTGAGGAGAGACACAAGTTTTCTCTCCTCTCTTTCAGTTTCTCTCTCTCTCAGTCTCGATTCACACCACTGTAACAGGACTTACGGAAAAGAAGTTATGTACAGTTTATTAAGGGATGCCCAAAATGATAACAAGGACAAGGATTGTGGGTTCATGACATTGTTACCATTTCAGCCAGACTTTTGACCATGTTTTAAGCCGAATTAGAGGAAGCCTTTTTCTATTGAAGTTAAGATTGATGGGTCTACGTTCAAATGCCACTGGGATCAACCCAATCGGAGTTGTATTGAGAAAGATATGATGTTCGGACTAGGCAGGGGTCAATATGCCAGGCCAGGAATTTCAGTCTAAATTTGGGTCCTTTTTGGATGAAGAAATTCTCCTTCACCCATCTTCTACCTCTGGGAAATTTCCCAAAACATCCTCCTTTGGGTTTTCTTTGGTGATTTTTTAGTCCCCCTTTTTATTTCCTTTCTTCCCTTTCATTACCTTACCCTAATCCTTAATTTGAAGCGTCCTTCTTACTTAATCACATCATTAAAGAAGATGCTAAGGTCTGAAACTACATTTTACAATGAGAGATTCTAACATGCACACGAAAATAAAGGAATTAAAAGAAAGGAAAAATTAAACTCTGACCTAAGTTAGGCTTTGTACTAAAATTTCCTTTGACTTGGTTTAACTTTCTCAAGTACGTTTATATTCAATGAAATTCTGACAGGCAAATGTTTCCAGACACCTAGTAAATGAAATCATTTAATTTTGGTTTCAGGGAATCTGGACAGACAATTTATGATAAAATGGAGTCATCATTGAATGAAAATAAAAGAAAAGGAAATGGGTTCATTTCTTTGAAATTTCAAAATGACTTCAATTGAAATGAGCTGGTCTAATTTCCATTTAGTGTCCAAACACCCTCTGGATATTTTAAGCTCCATATTGTTTCATATTCTTGTCTGTATTCTGCATCTCAATGTATACTATTCGACATTTCTTATGCAAGAGAAGTATGATAAAATAAAGGTAAACAACATTACCCATTGTTCTTGGGATCCTACTTCTAGATGGCACTTTGTCTGTTTAATATGCTGCTGATGTTCCTTGAAGGCATCAACTCAAGTACAATAATTTTGACCTCCTTTTGCTTTTTGCTGATGCTTTGTTTTAAGTTTCTGTTCTATATGTAGTTCAAAATTTACTTTTGTCCTCCCCCTGCATTGACATGGTTTTCTTTTCCTTCTGATCATGGAGATTATCTGCTGACATGCCAAAACCAGATAAGGTTCTAGTTGTTGAAAGAGTTATTGAATCCTTGGGGCTACAGGCAGTACGGGAGTCCTTGGTTGGAACAGTAGAGAAGCGTGGGATCTCTGGAGGCCAAAGGAAACGAGTAAATGTTGGACTGGAAATGGTCATGGAGCCTTCACTGTTGATATTAGATGAACCAACATCTGGTTTGGACAGCTCGTCTTCTCAGTTGCTACTTAGGGCACTTCGACGAGAGGCCATCGAAGGGGTAAACATCTCCATGGTGGTTCACCAACCAAGGTATTTTCTAACAATCAAAATTGCATTTTTTTTTTTTGTGAAAACCTTGATCTTTCCATTCTTTCTTTAATAGGTCAGCATACTTGGAAGCCTTTTTATTCTTTTTCAAGGAATTGTTCAGATGTATTTAGTTTCATGCCGTTTGCTTCAGGGATATCTAAATTCCGCTTGCTTTTCTTTTTTTTCCTGAGAATTTTCTGATTTTATTTGTAGCACCGACGTATACTGGAAAAGACACCATCTGAGGCCTTCTCTGTTTCTACTTGTGTGACACAACACAATTATAATTTGCAGTAATGAATCTTGTCACTTGATTACATGTACAACTCGTATTCGATGGAATACACAGGCATAGCACTGCAAGTCCAACCAAGTGAAAGGGAAAAGCATCTTTAGGGTGTTTTGGTGAATGCAGCTCTGTAAAGTCATTACTTATCTGTGCAGTGTTTCAAAATACTCTTTGATGGTCTTCCTCACCCACCAATGTGGTTGGCTGGTTGAGCAAAGAATGCTACTCCATTCAGAAAATTTGTTTTCTGTAATCACAAGTGAGGATATGAAATGTATCAGCAATTCTGAAATAAGTAAATGCATTCCAGAGAAATGTCTAAAACCTTTTGCCTATTAGTAAAAGAAAAATAAAAAGACAGCATAAGTACTGCCTAAAGCTAGAGTCCAATTAAAACAGTTGATGCTGATTAAAGTTTCAACGTTCAAGCTTTTGCAGTGAGATATGAACACAGAGAACAGGGAAATAAATGGATGACAATCTCAGGGTTTAGTCCAAGCAATATGATTGGGATACTATAGCTTAAATGATTTTTTGGGGAGTGGGAGAAGGTGGGGTGGGGAGATGGTAGCATTCATTCGGAGAGGGAACAGAAATGTGGAGAGGGAATGGGGGAAAAGAAGAAGAGATGGGAAGGCAAGAGAGGGACACAGAAAGATTTTCCATGCAGGGCATTGGTGTTAAGGGTGCAAGTTTGGCCCTGTCAGCCCAAATAGGGCCTAGGCTGAGATACCCTGGCCCTGAGTCAGGGCCCGGCCATGGTTGAGGCTTGGGCTCAGCCTGGCCCTGTCTTCTTCTTCTTCTCCCCGGCCTGACCCAGCCCTTGCCCCTTTGCATCTCCCTTCTCCTTCCCATGGTGAAGGTCAATTAAAGTCAGCCTGGCCCAGCTCTGACATCTGGTCAGGGTTAGATTTTTTAGGCCCTGAGTTAGGACCAGGCCAGGCTTAGGCCCAACTATGTTGACTCAGGGTTGGGCTGAGATTTAAAAAGCCTGGCCCAACCTAACCCTATCGCAACTCTAGTTGGTGTCATGGATGCATGGCAACCTTGCGAAGGGTCAATCCTCACCAAGTGTGTGTGTATGCTCTATTATATCATTGAGCACTTGTGTAATACCATCCGCCATCCTTCGGGTGAGGATGGCGAAAGGAGGAGTCGCCACCTAGGATAAGTGCCTATGACCTGGAAAGAAGGCCCATCCTCCACGGGGCAAAGGCCATTAACTCCATAACTTCTGGTCTAATCAGAGGTTGGGTAAAGGTTAGATTACGGAAATGGGAAGGTGATAGGCACATGTTTTGTCTAGCCGTAGCTGGTCTTTCAAGTTTCAACTAGACACTCGGTTTTGAGCATTCTCTCAAGTGTATGGCCTAACAACATGTTTCTATGAGCATCAATTATCTACAATAGCTCTACACTAACCATTCGGCACACGTTAATCTACATGGCATCCAAATATTAGCAGGGAGAAATACTGAACGTTTTTCCCAATAACGGAAGTCCTGCTAAGGTCAAGAGGGAAGGGTCCCTCTGCTCCAAAGCATGAACTCAGATACGGACTTCAAATACTTAGACCCCTGGCTCAGAGGTTACCACATCCCCTCAATATTTCTTTCACTGGAAGTATCCAACTATGGAATAACCTTGGGACTTGAAACTTCAAAGAATGCTTCTCAAAATTTTTGTATCTACTCCTTAAAACGTTTGACCATGCTCCAACTTCGAATTTCAGACCTCTAGACCTTCAAAGATGTTCTCCTTTCTTGTATTTCGGACCACTCAACCTCGGAATTTCCCTCTTTTCTCGTACTTTGGACTTCTGAACATTGGAATCTGGTCCAAAATGAAAGGGGGGTTTATTTATAGGCACACATTTCGAGGCAATGCCATGGTGGGGATGGATCCACCATGGACCAGAAATGGATGAAGACGAATCAGAGTCAGATTGTGGTGGATCAAAGTAGGATTGCTTCGAAGGCAGATCAAAGCTGTATTCACTCTGGTGAGGGCAGATCCACCTTAGATCAGGTAGGATTCACCATGGTCTGCTGGGATTGTCCGGTTTGAAATCTTTTCTTTTGGTGGTCATAACTTTTAATATGTATGTCCGATTTTGATGTGTGATACCTTGTTGGAAAGTTTTTTCCTAGAACTACACAAATGGTGAGGGGACCGAGCACAGCGTTGGCCGGAAACTTTACTGAGGAGGTGCAACAAGCGGTAATGTTGCTTGGCAATGGGGACGGCGGACTTGGTGGCCAATTAGTGGCATTGCTGGTGCTTGGAGACGATATTGCTACTGTAACTTTCAAGTCAAGAGCTGAACTCCTTTAATCTTTTTTTTTATTGTCTTAATGAAAACAAGCACTGTTTTGGTTCTCTCAATCTGTGATATTGGATTTTTGTGATTTCTTTACATACATGTCCTTGAAATTATTTACATCCATGTTATTTTCTTTCCCTAACACCAAATCACCAATGCCCTTGTGTCCTAGAATATAACACTGGTGTTCCTTAGGTAAAAACATTTGGCTGCCTTGGCCATGACGACTATGGCATACCATATATGCAATAACTTAGTCTAAAATGTTTATTTTGAGAAACAATAACTGTATACACACAGTATTATGCTGGTGTACAGCTAGAAACCATAGATTCTATGGGATATTTGTAGTGTGGTATGTCTAACTCTTCTGAAATTGGTTGTGTCGATATGCTACTATTTAATTTGGCTAAGCGCTTTGTGATATTTATGTTGCAGCTATTCTTTGTTCAGAATGTTTGATGATTTGATACTACTAGCCAAAGGTGGCCTCACTGTTTATCATGGACCAGTGAAAAAAGTGGAAGAATACTTTTCAGGCCTTGGGATCCATGTTCCCGACCGTGTAAATCCACCTGACCACTTCATTGACATTTTGGAGGGTGTAGTAAAACCAGCAATGAATTCAGGTGTAAATTATAATCAGCTTCCTATCAGATGGATGCTGTACAATGGATACCCAATACCCCCAGATATGCAGCAGAATTTAGCTGAGATTGAAATATCCTCAACCACTGCAAATCCAAGCAATGTAATAAATCCTGTTAGTGCTGGAGCTGAGGAACATACTTTTGCTGGAGACTTATGGCAGGACGTGAAGCGTAATGTTGAACTTAAGAAGGATATCTTCCAACACAATTTCTTGAACTCCAAGGATTTATCCAACCGAATAACTCCTGGTGTATTCCAGCAATACCGGTACTTTCTTGGGAGGTAAATAGTCTTATTTTCTTGGTATATTTGATCTTCATTATCTAGAAATTTCTGATATAAGATAGAAATATAAAATTGGCAAAAGCTTTCGTAAATCTCCTTGCATTTTTTTTTTGTGTCCAAAACATACCTAATGCCTGCAGTGGTTTCTAATGCTGAGAACTCATAAGACTGAGAGAAGTCCTAGGGTCATCAATTACTTCCTCTTGGAAATTGTTTCAAAACTGATAGTTTTGTTGAATGAAGTGACAAACTTACTGTTTCTTTTTTTCTTCTCAAGTGAGTAAAAGATTATCTAGACAAGTACAGCATGCCTTAAAGAGTTACTAGCCTTTCTGTGGTGTTCAAGATGGGGAGAGCCCTAGAAGCACAAAGTAAGGCTATGCTGGCCCATCCTGGAGTTCCAGTAGACTGGGTTAAGTACTTTAGTGAGATTTATTTTTTTGGCCTGATGTGAAGTTTGGGAGCTTTAAGGCTTTAAGTTGCGTTTGACATATGATGGCCCATCCTACTGCCTGACCTGTCCAAATGTATTCTCCCAGCCTGACCTTCCATTGTTTTGAAATTTGAACTCTACCCCTGCCGGTAAATGGTGGAAACTTCTCTAAAAATAGACAGTGATGGATTGAGAGATCCTTCGGGGCTTTTGGGAAGAAATGAAAATTATGATCTTATGAAGCGTAGATCATTCATCTCAGCATGTACTTGAAGTTATAATGGTTAGAGCTGTGTAGATGATCATGAGCTTTGAGATTTTTCATTGTATATCCATTGTTGCAGTGATGAAGGAATGTGATTTTGTGGCACAAATCACAATACCCTTCTCATAATAACCTTATTGAGTACCAAAAAAAAAAGTCTAAACAAATTTAGTGCAAGAAAACACCAGAAAGGCCAGAAACAAAGGCAAACACAGTTTAGTAATCTCCCCAAAATACAAGATTATCTAGACACCTTTGCTTTGGCCAATTTTTCAGTGAAACAGTTTGCCGATCTCAATTCCTGGAAAAAAAAAGAAATTTTCAAAACACGGAAAGAAGAGAGGAAGGAAATTCCAACCCCTTGATTACTGCCTTCAGTTCCACCCAATGGAGTCACTTGTCAATGGATCAAGGAAACACCAAGACCATCTCTCTCTTATAGACATTTAGCGTAGTCTTGATGGAGCATTGGAAGGGTGTTTTATGACAAGAAGGGATCCATCCTTTTTGCATGGTCAGGTTGTCTAGGCGAGGTTCATTCAGATGCCATGAAATTGATATGGGTTTTGGATTGTCCTCTACCTTATAGTGGGACCACCTTATTCTGGCAAGGAATTCAATTGTGGTCTTTGGTTGGATTTCACTGGCCGTCTGAAGGCCATGGGGTTACACTCACCTCATTTGTAGGAGTAGAACTTTGTGTTTCAATATGAATATATTGATCTTTTGACATCCTAGATCTAGCAAATCAATAGTAGAGGCACTGGATGTCTGAAGGCCAGGGGGGGTACACTCACCTTATTTGTAGGAGTAGAACTTTGTGTTTCAATAGGAATATATTGTTCGTTTGACATCCTAGATCTAGCAACTCAATAGTAGAGGCATTAGTGAGCAATGGGAAACAAGGGAATATGGACATCATCGGCCGTATCAGGTGATGTGGCTTTTGTTTCTTTTTTTTGGGAGGACTTTATTGTAGCAGTTGATCTCTTTGTTATATTTGTTGTTGCTTTATATCCTGCTTTGTGGCCTCATTCTTTTGATTGAATAACGTCGTTATTCATAAAGAAAAACTTATAATAATATGGATAAAAGATCGCCAATGCAAGAGTGGGAATCCCTTCCCATGCCCTCTCACATAATGAGTCATGGGGCCACTACTGACACACTCTCTCCTCTGACAAAATGTGGGTCCATTCTGAATGATTGTCTCCCCCCCTCTCATTGGTTCGGTTCCCCCATTGGCATTATGGGAAAACCTAGACCCAATAATATTTACAATTTACATTATTTTGTATAGTTTAATATAAATAGAGTTATTATATTGGTTATATCATGTAATAATTATAAAGAATGACCCCTATTTACTGGGCTCACTTGGACTGGATGGTTGAACTGACAAGTCCATCAATTGAATAATCTACTTGAGATTGATAATTGGTTAGATTTTTTTGTCAGATCACCTTATGACTTAACCCCAACAACTTGCTTTTGGCATCATTTGTTTTGTCATGTTTTTATTTTCTGTCATTTTCAGTATCTTTTATACAACTCTAATTCTGGAAAGAGGGCCAGTTTTTGTGAGATGCTTGGTTACAATGCTTTGGCAACGAATTCCAGGAGTCCTCATTATCTGTCCTCCCTCCCTTGCTCCCTCGGCCCCTCTCTCTTCCATTCAATTATTACTCGGTATATATTACACTTATGTGTTATTGATGCAATATGTATTTTTTCGAGAGGAAAAAATCAGCATAGAGAATAACTTATGAGAGGACTATATTTAAAAAATAAAAAAATAAAAAAAATTGTACATTATCTTACCTGTATGGTGGGATGAGAACAAATTAATATAGATGGTTTTGTTGGATGATATAGTTGTCAAGGTGCGCCAAGGCGATCCAAGGCATTGGAGAGTTGCCTGGGCACCTAGGCGTACCCAAGGCGTTGTAAATGTACATCTTACTAAGAGGATTTATACAAAAGGGAAGGGGTTAGTGCATCAATTTTTATTGTTTTTAATATATTTGCATGATTCCATGCATTATGGTGCATATATGAACTTTATACATCCAATAAAAGTGGTACAAATGGCATTAATTAAAAAATAATAATCATATAAAACAAGGGGTGATATAATAAGGCGACCAACTGCCTAGCTCTATCTGACTCGCCTAGATGCCTAAGCGAAGCCTTGACAACTATGGCTGCATTAAACATTAGTAGAAATTAATTGTTATTTCATACTTTGGATCTAGAAATTTGATAAGGGAAGTAATCTCTACTCAATTATGCATGGTCCACAATTGTTAGTTTCTATCCCACAATGCCAACTTTGTATCTGCACATTTACCTCTTGTATTCTTAAAATATGAAATACTGCTTTGATAATGTCATTAAAATATGAAATTTTAGAAATAAAATACTGCTCTGATGCTAAAATGTGTGAGGCAATTGAATCGGAGAGACACATCAACCGACAAACACTTCCACTGTAATTGGTTAGCAATTCAAGAAGAAAGCAATCTCAGGAAGAAAAATCTGCACAAGCATTCTTGAAGCATTTGAAAGCCCTTAATACATCCTGCAGGTCCTCCTTACAAGGAGCCATTTAACATGCCTGACAGAATTGATCCCATAAAAATATAAAAACCCTAGATACAACTTTGCCACAGAACCTGTTGACTTGTTCAACAGTGAACCTAAGACTTGAAAATTTAGTCTTGATCTCTTTTAGAACATAATGTTGTATTGGAATGCCACATTTTAAGAACAACAGGGTCTTTTTCTCTCCTTTTTCACTGGTGAATTACTGGAATTTTACTTGAGGAAAAAAAAAAAAGATAATGTAAAAGGCCTATACGGATTGGGGGCCATCCAAGATAGAGGGAAAATGAACTGATGTGGTTGATAAACCTGATGTTCCAATGAATTGAACAAGCCACGATGCACTTTAGGCCTGACACCCTGGCTTGGCCAGCTCATGGGATACATCTCTTAGACCAACCTTGGTATTATTTAAACAAGGTCTTCATATAAGTGGCCAGACCCCAACTAGGGCCTATCTAGTTGGAACGAGGCTTAGTAAGGCTCAGTTGGGTTGAGTTAATAGAAGTGGCCAGAGATCAACACACCTAATGATATGTGCGATTTCCATGGATCTCTGTCTACCTTCTACATCCAACCCATGGTATCGGAAGAATTATTTTCCACCATACCTTGACTAAATCCTCTAGATCAAACAAAACCCAGGCCGAAGAATTGGAACATTAGCAGTGCAGTGAGTCTTGTGTGACCTGTGCCAACTAAATTTAGGAGTCCTTTGCTGGTTTTGACACATCAAAAACTTATTTGAAACAAAGAAAGTGGGTTGTTCCTTTGGCTGCTCAGTTCCTTGAGCGTTTTCCTTTTTAAATCTTTAACTGTACTTGGAATATTTTTCTTTTTCTTGTCTGACAGGAACCCTGTAATATTTTTCAGGGTTGGTAAGCAACGGCTACGGGAGGCTAGAATACAAGCAGTTGATTATATGATTTTATTACTTGCTGGAGCCTGTTTAGGAACACTTGCTAAAGTGAGCGACGAAACCTTTGGTGCGCTTGGTTACACATACTCTGTCATTGCAATTTGTAAGTGAAAACTACTCTGAAGTTCCTGACAGTTTCATTTTCCTGTTGAATTTTACTTTCTTTCTTGAAGTCCTGGTCTTACCAGATTAAGAAGTTACTAGAGAAATCTGAGGGTATGTTTGGCAAGAAATAAAGAGAAAAGAAAAGAAAATATGAATAAGACAAAAGTTATGATCAATAAAGACAAAAGTTTGTGTCTTTCTTTCTCTTTCTTTTCTTTTATGTTCTATCCATTTCTTGGAAAACAGACACAGCCCGAATGAATTCTGTTTCCTTCATAGATTTGAATTTTTATCTTCTACCCATGTTAATAACATTCTGAATCAGCATGTTCAATTAGACTCATTACTGATTATTTTCAATCTTAATTCCTGAGCTACAGCTCTCCTATGCAAGATTGCAGCTTTGAGATCATTTTCTCTGGACAAGTTACACTACTGGAGAGAGAGAGGTTCTGGAATGAGCAGCCTGGCCTATTTTCTCTCAAAAGATACAATTGATCATTTCAATACCCTCATCAAGCCTTTGGTTTATCTCTCCATGTTCTATTTCTTCAACAACCCCAGATCTTCTTTCACAGATAATTACATCGTTTTGGTCTGCCTTGTCTACTGTGTGACCGGAATAGCCTATGGATTGGCCATCTTCCTGGAACCGAGTCCAGCCCAACTGGTGTGTATTGGATAACTAGTTTAGTTTTACCATTTTCTTCCAGAAAATTTTTACTTATTAACTGAAAGTCTGAATCTACATATATCCACTTACAAGGGTTTTGGTTTCTTGCAGTGGTCAGTGCTTCTGCCTGTTGTTTTGACTCTCATTGCAACTCAGCAGCAAACAGGTGCAATTGTGAAAATTGCAGCCCAATTATGTTACACAAAGTGGGCTTTGGAAGCATTTGTGATTGCAAATGCCGAAAGGTTTGACCTGGCTAGCCTTTCACCTCATTGAGTGATACATGTGCTTGGTGATGATGTGAAGGGTAAAATAGAATCCCAATTGCTCTAGGAATTGATAATCCCAGTCACACTAGGAGTCTATTGGGAATATTGTAGTTTTATTTTTTTTAGGTAAGTAGAATATTGTTGTTTTAGTAGTTCCATAAAAAAATAAATCCTTGTAAGAGAAGTTTTCCTGGTCCTGGTAGGATTAGATTTGAAGAATCCTAATCTTATGAGGATTATGAATTCCTAATCCAAACAAGACCCAGAATGAGGAATCTAACCAAAATTAGGAATCCAATTCAAGTATGATGATGAACTGAAATTGGACTGTTATTAGGCCAAAAAATGTTTACTTGGTATGTAATTCACAAAATTACATACTGTCACTGGAAAGAAAAATGACAATTGAGGAAGTCTGTGATTTACTGTTTGACCACATTAAGAAAGTAGATTTTATGTGAAATATTAGTTAAATAGTTTGCAATGTTCACAAACATAAACAATCTTCATCAATTGTTCTACATTTTTTTCCCTTTCATTTTCCACCTGCAGGTACCCTGGAGTGTGGTTGATTACTCGTTGTGGTTCACTTATGACTAATGGTTACAATCTGCACGATTGGACTCTTTGTCTTCTCATCCTCGTCGCTGGTGGTATAGTTACTAGAGCATTAGCTTTCATTTGTATGGTTACTTTCCTAAGGAAATAAAGTCTGATAATTATTCTTTTGCTGATTTATTTTTGTGTACAAAGAGTTAAGATCAGTTTTGGGAGTTGTAACATAGTGCTTTTCTCATCATGTACCAGTCTTCTAGGAAATGATATAAGATTTCCCTAATCACACAGTACTGCTGGCTAACAGGACACAGATAATTATGTAATCTACATGCTGAACCAAAGCCACATTGTACTCTGAAATTTTAATGGTTATGCAATTGAGTTAGTTTGAGTTGTTTCTTCTGCCCTTCATGCATGTGATGTCTGCTTAGTACTTTGATTTGGAGGTCAGGGGTAAGAAGTAACATTCTACTAGTTGCTGTGATGGATTTCTGAATGGAGTTTTAATCCTTGCCATTGATAACGGAGAGATCACACCACTGAATGTCTTTTGAAGGTTTTCCTCCCAAATGATTTCGACCATGGTATTTCTCTCAACCTTAGAATCAAATTGTGTCCTTCGCTTTTTCTTTCTTTCAAATTTTAATAAAACCACCCCAACCTAATATATCATCCACCCAGTTTAAAATATTAATATATTATCTAGGAATTACGCTACATCCAAAGTACCCCAAAAAAAAAATTATATATATATAATGCTTAACCTTAGCTGTCAATTGAACACCCTCTTCTTGATAAAATTCCTTGTGGCTCCGTTTGGTTGCAAGGGAAATTGAAGGAAGGAAAGGAAAAATTTTAAATTAAAAAAATGAAACTTTTATAGTTGTAACACAATGGCTTTGTTTGATTGCAAGGGGAATTGAAGGGAAGGGAAGTGAAATTTTTTAACTTTAAAAAGAAACTTTTATAGTTGTAACATAACATAATTGTATAAACTACCTAAATTTCTTAACATATTTTGTAATGATAATTGTAAGATGTAAAATTTATCTTTCTTTTCAAATGCAAGAGATTTGGATGCAAAGTAAAGTATAAGTTAAATAATTAAACATGTAATGATTTTAGAATTAATTACATAGTAATGTGTTATAGTAATGTAATAGTATGTTCTGTAATCATTACAAAAGTTTCATTTTTAAGTTAAAAAATTTCACTTCTCTTCCATTTAATTCATCTTACAACAAAACAAAGACTTAACATATTTAGTAATGATATTTATAAAATGTAAAATTTATTTTACTTTTTAAATGCAAGAGACTTGGATGCAAAGTGAAGTATAAGTTAATAATTAAATATGTAATTATATGGAATTAATTATATAGCAATGTGATAGCATGTATTGTAATTATTACAAAAATTTCATTTAAAATTTTAAAAATTTCACTTCCCTTCCCTTCAATTCTCCTTGTAACCAAATAAATCTACAATTTCCGATGGTCTGAATTCTTTTTTTTTTCTTTTTTTGTGTGGTAAAAGGACTTCTTGTTGTAAATAAGGATTCTTAATTATTTTCAGAAACAGTTATTGTTCTGACTTATGAAGTCCGTGGATCATTTTAGCCGTTCTGCTAATCTGGGAATTCCAACCTGCAGATACATATCCAGTTTGGAATTCCATCTCAATTATAAAGTCCATTAGTTATTAAACTTTTACTCAGTAATTTAATAATTTAGAGAGTTAAAATCAAAGTACAAAGTCTTGGAAGCTACCGCTTAAATACAAATCTGTCTTATAATGTGATTTCAATAACAAAAATTATTTAATCAGGAAATTTGGTCCGATTTGGAGGTCGTTTGAAGAAATCAATCCTTTAAGACTATTTTGGTTTTCAAGTCACATCCCCTCTACCATTTCAGGATGATTCAAAACATTGGTTGGCCATTGCGCAAGACCTTTAAAACAAAAGGTTGGTTCCCTCACACACTCTTAAGGTTTTCATTAGTAATCAATGTGCACTTCTCGTGATGACAAAATTATCAAAATTCTTCTATATCATTGACTTTGTCAAATGATCTCGAAAACTGACCAAACTTCATGAATATCCTTTACTTATATTTGTGTACATTTTTACATCAATTTTGCCAAAAATGAATTCCTGATCTCATATATGTGGGATTATCTCATTGACACCTCATAAGGTGCCAACTGCTTTTTTTTTTTTTTTTACCTTCCTTGACACTTATTGACTTACACTTTACTACCTAAAACTAAGGTTAACTTACCTAAAACTAACACATTTAACTTAAATTTTTTACTGACCAAAATACTCATTGTTAACTTAACTTGTGTTGCTCTGTCGCTGTTGGGGATGGGACACTTGTGCATTCGTGAGTATGTGGATGCACAACGCTGCAACGGCGGTGATGATGACGCCAGTAGTGACTAGGATCCTACTGCTGGCAAGGGTAGGTTCCTTGCCAACTGAGCCTTTGAGGTTATGTCAACCGCACCCCATGGTTTAGTTCTCTAACGGGAAAATTGAAAAGTTTGTTTTACCTTTGAAATAAAAACACTGAACTTTTAATTTAGAACACTGGTATGTAAACGTCGCACTTCATCATTACGCTTTTACCTCTCTCTCTCTCTCTCTCTCTCTCTCTCTCTCACACACACACACACACAAACTCTATGCAGATAGACTCAATGATTTCAACCTCGAACGAAGTTGCTTTCAAGCATCACATTCCACCAGCTTCAACCATCACACGTCTCGTTTAAACCCTATCACAAGGCAGGCCTTGATTTTAAATCTGTTACTACAGAGTCGACTCGAACCCACCTCTCTAACCTCAAGAAGTTACTCCAGAAGCAGGTCCCCCCACCGCTTCTGCAGAAGGATTTTTGCAATAGGTCACCGCCTGAGAATAGAGATAAGAATCCCTTCGAAGGGTTGAATTTGTAAAAAATTTGGTCGGTGATGAAGTCTATAATAGAGACGATTCGTAGACATGGGATTCGAAAAAAAAAAACGATGAACAAAAAAAACTTTCATCAATTCTCTCTCCTCTGCCATACCATTTTTTGAATGCTTCGTGTTTTGATTTGAAGATACAATTGATTCATGTTAGAATATTTAAAAGAATAATTTTCTCATTCTATCTTTCATTCAGTTCCACTTAGTCTGTTTATACAAGGTTTACAAAATAACCAATTTAATTACAACAGTAATAAAAGAAAAAAGAATAACTAACTATAACTAAAATACAGATATACATCTGATATTGTTTATCACATGTGATATTGGTTATCACATGTGATAACCAATATAAGTACATTCACGATATGGTTTAACAGCCCCCCGCAATGGCAACTCTGAATCTTGGACGTTGCATTTGGTCCTTAACCAAAGAAAACAAGTGCTTCCAAGAGGTTTGGTGAGAGAATCTGCTAACTGATCATGGCTTGACAAGAAACGAACTTGTAAGAGTCGCGCTGCACCAAATCTCGCACATAATGAAAATCAATTTCTATGTGTTTTGTGCGGGCATGAAACACATGATTTGAACACATATAAGTTGCGCCAATATTATCAAACCACAGAGTAGGAGTAACATTTTCAATATAACCAATATCTTTGAGAAGATAGCGAATCCAAGTAGTTTCTGCAGCTGCTTGTGACAATGCCTTGTATTCGGACTCGGTGCTTAAACGTGCAACAGTGGGTTGTTTTCGAGAACTCCAACTAATTAGATTCCTCCCAAGAAAAATATGGTAACCACCAGTAGATCTTCTATCATCAGGGCACCCAGCCCAATCCGCATCGGAATAAGCAGAGATAGTGGATATAAGAGAACGATAAAATTGTAATCCAAAAGAGACAGTACCTTTTAAATAATGCAGAATTCGTTTCACGGCAGAGACCAATGTTTCTATGTAGGAGAATGCATAAATTGGCAAACTTTGTTTACCGCAAAAGATATATTTGGCCTTGTAAAAGTTAAATATTGCAATGCACCCACAACATTCTGTAATATTAGATATTGGATCACCATTGTTCTTGGAAAGAGGAGGACTGGCGGCCATTGGAGTAGTGACAGGTTTACAATCAAGTATTTTGTTTTCCCAAGTAAATCAACAATATACTTCTTTTGACGCAATAACACGCCGGCGTCATTATAGGTAGCCTCTAACCCCAAAAAATACTTGAAGACACCTAGGTCTTTAACTGGAAATTCTTTCTTTAACTGATTCAAGAATTGATCAACTAATGAGACTGTGTTAGAAACTATCAGAATGTCATCAACATAGATGAGTAGTAAAGTGATATTGCCTTGATGATTGTGTACAAATGACGAACTGTCTGCCTTAGATTGTTGAAACCAAGAGAAAATAGATACTTGATGAGACTAGAATTCCATGCCCGTGGTGCTTGCTTAAGGCCATACAACGCCTTTTTGAGTTTGCAAACATGATGAGGATAATTTGGATGAATAAAGCATGGAGGTTGTTCCATGAAAACATCTTCTTGCAGAAACCCATGAAGAAATGCATTACTTATGTCAATCTGACGAATGCACCAATTATGTATAGTGGCCAAGGACAATATAGTCTGTACTGTTGTAGGTTTCACGACAGGGCTGAATGTGTCATTAAAGTCGATACCTTGTTGCTGATGGAACCCTTTTGCAACGAGACGAGTACCTGTCAATAGTGCCATCCGACTTCCTCTTGATTCTGAAAATCCACTTGCATCCAACTATATTGTGGTTGGGTGTAGGTTCAACAAGAGTCCAAGTAGCATTTGATAATAATGCCTGAAACTCGTCATTCATCGCAGTATGCCATTCTGCACTTTTGTTGGCCAAGTAGGCTCGGATAACTTTCAATTAACGTTGCATGAGGATTGGAACGCTTAGGTCGCCAAACAATGGTTCCATCGGTTCTTATTTTTGGCATCCGAATTCCACGTTTTCCACGTGTGACATGTGGATTAGATGGCAAGGTACCATGGGGATTGGTTGAATAAAGAGGGGGAGTATTTGAAACCAACTCCAAGGGTGGTTGGAGAGGTTGGGTCATAGTAGGAATCGTGGAAGGTTGAGGGGATTCAGATAACTCCGAATGTGGGAGTGACGAAGATAGAGGTTGAGAAAAAGAAGGTGGTGGTTGGATGGAAGTAGTGGAATTTGAATTTGAATTAAGTTGGACAGTTGGAGAGAAAAGTTGGTTGGAAGCGGACTCAAATCGTCTCCCGTGCGCCAGTCTTTCAGTCCATCATCTGATGGATTGGAATGCACCAGCACGTATACTGATGCATTTCACGGGCTGGAGGACTGGCGCACGGGAGGCGATTTTTTTGCGAACTAATGGAATTGAATTCGAATTTGAATGATGTGGGACGGTTGGAGAGGAAATATAGGGACCGGTATGAGGTGGCAATAAAATAGGAGGTGGAGGTCCCATTACCGTGGGAATAGGATGCAAATCAATATTTTAATTTTAATTTTTATTAGTAAACGGAAACCGATCTTCATGAAACACTACATGATTGGATACAAAAATCCTTCCAGAATTTCAATTGAGACATTTATATCCCTGATGACTTGGACTATAACCAATAAATAAACACGTACTCTGTGGATCTATATTCTAGCTTAGAAGAGGCATATGGTCGGAGATAAGGAAAGCAAGCACACCCTAATGTTCGGAGAATGGTATAATCGGGTTCCTTTTTAAACAATAATTCATAAGGAGAAAGGAATTTAGTAACATGAGATGGCATCCGATTAATTAGAAAAACAGCTGATTCAAAAATCGATCCCCAAAATCGGGTACGAATGGAAGCATGTGCCATCAAGGACAATCCTGTATCCACCACATGACAGTGTTTACGTTTTGCCGACCTGTTTTGAGTGTGAGAATACAGACATGAAATCCGATGTGTAATGCCACAGGATTCAAGGTATTTAGAGATTGATCGAAATTCCCTACCCCAATCAAATTGAAGACATTCGATTTTACAGTCAAGAAAACGTTCTATATGCGTTTTGAATTTAATAAATGTTGGCAAAGCAGCATCTTTGGTAGGAAGCAACTAAAAGCAAGTATATTTACTATAATCATCCACAAACTGGTGTTGGTCCCCACAGATCAGTGTGAACCAGTTCTAAAGGAAAAGAAGTAACATGATGTGTAGAGGGAGAAGCAAAACGATGGAGTTTCCCTTTAATACAAGCAACATAGAAAGAAAGTTGATTTGAAGCAGTAGTTGGCAATTGGTGTCGGTTGAGGATTTGTCGAGTCACTCTCGATGAGGGATGTCCTAGCCTTCGATGCCAACAATCAGCAGATGCTCGTATGTCAAGAAAAACATGTTTATTGGAAAGAGAGGGTGGAACTTGAAACTGATACAGTCCATTGCTAGTCTGACCTTGGAGCAGGATTGCCTTGGTGATTAGATCCTTGACACAAAACCAATCCGAGTGAAACTCAAAGAAAGCATTATTGTCTTTACAGGTTTTCGAACTGATAACAAATTTTTAGTGATGGATGGAACGAGAAGAATATCAGGTAGTTGGAATTTTCGGGAAGGAATGGAAGTAAAAGAAGAAGAACCAATTTTATTTATTACCAAACCTGTTCTATCCCCAATGTTAACATGATCATTGCCTGTGTAATCAGCATGAATTTGCAGTTTGAGATATCATGAGTCAAGTGGTCAGTAGCACCTGAATCAGGGTACCAAGATAAGTCAGGTTGACTGGAGGACGATGTGGCACTGCTGTAAGCAACTGGAGGTCCATTTTGAGACTCATATTGAGAATAACAACGTGATGCAGTGTGTCCAGGTCAGTTGCAAATCTGACAAACGAACCGAGATCGATTATCATTGTGACTGTACTCAACAAAATTGCCATGCCCCCTAAAGCGTCCACGGCTTTGAAAATTGCCACGATGAGGAAATTCTGGAGAAGGAAGAAGACCTCTACCCGGTCTTGAATATGCTTTACCACGAACTCCCTTAGAAGCAACATTGGCAGTGGGTAGTGTGGTAATATTAGCACTTACAGTGCTGGTGGAATGTTCAAGCGATGATTCATGTTGCATCAGATGGCTATATAGTTCATCTATAGAGATAACATCAGGTCTATTAGTGATTGCAGTAATCAAAGGTCCATATTCAGAAACTAGCCCATTTAAAACATATCCCAAAAGTTCAGCATCACCCAAGGGTTGTCCGGCAGAAGCAAGTGAATCAGTGCAGTATTTTATCTTTTGTAGATAATCAAAGATGGATATGTTATCCTTTTGAAGAGAGGTAAGTTGAAGACGAGTGTGAAGAGCACGGGTCTTGAATGTTGAAGCAAACATCTATTCAACGGCAGTCCAAACCTATTGAGAGGTAGTCAGGCCAACGACATGAGCCAGTATGGGCTCAAACAGAGACGAAATTATCCAACTTAGCAAGAGTTGATCTTGCTTATACCAAATAGTGTATTCAGAAGTCACAGATTGAGTATGTGTTGAAGAAGAAATTGCATCAGAAGTAGGAGACGAAGAATTAGAGGAGGCCGCTGCAAATTTTGAGGGAGGAGGAGTACCATTGATAAATCTTTCCAGATCATAAGTGCGCAACACCGGCAAAAATTGGGATCACCATAATGGATAGTTATCTCTAGTTAACTTCAATGTGATGAAGTGATGAAAATTTAGAGTGGGATTAGACAGATCCGAAGTAGACATGATGACTAAAGAGAAGAGAATAGAAGAAGAAGATTGATTAAAATTGGAGATTGCTCCTTTGGTGCTCTGATACCATGTTAGAATACTTAGAGAATAATTTTCTCATTCTATCTTTCATTCGGTTTCAATAAGTCTGTTTATACAAGGTTTACAAAATAACCAATTTAATTACAACAGTAAAAAAAGAAGAAAGAATAACTAACTATAACTAAAATACAGATATACATGTGATATTGTTTATCACTTGTGATATTGGTTATCACATGCGTTATCACATGTGTGATAACCAATATAACTCTATTCACGATATGGTTTAATAATTCATAAGTGATATACTTGATTTATTTGTTTATCTCTTTTGCGGGTTTCTTCTGCAATTAATTAGTTTCCAAAGGATTAAAAAACCGTAGCTTTTATTTGTCCAGTGCTGTTGTTTATTTGATTGCATTTTCTCATCAGTTTGTCAATGGCATCTTTCTTTGTATCGTGTCCCAGCTCTTCTGAGTTTATTGCTTACAGATTGCAACCCCTGAATCTGCAACAATCAAATGTTTTGTTCCTTCTGGCTTCAACATCAATTCTACCATTGTCGTCATTGCTAGTTGGGTCCTCGGCGCTTTGGAGACTTCATGTTGGTTTATATACCTTCCTCTACAAATCGTCTTTTAGGGTTTATAGTGAGTCGGTCTCCAAAGCAGGAGCAATCTCCAAATCAGAGAAAATTCTGGCGGCGAGTTAATCTCTGAAAAAGTCCAAAAACGATTGAACAATCTTCTGGTGAATGAATCTTTGATGATCTTCGGCGAGTATTCGTATGAGCCAAGTGCTACAAACAATAAAACGAAAAAGGTAATTTGCATACAGGAAAAAGAAGGGAATATTGCTAAGGGTAAACCATCATTTTCACTTAAAGCTTACAAAAAGCAAACATCACATTTTATAAACCCACGGACAATATTACCATTAAAAACATAAGTGATGATACATCTCATCACCTAAGTATAATTGATACTTATTTTCTAAATTAGGGGATTTGGTTGATATTATCACCCAAGATGGGATGGTTGAATTAAGGATTAACGTCGGCGAGGTGGATGAAATTTCCTCTACTTTTAATTAGTTTATAGAAAAATTTCATCCACACCCCATCAAAGATTGCTAACATCATCTACACCCTCAAGATTGCGAAAACATCACCTAGGTCCCAAATACTTTGTTGTGCTAATCAAATAAGTCTCCTCCGTCACAAGATTCCCATTAGATATTGATGTCAGCTACATTGGACTATTTCATGGACGATATTACCCTTAGAGTAAAGGTAAAAGATAATTTTACCCCTCTTTTTATTTCTTCTTCTTCTTTCCTTCTTCTTCTATTGCTCTTGAATTGGTTCCTTCTTCTTCTATTGCTCTTGAATTGATCGATTCTGAATTTCAGAATCTTGAGTTCAATTGTGAGATTCTGAATTTTAGAATCTTGACTTCGCTATGATCTACATGGTTTCTGCTCTTCTACCTTCTTCCGTCTTCCCATTAGCCCCCTTTGTCTTGAACGGAGCAGATGAGAGAACAGAAAGGGAGATGGTCTTTCAGGTGGACGAGTTAAAACACAATGCGTATTTGAGGAATCTGCCATTGACTGCTCGATTGAAATCTTAAAGGAGAGCTTGGTTCCTTGCTGCCTATGTTTCTCTGTTTCTATGCCCATTCCTGCCAAGACCTAATTACGATGTAAATGGATAGTTGAAGTTTTGGATCATATTCGAATTTGGAGGAATAGGAATTCGAGCAATGGGATTCGGATTCGAATTTGGATGTTGGGTTCCCCTAGAATTCATGGGATCGACTCTCTTGGCTTCACCAAAGGTGGGATTTTAGATTTAAGGTGTTGAGGATAAACAAGAGAGAGACCAATCAGTGTTACAGAAGGTCTCTTTGGTGGATCCTGCAAGAAGAAGAACAGATTGGTTTGATAAGTTTTATAACGCGTCGGAGGTCATCGTCTCTAAAAGATCCCAATTCCAATTGTCCACCGAAGGAGAGGATAATACTGCCCAATGGCCACGATTTCGAACACTGGTTCGTTGTAATGGAAGAACCTAAAGGAGAACCCACGAGAGACGAAATATTTGATAGCTACATCAAAACCCTCGCTACGGTGATTGAGAACCCACGAGAGACGAAATACTTTGTTTTTGGAGCTTTTGTTTATGAGGAACTCTCCCTCAAGATCAGGGGTATGTTCATGCGTACCAGACTCGGTAAAAATGCCGAGAAATCTCTCATAGAAAAATCGATGATTTTTTGTGTGCATCTTCTTGAACTTCAATGTTTCGGTTCTTCTATTCTCCCCTACGGAAACTTGGGAGTTGAGTTTGTTACAGTTACAAATGAATATGGATTTGGCTAATCCGCATGGTGCTGCCACTAGAAGGAACCATTTGTTTTTGTATATATTGGTATTGTCTGAATCTAAACTGGGAGAAAGCAATGACGGGGTCGCTATTGGTGGTTCTGGTGATGGTTTGATCGATAGTTGCAATGGTAGTGTTACAAAAGAAAAGAAGATAGTGGAAATAAAAGGGTAGATCAAATTAATAAATCAACATAATTTTTTAATTTTTATAATTTATAATATAAGGGGTAAAATTGTATTTGATGTTTTTATAATTTTATGGGTGATGATGATGTTAGCGATCTTGACGAGGTGTAGATGAAATTTGGAGACGATTTAAATCCGTTTCTATTAGTTTCTCTTTCGCCCATTCTCACCCCATCTCGCGACCTGCTTTATTTCTGTACTCTTACAGTTGCATTTTCTCTCTCTCACCCTAAGCTTGCCCAAGCCCTCATTCTCTCTCCTCGTTGAAGTCAAAGTTGTCTCCGTCGTCTCCGTCGTTTCCGTCGCCGTTGCCGTTGCCGTTGTCGTCTCTATTCCCATCGCCATTGTCGTCTCTGTCGCTTCATATTATTTCTCAAACGTTGAGGAGTTGCGGAAAGGGTAAGAACCAGTTGCATGTTTTTCCTCAATACTTCAAACCAAGTCACTTTTTTCACTCCACTTGTCCTATAGGACCTTCAACTTGCCACCATAACAAACCCTTTCATCGGTGTTTGTTCATTGTTCACAACCATACCACTTGAGTCAACTCTCCCTCCTTCGCATCAGTTACTGGAGCGACCCCTTAAGTATTGTGTATATGTATTCATTCTGATTTTATCCTTCCAAGTGTTTCCAGCCATCCATCCCAACGTCTGCGTCTTAACATCTCGTGTTGTGGTTAACATTCTGTCCCAGAAAGCATAAATAGACTTAGAGCAATGTAAAAAATTTCTCCCACAATGTTAATGGTATCTGCAAATCACACAGCAGCCCCTGCACTTCATTTAACCTTTATCTAATCCATGGGATCATGTCAATCTTTCTTTTCATGAATGATTGATAAGGGATAATGAAAACTAAACAGGCGGATTTAGCATATTTCTTAGTTATCAATCTTAACTATCATTTTTCCCTCATATATTTACAAAATTACACTTTCCATATTGCGTTTCAGTCCAATTTATCTTAAAAGGAAGCATGGTGCTAATCTTTATTCTCCATAATTAGGATAAAAAATTATCTTCCATGCATTTCCAAATCTCAATTAGGATACAAATTTTCCTATGGCTTTGGTTGGTTCCTCTTTAGCTTCAAACAAGCTAATTTAGTGAGGGCCAAGCATGCCAAAAATTTCAAAATCTTCTCTCTTTCCCTCCCGTATCACTTTTGAGTGGGTTAAGGGAGGGGATGAGAGGTTAAGTTTTCTTCTATTACTGTGGAGTAACTTCTGTTGAATTGGGGGTGGATTCTCAAGGGGTATTTGGTAGATAGGCAGCTTGACACTACACTCATGCATGGTATTTCAGCACTTGTTGAACACTTTGTAAAAATGCAACTGTATGTACTTGGTTCTGTCAGCTCCTGTCTTTCACTGTTAACATCTTATTCAGTATGTGTTATGGATCTAACTTTATTTGCAGTAGCCTGGTATGGATCCCTTCTTCTAGTTACAGTTATCCCAAAAAAAAAAAAAAAAGGGGGGGAAATTTCACAGCTTGAGTTTTCTACTGCAAGGATTTAAACTTTTTGTTGTTATTAGGTATACCTTCCTAAATAACTTTCTACTATAACATATTTAGTTGTTGAATTGCAATTTGTTTGCAAAAGGGGCCGAGCAGTGGCTCAAAGATGTGGAAGGTCTTCATCCTATTCTCGATCACCCACTTTTCCCAAGGAATCTTCTTATTGTTATTTATTGCTGTTTAAATGTATTTGTAACCTTGAGTATCTTTTCCAATTCTGACAATCATACAGCAATACAGGTAGGAAGGAGAATTTCAAGAAGTCGTAGCCCAAGAAGGTAGGATAATGTTCTCTTATTTTCAAATGGTTTTTTCTTATTAGGTGAAATTAAGGTTGTAAACAGATTTTATTTGGGTTGGGTTGGGGGTAAAATCCAAATCCACCTGAATTTTTTTTGGAGGAAAAAATAATCTGATTATTTAATTACATATCCAAATTTGGTTAAATATTAGATGGATCTAGGCTTGGGGACCAAATTTTCATCTGTTAATGAATCTGGTTTTCTGGATGGATTTGGATATACAATTGTCCCATGTAAAGTATATAAACATTAAAGTAGTGAAAAACTGAAGAAAACACAACAAAATGGAATCTAGGACAACTGTTTAGGAGACTATTCCCTCACCATTGTCTGTTTCTGATATATACATTGATGATTTAGTCATATTACTTGTTGTATGGATAATCTTCCTTGGATAGGCGCATGTAATTAAACGGGAGCTTTCTTGAAAAATGTATGCAAGACAGAATCTGAAATTTTCCAGATTGTGTTAGAGTTGTGGTTTGAAGGGTTCTAAAGGGCAGATAAAATACTGTTTTAATGAGTAGTGTAAGTATTTGATAATATGTTTATAATACATGCTGGATTCGTGTTGCCTAGTGATTGGAGGGTCGATCGGTTTATGTGTGCGAGAAGAGGTAAGTGGAATATAGTTTGTTCACACCACTTGTGTGTTGTAATGATGTATTTGGTAAATGGAATATAGAATTCTCTGTAACATCTGTAAATTTGCTTGCTTTGAGCATTTTAATAGCTTTGGTAAGTGGAATATAGAATTCTATTTTGAAACTCTTAATCTTCTTATTGAATTATCTGTTCTTTTCTTGCTTTTAGTCAATCTTAGAGATATTTTTAAGCTTCTTTAATGAAAGGATGTCTTCTAGAATGAATTTGACTTTGAGTTTTCTGTTGTATAATTAACTATCTATCATGTGGGGGAGGGAGTTATTTCACCGCTGTGGTTAGTTGTATAATACCCGCCTGGCAAAGCCACAAAACCGTGGCCTTTAGCTGCTCACGTGCGGCGTACAAGGAACGGCCGGTGTAGGGTTTTGCCCGCGTTTAGTATATCTACGGAGGCGTTTAAAAACGCTGCGATTGACCAATATTCTTGTAGTGTCTATTTTTCCTCTCAAAGTTCGACGAATCACTGCAGCTTATATCTCATCTCGTTTGTGTTTTAGAAACGTCTGCGTTCGGTTGATTTGTTGAAATTCTTTGTCCTCTATGATGGCGGATATTGGAACTTATTCATCCCCCTCTTCTATGGAGAACCAATCTAAGGATTTCAATCTTCAGCTTGAAAAATCTGAAAGGTTACGCCAGAGCATTCGCACAATTTTGTTGGAGGTGGAGTCTGCGACCCTGCTCATGCAATCAAGCCTCCTTCTTGTTCATCAATCTCGGCCTGTCCCAGGTAGTGAAATGGATGATGCAGTTCCTAACTTCCTATTGCCTAATATGGTTATCTTCGTTTTTGTAATCTGAAAGCTTGCTTATCCTTCTTTGCTTTGTCTCTTGATTTTTGCTTATATGGATACAATTTCACATTACGTAATATTTTCCCCTATTTCAGTCCCATCCCTACCTCTTTTCAGATCAGTTATTTTTTTACCTTCCGCCATTTCTCCTTATGTTCGTTTGAAGGATAAAAATAAATCAGATTCGAATCTCATTTCACTCCCATTTTGATTCTTCAGAGGTCTTAGAGAAGGCAAAGGTTCAGATTGATGTTCTAAAAGGACTCTTCCATCGGCTTGCTGAAATCCTCCAGGAATGCCCAGGACAGTATTATAGGTGTGGCAGAAGTTGTTCCCATTGTTCTTTTACTTTCATGTGCTTTAAACGGTTAAAGAAATATTATGATTTATTACTTTTACTTATTTGTGGTTATTGTTAGATATCATGGTGATTGGAAGAGTGAGACGCAAATGGTGGTTTCAAAGCTTGCATTTATGCATTGGTTAGAAACAGGAAATCTTCTCATGCATAAAGAAGCTGAAGAGAAACTTGGATGTACGTAAAAAAATCCTTATCATTGTTTTTTTTTTACTTGGTGGTGATGTGTTTACCTGCTTTGCTATTTATTAGTGTTTAATGTATTAGTGCTCATGTTTCTACATGTAACTAAAAAAGAAATTGCTTTGTTTTGCTAGGTTAGGCATGATTTTTAGTAATTTATTTTGATGGAGGATGATATAAGGGCATTTGTAGCTTATAATTAATGATTTCATAGTACGGTGGTATTTATATAGAGACCTATGAAAATGGCACATGATGTTGGGATCTTTTTACATGATTCTGGTTTGAGAAGTAGTGCTAACCCCAAGGAGGTAGCTGAGTCGGCAAGGAGCCTATGCCTCAGGAAGCGATAGGTACCGACCGAGTTTGACTCTTTTTACTGCCTTGGAGCCACTCATACGGGGTGTTAAGTGCTCTTTTTTTCCTGCTATGGGTGCAAGTGGAATGGTTCTCATTCAACCCTGGAATGACCCGGTCCATGCGATTGTGGGGTCAATATGGGCCCGCGGAAGTAATCAGGCCAAAGGTCTGGAAACCCGTCATTAGCAAAAAAAAAAAAAAAAAAAAAGTAACGCTTATGTCAGAATTGTACTAGAACAAATATAGGCTATCATAAAGCATGTGATAAGGATAAATAATGCATGTAAAAATTTCATAAGAGGATGTAGAATTCCAAGAGGACACATTATTTGTGAGAAGATACAATGCAGGGAATGAGGTAGTGTCTAATGAGTCACAACCCCCATTACTTTTCTATTAGCCTTAATCTCATGAAGTCAATGTATGTCAAAATTTATTGGTTTTGGGGTCAATGGTAAGACTTATTCAATTACCTAAACAATGAGTTCAACATCATGTCTTCTGGATGAGGTTTGATCAACTTAGTGGTCAATTTATGGGCTGGATACAGCTCTACAATGGGTATTATTATTGTGTTGTTTGCTTCAGTTTTTATTTGGGTCCTCATTAGTTGGTGGTAAAATTCTGGTAAGATTCTTGAGTATGGTTTTAGGTCTTCAATGTAAATGTTACTTATCTTTAGTTGTGAACAGCTTCATATGTTACTATTATGATATGAGAAGCCTATATATATATATATATATATATATATATATATATATATATATATATATATATATATATATATATATATATATAATTTAAGAATTCTCATTTTGAGGGTTATTGATTTGAGCTTGGGTTTCGTGATCTCATTTTAATGAATTGAACTTGATGATGTGATGATGATTGGATCCATCCATGGCTGCACATGGAAAGCTTCTCAAACCTCATCACACTTTTGAGTATTTTAAAATATCTATTCACTTCTAAGAGAAATAGGTTAGGTAATTATTTAGAGTTTGCTGATGTTATGCATTATTTGTCCTTTCTCTTTATGGGCTTGTAGTTCTTTCTCCATGTCCTACGTGTTTCACACAGCTGGCACTTCTGCTTAGGCACTTTATTATGATATGTAGCTATCCTCCCTGTTCTTGTTTTTGTATCCCATTAGTGGTAATGGATAATTTGGACATGATATTTGACAGTTTCTTTTGTTTTGCTCTTTGGCCTGTAAAAAAAAAAAAAAAAAGGATTATGGGACATTGTTGTAATAATATTTATCTTGAGTGATGTATCTAATGTCTCGTTCCAAGGATATGTTTCTTTCATGATGCTGAATGTGTTGTTTGATTGTGCAGTGGATTCTTCCGAGTTTTTTCTTGATACCGAAGATTATCTTATTGGTGAGTCATAAACGAGTTTAATGTAGGTTAAACTTCTAATTTTTATTCCCTTGGTGTTTTAACACTGACTTTACTAACAGTACCCACGATCATGAGACAAAAAATTAATAGGTGGCTGCATATTCTATAAATTGGAGCCTTTCTCTTATTTTTTTTTTTCCAGTCTACTTTTTCCCCCTCTTGTGTAGACAACTGTGGGTTTATCAGTGTTCTTGAAGCTGTAATCATCCACAAGCCTCTTCTTTAGTAGCTTTATGATATGGTCAGCTATATCGTTGTGACTTGTCAAGGCATTGCCTAGGCATCACACCTAGGCTACAAGGTGCGAATTGATGCCAGCAACCGCGCACCTTCTCTTTCAAGGTGCCCATGCCTAGATGATGAAGAAAATGTATATGTAAGACAGAAAACATGTTTGCTGTAACTTAAAATGGAAAAATAAGTGGGAGCTGGCAAATGAACCTGTAATATGGTGCTAGCTTTGGCGCTTGTCAAACATGGTCTATATTCATCATCTTATTTGGTTGCACTTGCTTTTGCTTATAACATTTAAAACTTTTGTTGTGAAAGTTGCTTTTCCATTTCACATCATCAATAGTATGCTAAACCATAGTTGTCAAGGTGGCACCCAAGCGCCTTGGAAAATAGTTTGCCTAGTTGGGCGCCTTGGTCTTTTTGGGATTTTGTCAGGCCTCCAACGCCTTGGCATCTTGACAACTATGTGCTGATTTTTTCTTTTTGAAATGAACAAAGGGCTGTAATATGATGGAAACCCTACTTTGGTAGGGTCCTGGGAGGGGTGGGATGGGTTTGGTCCTAACCTTCCGCATTTTTAAGCACTTAGAACCCTAAATTACTTTTCTATTAAGGAAGCTAGTTACCCTGTACCATCCCATACAGAATTGTAGCTTCATTGATTGAACTCTTTTGTTCAATTTCTTAAAAAATTCTCTCTTTTTTTATTGATGGTTAGAATTTCACAAATGTGTCATTGAAAGTCGCCTAACCAGCTTCCAACATCATCCTGCATCAATTTAGAATATGATTCCTTTTTAGTACTTTACTCTTTGTTTATGAACATTGCAATTGGTTGATGGTTGCAATTAGGGTATAAGGTAGGACTAGCCATTTGTTCATCCAAACTGGTTGTCTGACGACTCTGACCAAGCTGACATCCCATCGGTAGCTTCTTTTAGTGATGAAAATATGGATTTCTTTTAATGCAAAAGCTTGGATCTTTGGCTGGAGTTAAGTCTCTAATATGATATAGTTAGTTTGAATTGTTGTGCCAACAAAGGGTTGTTGGCCACCTCTCTCCAGCCTTCATTTTGATGAACAAGCCAAGCTTTGATGAATGATCACTCCCAAATGCTGTTTGTTTTTTTATTTAGTGTCAATCAATATCTGCTTGTCAATGTCTTTTTGATCGTTATTCTCATTTTTATGCTTGTTTCTAATTTGAACAACATATGGGATATTTGGATACTTTGTATATATACACTAATGGGAAAGTTCTTCCTATTATGCAGGAATATGTTTCATGTCAAATGAATTGGTAAGGAGCTATTCTCTGGACTTTTTTTTCCTTCGTCCATAGACTACATGTATACTAACACATACCTTATGCATAGTTGTCCTTGAATAATTGTATATATCCCCTTTTTTTTCCGATGGGCCACATATATCTTCTCTCTTTGGATGCCTGCATTTGATACCAACTTTTTTAAGCACTTGCTCATTGTCATATTCTTGTATCTATATCATTTTCCATATCCAACCATGTATGTTTCCTTTATTGAATTCTTTTTATTGGTAATTGGAGAATATCATTATGAGGAAGGGAAAATATATATAGGAGAGAATCTACTGTCAGTTTTCTTAATGGTGACTGGATAAAATATCAGAATTTATTGTAATATCCTTTCTCTTAAATATGATTATGTAGAGTAAAACTGAAGAAGTAGAGTATCAGATTTGAGATAATGTGATTGAGGGCTTTGACCAAGGATTAAAATCTCGAGTCTCGAGGTCGTCTCGACCTTGAGCCAAATTGAGATTTCTGAGATCTCGGTCGAGATCTTGTTGAGAACATGCTGAAAAGCCGCAAAGGCTAGAATTGAGTGTTTCAAGCCTTAAATGACTATTTTAAGGCATGATACTCTAGGGAAACACTATTTTAACTTATATACACATTTAAACCATAAAATTGAAAAAATGAATCACACATTGTGGTTGTTTGGGTTTATACCGATGTTTGGCAATGTCAGGTGGAAGTTTAGATGCAAACCTAGGGTAATATTGCTTATTCTACATAATTTTACACTAGTAGAAGATCAAAGAAGACCAAATTAGCTAATAAAATTATTTCTTAGGAAGAGAATAAACATAATAACATTTAATTAGTTAATTGTCATAGTCAAAAAACCAAAGTAGTTAAATAAACCATATAATCATAATTCATACATTATGTCGAGACTAGTCGAGAACTGGTCAAGAATTAGTCGAAAATGTCGAGAAATGGTTGAATATGTCGAGACCAGTCGAGAACTGGTCGAAAATCTCGAGATCTCCTCTCAACCAAGTTGAGAAGTTCGAGAAATTCGTGATCTCGTCGAGATTTTAATCTATGGCTTTGACACAATCAGAAGGCATGTCAAAGTAATGAGATAGATTCAGATTACGTGGTTTACTTTTAGAATTTAGAATGTATAAGTTGGAGATTCTGTAAAGAATGAGTAGGGTCTACTCAATAATATCTAAATGTTCTAGGCAGAATCTAATAAAAAAAACTCAAAAAGGAATTTAAAGAGTTTACTCAAGGGTCTGTTGGCATCATAGCCAGATTTGATGGGAATTTCTTGGGTGAATTTTCAAATGAAGGGAATATTCATTTTAGCTTTGATTGTTGTTGTCTATCACCTGGACCCACCTGGACCCACCCGTGGCTGCTATTTGCTAATATGGATAGTCATGATTCCTTCCAAAACCATGAATGGTCATGGTTGCTAATATGGTTAGTCATGGTTCCTTCCAAAATCGTGAATGGTCATAGCATTTATCATGACCCATTTAGACTTGTAAATTCTATTGTGAATTTGTTAATCCGATGGACTATGTGGTACTTTGACCAGCCCTCAACCCCCCCCCTTTTTTTTTTTTTCTTTTTTCTTTTTTTCTTCTTCTTCATCCCTATATAACCAACTCCATCAGGAACTCCTTGTTTAAAGTGGACTCTTCTCACCGTACTCATCATAAATCTACTTCCATGAATTGTTACTTCAGGTGAAACTAATTGCTTTATGCTTTAGATGCTTAAGACTCATAGATCAGCTTCTTTGAGAATTCCTACTAATGACCTTTTTTGATGGCTTACCTTTTTTCATGGCTTAGTGCTAAAACTCGAAGTGTCATTCACTAAGGAGGACTCCATATGTAATTTTTTAGGTTGTGTTTTGGTTTTGCAGGAGGAAGTACTCCTGTGTGTTTTGTTTTAAAGTTTAAAGGAAGGGAGCCTAATGGACATTACAATCAGATAGAAGACATTTATTGGATTCAGATCCTCTCTAGCCGCTCAGCCTGCCCAGTACCATTGAATCATGCTCTTGCCCAGGAGAGTGAGAGATCAAACGGTACTGGGCAGGCTGGACAGTTGGAGATGATCTTTTTCCCATTTTGTTGCATGAGATTGGATTTTCTCTGGAATGAAAATAAAATGGCTAAAACAAGTTGAATATCTGCCACCTTCTCTTGTCAACTATAACCTGGGAAGGTTAAGTGGAGGTTGCATCCAATAGGTGCTGGGCTTAACCAAACACAGTTTGGGAATTGAAAGGCATCTAGTGTCTGAATAGCTAGTTGATACTTGTATTTCATTGAGTCACTGACTTATTGATGCTAAAAAAATATATCCTTATGGATCCAAATAGTTGAATATTTTACTTTGGTTAGCATGATAGGGAGTTAACCTCCAGGTTTCATCTGAGAATATTGTGAAAATGTCATATTGTCATCTTTCACACCTTTTTTTTTTTTTTTTTGGTTGTTGTTGTGAAATTGACTTATTCAAAAGTAATAGCTTCAAACCCTTATTAGAAAAGTAAAATCTATATTCCTTAAAATCCCTGTTGAGGTTCAAGCAGTTTGAAATTTGGTATATGATAAAAAGTTAAAAATTTTCACAGCCACCCAACTATTGATGTTTTGTCTGTTTGGACTTCTATTTCTTATTTAAACTATTCCTGTCTGCCAGATTGACACTAACATGAAATCTTACAGCCTCGCTATGTGGTAAACCGGGTAATAGCCGAGGACTATGATTGCCCAATGAAAGTGGTGAAGTTCCTTAGAGATCTCCATGTTGCTTTTCGGATGCTTAATCTCCGAAATGACTTCTTGCGCAAGAAGTTTGATGGTAAGCTGTTGTTTACACTACTTATTTCTTAAAGATTAATCTTGAACATGAGACCTGCTAAGGTTAGTATACTTTTATTTGGACTCGCGTATTAGAATTCTGTCGGATTCTTATGGTTAAGAGGTACTGGCTGTGCATGATTTCATTTTTTTCATTCTTTGACAGGTATGAAGTATGACCTAACAAGAGTTGAAGAAGTTTATTATAATGTTAAGATTCGAGGATTGATAACTAGTGGGGACTCCTCAGGAGAAGGAATGCAGTGATAGGTTCAAAGTTGGAAATCAATACTCATTGTTGGGAACTCAAATCCTCTCCAGCGCTGGAGACGATTTCTACACCATTGTTGGTCCCTATGTTATGTGATTTTGCCTTAATGGATTGATTCAAAACATGAACTTTTCCTTCACTACCAAAAATGAATGGGAAAGGAAGTACATGCTGCCGGTTATTGGTTCTTATACTTCCATTTTTTGCTAGTGTTTAGGATTTCAATTAGTCCTGCTAGTTTGTAGATCTATACCCTTCATGGGAAATTTTCTATTTCCATTTTTTTGGAACAGGATTAAATGAATATGGAAAAGCTTTGAGAAGGTGCCACGGGACAGTTGCCTTGCTGGAAAGAACTTAAACGGAGTCCTTTGTCAAATTTACAAATTTATATACCAAAAGATCTTTTTTTTTAAATCCTCGTCATGCCACTTCATTTTTTTTCTTTTGGATGTATAACACTTCTTTAGATTGCATTAAACATAGATTTTTTTATTTTTTATTTTTTGAAACGTACCTCCAAAAAAGGCCCCCCCAAGAAATGGAAAAGAAATTTGGATGGCGTGAGTTGTGACCAAGGTTCTAAATTTGGGTTTCGAACACGATATTGGTTATGTTCAAATCTGATCTAATCTGGTCTATGGATCCAATGGGAAGGAAGCTGGTATGAGGTTGATTTCGTATATGATAATATAAAAAAGGACCGGGTCAAGGATTGATCAGGTCCAAAACTGATATGAATCAATTGATCTGATACTAATTACAAGTTAGTTCTATAACGGAAAAAGGTTGTGTTATCCGTGGATAGACAAAGTATTTAAGGGTCCTTTTGCGGCTTCAATTATCCACAAACTGTATTTAAATAAAGGAAAAATGAAGTACTTGCTGTTGGCATGTATTTCTGTCTCTCTTCATTGAAATATTAACCTCTTTTCTCTCTCTTTTTTCTCTTCCAATTGAACGATGATTGGTTCTTTTGTATTTTCAAAAATAAATATCATTGAATATTCTTCTCCAACGCTTGCGTTGATTGATGAGCACATGTGGGTGCCCGTTTTGTTAGCATTGCGTTATGAATATAATTTCTTTTTGGTGGAGGTCTACGTTTTTTTCTATTGATTTTGATTCAAATTGGTTAAAAATTAAACTCAATCATCCCATATGAGTATGGAATTGGAACAGAGAGTAGGTCTCTTCAAATTTTACACACCATCTATGTTCTGCTCTTGTAAGATGATGGATCTATGCATCATATGTTGTTTTGAAAAAAAATTATTATAAAATATAATATACTACAATAACAACAACAAACATAGTGTATTATTTAATTAAAAAAAGAGTAAAATGTCTGATGAAGAACTATAATCTCAAAACTGTCTCTATCCTATTGAATGAAGGACTGATATTCTGGTCGTGTATATACAGAAACCATCTTCACAAAAATATAAGATTATATATATATATAAAAGAAAAATGGAAAGTTTTCTGTAATCCTATATACTCCATTTCCAAAAACTGTTCCATAACCCTTCGTTGCCCATTGGTTTGTGTATGGGGGTTATATATATATATATGAAAAGAGACAATGGAGAATTTTTTTTATGCGGATACTTATACATGTTTCATTG
Organism: Protea cynaroides; assembly: GCA_028583415.1. Classification (NCBI taxonomy): domain Eukaryota; kingdom Viridiplantae; phylum Streptophyta; class Magnoliopsida; order Proteales; family Proteaceae; genus Protea; species Protea cynaroides. Next base: position 61,101,774 of record CM053269.1, on the reverse strand, counting down.
GAAAGCAGAGGAGAATGCATATGTGTAATACCATTTTTGCTCTAGATGAAGGGTGGATGCATGTACAACTACACATAAAAACCAGGTCTTAAAATAATTAAAAGATAAAAAAGAAAAATGTTTCTTATCTAAGGCACCCATCCAACTTTAGGTGAGTAATGTACCTGACTATGTCATTTAGAAAAGTGGTGTTGGACTCATAACATCAATGAATAGATGTTTGATGAATAGTGTTGATCACATGTCAAATTTCGTGTCAAATGTCCATACGTCAATGAATAGATGTTCATGGGATAGTATTGATCACATGTCAAATTTCCTATCCAATTTCCATGTCGCATATATATATATATATATATATATATATATATATATATATATATATATATATATATATATATATATATATATATATATATATATACACGATGCACTTATTCTATGATTCACAAAGTTTTAATTTTTTATTCGTTATTGGTAATGGATTGTTCGTGGTAGGGGTGTTTCGTTTTGGATTCTTAGTGAATTCTATTTGCTCTTATTAGTTGCAAGGGGAATTAAAAAGAATTGAAATTTTTTTATTTAAAAAGAGTACTTTCAATAATCATTAAAGTTTAAATGACTATATAACTAATTCCAAATTAGTTTATATTTAGTTATTAATTTACATTTTAGTTTGCATCCAAATCTCTTACATTAAAAATGTAAAATAAATTTTACATCTAATAAAGTATCATTAATATTTATGATTACAAATTTAAATAGTTTATAAAATAATGATACAATTTTTTTTTTAAATTTAAAAATTTTACTTTTTTTGGTTAACTCCTTCTCTTCCCTCTTAATTTCTTTAGAATCAAACCGAGACATCATGATTTATAATAAAAACGTAAAAGAAAAAAAGAAGGGCCGCATTAGAGTGAGTTAAAGGCGCCGTCTCTAGCTCCCTATCCGTATTAACGTCGTTCTTTACGTGGACGGCGTCGGACAATAACCGTCAATGCAGTGTCCGCGTGTCGAAGCAGCGGACTTCAAGCAACGCTATGTTATACTATGAAATATTTGGATTCCGTCTTTGGAAAGTAGAAGCAGCACTCTTCGCAGCATCTACGCTTCAGTCTGTAGTTCTCAGCGCCAAATGATAACTTTTATTTTCCCTCTCATTTTTCTCTCTCCGGCGGTGTTAGCAGTTGTTTTCTTTTGGCAGTTTCAGCTTTTCGGATTAGAACATTCGCTGAACATCCGCTGACATCTCGAGGTAAGATCTTCTACATTTCTTTTCGAAATTATCTTATATAAGCTCTCTTCTTCAAAGTCTGCTCTCTGTCTCCGATTTCGATTTTTCCTCGGTGACGGTGAAGTTTCATTTGTTTCTGGTTATCTTGCTTTTGAAGGTATAGTTTTTTGTTTTAACGCTTAGTCCTGTAGATGTGGATACTAGGATTTGCAGACTCTGGCGCTGCCTGATATGATTTTCATTCTGTCGCTAGGCGTTTCTTTTAATCTGGTTGTTTTCGAGGATCGATGCACATGAAAATTCGTTCTTTTCTTTTTCTCATGTTGTTAGATTATGCTGGTTTTTAAATTTACTTTTCTTGCTCTGTTTGATACTCCTAAATGTGTATTGTGGCTGCCATTGAATTTCTTTGCTGGAATGGACATGCAACGATTAGTGCATTATTTGTGAAGGAATACATCGTAGTTACAACAGGAGGATTTTATTTACACGGTAAGGAATCAAATCAGGTTAATATTGGTTACACTTCCACATGGACTGACATTACTCGAGGTATGAGAGAATTTCGGAGTTACATTATATAATGGGGACTAAATTTACAGCTTCAAAATACATGAAGGAAGAAATAAAAAAGAAAAGAAAAAAAGAAAAGGCAAAAGAATAAAGATATGCAGGGAATTCAAATGCTTGAGTGCTTATGTGGCATGAATTCAGGTGGCGCTTATAGGGAACTTAAAATGAATTAGTTTGTATTTCTCTTTGTTATGTTATTTGTTTTTACAATTTTTTAACAGTAGTAGGCGTGGTAATGAATCGGTGCATTTGAACTTATTGATGTGAATTGCATAGTCACCCTTTGTATATTAATTTTGCTGATTATAAGTTATGAACTGGTGCTTCTCCTTCTCCATGGTTCTTCATTGGCTACCAATTAAAGAGATGTATGGAAACGGGCAACAAAGTTTTGTGTCGCAGATAGTGTCAATTTCTGGAGGAGACACTTCCATAACTCCAAGTGAAAAAGCAAATACATTGGTGCGCAGGCTTGTTCAGGTATAGATTGCCATGCTAATAATTGAAGCTGGAATATGTTTGTCTTCCTCTTTCTTGAGTTTATTTATTGCCATAATGTGAAGGTATTGTGCAGGCTTGTTTCATTTATGGATCTTAGGCTAACGTTTTTTTATTAATAATTTTTAATATTATGTGTAGTAATGAACATTTTTCTTGATTCCTTGAAAGCATTAAAGATGGCTTTTTCCAGTTTTTCTTATAGCATCGTGAAGAGTTATTGTTTTAAGTTCTGGCCATTATGCTGGGCATAGTAAAAAAAATGTTTTCAATTCTTCATAAATGAAATTAGTTTTTTTTTGTTGTTGATAATTTACTGTTAATATTGCTGAAAAAGAGGGTAGTATATACTAATGGCACAACAACATCATGAAATAAACCAATAAGGCAATAGTACCACGGACTATATTACCCTATATAAACATCAAGAAAGAGCCCAATCACGAAGGTTATTATTCCCAAAACGTACTCTCGGTCTTACAACCCCTTGTTGTGCCAAATCATCTGCCACCTCATTAGCCATCCTTGGATTCCACTGGGATGTAAGATGCAATTAGTGTTTTCATTTTCTGTTTTCCATCACCTTTTTAACCCCAAAAGGGGAATGAGCTGCTGCTGCTCCTCCATAGATTTAACAGCCGGACAAGGGTCAATGTAATTGGATTTAGCTGGAACAAGCCACCCAACCCTATATAATATTGAAAGAGCCATAGGGATTGTTATCCCAAAACATATTCTTAGTCTCACAATCCCTTGTTTTGCCAAATCATCCACCACCCCATCAATGGTCCTTGGATTCCACTAGGGTGAAATTAGTTTGTTCCTTTTTTTTTTGGTTGCTTTCCTTGAGCCTTTTTTTAACTCCCCTTTGGGGGTGAGCTACCCATAATTTAACAACCGTAAATGGTTAATCTAATCGGGTTCAAATGGGAGAGGCCACCTTTTTCAGGGTCCTTGTTGGATTCCTGGTTTCTGTAATAATTAAACCCAAAAATGGACTGGAACCCTTTTAGTTTGACGTCCTGCTCTGATTTTTGAGGACCATGAGCTGCATTGCTTTTCAGGTCTGTTGAAATAGAGGCAGGTTGCCGAGGAAACTAAATGATATTACCAAACGTTATTTAAGGCCCAAAAGCTAATGCTAAACAAAACAAGGTTCTTAAAGACTAACATTTTTGGAGAACAGATACCTTTGGTGCTATGTTGTCCTCAAGGTATGTTATTTTCCTATGTGGTGCATGATCAGTGAAAAAACTCCCTCATGGTGGGGTTAATTCTTATTCGAGGCCCATATGAGCACTTTTGGTCTAGTTGCCTGCACCATTTTCAAAATCAGATCAAGGTGTGAGCTCATTTGCCATTGGGTTTGTGTATATTCCTTTTTCCAATATCTCTAATTTTGCTAGTGAGGGGCATCTTTCATAATTTGATCTTTACTGCAACCTTAGCCTGGTTTAGTTTGGTTCTTTTTATTTGTTTTTGGGTTCAATTTGGTTTTGGTTGATCTGGTTTAATCATTAGGAGATTTTTTACTCTTAGAGTTGTATGTAAGGATTCCCATAATGCGTGGGTATCTCCTAACTTATATATATATAAGACGTGTGGCCTACTTTATGATTATATTAAATATTAGTGTGCTTATTTGGTGGGAGGACCGCAGGACCCAGCTTTGCCTTGTGGATCTAATTCCCACCGTGTGGCAGCTTTAGTGCTCAAATTTTGTGAATTGGTAGCTCACTTCCAGTTTTATTCACATGCTAAGTTTCAGTCTGCAGTCTGCACAGAGTTATCCACGTGACAAAACAATGGGCTTGAGAAATGGTTGAATAACCAACATTCTGAAGAGGTTTGGAAAAGCTTGGGTAGCTGATGATACAATAGACAAGAATGTAAAAAATGGGTGGGTTACCCAGTGAAATTGGACCAAGTTTAAGTATCTACCCAACTGTATCAATTACCAGTTCAGCTCTAGCCTCCACATGGTTGTAAATAGATCTGCCCGGCTAAGTTAAACTAGGTGGACCCCTTACATGTCCTTCGTCCTTAATGCTATGTGAAGTGTGAACTATAGAAGTTCTCTGTTGCTGAACCTGGCTTAATGTGTTTGTATGTGTTAATCAGTTAATTATTGTGAACTTTGTGGATAAGCGAATTTCATGGACCCTTAGCCTTTTTGATTTAGTATTTAGTAAGTAAACTGAGATTATGATTTTTTTTGTTCGGTGGTTTGGGAGAGAATATGAATAGTTGCAGATTGGGGAAAACATAACCAGCATTGGTCAAGATGTTTTTTAGATCTTATCCTTTCAGAGAGTGCTTGCAACAGAACAATTAAAAAGGAGAGTTTTCAAATTGAGTGACTGGAGTATTCTTTGCAATGAGGAAGTGGAAGCAACCTCCATTTATTTATCTGTGATGTGGTTGTGGATATTTTATTGAAAAGTTTCTTGGAGCTGTTCGAAGTTTTGTGGGTGCTACCAAGGGAGTTGAAGATGCTATTCATCTGATAACTATTAATTCAATATGTGGGAAAAGGTTTGATGGCATCTAGTTCCATTTGCACCTATGGGTTGTGGAAAGAGGCAATAGTAGAATCTTTCATGATGAAGTACGGAAATTCATAAAGATATGCGTGGATATGAGATAATTTCTTATTCACTGGTTTTGATTGAAGGAATTTGCCGAAGTAGATTTATTTTGGCAACCAATGGTGGTCTTTGATTTCACAATGTTTTCTTCATCTGAACTGCCTGTTATGTATAGAGTGCATGTTATGTATAGAGGAAAGGTTATTTGTACATTTATTATTACAAGCAAAATCAGTGCCACTATCTATCAGGAAAAATGAAAGAAACAAAAGAAAGAAAGTAATCTGTTATGAGTTAGTTTTGTGGATAAGGTGGAGTCGTGGGTCAGTGAGTAAGTTATTGTGGGTTAAGTTATTTTATGGGGTGAGTTGTCATTTATTGGCTGTAGTATGACTAGTTATTAATTAGTGATTGTAATGGGATCTATATTGTAGGGAGTTATATCCAAACATGAGTCGTGGGAGAAGAAGTTATGTAATCTCATACCTTATTTATAAGACTAATATGGAAATATGATTTGAATCCCTAAAATGTCTCTTTGAGATAATGGTAGGCTTATCCGTAAAGCCAGAGGAGGTTCCCTCAATAGAACTTAATCCCTTCCCTATTTTCCCTCTTATCTTCTTTATATCTCCTGTTAGGAAAAGAAATTAACTAACTAACAAACCAGCAAGGAAATAGGATAGGAGGAGTGTGCAGAACACACACACACACACACACACACACACACACACACACACACACACACACACACACACACAGAGAGAGAGAGAGAGATCGGTAGGTGCTCCTCCTTGTAGTTATATTTATAGAATCTAGGAAATAACTACTAGTTAGGATCTAGGATTCTACAAGCTAGAGTCTTAGTTGAAAATAGAGAACAATAAACAATAAAGTAAACTCCTACAACCTAAAGCTCTCGCTCCCCACACCGCCAATTTTTATCCTCCATGTCACCCTCTTCTTACTTAGATCTCCCTGCGTCTAATCTCAGGTCCAGTCCCGAGCACCAAAAAAAAGACTCCGGCCGACCGGGATGTCCTAGAGAAAAAAAGGAAGGGGGACCGGGGCCCCCGAGAGGACCCAAAAAAAAGGGAAAAAAAAAACGGACCTTTTTTGAAGGAAAAAAGCTTGGAACCCCAAAAGAAGGCCCGCCTTTGGGACAACGTACGCATTCCTAAACTCCTATTTATGACACCTGCTTCCCACCGGTCCGAGGGTGGGAAAGTCGATGAAAAACAGAGTTTAGTACCCCAACATGCGCCACAAAGCGCAAGAAAAATAAAAAAAGAACATGACACCCCCCACCACACTATTGTCTTAGGTAAACCATGATACTGTGACCCCACTAAAGAAGAGTTTGGCTACAATGGAGGCATCAAAAGTTCTAGAGCATGGAAAAGGGCCACCTCTGGAAACGGTCTAACTACCACAAAAACAGAATCATGACCTCTCAAGTCCTCGGCAATCCTAGCACAAAGTCCATACTCAAATCTTGCCATGGGGTATGAGGAACGGGGAAGAGGAGTAGGCCAAACCAAGATTTTGCTTCCGTTGTTTAGCGCTTGACATGTTCGACACCGGCTAATAATCCGAGATACATCCCTCTTCAGTTAGGGCCAAAAAAATCGGTCCTCAACAAGGGCAATGGTTTTATCTCGACCGAAATGACCGGTACCCCACCAAAGCCATGTAATTCCCTGAATGAAAGTCTCTTAATGAAGTCCTGGAATACACAACCGAGTCCCTTTAAAAGGAATCCATCTCTCGTGTAATCCGAGTGATTTGCCGATGGGTCTTCGCCGTAGAGGTATAAGGCCTCACTAAAATCTAGGCATGTAGGATATCGTTCCTTAATTTTGCTCAAACCCTACAACCTCAATACTCATGGTTTGGAGCAATGCCTTAACCTGATTTTTGACTAATTTCATGAAAGATGGCATGCGAACCCTACTTAATGCATCGGAAGAGCCAAGTTATCAACACCGTGTTTATGTTCGAGCACAAAGGTGTACTCTTGTAAGAATTCAGCCCACTTGGCATGTCTAGGTTCGTTTGGTCCGAGAACTTAAATATTTCAATGCCCGGTGGTCCGAATATAAAACAAATTCTCGTGGTAAGAGATAGTGTCGCCAATACCGCAAAGCTTGGACAACCGCGAGAATTCTTTGTCATAGGTGGAATACCGTTGTGGCTTCATTAAGCTCTCACTAAAATAAGCAAAGGATGTCCTTCTTGAACAAGGACGCCACTAATTCCAGCCGCGGAGGCATCACATTGCACTTCAAAGACTTTGGAGAAATCGCGGAAGACGTAGAACGGGTGATTCGGGCCCATTAACTTTTTGATTTCTACAAAAGCCTTGGCAGCTCCTTTAGTCCACCGGAACTCCTCCTTTTTTATGCAATCGCTGATGGGGGCCATGATGGCACTAAACCGTTGGATGAACCGCCTATAAAAGGTTGCTAAGCCGTGAAAACTTCCAGACTTCATGGGTGTTACCGGGTCGAGCCATTCAATAATTGCTTTTATTTTCGTCAGCAGATACTCCTTGTTCCGAGACAATAAATCCTAAGAAAATGACTTGATCACTCATAAAGGTACACTTCTCTTTAAATTGACATAAAGTTTTCATTCGTATGTTTGGAAGACTTTACGTAGAGCGATCTAAGGAGAGTGGTTTGTGTTTTACCAAGATGAGGATATCATCAAAGTAAAACCACTAAGAACTTGCCATTGTATGGTCGTAGCACCCGATTCATAATTCTCATAAAAATTTTTTATTTTTTTTTTTTTTTTTTTTTTTTATTAAAAAAAATAAAAAATAAAAAAAAATAAAAATAAAAAATTTTTTTTTTTTTTTTTTTTTTTTTTTTTTTTTTTTTTTTTTTTAAATTTTAAATTTTTTTTTTTTTTTATTTTTTTTTTTTTTTTTTTTTTTTTTTTTTTTTTTTTTTTTTTTTTTTTTTTTTTAATAAATTTAATTTTTTTTTTTTTTTTTTTTTTTTTTTTTTTTTTTTTTTTTTTTTTTTTTTTTTTTATTTTTTTTTTGTTTTTTTTTTTTTTATTTTTTTTAATTTTTTTTTTTTTTTTTTTTTAAATAAAAAAAAATAAAAAAAAAAAAAAAAAAAAAAAAAAAAAAAATAAAAATAAAAATAAAAAAAAAAAAAATAAAAAAAAAAAAAAAAAAAAAAAAAAAAAAAAAAAAAAAAAAAAAAAAAAAAAAAAAAAAAAAAAAAAGTAGTTATATTTATAGAATCTAGGAAATAACTACTAGCTAGGATCTAGGATTCTACAAGCTAGAGTCTTAGTTGAAAATAGAGAACAATAAACAATAAAGTAAACTCCTAGTCTAAATAGAAGTCCAAATACTAATAGGAGTCCTAGTCCTAGAAACTAGCCCACATTGTTTTGACCAAGTCAAAGCAGTGTTGGTTACAAATAAACTTGGCAATACCGATCACACATAAAACTAAAAATAATAAATAAAATTAGCAATATCGATAATAAATAAAACTAGCAATATTGATTATGCTAACATCTCTAATTTTTTTCTCTCTTTCTTACTTAATCTCTCTCCATCCACCAAGATACAGAGGTATGCATCGATTGGTATTAAAGGCACCATGTTTATTCCAAGGCATGGATCAATGTTTGGAACAAAGCGTCAAGAAGTTAGAAGGTGTTTTCAATTTACTTCACGCTGGACAACCATAGTTTTCAAGGCGACAAGGCAACCCAAGGCATTAGAGGCCCCAATGTATTTTTTTATTTTTAAAATATTAATGCTATTAATGTTTATATATATATATATATATATATATATAGTAATATATATATATATATATAGTATTCTACATAAATAATCAACATTTAAGACATAACCTAATTAATACGAGAAATTCAATAAATAATGAATAAAGTATAAGACATAGAGAAGCATATTTATAAAAAACCAAAAAGCACAAATCAATAAACTAAGAAGTTAGAACGTCATAGCATATGAGTAAGAAGCAAGAGTACATCGGCATCCCACTCTCGGACTGGTTTTTAGTATAAGTGTAAAAAACTTTTTTCACCTTTTCCGTTAGGGAACTTAACAGCGTGTGGCCAATAATGAGGGAGGGTTGAATTGCGGGTAAACGGAAACCTTAAGGGAGGTATGTGAAAATTTTCATTTAATTAATAATTTACCTACACATCTGCAACAAGGTGATCGCTCAAGCCTTTAGGGCGTTCAATGAGCCCAAGGCGACACCCAGAAGACCTAGGCGGTCGCCTTTTCAACATACACAAGGCGACTCATCGCCTAGTTTATATATTACCGCCTGGACGCCTAGGCAATGCCTTGACAACTATGCGGGCAACAACAAATCATGGAGAAGCTTACCGAATTGTTTGACAAATGGTAGACAAAGAAACTCAAAGGTGCAAAGAAGTCTTATAACAGTTTGGATTGTGAGGTGTGCAATCCTTGAAGAAATTGAAGCAGAGAAGTCATTGACAGAAAAATATGTTAAAGAAAGATGGAAAAATATGTTAAAGAAAGTCTGAGCAAATGAGGTTGAGTATTATGCAAGTCCAATAAGCTTGAAGGACATCACATAGATTTGTACTCTTGATACAAGCTCCATCTTGGTTCATCCATAAGCAAATCCAGTCGGTCACAGAACTTGTCCCACTGTGACACTTGTTCTCCAGTTGGGCTTCTCCAACCACTTTTATTATCCTGCGTGTTTGGGATACAGATGGGAGCAATTTCCAACTTAGACCGAACTCTAAGGGGAAGAATTGTTACGAGTTAGTTATGTGGATAAGGTGGGGTTGTGGGTCAACGAGTTACTTATTGTGGGTTATGTCACACCCCAATTCTGTACTATTCAGAATGGTATGATGAACCGCTAATAAACCAACGGTTCAACCAGGATCTCAAATAGGCTGTGTCCGTTTGCTTAAACCATACACATCCACAACTATAATCAGAGTGAATAAATAATAACAGAAGTCTTATATAAATGAACTGAGAGTCTAAAGATGATAACATAAATTAAGTATTCAATTATCTCCAGAAGATACTAAGACATAAAATAAAATATTTAATCAATTACATTGTCTGTATAAATTGAATAAAATTGTAATAAAAAACACAAGAGTTGCACTCGCATGACGAATCATGCGACTCCACCATAACTTCAGCGTTCATCGCCGCCGCATGTCCATACATAGGAGCATTCATATAGTCTTCAACCGTGGTACCTGCATCATCAACTAAAAGTATTCGATGTCGAAAGGGTGAGCACACATCACGGCTCAGTGAGCAAATAAAACAATGCAACAAACATATCCATACATTCAATTCATATCTTTGGTCTGGTTCATAAGTTTGCAATGTGCTATAGAAAGGTTCGGTGGCCGCCTCGCCTCTATACACAGGGTGTGTAAGCCCACCCAATGGATCAAACATCATTGTCGCCCACATCCACCCCACCATGGAATAGAGATAGAGCTAAAGTGCTTAGGACTGCACCGCATCACACTTCCCCTGATGCTCTACCCATACCAATACGTAAGCCCCTGTTGGTGATGGCTTGTAAACTGGGCTCGCAACTAACCAATCCTAATGTCAAACAGTGTATCCAAGGCCTCACCCCAGCATCCCTCAATACGTCAATAAAGATAGAGCTAAGGCCCCCCGGCAGAGTCAGAGACTACACGGTTCGAGACCACCTCCCCTGATGCCCTACGACGTAATAGTTCTGCTAAAGTAATGGTGATACGACGATGTCAGTGGACAAGACTTGAGTAAAGATAGATCTAAAGTTTGGTGACCATGATGAACCATAGTGTCACGTCCTCCCTCTGATGCTCCACTCGCATCAAGTACACTAACCACACAGATCCATTCACATGCCTATTCCTAGCATCATCATCAACATCATATTATAAATAAACGAAAATTAAATATGCATGAACAGTAATAACAGAAATATTGGATGACATGTGATATGCACATTACAATCATACAAGCATAAAATCATTCATGGTATTGGACTCAATAAATGAAAATAGTTTATTATTAGCCAATTAGTTTAAGTTTTGTTCCCTCACCTTTGATTGAGTGTAGATCCTCGTTCAAGCTTTATGAATCACCTTTAAATCACCAGAAAGGCTTAACAAGTCGATAGATTTTAATTAGAATTAATTCCAACAAATTTAGACTAGCTGAAATCGTAGGGTCGCAAGTAGGGCAACACCTAGGGTCGGTTACCAATCGACCCTAGGGTGTAGGGTCGGACGTGGGGTCAGTTACCAATCGACCCTACGTGCGACCATACCCTCCCTGGGACTTCCCAAGGGCATGTGATCGATCCTGTGGTCTCGTAGGTCCATTCTAAGATTGTTCAATGGCTCATAACTATGATTTTTACACACTTTGCATTGCCTATGATGATTACTTCCATGGATTCCTTTGGAACTCATCCATGGATGGATGATTTGGGTTTTTCAATCCTAACTTCTTCATAATCCATTCTAGGCTCTTAATTTATGAAGGGACTTAGATTCATACCTGAAGTTGGATGAGATTCAGAGGTTTCTCTGAACTTCCTCCTCTTCCTTAGTCTTTTCTTCAATTTTCCTTCTCTTCTTCTTTTCCTTCTCTTTCTCTTTTCTCACTTTCAATTAGGGTTCTAAAAGGAGTGAAAGAGGCTAAGGGACGTCCTATTTGTAGTGGAAAACCCTCCAAAATAAGTCACATTGAGTTTAAGAAAGAATCCCATGGAATTAGGAAAGTTTCCTAATTTATGGTTTCTGTCTGTCATCGTAGGGTCGGACGTAGGGTCGCGGGATCCGTCGACCCTACGTTTTTCTAGTCATGCGACCCTACGACTAGAAAATCATAGATTGGACTTCTGTTGAAGTGGGGTCGACCCTACCTGTTTAGGCATGCGACCCTACCCTCACATTTGCTGTTTTTGGGTCAGACTCATACCTGGTCTTGTGATTTTCTTCATGCACTTGGTCCACTTGGCTCGACCATGATAGGTAGACCTGGTAGAAGGTGGTAAGACCGGTTAATTCGATACGGGTCTTACAGGTTAAGTCATTTTATGGAGTGAGTTGTCATTTATTGGCTGTAGTAGGATTAGTTATTAATTAGTTATTGTAATAGGATCTATATTGTAGGGAGTTATATCAGAATATGAGTCGTGGGAGAACAAGTTATGTATCTCATGCCTTATTTATAGGACTAATATGGAATGGAGAGATATGATCTTGAATACCTAAAATATCTCTTTTAGATATTGGTAGGCTTCTCCGTAAAGCTAGAGGAGGTTCTCTCAATAGAACTTAATCCCTTCCCTATTTTTCCTCTCTCTCTCTCTCTTACCTTATCTCTCCCCATTCACAGGTACGTACCTATCAAAATCCTTATAAATAATTTCATCATCTTGTTATGATTTTGTGCAAATTTTGTACCATATCACTGTTATTCTTTGATTTATTTTTATATCTTCACATTCATCTGATGAATCTAATCTATTTCTCAATCCCATAACCACAAAAATAAGAATAAAAAAAATAAAAAAAAATAAAGAGACTCAAATCATCCAACCGTATTAGAATCCTCATTGTAGTATACATAAGAGCTGGAGCTGCAAAACCATTTTGAAATCTTCCTGATATTCCCATCAATTATTTGTTTCTCAGCACCCACAATATATATGACTTCAAACATTGGCTCTCGAATTTAAAATGCCTATCCTCTACACCTTTCCCATTAGCCTTAAACCTGATTTCCTTTCAAACCCTTTGCATTTATTATTATTGTTGCTACTTTCCTTTTTGCTGTTTGATGCAGCAGCGGGCCCACAAGCTGAGATGGCCATGGATTAGAATCTTTCTAGGATTTAATTGGAATGATTGTAATATTTTATTTTTAGGAATTTAGATGAAACATTTAGGCAGGATTTTATTTTTAAGTATTTAAATTAGTTTTCTTCTCGTCTTAATAGGCAGCCATAGGTTTAGTAAGTTATTAGAATATCTAAGATTAGGATTTCCATTTCAGTCATTTTTATTTTTGTTAAGTTTTATATCTCTTTTCCTTTAAATATATGTAACCGAACACCATTCAAGAGAAGAAAATTGGAAGAATGAATTTAAAAGTGGTTTTGGTTGCTTGCGGGCAGAAGTTGAGTGCTCTCTCTCTCTCTCTCTGCGACCAGGAACCGTCTGCTCGTTAGACTGGTTCCCCCCTTCTTCTTCCTTTCTCCCTCCTTCCCTTCTTCCTCTTCCTTCTTCTTCCCCTCCCCTGTTTTGGCGGTAACCCCAGCCCCAACAAAACCCTTCGAGATCCTTCAACCCTCCTCCACTCATCCTGAAACTTTGGGGATAGGATCTCTACCCTAAGGCGACACCAACCCCTAAGACTACTGCTGTTGAAACCCCCCTTGCTAATATAAATCAACCCAGGTTTAAATCTGGTTAACCTTATCGCAGACTCAGTTGCAGGAATTTTCCTGCGTATTGATCTTCATCGGTTGGCTTCAATATGGGTTGGATACATAAAGGCTATGTTTTGCGATCATCACCCTGAAATTTCAGATCTAACGGCATTAAGTTGAGTGAGTTCTAACTCCTCAACCAAATCTGGCTACCGCCCTCTGTTATGAACTGAAGGTTGAAGACAACCTTCCAAAATTGTGAATGTTCCTTTTCTCTTTACTTCTTATTTCCTAAAATACTCCTGGTTTATATATTTAATTCCAGTTTCATCCTAAGGGATCATAAGGCTTTGTTTGGTTCTCTACAAGTTATTACTTACTTCTGGTTAATTACGAAATTGCCACTACTGGTTGAGTTTTGGATTTAATTACAATTCTGCCACTGTTTATTCAATCAAGCCTTCATATTATTTGGGTGGGTCCACAGCAGATCTAATTAGGGTTTTCTCGACCCGGATCCCGCATCCCGCATCACTGTCCTGTGAGGTTTGTCACACCATGCACTATCTTCACTTACAATTCTGCCACTGTTTCTGCATGTTAAATGCAATTTACAGAAGAACTTCACATTAGACAACCTTCCAAAATTGTGAATGTTCCTTTTCTCTTTACTTCTTATTTCCTAAAATACTCCTGGTTTATATATTTAATTCCAGTTTCATCCTAAGGGATCATAAGGCTTTGTTTGGTTCTCTACAAGTTATTACTTACTTCTGGTTAATTACGAAATTGCCACTACTGGTTGAGTTTTGGATTTAATTACAATTCTGCCACTGTTTATTCAATCAAGCCTTCATATTATTTGGGTGGGTCCACAGCAGATCTAATTAGGGTTTTCTCGACCCGGATCCCGCATCCCGCATCACTGTCCTGTGAGGTTTGTCACACCATGCACTATCTTCACCCCCCTCTTTGGTGTTGGTGGGAAGTCTAATGTGAAGTTCTTCTGTAAATTGCATTTAACATGCAGAAACTAACCCTTCGAAGCATAGGGAAATACTAATTACTAAGTGACCCCTTTTTGTATATATGAATTATCTGCCATCACATGAATGATGACAGCATATAATCGCCAGGATTAAATATAAAGTCAATTGTCTAACCCATGACTATTGTAGTAATGTAGTTAACTCTTCTGGATTCCAGTCAATTAATTGCACACCATAAAACTCCAATTTCTCAAGAAAATATTTTGTAAAGTAGATATATTTAACATGAATGCATTTTGAAAAATGTTTTACCTTTTTTTTGGTCCTGAACAAAAATTCTTCTTCTATCATGTATTAAGGTATATGTAACTGATTTGCCAATCCATACTGAATTTGGTTATCTCTTCTCATGATTCTGTGTATGATCCATCATGCTTGTTCAAGTTATCTGGTAGGCTTACTTTTTGGATGTTGTTCATTATGGCTTTACTTCACATGTTGATAACATGGTAGATGTGCTGTTTGGCTATTCCTCTTGCTAATGACAAATATATAGATGTGACCTTTGTATGTGAACTTGCGTTTCTGATGCATTTATTTGTTGTCTAGGTTGAGGGAGATAGATCCTTTCTTCCTGTTTCAGAAGATGATCTGATAGAAGTTGAGCATTTATTTGCAGAACCAAAGAATGATAAAGTTCTAGTGGACAACATTTTATGCTTCAGCAGAGATATTCCAGATAAGTGCCTAGAAATTGAACGTTATCCGTGCGCTGCTGACCACAATCATATCCGAAGTGATAGTGGTAATGATCATATTGTTGCTGTTTCAGCACAGAACTGCACGTCATTTTCCTGATGATTCCTGTGTTATCTATTTTGAAATTCTCTAATTTGAGTCTTTTGAATTCCTTAAAAAGCAATTACATAAATTGACCAACAGCCATATTTATCACTTTTGTTGGAGGAACACTTTTAACCTTCATTTTATTGCAATCTGTTAGCTGGATAATGATCATGCTAGATTGAGCATGATCGTGATAAGATCTTCTATTGAAGGAAAGCTGGTTGGTGTGATTGATGCAAGCTGGGTAATTTGGTTGGTGGGTAGGTGATTGTGGTAAGATCTCTTATAGAAAGAAAGTTGGGTAGCTGATTTGGTTGGTGTACAAATTGTGTGGATTATATTACTATCTATGGATGATTTCCCTTGTATTATTTCATCTATTTAAAGGATAATAAACCTCCCTAAGATGCAAGAAGAACTTTGGGGTTCTCACCGTGGAGTAGGCTTCTGTGGTAGAAGTTCGAACCACGTAAATATTTTCTCGTCTTTCTTTATGCATAAGTTAACACAATCTGTACAAATGCTAAAACATATAGCTTAGGGAGAAATACCTAGAGAATATGAGTTCACACTCTGAAAGTTACTCTTTCCATTGGTAAATACCTCGTGGATCTCCCTTTGCCCTAGGCATTGAATCATGAATTTGATGAATCTATAGTTTGCATACCTCTGTTAATGAGATGCTTAGCTGTGAGAATTGTCTCCTGCACCATTTTATATCCAACTTAAGGCTTCCATCTTTGTGGCTCTGTTCTCCCTCTAGCTGCCAAAGAGAATCATATAAAAGAAAAATATGGATAGGCAAAAGGGGCCATTGAATTGGAGCCTCATACCTCATGTGTGCCTTCAAAGCAAAGACGGTGACGTTGGACCGCCATTTAATAATGCAAACCTTTGAAGAGTGGAATAATCTTTCGGGAATTTTTTTACTCCGGAGGCTTGGGCCCAACAACTATTTGAAGGTTAGGGCGGCCTTAATAAGAAAAGGGTATATTTTGCAAAAATGGGGGACCAGACCGTTTTGGATGCCATTTAAATACGGGGCAGACCAACATTGACAAAACATGTTGCACCTCGTTTCCTTCTCTCTTTTGAATTAAGATTTTCTTCCCCTACTGAAATTCTATCAACCATGTGCAAATGCTGACTGTGAACCTCTTGTTGGAGTCTTGCACCAGTTAGCCTCCTCCATCCTTCACTTTCCATTGGCTGCTTTCTCTCTCTCTCTCTCTCTCCCTAACCTATTTATTGTTTGGAAAAAAATATTTTTTCTCTATGTATCCTTATTTTTCTGATTTTTTGAAATTTTCTATTTATAAAGTTGTTTTACTGCTTCATCCCTGTAATGGTCTACAATGTTCAAGGATGTTGGGACATAGGTTGGTAGCCTTGATTGTTCAAGGTATTGCTTCTTTCTTAAAAATGCTTACAACAACAACAACAACAACAAAGCCTTATCCCAACTAAATGGGGTTGGCTACATGGATTCTTGTTCTCTAATTAGCTCTGTTCGATGTCATACTTGAAACAAAGCCTAAGCTATGCATGTCTTTCTTTACCACCTCTCTTAAAGTCATCTTAGTTTTGCCCCTTGCTCTTTTATATCCTTTAATTTGAATCAAATCACTTCTCCTTATGGGAGCATCTAACGGCCACCGTTGAATATGATCATACCTTCCTAGTTTTGTCACACATCCATCTCAACATCCTCATTTTAGCTATACTAAGTTTATCTATATGATGCTTCATAACTGCCTAACATTTTACACCATACATCATAGCCAATCAAATGACTGTCCTATAAAATTTTCCTTTAAGTTTTAAAGGAATAGGTCAATACATTGATCACACAACACTCCAGATGCACCTCTCCACTTGATCCATCCTATTTTAATCATTTCTGAAATATCATCCTTTATATCACCTTCTTTATTTATTATTGATCCTAGATATCTAAAATGATCACTTTGTTGTATCTCTCTCTCAAGAATTTTCACCTCATTATCCGTCCTTGTGTGACTAAAGTTACACACCATATACTCCGTCTTCGTTCTACTTATCTTAAAATCCTTTGATTCCAATGTTGATCTCCATAGCTCCAACTTGGCGTTAATCCCTGTTTTTGTCTCATCCACCAAAACAATAATGAGGGCAAACAGATAAGGGTTTAAAGTTGATCCTTGATGTAAGCCTATTGTAATTGGGAATTCACTACTTTGACCCCCCATGGTTCTCACACTAGTCACCACATTATAATACATATCCTTAATTATGTTCACATATATGCTTGAAACACTTCTCTTCTTTAGTACATGCCAGATTAACTCTAGGAACTCTGTCATAAGTTTTTTCTAGATCAATAAAGACCATATAAATGTCATTTTTGCCTTCTCTATATCTTCCCATGAGTCTCTTAAGCAAGTATATAGTTTATGTTGTGGATCTACATGGCATAAAACCAAACTGGTTTTCCGTAATAGTATTTTCTTTTCTCATGCGAGTTTCATTAACTCTCTCTCATACTTTCATAGTATGGCACATTAATTTTATGCCTCTGTAGTTATTGCAGCTTTGAATTTCACATTTATTTTTATAAATCGGAACCACAATGCTTCTCCTCCGTTCATCTGACATTTTAAAGTTATCCAACTCCTTGGCTTTTTTACCTTTCCATCTAGTCTCTTGAATGCAAGCTTTGTTAATCAATCTTTTCCTTATAACATCTATCAATTCTAGACTCTTATCCGTTAAAGATCCTATGTTCCAAGATGCTAATCTAATCCTACGCTTATGAACTAGCTTTTTTTCCCGCACTCGTCTACTGTGCGAGAACCCTTGTCTATTTATCACTGCATCCGGGCGCTGATGCGGCAGCCGTTGCCTATCTATCACCGCAATCGGGTGATACGGTGGCCCTTGCCCATTTTTCGCTACACCAGGGACTAGGTGTAACGCGCTATTTACAGACGACGCCCTAGCATTTCGCTGATTATCTTTGTTTGAGAATCCATGTTAACGGTTTGGCTAGGTTTTTTGGGGTGTTGGCTGCCGACCTAATGCATCAACCCCACTTTCTTAAAAATGCTTTGACTTCAGTTATTTGGGCCTTTTACATCATGTGGGTGGTAGACTCATGGCTTAAGGGGTCCTGCGGCCTTTGCCTTCTGGGGTCAAGCTGTCTCATGATTATGGCAAAGTTGTTTATGTAAGTAGGGTCATTTGAAGTAGTAAACTGGCGAAAAGTGTCTTTGAAAGAGCTGGTGCTTTCAGTGAAATTCAAAAATCTGCTTCTGGGGATGAAATGCACGTAGGATGCTGGTTTGAGAACGAAAAACTAAAAATTTTTCTTCTTCTCCCTCTCTCTCTCTCTCACACACACACACACACACTCACGTCCCCTGACATTCTTTTGGTGGAGGTGCGGGCATGGAGTTCCCCTGTAAAGTGCTGATGCAGGGAGGAAACCCCACTGTGGGAGCTGAATAATGGCTCTGATGGTTTTCTTCTTGCAAGGGGAGGCAATTGTAATTGATTTTTTCCTTCTTAGCACTTGGGAAGCCTTCGTGTTCCCAACGTTTATTCATGGAGATCTTGTAGGTAGGCTGATAGCGCTGTTCTCAATTTCTATGCTAAATTGGTCAGCATTGAAGGATCGTTTGAGTCACATCCAAACACTTGCTGGCCTCAAATGTCAGACGAGGTAGTCCATTGAAATCAAGATTTGGGAGCAGAAGCCATGGAAGTGGTGAAGTCTTTGGATGTATTTATCCAATAGGCGTTATAATGTTGCTAAAAATTAAACACAATGGTAGGAAGAGATATAATAGTTGCAGTACCTGAACATCTGCTTCATTGAAATGCTTGGATTTTGATTTTGGTAGGGAGAAGACGTCTCTTGTACTGTTTGTCCATTAATGATGTTATTCGCCTCTCTTTTTGCTTCTAGCCCCTGCCGCGTAGCAACTAAGGGAGGCTGTTTCATATTCTTCCCCCCTAGGCCCCCCCCCCCAAAAAAAAAAAAAAAAAAAACCTGTCTCTCTCTCCTGAAGAGTTGTCAAATATTTGACTGCTGCATTTTTTGAGAACTAGAGCAGTACTTGCCTTGTTGCAAACCAAGATTCCTCTATCCAATGGATAGTCCATTAGCACCATGTCTGTGGTACATATTGAAGATAGGAAGTTACAGGGAAAATGGACTGGGATTGCTCACGTCTGGGTACTAGAGCAATACATGCAGACACAGTCACAAATCAGGAATGTTTGTCACCCACTAAGACTAACGTATCTACAACTACATCCCCGAGCGGCAGTCAAATGGGGGCGTGAATGCGAGATGCCATCAGAATGATCAGCCGGATATCCAAGTGATATGCTTCCGGACTCTATTGGAACCACGGGAAACCTATCTCTGGAAGAGGAGAATTTCTTCAACTGTTTGCATATATTGAATTATGGTGGTAATAATATTATTATTATTATTATTATTATTTACCTCACTGCTTCCTTTGCTTGTGTTGTCTTGTGTAAAATAACATGGACATGGCTGCCTTAGTTGGTGCTTTAGTTTGAAAGAATTGGACCAAAAGTGTTTCATTTCTTGAAGACTAGTCTTTTGATTATATTCACCTTGTGGGACCATTTTTTATTTTTTTTTATTTTATTTTCTTTCCTTATCCTCTATCTATGTAGATGGTCATTCTAATGCATCTGCTTTTCCATGGGCTTTTTTGGTTAGATACAATGGATCCTAACACTACTCAAGGAGTAAAGGAGGAATCAAAATTTGAAGTACGTATTGATGTTTTATATGCTATAATTATAATGAGCTGAATGCCTAATTCTTTCAGTTTACTATTTGGTTATTCATTTATGTATTTCATTCCAACACGAAGTTTGTTTGTCTCCTATATCTCTATGAAAAATTTGCTTTCATATGTAAATAAATAAATGATGTTATTTACATTGTTAACCGAAGGCATTCTTTTTAAAAAAAATGAAATAACTCATCTCGTCCCAACTTAACCAAACCTTACCTCAACTACTTGGCATCGGCCGTAAGTTCCACTAAGTTTTATGCTGTACCTCATGTTTTGCCTCGCTGCTCAACCCAAGTTATGTTCTGGCTTGACCTTTAATTGGTCTTGCATTGAACATGGCCAAAACAACATCTCAATTAACTTTCCTTTCTCTTGCCTTCCACGGGTACTACCATAGCTTATAGGGGCTGAATTCTTTTGTAATTTTATCTTTTAAATGAAATTAATTTATATCACTTTAGTTTTGCAAATTTATGTTTATAAACAATACTTAAATCCAACAACAGTTCATTAAAAAAAAAAAAAAAAAATAGAATCCAGCATCAAAATGGTTACAGTAAGTACAAACATATCGATGGCCTGGTGTTAATGCTTGATTTTGAGGGGTTATCCCTGAGAAACCTCAGGTCTTATATATTATGCTCTTGAAGCTCATATTTTTTGATTAATCTGCATATCTGTTACTATTCCATCTTCATTTTCCTTTTTTGGGCTAGTGGGAGGACTTCCTTTCTATTGTTAAAAGTAGAAAGTCTCATCTAGCTTCCATTGGATTTTGTTCAGTAGTTTAAAAGAAATGGATATAATGCATGTGCCCTGTGTGTGTGTGTGTGAGAGAGAGAGAGAGAGAGAGAGCTATCTCCCCCACCTGTCCTGGTGCATTGCAGCTTTTTCCTTGATTGGTGACATCATGTCTAGAGTGATATCTTTGTAGTTTATTGACGGAGTGTTGAATGGAGTTGATGAAGAGGGGGATCTTCACATAGCAAATGGTCTGTCTACCATGTGTGATGATTATCTGTTGGGTAAGTACTCCTCTGTTTACTTAGTCAAGTTGGAAAGCGATGCTCATCAAATTTCATTTTAAAATGTTATCCTACAACTTTCCTGTCCAGATGCTGAATTTGCTGATGAAGTTTCTGATTCGGATTACGGTTCATGGGGTGGATCTTTTCTGGGAAACATTGGGTTGCAAAGTTACTCATCTGAATTGAGAGGGAGGAATAGCCTTACTTCTGAATTAACAGAATTGTCAACACCAACTATTCCAGTGCCTGAGCCTTCATTTGATCCAAATGCTAGGTTACTCGAAAAGATGAGCATTTATGAACTACACGAGACATTTAGTAGCACATTTGGACATGAAACGCCTGTTTCAGACAAGGGTTGGCCTAAGCATCGTATCTCACTTGGTTTTCAGAACCTAGTTGATTTTGAGAATGTTTCGAGCTTACTGGAATGTGGAGTACGGACTAATGAGAATGAAGGTGACTTGTTCCCTTTTTGTAACGATTTTTCTGGACGAATGTATCAGCCTTCCACAAATGCTCAGGGAAGCAAGGTTAGATCATTAGGCAGAGGAATGGAAAAGGAAAACCTTGCTGCTCGGGTTGAATTGGTGACAAATTCTCCCCCGTCTGGCAAGGTTGGAGTTGAACTCTTGGATTTGGGAGATCGAGATGGTTTGCTTCTAAGACGAAAGAGATTGCGCAAGCCTACACGGAGATATATTGAAGAGTCATCGTCTTTGAAATCAAGATATTATACAGGAAAACTGGAAAGTCCTACGACTAGCTCAAGTAATAAGTTTTTGCATGTTAAATCTCACAATCAGCATCATCGGAAGGGGTTTGGAGCAATGCCTTTGGTTTGTAGGCAGGACTATCTTAGTGGATCTGGTTTACAGGTGCCATTTGGTGTTCGGGTACGGAGAGGGCGCTTGAAGAAAAGTAAATCCATTTCGGTAAGAAAAACTTCATTTTCTGCATGGTAAATTTTATTAATCTTCCATCCTGGGAACTGGAAACTGGAAACTGGAAACTGGAAACCTACCCTCTTAAAGAATAAAAGAAAGTTCTTTTGTGATTTGCTCGGCATTGGATTTTTTTTTTTAAATCCTTTCACTATTTGTTGGGTACACTAGTTACTTTGTGAAGTGCAGTTGATTTATATGCTTGTTGAACTCCAAAAAGGAATTTTTTTTTTGGGGGGAGCTAGCTAGAGCAGAGAAGGAAGAGAAAAAGAGAAGAGAAGAAAAGAAGGGAAGATGATATAGCAGCAGAATCAAGATCCAGGATATGTTCACTCTTGCTCAGGCTTCTACTAAATAGCCAATGGGAAATAAAGATTACATCTTAGTAGTTCTAAAGTTCTAATGAAACTAAAAAGCGTGAGTCCAACTGGACTTTACTTCTAATAAACCTATTAGCACTAAACTAATAGGTAAGGACTAAGAGATATCAAAGAAATAAATCACTAAGCTTCTGGCAAACTCCTCTTGTTGCTGCCAACAGTAGGTGTTGTGGACTTGAGGATAGACTTGCTGATGTGGGCTATCGAATCCACTAGATGGTATTATGGTAATGTCGACTTGATTCACCTGAATGTACCCCCACAATAATGGGTACATTCAGTTATAATTAACAACATTAACAATTTCAAATTGCTGCAAATCTAAATAATTAAGCTAAAATCTTCCATTTGAACTTGTATAAAATTATATTGGTGTGTGCCTTCAAATTTTCTTTTTCGGAAGAGCTTATATTTTTTCTTTTTAGCCATCCGTTGTGCTTATACTATCAGATTTATTCTGCTGTTTTATTAATCATAAATATTTAAATGATAAAATTTTGCTTAGGGGTACGACACGGAGAATATCAAGGAAGACAGATTTCCCAGTAGAAATTCTGGTAGTGAACCTTCTGCTGAATCACAAGACGAGATGTCAGATGAGTGTCTGACAACAATTAAAAGTGGGAAAGGTGGGATGAGGCGGAAACATCACAGGTTGTGGACTCTTTCTGAAGTAATGAAGTTGGTTGATGGTGTTTCTCAATATGGAGTTGGAAGATGGACCGAAATAAAGCGGCTTTTGTTCTCAGCATCTGCTTATCGAACTTCTGTTGATTTGAAGGTAGTCCAAGATGTTTCAGTAGAAACCCCCTTTATTTTCTGAAGAAAATTTATTTACTTTCTATACTCTTCACAGGACAAATGGCGGAATCTGTTGAGGGCCAGCTGTGCACAGTTGCAGAGCAAGAGAGAGGTTAGCCTTTTGATTGGGTTTTCTTCTCTCTGTAAATTTATTTCCTGGTTATGGGCTTTAGCCTTTATCATCAATAATTAGTTGAGCATGCTGGTTATTACTATTTATTTTACTGAGGTTCCACTTGCCTGTTCATGGATAAATATGATGTCTTAGATTAAGGTTTGGACTTTGGATAATGAAATCTAGTTTTTATTAATGGGTCTTACGGTGCTTTTTGGTGATGCTTTTAAATGATTGTATACTGGTAACTGGATCATAGTTAGATAAATGTAATGTGTAAACTTAGTAAGATAATAAGAGGAACAACCCGTGAGCCACTGTTAGGCTAGGGCAAGTATAATGGTGAATTTCATTCAACGCAAACACCCCTTTTAACCTTAATATTTTATTGCTTGAAATTTTGTTTGGATATTACAGGTCGTCATTACCTTATAGTTCTGGTATACCATGCATGTGCACCATTGTGAGTTGGGCCCGGCTGCCTAATTATTCATTCAAATGGGAGTTTTCTTAGCTGACAGATTGTATGGTGTCCTAACAATAGTTTGACGTGTGGAAGGGCTTAGGGTTGTAACTCTCTCACTTAAGATAAAAATGAAAGGCAGATGCAGCAAGTAAAAGGAGGGGACTAAACTTTAGTCCTCAAATTTGCTTTAGGACTCTGAACAGTACCATGAACAGTAATTCATGAATAGTGTTTTAGAGAGAGAAATTGTGTTTCTCCTCTACCTGCGATATCTATTTATAGGAGTAGAAATAAAAGATTTGAAGGAGGTAGGACTGCCATATGTCAACATCACAGCAGTTACATGAAGATACTAGAAAGCAAAATAAAAGTTCTAGTTATATAAGGATAATAGAAAGCAAAACAGAAAGTAAACTAGAGTAAGGACTATTAACAACCAAGTATACTAAGGAGACTAGACTAGACTACCATAACAAACTAACTAGACAAGGAATAAGTCCACACGGTATTGCTAACTGCTTTGACTTAGTCAAAGCAGTTAGTTATTATATCGCTTATATCGCTAACAAAGAACAAGCGAACAATAACAGCAGCCCAAGCCTGGGTAAGAGCAAGCAAATGGTGTTGCTTTTGTTGGTATTGATGCTTACTCGTATGTGGCACTGTCTGAGAATTGTTTAAATTTCAGTTTCTGATCTATTGGAGGTCTTTGGGTGCAATCTTATTTTCTGGTTGTTGTGTGGACTCTGGGTGCTGTTCTTTTCTTTTGATGGCTTTATTTCTGAATTAGATTGATAGAATTAATCAAATTACATTGGTTTCTATTGAATTCTATCATTTACTCCGTGTATTAGATAGATCACTGGAGTTCAAATCAATTGGTTGTGGGTTGTGGGACATAAGATATGCTTCCATGCATTTTGATTGTGTGTCATAATCTTTCAGAAGCAATACGTGTGGCTGGTACTTTCAATCTTGAAGCATGTATGCAAAATATAATAATAGAACTACGTTTCATGTTATGAATGTAAGATGCTGCTTGCACATTTACATCATATGTTAGATCTGAGACTTTCTGTCTTTTAACTTGTCAATTCACTGACAAAACCCCTAATAGTTTTAATTCTTTAAATCTTAAATTTGTATATAAACAATATTCTGAGTATTGAAACCTGCTACTCACATCTGCCTGGTGCCACTTTGAATATCTTATATTCTCTTTGAACCAGTCTTATCTTCTTAATGTTGCTTCAATCTACAAAAAGGAAGAAACGCATGTATCATAGTTTACTCAAATGTATTGTCAGGTATCCAATATTATTGCATACAATGGAACCAGTTATGACTATCTTGTATTTTTTTTTTAAAACTATGTTACCTAGGTACATGGCATATTAGGATGTTGTTTCATTATTTATCAATGTGTTTATGGTTCCTTGATATAGAAAATAAGTGCTTCAGAAAATGGGAATGCAGGTTGAATTAGGACGGAAACATGCATCACAGCCCATACCACAATCAGTGCTACGAAGAGTAAGTGAACTGGCCATCATCTATCCATACCCAAGGCAGCGTAATTCCAAGTTCTCATGCGCTACACCCATTACTGCTACTCCCGAGAGTGGAGCCCCTGTTAGCCGCAGTGGAAGAGTTGTACACAGGAAGAGTCTTACTTGAGATTAGTTGGGAGAACCCCAACAGGTGGTTGCACATGACAATTTTACATGATAATTTCAATGGAATAAATTCTACATGATCTCCTACTTCAGGTTTTTTGTTGCCTTTGTACAGTTTCCAATCTCTCTGAATCTCAGGAAACCATTGCCGCAGTATGCTGCAAAGTGTTGTATAGTGTTGTATGAACAAATGGAATTTTTATCTTTCCCTCTTCATTAGATACTGTAGATATTGAGGAACTTCTTTTGACACCATCCCAGGTTCATATTATGGTGCCCTTTTCTTTCTTTCTTTCTTTTGTGTTGAGCAACTTGCAATGAAGAACCTTTTGGCTGCAACTAATGCATCTACAGTTCTACATAATATTTTCTCGGTTTAGTAACAGTTGCATCCAGGTTCATCTGCCAGCCTAATCTGATAGGTTGGATCCAGCGGGCAATCACCCAATGAGGGTCTCACTGGCCAACACGTGGAATAAAATGATCGAATGGCTCATCGAGAGGCTAAAATGAGAGTTAAATTTGACCCATAACCATTTTTCACCATTTTCCCCCGGATCCTCCCCAGCAAGTCCTCCAGCCATTGAATACAATCTGTAACACAAGTTTTGGTTGCTTGCGTTGAAGTCCTAAGCTGTCATTGCTCACTTGGTTTCTTTGCATTGAAGCCGTTAATTCTCTTTGCCCTTCGGTCTCTTTGCGTTGAAGCCTTGTCTTTGCTCACTTGGTCTCTTGCTGCTGAAGCCTTAATTGCCCGATTGGGTGCTCTAAATCTTTATCCATTTCCTCTCTACAACTAAGTCTCTTTGCGATCAAGCCTTGACTCGATGTGCGTTAAGCCTATTTCCATATGGATCTTATCATATATTTGCATTTTCATAATCTGTAGTTGACAGTCAAGGCTGTATAATTAATACTTAAACTAATATCATCAACCGTGCGCTTAATGAAAGGGTCGAGAGGAGTGAAGCAATTTAGACGGATTCCAATTACCAAGGCCGTGCCCGGCCATCAATCACTCAATTCAAGCTATTCCATGAGATCGGACAGATAGCGAACCCTTCAGATTGGCCATTGATAAAAACTCCATAAGCTGAACTATTTGGTCTCGCATGTAATTTTAGCAATCAAACAATTTTACATACTTAACATTGAGAAGCAGAGAGCGAGAAGTGGAGCTCATATGAATAAAGGCAGACGTTATCAAAATTGTTTTACAGATACACTTCAAATAGGACAAGCATATTGATGACAATATAGAGTTCAATAAACAATTACAATGTCACTGCACATAGAATCTCAGTATCTACCCAGTAGATTTCGTTCCAGCCAAATCTTCGAGAGTTAGATTTAGAGTGTCGATAGAGCCTTTCTTCACTTCTTCCCCACGAGCAGCTAACACCTCCTCGATGCTCCCTGGTTCTCCAAACCACCCAAGCCTGTCTGCAATTAAGTGTAGGTTGTCACACCCTCCGCAACGCGCCACCACCACACCCTTCTCATATGATTCCCGACAGACTGTCTTGACAGATCTGGTTTCACAGACTTTACAGGTAAATATCATGGCTAGGTCATGTCTCTTCGATGCTTGCACGTTAGACAAGGCTGTATACTTCGGAACCAAATCGTCTCCTGCCGACCTACCGCCTGCCAAGGGTGGGAATTCAACCGATCCACCTCCCCCTGTATTGGTAGGTGGGCCGACTGATCCCCAACCCCTTGGATCAGCCGCAGGTTTCATAGAACTGCCAGTTTCACTAGCGCTGGAACGGGGCTCGTGGGCCTCGTCATCTTCGTTTGGTCTGATAGTCAGCCCTGTCTCTGTGTAGATTCTTCTTCTATCCAACATCATCTGTGAATGTGTGCCATCGCCCAGCAGGAAATTTGTTGATGGAAGATGATGTAATGAGGTTCCTGCCATTAAGATCCATGGGGAAGATTGATTCAGATGTGACAAAAAAGTCAATAGAAGACCAAGGACCCTTAAATGGAGCCAGAATCACTACTCAAAAGCCACAAGGTGAACTTCTACCACCTTGGATTTAAGCTGAAATCATACTAAAAAAAAGCTTGCGGAGCATATGGTTTGCTAGCTTCTCGGACAATATGAAACTCAGTTGTGGGTTCATCAATCTTTCAAAAGACATGGCTCAAATCTTTGTTTTACTAGGACGGTCGTTGATTCACTAGGGTACTAACTAACTGATAAGCGCCTCAGCTGTTCGAAATCAACAAAAAGAAAAGGTTTTCAAATATTTTCTATCACGGTTTCAACATCTCGACAAAATTATCCAATGGATTTGAAATCTTTTTCATATTTCTTCTGAATTAGGGTTCAATATTACGTCTGGTAGGGTTTCAAATAAAGAAACTGAATTTTGACGCACACAGAGAGCGGAAGCAAGAGAGATGGAGAGGGAGTTACCCTTGAGGAGAGGTATATGAGATTGTTTTCGGCTAAAGACGGTGAAGATTCTCCTTTGCAACAGCCGAGTCGCCATGGAAGTCGATGCTTAGTTCTGCACATAAACCAGTTCCTTCCTACTTAATACGAGAATGAACAAGACAGCGAGCAGCTTCCAATAGATTTACCTTTAAATCAAGGGTTTTTCGCTTAAGGATCCTCTGTGCTTGCTAGTTTGCCTTGTCGGCCTGAGTCCAATATGACCTGCGAACATGGCTAAAATTGAGTTATCAATCAAGTCCAGCCCAACTATATATTTTTCTTCTCCTTGGCATGGCCCAGCCCCTGCATATCCCTTCGTCTCACAGTCAGGGCCAATCAGGGTCAGCCTGGCTCACCCCTCAGGTTGGGTTAGGATTTCAGGTCCTTAATAAGGGCCTGGATGGGTGTAGACCCAGCTAAATGGACTTAAGTTTAGGCTGGAGTTTTAAAAAACACAGCTCAACCTGACCCTATTGCAGTATCCTAATACATATTATAAGTGTAAATAAATATAAATATCATTTTTCACTTCACATGATAATCGGAATAAACAACAGATAGAGAGAAAATCATTTTACAATGAAAGACAATTGCTTACTCAGTTGATCAATTTCAGTCTCTTGTCTTCATTATGTGCACAGGCAGGCAGCCACTCCTTTATTTCTCCCTTTTCTCTCCCTCCTTTATCACCAGTGGACCCAGTTGTAAGAGTGTATTGGTTTTTTAATAGTGTAAGATGACAGAAAATAAATACCCCCCTATTGCCCATTTTAAAACTAATTTTTCCATAAATATAAATATATACATTTGAATTTGATGGTCCATTTTTAATTGGGAAAGAGAACAGGATATATCTTGTTTAAGAAAAAAGGGGAAATCTAAATAGAAAAACAACATGAAAAAGGGATATGGTCCATATGGATGTATGACATGTCCAATAATAGTATATGTATACTAACAATCAAAGTATCAGTCCAGTCTTTTATTTAACAGAAAAAGATATTATTAAAAATATAATCATATACATACATACACAGCCAAATACAAAAAAAATAAAATAAAATAACATCCAATGCCGACTGTCCTATTCCAGCCTGGGAGTTCCAGGGCGGGCCCCCAAGGTTTTAGAAAAGTATGGGTAATAAAAGATGCAATTGGCAACTGGTGGGTCGTCATGGAAGACAGAAAAAGCTCCTTGTTCTTTTAGCGAGGGGCTAAAGAAATGGTCAAGTTCGGGAGAAGATCCAAGGTTTTGGACCACCT
The DNA here is from genome assembly GCA_028583415.1 of Protea cynaroides. Taxonomy (NCBI): domain Eukaryota; kingdom Viridiplantae; phylum Streptophyta; class Magnoliopsida; order Proteales; family Proteaceae; genus Protea; species Protea cynaroides. The sequence continues at coordinate 61,072,660 of CM053269.1, read as the reverse complement.
TTCGGACTTCAAGTAGAGTTTGGAGATCTTTCCCGCAACATCACGCATCTTAGGCCTCCTCTCTGGATCCACGTCAACGCAATCCAGAGCTACACGTGTCATCTTCTCCGCAATCTCAATCGGGAACGAATCCTTCAACCGTTGGTCCACCCATCTCCTCAATCTCCCACTCCCATTCCCATTCCCATTCCCATTCCTTCCTCTGCCTCCACCTTCCCCTTCCTCCTCAGTATCTTCCTCCCCCATCGCTTCCATGGCCGTCTCAATCAACGATACTCTCCTGTATTCTGCCTTTTCCCCGTCCAACATGTACCTCAATGGCTCCTTTCCCGATAACAGTTCCAAAAGCACAACTCCAAAAGCAAAAACGTCGGATTTCTGAGTTCCGATTCCTGTTGCCTGAAATTCCGGCGACATGTAACCTACCGTCCCTTCGAATCTCATCTTCCGACTGTCTGCTCTCTCCAATCTCGACGAAGTGGCCTCCCAGTTCCCCTCCTGATGCTGATCCTCAGGAATCTCTCCGCAGAGTTCTGCCGTGCCGAAGTGACAGATCGTCGCATGGAACGAAGGTTGATCCATGACGAGCACGCTGGTACTCTTAATATGATTGTGGATGAAATTCTGGTTTAACCCAAGGGAGTTGTGGATGTAATCAAGCCCCTTGGCGATATCCATGGCCACCTGCATTCGCAACATCCAGTTGGAGAGGACTGTGAAGTTTGGGTTTTTGTTATTCCGTAGGCAATCCGCGAGGCTGGCCCCCTTCACGTATTCGTAGACGAGATAGATGTCATCGCCGGAGATGGACGCGCCGAGAAGGTTAATCAAGCTGGCGTGGTGGCTCCTGCAGATCAAGGAGAGCCGTTCGCCGAGCCTGGAAGCTTCCATGGAGCGTCGCAACCTACGCCGGAAGAGGATGGCGTCCTTGCCGTGGAGGGAACAACGCCAGGCAGCCGACGAAGAGGAGAACCGAATGGCCAGGAAGTTGTTGGTTGCGGCGCAGATTTCCGAAAAATCATAAACGTGGGGGTTTTCTGGCAAGGATTCACGGATGCTGGAAAGGGACGTTTTGCTTGAAAGCGAAGCTTTGGAGGAGCCCCTGTTGCTTCTGCTCCAGCTGCTGGAGGGCTCAGCGCTTGAAGATGAAGGGGTTATGGGAGGAGTTGGAGAATCATGGGACTCGGACTGGGAAGAAGAGCGTTTCGAAGATCGTGAGGTTCGAGAGCTGCGAGAGCTGCGAGGGGTATCCGTGGGTTCTGTTGCATCAGTTCTCCTGAAGGATTTACACATTTGGACGAGAGAGGTCAACATAGAATTCAATGTGAATTAGTATTGGGAATTTGGTTTTGAAAGGGCGAGTTTTGAGGGTTAGAGAATTGGGAGGATTATGGTGTCAGATTAAGATTGAGATTGAGATGGTGGTGGAGAAGCAGCGGAGGAACTTGAGTCGGAGTAGCCGCGTCGCTGGAAAGCGGCGAATTATAGCAGAGTTGAATCCACATACGGATGTGGTTTTGCTTTGCTCTGCTGATGCTTTCTAGGCCGGAGAGCGGTAGTGGAAGGATAAAGATGAAAACCATTTGGATTTTGACTATTTTGCATTAATGGAGTTAAGATGCAGCAGAGCACTGATTGCTATTTCTTTATTTCTTTTTCTTCTTGAAATGGTATTGGTCTTTTTTTTTCTCTTTCTGGCGGGAAAGTAAATTATCGGTCAACGCCTCCTGCACAGATTACAGAAAACCTCAATAGTGGTTGAGCTCAAAGGATCTAATGCATAAAGTCGGGAATCGGGATGCATTGACCTCTCAGAATCGGTCCCAAAAACCTTAAAATGGGCAAAAAGGATCTTAAATTAATTTAAGGAGAAAATTTCTCCCACCTCTCGTGTCGTGCACGATATTTAAAAAGGCAACCACTCGCAATTTCTAATTTGACACAAAATGTCTCCACATTCATGTTTTTTTTAAATATTTCTTGTTTCAACCTCCCTGTTTTTTTTTTAAGTATTCGTTCTCAATCAATTTGGCGATGGATTTATCATCACTAATATTTTTAGGACAATAATACTTTTTAAATTGAAAAAAAAAACTATTTCAAAAATCTATAATATAATTTAAGAAAATAAATTACAAAAAAGATAAAAAATGATGGAGATATTTACAATACCTGAAATATGTGGTCGGGCGATACGAAGTGTCGCCGAAACAAAACACTGGCTCGACGCTTCGTTAGTCATAACAAAGGCACCGTTCGAATGCTCTTTGCTTACAAGCTTAGTGATTCTACGGTAATTTTTTACTTTTCTTTTCGTTTTCTTCTTTTATACTCCATATGTGTTCTTTTTTATTCATCTTCCGCGGTTCTCTTATTTCTTCAATCTTTGGTATTCATCATTCATAGCGTGAGGAAGATTGGTTTCAGTTCATTGAGGTACCGATTTGTGGGTTATTAAATGCAGTGCGAGATGCCTAATGGTATTGAAGATTCCGATGAGCGAGGTGACCGACAGAATAGTGGAGAAACATACTGAGCCGAACGAGGCGTAGAGATTAATAATAAACTTGAGCAAGAATTATTTCTAGGCGTTTGGGGAGGGAATCAGGGAATGGCAAAACAGACGACTATTCTGCACTTTCAGATAGATTAATCTTGCTTGCGATTCCAGTTAGTTGTTCGTCTTCTACGGCAATAGCCAGACCATCTCCAAATCCATGGATCAAAACTAGAGGGCGAACAGGGCTTATCAGTAGTTTCGTCCCTCGAAAGCTGCCATTGTCGATCTCTTCAATATGTACTTAGAGGTGACTGATAGCATAGTGGAGGAAGTAGCCGGACCAGCTCCAAATCCATGTATCAAAACTAGGGATTATTAGCAGTTTCATCCCTCAAAAGCTGCATTGTCGATCTCTTCAATGTATACTTAGAGGTGATCGACATGATAGCAGAGAAACATGTACAAGGATAGTGCATGATTCAAACGGTGCCTCTGCTATGACGAACGAGGCGTCGAGACGGCGTTTTGTTCAGCGAGGCTTCATATCACCCCGACGACATATTTCAGGTATCGTAAATTCCTCCATCATTTTTTATTTTTGTAATTTATTCTCTTAAATTATATTATAGATTTCTGAATTTTTTTTTTTTCAATTTGGAGGGTATTATTGTCCTACAAACATTAGTGATGATGAATCTCATCCCCAAATTGATTGAAAAAAAATATTTTCAAAAACAGGAAAGATGAGAGACATTTTGTATCAAGTTGAGAGGTGGTTGATTGCCTTTTAAATATCCTGCAAGAGAGTGGGAGAAATTTTCCCTTGTAATAAGGTGGCATATGTATACTTTGGGATTGATTGTGATTCCTCAAACTTAATCCCAAAAAAAATATATGATATCACTCTTGGAGCCATTATTCTAGAACATGATTTTTTAATTATTCATTATTTTATTTGTGAAAATTTTAAATCAAAGATAAATTGGGTTTTTTATATGTTATATATTAATGTCATTGTCTAAAGCACAAAGAATTCAATGCCATATCATCATGAATATTTTGTTGGATTTTTAATGTATCCAATAGATCCAATTTGGTTATTTTTTTTATTAAAATAATTTATGATAGAAAGATCTGTACGCAAGCACTCTTTCGTGTTCTATTTCATAAATGCACTCTTGTCCTTTTTATTATAATAATACCTATCCTTTACTTTTATCAAAAATAAAAAATAAAAAATAAAAAATACCCATCCTTTACCAATAATATAATTATTTTTATAATTATACCTTAAATTATTCATAATTAGGGACAAAACTGAAAATTATGTTCATATAATTGTTATCACGATGTGTTCTTAAGAATGTGCTTCTTCTAAACACTAGTGAAGATATCTAACTGTGAATAGTAAAACTAAATCTTCACCCCCAAAAAAAAAAAAAGAGAGTAAATTATATGGAAGTTTATGAATAGAATATTACGGCTTGATAAGTTTGACCAAAGGTAGTAATTTCTAATAAAAGGAAAAGAAATTAACAGCTGTGTTGCTACTTGCTAATCAGATTCGTTCCCACAATAATAGAAAGATTTGTACTCTCTCATTTTTTTTCTTTTTTTGATACATAAATTTTCTACGTTTCACTCCATCAGGCATCATCCAAGTTTACCTGCATCTTCTTGTAATTTTGTTTGGGATCCCATCACTATCCATATTCAATGGATTCTACACTCTAGAAATGGATCCCACACCACATCTACACTGATGGGAATCCATGAAAAATATATATACATGGAAGTGATCTGACCCAGGTGGTACAGTTGAGTCAGAGTGGGCTCAATAGTCTGGGCTCGAGTGATCAGTAGTCTGGGCTCGGGGCTGCTGCCTCTCCTTCCAAACGAACTTAGTTGTTCCCAAAGGGAGACTCTCATTGGGACGAAAAGCTAACGTTCGAGTTAACCCAGGACCAGGAAAGCTTTAGCTTTCGGAGAGGATTTGGATGATAGCAGGTCCGGCCTATGTTTCCGGGCAAACATAAAGGCATGATTAGTTCCAGGAATCTTTCTGTTCTTGTGTGGTGGTGAGATACAATCATTACTTCCCCTGAAAACAAAAGTACCACCAATTTGCCGCATCTTACTCTGCTTCCTCGTTTCCTACTTCAATAGCCCCCACAACACCACCACCCCCCCTCCCGATCCAAATCGTCTCATGCGGCAGGAGGTTCCTGCCGCCGATCCAAGGGAGTTGGGTTCAGTCTGGCCGCCTGCCAATACATTGGGGGTGGGCCGACTGAAATCCGACCCTTGGCAGGCGGCAGGACCGCAGGAGAGGATTTGAATACCCCCCCCAAACAACCCAAAATCTCTATCCAATTCACATCACAATAATAGTTGTTGGAAGTTAAATGAAAACCAAATTACCCATCAAACCGTTTCTGGATAGTGCCCAGCTGCCTATATACAAACTTTCTTTCAATTCAGCCATAATTCCCCGCTAAAGCAAGTACATATCCAAATAGATGGATGGCAACATTTCATCTTCTATTCCCTCCGCAATATCCCTCAGACTAAGACTACTATCCCTCCAATCAAAGAACAGAGAAGAATTCCCACCCCCACCATAAATGCCCAACATCAACCCACAAAATCATGTAACATCTGAGCCCCAAAATGACTCATTAGCTGATGTTCCTGTTGTCTTTCCTGCCTATGCTGCAGCTGTTGTGGACTCTCGGCACGGTGTCTTAGACCTAAGGTGAGTGACACAGCTCCCAGTCCCCCAATGTCTAGTCTGTTGTGGTTGTATGGCACAAAACCCATAACGCCCCCACTGATATTGGACGGATACTGAGTCTCCATTCTCAAACGCTTCACTTGATTACACTGTTGCGAACTTTGCTCACCTTTGTTATTTGGAATGGCTACCACCCCTGAGCACTTGGATCCTTTCTCAAAAGCTGCATCTACCATGAACTTATCAAGGATATGATCTCCCATAGGCTCACTGCTATTGCAGATGGCAGGTTCACCATCATTATTGCAGAAATTCGAGTTGGATTCAGCAGATCCTTTAGTTTCAAGCATGTGTATCTCCTCAACCATAGGCTTCCACACCCGCACTCGAGCATTGATAAACCAGTTTGATACCTGCAGAATACAAGCTAGTCTCTGGTGTCACTGATGAATGAATATCAAAGGCCCAGTAAAATATTTCTACATAATTAGATAAACCATTCGATCTCATCCTGAACCATTAGCAATAGCAACAGGGGCCAGGCAGGCCTTGGCTTAAAGGTAATGTTGCACCACTGTGACTGGGTGGCCATGGTTTGAATATGGAAATAGCCTCTCCGCAAAGCGAGGGTAAGACTGAGTACACTAGCTCCACCCCAGACCCCGCAGTGGCAGGAGCCTCGCACACTAGGTGCACCCTTTTAACAGGGGCCAGGGGGCCAAAACAGCGTTGGCATGTTCTGAAGTTAAGGTTCATCTTTTACAATGTGTATTGTATGCCGATTAGACCTTAGAACAATGGCAATTCTGCAATAACCTAATGTATTGATCAAAGTCCAGAATACAATACAATGCATGGGACATCATAATTGCGCATGTGACCATTATGAGATTACGGAGGCAGAATAAATGCCCATTAGGCTGTTTCTGATCCATAATCATCTAAAAACCAATAGCCACAGTATTGCTCAACCATTAAGCATGCTTTCTGCTTGCTAATGATCCACAAATGTGACAAGCCCCCTGGAGGGTAGGGTGTAAAAACCTAGTCCTTTTAGTACCACAGCAAGTTCTAGTTCTTTCCACAGAAACAAAATAATAGCTCTACACTATTTCTAACTAAATAACCATTAAGGGCGTAAAACACATCAACTAAATATGATTCTACACTATTTCTAACTAAATAACTATTAAGGGATTAAAACACATCAACTAAATATGATTCTTAAGCTATGTGAAAAATGTGGAATATAGATTGCTGAAGTAAATTATAACACATTAGGTTTGTGAATAATTCAGAATGCAAACAATTCAGGTTCGATTAAAAATGCAATTTTGAAAGAAGCATCCTTCATTAAAAAAAAAAAAAAAAAGGAATATGGCAAAGGGTAGGAAATTGATAAATTGAGATTTAATCATTTACATTTGAAAATTATGGTCCATTTTCCTTTCTTTTGAATCCAAGTTTTGTATTTTCCAAATTCTTTGAGCTGAATTACAACAGTTCCTGGATTATTCACAAAGGTTGAATTTTTTGAGTCAATTATCTTGTCAAAAAATATGAATTTTTCAAACCAATTTGGATTTGGTGCACAGCTTTGCCAAATAATTCAGGACTTCACTGCCTATGATAACAGCCCAATTAGGTATTATTCAAAAGGCCCCACCTGGTTCCGAGTAAGACCAGTTTGAGAAGCTAACATGTCCTTGTCCGTGTCAGTTGGATACCTGGAAAAATGAACCACCATTAAATTCAAGAGGGACGAAGAGAGCGAATGGGTGGGGGAGAGCGCATATACAGAGTGAGAAAGCAGTGCGTACGGGTGAAGGAAATGCTCAAACAACCATGCTCTAAGAATAGTAACGGAACGTTCAGGGAGGCCCCTCTGTAGTCTCGAGATGTGCTGTTGGGGTTCAAGGATTTCTAGACTGTCCCCACCTGACTTATGCTTATGAATGCTATGGCCACTAAACCTTAGCTTTTGTGCAATTGTTTCACCTTTACAACCAGTGGTAGGGGATGACAAATCCTCCCCAATGGCTCTGTTTATGTGTTGAAGCTGTTCTGAAATGACATTCTTCAGGCTCCGGAAGTGCCTTGCAACAGCCTTCAAAGCCAAGGATGTGTAAGGGGTAGCAGCACTGAGACCTGCTACAGATTCAAATGATGACACCACCATTTGCATCTGTTGGTGGTATTGTTTATACCTTCTGCAAACCTTTGAATACGATAAGAGAAAATCATTAATTGAATCAAATAGTTTTATGAATTGCATATGAGGAAAATCCAAGTTGAAGAAGATAAAACATAATACAAATGCAAATACTTGACAATATCCTACAGTTAAGATGCAAAATCCTGAGAATTGATATTTTAGCCAATGCCCACAATGAATTGAATCTAATTAATGATAAGGAACTAAAGGAGTGGTCCAATTAGGCAGGGGAGGTAACATTCAAGTTGCAGTCAAGGATTGCTATACTACATGTGCACAGCTTCGCCACAGAATTATGCTATATACATAGGCGTCACACTACATTGTACAGCCACTTGACAAGTTCCATAATGATGTTGACAACTTCGCAAATCCTTCTTTTTTGTTTTGCTTTTCGTTTTTGATTTTTTTTTTTTTTTTTTTGTTTCGTTTCATTCCAGGTAATTAACCTAAATGAATTTCAAAACTTTCCTTCAAAAAGTGGCCAAACATACTAGTGCTTGATAGTGTTACTCGTAATTATTATCCATCCTTGAATGATTGTGTACAAACTTCCCAATCATTTCAATATCTTATCCATAACTAGTTTATTTATTCATGGACAGAATGAAGTTATTTGATGAGTAGGAAAACCTAAGAAGTTACATTTATCCGTATTTTTATGCAGGTAGTGGAGCTTAACCATTTAATCAATCTGCATTATCTGATAACTTGGACATCATTTCCGCTAGGTCTATTTCTCCTGATAAAAAAGAATAATGATAAGATGGAGCACTGCAGTTCCATCACAGTTATTCCACGACCACTGATTGTTATCATTTATAAGTTAATTAAATCACTTCCTTTTTGACAATTAAATATTGAGGGTTACTATAAGTAATGGCAAATTGTACTTCCAACACAATATGGGTTTGCCCTTAGAAACAAAGCTAGAAGCTTGATTTTCCTAGACAATAATGCTCCTAGTGTCCCATAGTCGACCAATCTTTGTGGCCTCTCTTTATGTTGGAGAAATACTTTCATCAAAATTTCACCGATCTTCAGAAGATGTTAAACAATGAAAATGGGACACGGGCTTTCAAACTCAACCAATCATTTGGATAACAGGACAGATTTTATGTAAAAGACATCTATCTGATACTAAAAACAAAAAACAGAATCAATGGGTTCACTTTCAACCAATCAGTTGGACAACAGTGTTCTTTTATGTAGAAACCTTGATTGCACCCAACAAAAAAGAGAATTATTAACAATGACAGTGTGTCTCCTGATAAAGAAGAAGAATGATGAGATGGAGCACTGCAGTTCCATCACAGTTATTCCTCAAGTACAAGTTATTGTTCTCATTTATAAGTTAATTAAATCACTTCCTTGTTGACAATCAAATATTGATGGTTAATAAAGTAAATGGCAAATTGTACTTCCAACACAATGTGGTTTTTCTCTTAGAAACAAAGCTAGGGGCTTGATTTTCCAACCGGTTGGACAATAGCAAACTTTCATGTAGAAAACCTTGATTTGACACCTAACAAAAACAGAATTATTGAAATGACAGGGTGTCTACCACAAGAAATCCTCTGACATTAGTCTACCAAAGAAGCCATGCAAGGAAGCAAAAACAATCCACAATCATGGTCAAATTTCCACTCTGACTTAATCTTTGGATGCTTTGAGTTGGTCATGTGATCTTTCAGTTCTTCAACCCGAAGCATAACTGTGCCACTCCATGCCTTGTGAGAGACTACTTTATGTGGAGCGCGTGCGCACACGCACACACACACACACACACATGCCTTGTGAGAGACTACTTTATGTGGAGAGCGCGCGCACACGCACACGCACACGCGCACACACACACACGCACGCACACACATGCCTTGTGAGAAACTACTTTATGTGGAGAGCGCACGCGCACGAGCACGCACACGCCCACACACACGCCCGCACACCCACACACACACACACACACACACACAGAGCATCTAGAGGAAGTAATAGATTCCCTGTGCTCCCCAGGTTGGGCATAATGTTATATGCAAATCTGATAGTCTTCAAATCTTCTCAATAGGCAAAAATCGCTTCTAGAGGAAGTAATAAATTCCCTGTGCTCCCCAGGTTGGGCATAATGTGCAAATCTGATAGTCTTGAAATCTTCTCAATAGGCAAAAATCCCATGCATCCCATATTTTTTAAGCATGTAGTTGAAGTGTTAAATTACCAAAGCACTTCAACAAAAGGCACTATCCATGCAATGTATCATGCAGAACCCAGCCACTGCTTGTTTCCTCAGTCAGGTTGCACAGTTTACAGAGCCAACTGTTTCTCTATTATTTGTTCTTCCTATTTCCTATTTTTATTTTCTCCTGCAACTATCTCTGAGAGTTCACTCTGCAAATCATGGCAGAAGAATTCAACAAGATGCTGCTTCTAGGTCTTCAGTTCAGTGACTTAGGACATCAATACTAATCCTATGTCCTAAGCTAACAGTTCGTTGCCATGTGGTTTCATTTCTGGTGTCACGATAAACAGCATACTTCCTATCTTCTGGTCGGCTAATACAGCACCAATCTAACAGCTTCCACAAAAAGAATGTTATACCAATACTCTTCAAATTGTTGCTTTGGATGACACCAATAATAACATTTGGTATTACTATGGAGCAAGTGTTCTGCATGCAAGAATCAGACCTAAATACGAATGTCTATTCATAATTGATCACAATACTTGGGCAACAGAAGAGAAAGCGCAGAAGTATCAAAAGCTAAACCACCCACTGGTAAAAAAGGATAAGTAAAACTTGAAGGAGGCATCATATTGTCATATTATTAACGAATACAACTATTTCCAGGTCAGGGCTTATTTCTGTTTCGATACCTGGTAGAGTTCTTTGAAATTGAAATTATTAATAAATCATAATTATGCATATTTTTTGGGTTATGAAATGATACAACTATTTTCTACTACAGTTTGACACTCACCAAGTTGTAACAAATACCAAGAGATGTAACAACAAAAGGTAGATGATGTTACAACACAAAGACAGATAATATCATAATACAGAGATGTTGTTACTTCAGGGACTTTGTGCTGTACATTTGTTGCTTTAGGTTGTAATTCACAAGAAGTTACACCAAAAGACTGACCAATTGTAATTACAAGTTATGACAGGAACAAAACAAAACAAAACAAACCATGAAAAAAAGGAAGGAAATACAAAACAAGATGACGAAGGATTTCAAAACACATTTAACTTCATTTTTTAGTCCTATAACATCACCTTTCGTGGTAACTTGACTTGCTTTAGCCGTAACCTGCTGTGCTGCATCGTACCATACAAATACTGGGATTACTCTGAATTTTTCCCATGGGCTCCATTTGGTTGCCAATAAAGCAAAACCCAACTTACCAATCAATTACAAATTACAATTATGCGAAAGACTCAAAACTAACACATTAACTAAATTTACTTCAGTTTTCAACCAAAATTACTTGGATCTGAATAGAAAAGCATGGAAAAAAAAATTTAACCATACACACATTATCAGTGTTTACAAGTCCTGACCGTACTTGATCCAAGCTTTTTGGGGGGTAAACATTTCCTGTTTTCATCTAAAATTGCTGCATTTTATGGTATAATGTAAACTACCATGTACAAATACATACGTTCATAAGTTTCCTATATCCATTAAAAAAGGAGGGAGGAGGGGGGGAGGGGGGGGGGATGGAGAGAAGGAATCCCAAAGGTAAGAATAAATAAATCAGACATGCTACTTTTTGGTGGAGAACATCAATGACTGCATGAAACTAAGGGACTAAATGCCATGGTAGTCATTGATCGGCAAGCTCAAGTAGATCTGGCTACCAAGCCAGAAAAATAAAGCAATCCAAAAATCTCATAGCTCATGATTAGAATAAAACTAATCTATTAAGCTGTATGGCAATTAATACCATGAGAACAGGTACAAGTGAAACTAACCTCTTCTTGCATATATAATAGCTTTGCCTTCCTTTGTTGGAACTGAGTGTGACAAGACTTATAAGATCCACTTCCACCTTCACCATTAGCTTCGTTAGGACCATAGAATGAAGAACACAAAACATCAGAGCTTCCAGCTCTAGTGCGAGTCTCAGTCTCAGCATCAGTAGTATCACATGAAACGATTATGTCTCTCGATCCTTTCTCAGCTGTTTCCCACATCCCCATGAATCTTGGGCCCATAACATTACAAAATTCGTCCATAAGCTGTTGGGCAGGTTCCAAGAATTTTGAATGCTTCAAAATTGTTGCATACCCAGTGAAGGGGCCAAGAGGACCCATACTTCGTCTAGCATATGTAGAAGAGCTCACAATTCCTTGCATGAAACTCCCGTAGCATCTAGTAAGAGGTGATTTTGAACTTAAACACAAATAACCACTAGTCTTTCGATCTTGAGAACCATTAAAGACATTAGCTTGGGCTTGAAAATCTTCAGACCCAACTTTTCCTCCAAACTGAACCACGAGCATGTCAGAAGGTAGTTGTGAAGAGAGTGACAAGGATAGACCCTGAGCTGCAGAATCACTCACAGCAGTTCCAATGCCTTCACCACTACTGTTCGCAGAGAAACCCAATCCAGACTTCAATCGATGATTATCATCCGCTGGACTAACCCGTAGACCACCACTTGTATTTCCATAAGATGGAAGAAGAACCAATTCATTCCCACCATCTACCCATGAACCAGCTTCCCTCATTTTTTGCTGTGAAACAGAAGTCATTTCAAAACCCCGTCTGCCAATGCTGGTAGAGGTCACAACTTCCTGAAGGGTATTTTGGAAGAAAGGAGAACCGAACTGCATTTCTCCAAACTGCTTGGTACTCTCTTCATCAGATATTTCATTGGATGGGTTAGTCAAAGGTGATCTTACATCTTCATACCCAATGGAGGCAGGCCTGGAATGAAGGGTAGAGAAAGCAATACTGTTTTCTTCCACAGTGCCAGACAAGATTCCGCCGACAAATGAGGGGCTGGGATTGCACCCATTGGTAGGCGAGCCATTCAAATAATTCACAATCCAATTACAGTTTTGTTGCGGCAAAAAGCCTTTCCAATAGCCGGGATCAGCTGAAAGATTGAAATCTGAAGGAACTGGGTGGGAAGCAAATTGGGCATCCTCGGTCCCCACAGGCCTACCAGTTCGTTGGGCACTTGCGTCTTGTTGTAACATTGCATCCCTTTGAGCTAACACACCATGGCTGTTCATCGGATAATTTAGCATTACCGAAGAGGAATAAATTGATGGATCACACAGTAGATCACAACTCGTAATAATTCGAACTTGAATTAGATCTGCATCAATTCCACACTCTCGGGATATGTGTCCAAAGGGGTTGGGAAAATCCGATACAGTGAGCGATGGGTTTATTGATTGCTGCCGAACTCTCAACTTGTCACGGCGGCTTGCTGCGCTACATGCGATTCGGTTCTAAAGTTGCTCGACCCCAGCAATGTAGTCTCAAAGCTCGTTGTTGTTTGGTTGAAACATCTATCCGCTTCAAATCTATCAGACATAGGTATTCGATTATTTCACTCTAATCTCTCCGGTTCAGTCTTCTTCAGAATGAGTCGTGGACTGTCACAACCAAAACGAGTGCGGAGCAAATACACATAACTCTATTACTATACAAACAACAAAATATCAAGTGCAGAAATCTATATAGAAAAATATGACTGAACCATATAATAGATGACACTTTTTTTTTTTTTTTAAAGGCAAGATGTTACACAGACCACAGAGTTTAAAGACATAATACATGAATTACCAAAGAGGCAACCACAAAGGCAAAACAAAGGAAAAGATGGGAAGCAAGGTCCATTGTCTACTAAAAGTACACATCACATGACTTTGGTGAGGCTGAAAAGACTCTCCCTCCCTCCCTCCCTCCGTCCCTCCCTTTCTCTCTCTCTCTCTCTCTCTCTCTCTCTCTCGCTTTCACTGCTCCCAATGTCTAAGAATATTCAGCACTTTCAGACAAACAACTCTCTGCGTCCGAAGTATCCAGATGAGTGCAAGTTTACTCAGATGAGTGCAGTTTACTGTGAGTATACCTAAACACGCAAACTTAGATATCACGAAAAAGCGACACCAAAGTTTTAGAGAACACGAAAATGAGAGAACTGTAACCACTAGGAACTGACAAGTAAGTACACAGTGTTGGTATTAAAACGAAAAATCTTGTGACCAGCTGACGATACCCTAACCTCAAAAGAAGAAAACAGTGATCAAACTTCGGTCTGAAAAGCTCAAAACAAGTGGAGTCCGTTACACTCGGGAATCGCAAGTTCATACGACAGGATCACTCAAAGATCGCCATGAATGAGCTGCTTTAAAGCTCCGAAAACAACCAATAATTCCTGAAGCCGTATAATATTTATTTCTCAGAAGACAACACTCAACAGCGTTGAGTGACTAGGTGATCGGCAAAGTAGCAGAACCCAACTATCATGATTTAGTCAGCCGTTGAGGAGAAGCGATCACTCGATGTGCGTAAAACCAAACTAGATCTAATATAAAAAGTACAGTCAATAAGCACATGAATCGTCAATACCTCTCGTACAAACGTCCGTTGATCGTCGACGACTTTGGATGGAACCTCCATTGAAAGCGGAAACCAAAATTTTCTCCAAAAGAAATTTCACTTCACCAGTTCACCGAGGAGCCAGCAGCATTCCAAAGAGGTTGTCAAAAGCTGACCTAACCTAACCAATGAACTGAGGAACAAGCTCGAAAACGATAATGGCGACCAGATAATCGCCGTTACCTTCTACCGTTACAACTTCTACCACGTGAGCACGCAATAGCATCGATGTTGGCGTTAACCAGCCGTTATATTTAACGTCGACAGACATACTTCTGGAGGGAGTTTTTCTCCTCAACCGCCTAACAACAGCTACTGAGTCAGACTTCTATATAAAAGCCCAGCAGAGTTGAGGAAGTAAATGCTAAAACCAATCCCCTTTATAGAATACTAAATTACGAAAATACCACTGGTTTTAAAAGATAGGCGAGGGAAAATTAGTGAAAAGACATGAAATTCCCCATCGGATTTGTAAAATTACGACACTGCCATAGAGAGTGGCATCAAAGGGTACTCTGAATCATCAGAGTGTAGGGTTCAGATCCTAAAGCTACAATTTTGTGGCAATTAGTATTAGGATTACTCTCGTGTACCGTACGCGCACTACTCCAGCGTGGGATCCACATCCTCTCACCCAGCGATTCTGGGAGAACTGTGGTAATCTTGTCTCAATGGGTGACATATGACTCTCGGTGAATCCAAGACCCATGTTTAAGTCGATAAGCTAAACTAACGGGGTGTCGACTTAAATTCACCGATAGCCACGTGTTGATCATTCCGATAAGACTGCCACCATCCTCCCATAATCGCAGGGAGGATACAATGTGAATCCCTGCAGAGTGAGAGGGTGACTTTAATGAGCGGCGGTTTCCGATCACCCATGAGGGCCGGAGCCTCTTTTTTTTGCTTTCTCAGTCTGTGACTCTGTGGTGATGTACCGCCAGATCTTTTGCTTGTTGGAGTGAAAGGGTTTCATCGATTACCGATAAAGGATATCTGTACGGCTCGAGGTCTTCCATGCTACGCTTGTTCACCTGCATCCAGCTGCTTCAAGCTCAGTGACTCTCACTCTGTTAATAATGAGATTATGGATTTTTGCTCAAAATTAAATTAAGAATATTTTTTTAATAAAAATATCCGAAGAAAACTGCAAACGGAACAAACAAAAATACCAACCAACAAAAAAAAAAAAAAAAAAAAAAACAAACAAACAAAAATTTCCCATGGCCCCACCTGACGACAACCATTATCAGCGTACGTCATCCTTTCACGTCACTACAGAAACCCTACTGCTCCTATCCAACCCTATAAAGCTCATTTCATTTTCTTTTCCTTTCCTCAGCTTTCCAGTCCTCTTCCTTGGCTGTGGATTGCCATTCTCCTAATTAGACGAAATTACCCTCAACTTATAAGTGAAATAATCAAAAGGGTGTCATTTTCCTGAGAGATGGTCCCTAGAGACCTTTTGGCCTGTGGATATTTCATTCATTGGATTATAAAGAGGTTATGATCACAAACAATAAATAAATAAGAGAGGTTATGTGCTAAGCTAGTTCCACCAAACTTCCCAACTTCTCGTGTATTTTATGCATCTCTTCGTAATAAATCTTCATGGGTTGAAAACAGTATTCTTGAGGAGAGAAAATTTTTAAAAGTTGGTCTTATTTGGCAAGTTAGAGGTGGTGATAAAATTAAGATTTGAAATGATCAATGGATCCTATCCGTTAAAGGATTTAAGCCCAATCCAATGAGAGCTGTAAATAATCCTATCACTTGGATTTTGAAGCTCATTGACCAATCAAATAGATGTTGGAAAATAGATATTCTTGATATGATTTTTACGCCTCAAGATAAGAAGGCTATTTTGAAGATTCCTTTGAGCATATTCTCTTATGAAGATAAACTCATATGGGATGGAGAGAAACATAGAAGATTTTAAGTTAAGTCAGCTTATCATCTTATCTCTAATATTAGAGTTGAGGCTGATGAATCACATTCCCAACCAGCATGATTTAAGCCAAATTCCAAGGAAAGTTTGGAAAAGAGTTTGGTCTTGCCATAATCTCCCCAAGATCTACTCTCTCCCCAAGATCAAATCTTTCCTTTGGAGAGCTTGTGCAAATGGCATGACTTTGAGTGATGAGTTTTCCTGCCACCAAGTTCCAGTAGATGCCGTGTGTAAAAGATGTGGTGTGCCCAAAGAAACCATCGACCATATTCTTATTCAGTTGCGAAGGCAGTATGGTTCGGATCTGATGTTTCCCACAGAATCCAAACCGCTAATTTTTCGTTTCCTCAATTGATTCAAAATTGGGACTCTATGTTTAATATGTCAAATCGGATGGTTAGATATTATTGGGTGTATGCTTCCTTCATATGTTGGTATCTTTAGACGGCAAGAAATGATCTTTATTTCCAATCCAAATCATGGGATCCTGCAGAGGTGATTCAAAAGGCCAATACGACATTTTTTGAATTTGCTAAGATTTAGCCAGCTCTTGTTTTTACAATTCCTAATTTGGCGCTAGATAGGTCCAACGATATTTGGAGTCCTCCTCGTGGCAAGGTCAAGATAAATACAAATGTTTTTTTTAAGGATGAGTTGGAATATGGAGGAATTTGATTCATCATCCGTGACTGTTATGGAAACCCTATTATTGTCGGTTCTCAAGGGATTAAGATCTCTTCGTCTTTCATGGGAGAAGCGCTGGCAGTTAGGAGTGCTCACATAACTACGGTAAAGGAAGGTTTTTCTGATATTATTCTTGAATTAGATTGCAAGAATCTTATTAATTGTATCAATGATCCATTGTGTCCCTGTATCCGTGAGGTGCAGATTATAAGGGATGATATTCTATCTCTGACTGCCTTGTGTCTTTCTATTTCTTTTGTTTCTATTCCTAGGGATACAAATAATGTTGCCCAATCTCTAAGCAGGAAGACCATGTCTTCAGCGAGGTTGATTCACTGGCTTATTTCCGCTCCCTGGCTTCTTGATTTATGTAATACTGAAGCCTCTGTTGTTTCACCTTTTTTAATTGAATAGACTATCATTTTACCAAAAAAGAAAAAGTATTGTATGCATCTCAATGTGTGTCTGCATGGCTCTATAATGCTCTTAGTTTTCAACCATTATTATACATTTAAAAAAAAAAAAAATTCAACTTTCATTTTGCCTTGTGACAAATTTCAACAGTTACAAAACTTAACATAAGCAAGATACCTAAGGATCTATTTATTCACAAAATTTTAGATATGGGTGACAACTATTGGCATTTAAGGGACGAAGCTTTCTTTAGTCTAGCACATTTAGAGAGTCCATTAAGATTGATTAAAATCTGAAATTTTGTGGATTATCTGAGCCAAGGTCCATTATTTTCATATCAAGTTTCCACAAAAACATAGTCTTTTTTTAATTTTTTTTAATAAACAACATAAACATACTTAGCCAAGTGGGAAATAAGGTTTTGAAAAATCCAATGAGAAAAATGAATCTTTTTTAGAAAGAAATAGATAGTTGAAAATCGAAAGGAATAAGTCAATATAGGAAACCATGCATATGGCTTAATCCAAGTTTAAATTTTGACAAATGACCAATCTAGATTATTTTCTATTTATCATATGATTAACATTTTCATATCATCATTCCACATGATAAAATAAGGTATCAATATACTAAAATTTTGTTGGCAAGTAGATCCTAAGGTCTTTGCTCATGTGTTAAGTTTCAGTCAAAATCAATGATTGAGAGATTAGATCGAATCAATTTATCCCATGCAACAACCAAGTCAATAAGGATTGCAAAGACCGATCTTAAAATGGCAAGACAAAAATCATAAAAGACAAGACTGACCGACCTCAAATCGATTCTGATCAAGATATCGACAGGGTCCGATCTCGTGTTTGACTAGGAGCTCTAAAACCATAGTCAAAATATAATTTGCCATTTGATAAAACAAAGTAATGAAAAAAAATATAAATAATCCAATAATGGATATGGACAAAACATATACAAATGCACAATAGGATATTTGATATTGAATTAGACTCTAGGTCCCACACGAGGTTTAATGTTTCTGATTGGCATTGGATTGACTTGGTACATGAGAATTAGCCGTGGTTTCCTCATTAGAGGAAAAAAAATAATAATTATATTATATTTCTATCCAACGATCAATTAAAAACAATACTTTTTTTCCATTGGAAGCAAATGGAGAAAAAGATCCTTCCCAGCCGTTCGGTCAATCGAGCACCATTAGATTTCTTTCTAAAACATGTACATGAGTATGATTCAATAGTACCGAACAGGTTGGACAGAAAATTCAATACGTATTCATTGAGATCTTTGCTGAATGAATTCCAACCGCCGGATGTGGATGGCGAGTCTCCAGTGGATGGGGATGATTTCTGAGCCTCAAAGGTCTGACTCTGAGATTCTTCAGTTAACACTTTATCTCAGTCGTTCATTCCAATACATAGCAAATTACGAACATACCCTGCTAGATCTATGAACACTTGTATCTAACCCTGGTCAGTGGTCAAGGTTTTTTTTTTCTTTTTCGTTAACAGTGGTCAAGCTTAATCCCAACGAAGCCAACTGGACGGCTGGACTCTTAAGGACATTTCTGGCATTAAACCACAAGTGGTCGAGCAACTCTCGCACCTCGACGACGCTGCCAACCCGTAAACATCTTAGCGTGTTGTCTTCACAGCTTTCGTTATAAAAGCGAGCCCCCTCTCGTAGAGTCTATCTGTCTAGAATATAAGACTAGACATTTGAGACCAAAGCCACAAATTGAGGGTTGTGCACCAAGTCTACAAAGGTAAAAGGATCGGAGTCGGATTATGATTTGGATGTGATTGGATCAGATATTCTTATACCATTCGAATAGCCCTACATGGTATAGAAATTCACTCTAGCGGTATTTTTGGTTGCTGGGGTGATCCAATAGTTGGAATTCACCCTGTGCACATAACGATGTATTGATATATGCGCCAACTAAACTCCAACTGTTGGATAAGTCGGTATTTCCAATTGCAGGACGGGATTTGAATCCCCCAAAACGAAAGGAATGTGAATTAAATTTGGATTTCGATTATTTTTTTTATATTTCTAATTTATGTAACTTGGACATTTTTAGTCTATTGAATAGGATTTGTTTTTAATCCATTTCTTGTTTTAGTTATATGATTTTTTTTTCTCATACTCTAGAATCCGTCAAATTTTTTAAAACCCTCAAGATCATTAACTATTTAATTTTTTTTATTATTAAAAAGATATTTATTCAAATCGAATAGATCATGTTTCAGATTATCCAAATTCGGATCGGCCCCTGCCCGAATATTGATACCTCTCAATGGATATGAATGTGGTGTGGATAAAATTTGGATTTTCGACTATCCATTTACATCACAGTGAGTCCACACCCAATCACTCTCTTCTAATCACAATCCCATGCTGCGTTAAGGTAGATTGTGCTATGTTTGGATATCAAGCTGACAAGCCAAGCCGACATCCGTGTTGGCTCGGACATGGGGTTCAAATTTTTCCAAGAATCACGTGTCGTCTATCCAACGGAAGCTTCTCCCTCCTCCCTAAAGTAGAGGGAGGAGACAATTCGGATCCTGGCTTCTGGGTCCTCAACTGTCAAGTCCATCAACCTTTTCATATTTACAGGCAGGGGTATTCGAATGTGACTGAAATCTGAACTCACTATACATAAGATATGCAATGTGAATGAAATCTTACTCATGTGTTGGGAGAGAAGGAAGACGAAGGACGCAACTGGGAAAGTAGCCCTAGGCGCATAAGTGGCCCAACCCAGGTTTCAGCTTCGATAAAATGGGACTCGAGAGCGACAAAGGAATATGTCCTCTGCGACGATGGTCGTACAAATACAATTCCTGAAGCAGTAGTACTGCAGCATCCATGGTTCTAAAGTTCCAACTTCCAAGACAGCCCAAAGCAACTTCCCACTTAAGCCTCCTCAGTCTCAGGTGTGGGCTCCCCTTCCATTTGGATGCAAGCACTCTTTCGGATCCGCATTCTCTCCTTCAAGAGAATCTGGAGGAGAGGTGGAGCCCCATACACCTGGGGTCGGATTAATCGGACCCTAGGTGTTGCCCATCTGTGTGGGGCGCTACCTTTCCTCCAAATTCTCTTGGAGGAGAGGATTTAAATCCCAGCCCCTTCAGTCTGAGAGGCGCTGAAACGACCCTAAAACAATGATGCCTTTATAACACTACACTCCTACTTCACCCGTTCAGAATTCACAGGAACGCTTACCATAAATGGAGAACACTAAAGTGCAGAAACGCTTTCTATAATTTGTAGACCTTAGAGACAGCAAAATTGGAAATTGCTGCAACTTCATTATAGTCTCTATAATCATCAAAATTTAGATGGGATGGAGGGCGGGACCTGAATGCTAGCTGGTGTCTTTCCGTTTCAATCTTTCTCCTGAAATAACCAAAGACGTACGAATCATCGACAGGCGAGTGGGGACAGAATGTATTGTCTTGCACATTCCTATGTTAAGCCTATTCGGCTGGCTGGTGTGGCTCTGGGAGTCGTTTGGATTCCTGACTGATGGTTGATAATCCGTAGCTTCGTACTCAGTCAGTTCCAGTTTTTGGGTCTTGGATTTGACCCCAGCTGACCTCACTCTCTTTAGTCAGTTTACAGATTTGCGAGCCATGCTTGATCATTCACATCCAGGCTTGGCCGTCTCCTCTCAAGTTAATCCTCTTGTGGCCCGTTCTTCAACTTTTGTATGACGATCCTGTTCACCACTCTCGACTCCCCCCAAATCAGGGACCTTATTTCCCTTTCATTGTCTCCGATTTAATTCCAGAATAGCAGTTTTAGTTTACGGTCCATGGCCAACAGTTCTTTTACATATGATATTGGTTGTCAATAATCATCTAAATCCTAATCTATGATATTAGTTGTTAATAATCATCTAAATCCTAATCTCATTTTAATCGAAAAATGTACTGTTGATTCTAGAATCAACAAGTAAACCACATGGCAAATCATCATCATCATCATCATCATCAAAAAATTCTTCTGTTTCCATACATGACCTGGTTTCATCTACCAGATTATTCATGATTGCAAATATTCTCATTCTTGAAATCAACAGAGGATGTTTTCCGCTCGAAATACCAGCAATAGGGAAGATGTTCCCTCATCGGACTTGCAGATTTCTGTGCTTCTCTCGTCAACCAACAAGTCAGGCACATCACGACAGATGGACAAGGAAAATGGCTGAGAATCTTTACTTGTAGCTGGCAAAGACTCAGGATCCCATAACACACTATAGTAAGTTGGGCCTTTTCCCATAAGTGCTGATAATATAGAATTGTCATTCAAGATATTATCTATTAATGCTTTCTTCACTTTTTTTTTTTTTTGTAAAAATTAATGCTTTCTTCATCTTCACTAGTGACCCTCTTTCTGTCGTGAATGGATTATCTTGTCTTTTTGAAATATGCCTAATCCTTGATTTGGAGATTCTTTTGTTCTGTTTGGTTTTGGTTTCTCTCTTCTCTTGTTTCGGTTAATGTTTTCGATTTTTAAAGAGGCTAGTTCTATTCCTTGGATCTCCAAATTTGTTCCCATCTTTTCAGAGTATTGTTAATATATTTATTTATTCATCCAAAAAAACTCTCTTTCTTCCTTATGATAATCTCACAGTCAAGAACTCTGTGGCCCTGGAACTAGGGCTCTGATTAATACAATCCGAATCGTCCCCTATGCGTACGGGCATAGGAGAGTTGACGGTGACCGTCAGATTTTCGTCATATGTTACTCCTTCAATTTAATGGCCATACCGAATGCGGAATACAAAACTGAGATTTTACATTGAATCATGTAAACATCTACTGCCTTTTCATTTCTCAAGCCCAAATCACAGGGAAAAAGTTCTGCAACCGATGCTCCGTCTTCTACTCTTCCTTCAAATCGCAGGAGGGAAACTACGGAAGCAGTGCTGATCTTCCTAGTCTCCGTTGTCTGCTCATTAGAGGTTCCTTAGTCTTGATTTCGTCAAGACCACTTTTCAGCTTCTTCATTGCTTTTCATTCTCTTTGAATCCCTTCTTCCATAGATTCTTCATAATGTTCTTCTGTTGCCTGATTTTTCTCTTCCCCACCATTTGGTTTGTCTCATGATTTTGCGAGGTCTTCCTCCACGAGGCTAATTAAGGTTGCTGCTCCGATGTCTATACAATAATAGGAGCAGATGATGCTTCTGCAACTACCTCCCTTATTTTCTTGGTGTTCTTCTTGCCCATGAGCGATGGATCCTTCTCAATCAATCAAAACCAAGAATAATTAATTCTGTCTGGATAGAGAAGCTAAAATCAATCGAAACTAATTGGAAATAAAATGATTCTCTTGAAGAGCAAGTGAATACCTTTTGCTCTACTTGTTAAAATATCCAAATCGATTTCTCCAATATCTTCTAAAGAGCCCAACTAAATTATTCATTCCTCTTATCTATTCGATCCAAAACCACAATGAACCACAAATAGTACTCTTCAAGCTTTCTTCAGCAATACCTAGAACCTCAAAACACTAAAATTGTTATCAATCGATTTCCTTTAGCTGTTGCAGAGAAAAAGGGGATTTGAAGGAGGGGATGGGAGAGAAAAACTAGAGAGATAGGGAATGAAATTGTGGAGAAAAAAAAAAGGTTTGGAACCCTGAGCTACACGATGGGTAGGAAGTTGTGGCCTACCGTCAAGTTCTCCAGCGATCTTCTTCTTTTTCACTTTCGGTTGCAGAACTTTTTTGCAGTTTCAGCTTGAGAAATTAGTAAAGGAGAATGTGTTTACATGATTCAACGTAAAATCAAACTTCTACACTCCCCATTCGGTATGGCCATTAGATTGAAAGAGTAACACGTGGTGAAAATCCAAAGTCACCGCCAGCTCTCTTATGCCCGTACACATAGGAGACGATTCGAATTGCTAGTCACTCTAAGCATGAAAATAATTCCAGCAGATTCAATCTAAAGAAAAAGTACATAATTAGGTGTCTCACCTTACATCTTTGGATACCACAATAGTGGAAATAATCTGAGGCACACAGGAAAAAGATATTTGAAAAGGGGGATATGGGGTGCTCTATTCTTTTCTTGTTTCAGTCTGAATTTGTTGTTGGGGTTTGCCTTTGTATTATAAGGAGATTGGTTCATCCCTTGGATATCCAGATTTGATTATCTCTCGTTCTTTTTGAAGATATTATTAATACATTTATTTATTCACCTAAAAAAATATACATATTTAAAAAAGACGTATCAAATAAAACTAACAAAAAAAATTGTTAGCAGAATTTTCCAATCCATAAGCTCCATATACAGTTATTTATGGTCTAGATTAAATAAGTAAAACCGCATCTTACTCATTCTTGACATAGTCAATCTATTCGTACATAATGATATGATGGAAATGCATTACAACTTCTTGAGTCTTGTTGAAAAGATAAGATCCGCCAAGAGCCACTGAATGACTACAAGATCTGATAGAGCAGATTGCAAGATATTCCGACATAATTTATCAGAAAATATAGTGAAAAGACCCAACGAAATAGACATCTTCCAATATTGTTAGACCACCTTGAGGCCCCTGACATGATTTCTGAAAGCCCATAGACAGTACTTATTATGTGAAAATAATCACTCACGAAAGCAATGCAAGGCTGAAGATAAATCAATAATACAATGAGCAAATGAAATAAGGTCAAGAATATTTCATTTAAAACAGATCAGTAGGACACCTCCAGGGTAGAGAAGTTTCCCCTTATGTAAGGGCATCTATCCGAGATTCTCTATGTTCGTTCTGATAATTTGAGCTTCAATTCCAAAACATAAAAAGCTAAAAACTAAATAAAATATAAAAGAAGAAAAATCCCAGATGAATAGAACTTCCAAGCTAACCAAAATATGAAACACCCATGTAGACTATGGAAACATTTTAAGCTTTAAGATGCTAGTTTTATAGTAGATTTGTAGGAATATAGGAAATGAATCCTGTGACAATATTGTGGAAAAAAAAGAAGGGTACAAAAACAGGTTTGTGACAGTCATTTTTTATTTTCACTTCCCTATGAACTGTTGGTTTTGGCTATGTTTGGATATTAAGAAAAAAAAAATTTGAAATAGAGGAGAGAGTGAAAACACTATAGAAATATGTGATGGATTCCGACATTGCTACCCAGGTTCTGTGCTTTGGATAAATTATCGTTATTAAACAAAATCCAGCTTTAATTAACCACCATAGCAGTTAGCCCAAGGTATTAATGGAGCATCTTGGTACAAAATTGAAAACTTGAAATCAGGTATGCAAAGGTGCTTTATTTGGATTAAAATGTGATTAATTCAAGGAAAAAAAGAAGGTTGCTAGGTTTGTGGAACCTGGTAAGACACCCTGCGTTTAAATGAATTAAAAATCTCATCCCTATTGATTGCCCTATGTCCTCATGCATTGGCTCCTGCATCGATGGATAGGCCATGCAGTCCAGCAGTGATCTCCCTCCCTTAAATTTAATCAGTAACTCGCAGCAATAATTCTCCATATAACAACATAAATGGGATCATGTAACATGAGAAATGTTATCTTATTGATGAAAATGGACAGAGATTCCAAAAAATACGAGGAAATAATAAGGCCTCATCTTAGAATGCCTATGATGTGAAGAAATTGATTAGTTAACGAGGGCACCGAATTTCTGTCTGACGGCCTTAGCATCTCCTCCGATGGTTGTGCAGGCTTCCTCGCAACTTTTCTCACAGACACCCAAGGTTGTCCCATCCACTCTCATGCAAATAGGCATACATGCCTTTCCACAATCGGTGAGGGATTCACCCCCTTCAACGGACGCCATCACAACCAATGCAGAGATCATGAGGATCATGGCAATCATCTTGTTGCAGGCCATCTTTCTTCTTTCTTTGCGATGTAAGACCTTATTTGGGTTCTGTGAGAAGAGAGAGGCTTGCTTATTTGCTTGATTGCGATGGAATTGAATTGAAGATGGTGAAGATTATTGAGATCAGCTTTGAAAAGTTACATATAGGGAGCTCCGGTAGTTCTCCGAATTCCACATATTTTATTATATATTTTTTACAAGAGAGATTTATACGCTAGCCAAATATATTGAAATCTTATACCTTTAGCAGGAAAATGGGAATACAAATAGGGTTGATAGCTGGTCAGTTAGAAGAGAGAAAAAAAAACCCAGATTTTAAAGAAACAAAATGACACACTGGCAGTTTTACATATTTTCTTTTCTTTTCTCTGCTTTGGATGTCATGAGAGGAAAAAAAAAAAAAAAAACATAAGACAAGAATGATGATGAATTTATGTGTATATATATATATTTTTCTTTTATGTCAAAAATTTCTTTCTCTTTTATTAAAATCCAAACATAGAAGAGCTCGTCTCCAATTGTGCAATCCCTATTACACATATGGAATGAACTCCAATAATTGGATAAAAAACTTGACCAACTACATAACTTGAGATGAGCCAAGTCCCTAAAAGGACGTCAAGTCTGAAGTAATATCGAATCAAAACCAATTGTTTAATATCGAAATGAATTGAATGATAAAAAATGGTTTGGTTTTGGCTATTATAAAAAGTGGGGGAAAATTTTTTGCTATTTCGATCTCTGACCAAACGTGGTCATCAAAGATCAACATCAAAGACCAACCCCATCTCAATGAGTTTTTGTCTCTGCCTTCCCCTATACGTTTCAATCTTTGATTTCTCTGGCCCTTGAAGTAGAGAACCCCTTCATATAAAAAAAAAAAAAAAAAAAAAAATTACACGTGCTATGCTCTCCCAGTAGTTTGGACTAATATCACCTATCACCCACAAGTTTTTGATAACATCGTCCGCCCCCATTAAACTAACAGTAGAAACCCAAAATTTTGAAAGACGTTTATACCCTTATTGTTTTAAGTTGAAAAAAATGAAAGTTATAATTTTAACATTCTTTGCAAACAAAAACCCTATTTCTTACGGCTGCTTCTTCATCCTAGTTTCTTCTTCCTTCAACCTTCAACTTATTTCCTTGTAAAGTAATAGTTTCCAACTTTGCTTCTTCAATCTTCATCCTTCTTGTTTTACATCTGAGTCTGAAACCCTAAATCTGAATAACATTGGATGTTTTTATTTTTTTTTCCCCTCAAGATTTCTCATTTATAGAGATTACGATTCCGGGAGAAGATGATAGTGTACTAGGTTATCCATGTGTGAGGCTGAGAACCATGGGTATGAGTTATACAAAAATTCTGTTTTCGATTATTGATCCGAAGTTGTTAATTAGAATGTTTCAGAATACTTTTTTGTGTGAAAATAGATATGCTTATCCTTCTGCTTTAGTTGTCTCTCCTGTTAAAGTTTTTCCTTCTCCTTGTTAACAAAGTATTAACGAAGTCAAGAGAATAAAAAAAGGGTTAAGTGGATCGACCACACTTGGAGGTACATTCTTTGAGATAAAAGGACACCCAAGGGAGAGTTCGTCATAGGTACAATAACCATGACCAGTGTCCCTAACTTGGGTGCAGAATTTAATTAATAGCATGGAGTCGGATGGGTTTGGAGAACCTGGAGGGGTGGTATTCGGATTTGGTGTTGTGGACAGATTCAAGATGGGGAAGGAAGAGGGGCAGGGTCGGTTGATAGGACTAGGAATGGCAGGGCTAGCAGCATGCCAGTAGGTGGACCGATATGAGGGCTAATCTCCAAAGCTGGATCTGAAGGAGAGGGTTGGGTTTGGCAGCAAGCCATGCTTGGGGAAGAGATTGGTCTAGGGATTTGGCAGATGTGATTCTCCAATCTTGTACCTTCCTCTTTTGGAAGGCTGGAGATGAGGTTTTTGTTCCTCTGCAGTAAGGTACACTCATATTCATCCTCAGCTCTGGTTTTGGTCACACAACAATTTCTATAAGCAGTTTCCATTTTTAGTTTAAGGTTTTTAGTCCGGAAGATAAACGCAGGATTTTACTCTTTCGAATTGGGTTGGAGAATTTGGGGGGAAATAGATAGGGTAACAGAGGAAAAGGTAAAATAGACATTCAAAATTACATTAAAGGCAATATCGTCCCTAAATTATTTAAAGTTAACTGACATCATTATTTAACGGAGATTTGTTAACGGACTGGGCCTCTATATTACCCATTTTGATTATTTGGAGTGGTATGTGATATTGTTATAAATTACTGAGTGATAGGTGTAATTAGTCCAAACTATAGGGATAGTACATGTAATTTTTCTAAAAATAAAAGAGTACAAAATCCCAAGCATTTTGTATTTGAAGTTCACATAATACTCCTATGTTTGAATACCAAGAAAAAAAAAAGAAAATATTTTTTTAAATGAAAAAAGAAAAATAGATACATACAGTGATTATTGTATTATCATTATTTTTTCTTATAGTGTTTTCTGTTTTCTTTTCTTAGCATCCAAATATAGCCTTTTAAAAATATGTGACGGGACTCACATTGCTACCCAGGTTCTGTGCTTTGGACAAATTGAGGCTATTGAACAAAAACCAGCATTAATTAACTATTTGGTTTAACATGTGATTAACTAAAGGGAAAAATAAGGTTACTAGGCTTTGTGGAATCAAAGCCAAGACAAATCTCACCCCTTTGGATGTCCCCTGCGCAGTCGGGCAGTGATCTCTCTTCCTTAAATTTAATAAGTGACTCGCAGCAAACAATTTATCTATAGAACAACATAATAGAGAAGATCATATAACGTGAGACACGTAATCTTATTGATGAAAATGGTTAGGTATTCCAATAAATACAAGGAAAATAAGGCCTCATATTAGAATGCCTATGGTGTGAATGTGAAATACAAAAAGGGCGGGGGATGAATATGTAGATAAATAAAGAGGGTGAGAGGAGAAAGGTTTTAAGAAATTGATTAGTTAACGAGGGCACCGAATCTCTTTCTGACTGCCTTAGCATCTCCTCCGACGGTTGTGCAGGCTTCCTCGCAACTTTTCTCACAGACACCCAAGGTAGTCCCATCCACTCTCATGCAAATAGGCATACATGCCTTTCCACAATCGCTGAGGGACTCACCCCCTTCAACGGACGCCATCACTACCAAAGCAGAGATAAGGATCATGGCAATCATCTTGTTGCAGGCCATCTTTCTTCTTTCTTTGCGATATAGATCTTACTTGGGTTCTGTGAGAGAAGAGAGACGCTTGCTTATTTGCTTGATTGCAATGGAATTGAGTTGAAGAGGGTGAAGATTATTGAAAGCTTTGGAAACTTATATATAGGGAGCTCCGGTGGTTTTCCTTCCACATATTTTTTGGAGTACAGGCCGTTTCTCAGGTAAATTTTGTTGTGGAAATTACGAGCAATGGTTGTTACTCTGAAAGATTCAACGTTTTTTGGTTTTGAATTGAAGTAAAATAGGCAATATTCATGGTGGAACTAATTATGGAATTCAGTTGTGGGACTAATTTCAGGTTTACTTTATTTTTCCAGCTAATTATAGTATTTCTTTTTTAAGCCACGTCACAGTTTTGTCACGTGTTAAAATAAACATTAAAAAAATTTAAGACAAAACAGGATAAAAATGTAAAAGAATTAAGGAAAATGTATTAACATTGACAACATGGATCTTCTCTTATTTGGGAAAATAATGAATGTGGGACCACATTTGAATTGTGGGAATCCACTAAGAGATGGATGGTTGGTACTCATATGGTAAGAGGATAATCTAGTCGGATCACCTGCACGTACATCATGGATTCTCGTTGATACTTTCTGATCTCTGGTTAAGAAACCATTTTTTACATTAAAATTGGTGTGGTCAGAGAGATTTTATCACACTGTCGAGGTGGGAAACCCTCATTAACCATGTCATTTAATTTGTTGTATAACCCCTTCGGTTATCTGGATTGCTTTCCCCTTGCATGAACATGAATGTAGAAACTCATAACCATATTAAGGTTAAGTACCACATAATTTAATAGAACAGTAATCAGCTCTAAGGATCATTTATACATTATTGTATTTTATCGATTTTTATTACA
Organism: Protea cynaroides; assembly: GCA_028583415.1. Lineage (NCBI taxonomy): Eukaryota > Viridiplantae > Streptophyta > Magnoliopsida > Proteales > Proteaceae > Protea > Protea cynaroides. The sequence goes on along the minus strand of CM053269.1, from coordinate 61,043,519 downwards.
TAAAGTTTCAAAATAAAAAATATTTTTTGTTTTGATTTTCTCGGTATGAGGCTAGTGAAGTGAGGTTAGTGAGATTGAAACCCAAGACCCTTTGGATGGGTTGAGTTTTAGTTTGGCTTCTATTGGGTCAATAACGGTTCAACCCGTTTGATCTGAAATTTTTTAATTGGTAACGGTTCAATCTGTTAGACCCGGTTCATTAAAGTGTCTTTACAAGAGACACCAGACACCTCCTTCGTTTGTAAAGACATGGTGGTTCAAAGGTTCACACCCTTCCTCAAGGGATGCCTTGAAAAGACATGTTCTCCTCTATTTATAGAGGAGGAGGAAGCCTTAGAAATGGTTAGAAAAAATGATTAGAAGAACTAAGTTTTTCTTGATTCTTTCTCTCTCACTCTCTCTCCTTCTTTGTAAGCACATACCGAGGGTATTCCCCTATGTTTTTTCGAAACATCGTTATTTTGTCGAAATTGTGTTTCCATCTTTCATTTGACCTAAGCACAACTCCGAAGTACTCAAAGTGGCGCATTACACTAGTGCAGATTTAATGCGAGAAACCGAGAAACTGTTTTATCTTGGAGCCAGATTTGCATCAAAACCCGATTGCACCATTGGGGACAAATTCTGTCTTTACGACAATATTACTTGTGATACGATCCAGCTTCAAACTCATTATCAATTATAGTCTTCTTCAATAGACCATTGAAAACATGACATTAGATAAATGGTTCTCATTTAAAATTTTATTCCTTCATATTTTTTTACAACATACATAAAACATCAACCACCACAACCATATATTGATCAATACATTAACGGCGGGATGCACATCCAACATCCATGCACGTACGCCTAGTGATAAATTTGCATGCTGATACATTTTTATATTCTTTAATTAATATGCTATGTTTTTAGGCATTTTCTTTTTTCTTTAACACATTTTATTTTTAAAGCATTTGTTGGGCCTGAAAAGTAAACAGAAAAACGTCTAAAGAAAATATTACCAAACATAGCCTTACTATTACCCACCACCATTAATCCCACTATTATCCCCAGAGCTGCCAGTCCAGTTGTTGAAATCTTGTCGTGGTATCCCATGGTGGTTGTTGATCCTGCTTCCATGGTTCCCATCTGTACTGCCTTCCTTATCACCATCTTCTCCCACTGCTTTCTCAAAAAACTCCTTTCTTTGGATCGCCATGCAAGAGCTTACCATCATCAGCACCAGAAGAACAGCTACACACTTCATTTTGCTCACAGAAGAGGAACAATAGTTTGAGGACTATTTTGGTGGCTAGACAAGGAGAAAGTGACTCCTTTATATAGAAAAAAAAAATTAATGGATGGACACCTTTTTTTTTTTTGACAAAAGGAAATAATATTAAATAAAGAAAAAAAAAAGAGATGGGTTTATGGGGTCTCCACCAAAATGAGGAATAATTGAGTGGGATTAAGATATTATGCAATTAAATTATTTTTAATACAATTTAAATGATGGGGTTCACGAAATTCATTGTCCCTTATTGGCACTCAAATGAAAAAGGGAATATTATTTGTGAGTGTAATGGCCTAAGATCGAAATCAATGAATCACAATGGGTTTCACTGTTGCATTAATGGCTAATAATGTCAAGCTAGCACCGGCACTCTATCATATGTTTCTCCACAACCTATCAATTATGGATGAGACATTTTAATTATTTATTTATTTATTATTATTATTATTATTATTTTTACAAGGAATCCGATTTACACTATATGAGGAAACTAGTACCTTAAAGAGAGTGGCATTGACACAAATCAGCCCTACCGTTGTTCTGACGTATAATGTTGGTTTGTCGTATTCAAAGTTTTTTGTGTAAGTCTTCATGTTCTCTACGTTGGTTAACTACTAGTTGAAGTTAGTGAACTGTTTTGAGCAAGATAAGTTTATATAACCATATCTAATATTTGAGTTTTATTATTTCAACACAGGAAAAACTTCCCTTTGTTTAGTTTGAACTTTTAGGGTTTAGGATTTTAGGTTTAGATTAATATCTAAGATATTGTTTTAGGTGTCATAGAGATTGACACCCTCAACATAACTCTCCCCCCATTTACGAAGTTCTCATTCTATCCCTTTATTTATGAAATTACCTATAATACTCCTTTTTGCATGGGTATTGATCAAAGCCTTCTTTTGAGCAGGTGTCATAGAGAAAGATCCTTTAAGTTTAGGGTTTGTGTCTATTTTTTTAGGCCTTAGAAGGTTCAGATACGACCATGATGATGAGGCCGTTTGGCCAACGATCCCCTATATATATATGTCACATAATTTTTGTTTTTCATATGCATTGCTGGTTGATAACACCTACCCACTTTCTTATAAATCATTATAATAAGAAATAAAGTTTTATTAATTAAACAATCATCTTTCAAGTTTTTTTTTTCTTTTTTCAAAGATAAATAGCTTTATTTGAAGTTTGAATACCACATATGGGATGATAAAACATTGGAAATCTGTGATATAGAGAGTGGGAAAACAGGAACAAATTTTTTTTCTAACAAGTCAAATTAATATTAATTTTGTTTTACCAAAAAAAAATATTAAACCATAGGTTATTATTAAATGTCAGTGTCAAATTCCTATTTTTGAAATAATGATGTAATGAATAAGGTTTTCCAACGAATTAGTGCTAGCAGGTGGAGAAATGATTTTGTGGTTCAGATAGGCTAAGAATGGAAATTTTCGTGCCATTACATGACATAGCTGAAATGTCCCATTTTCATGAATTATAGGTCGTTAAAAGTTCAAAACCACTAAAACACCCCACTAGCGTTCAAACAATTGATTTGAGCGTGATGCTTACCTAGAATACTTCTTCACTTGTTACAAGCCATGTACATACATGTTGCGGTCGAGTTAGTTCTAAGGGTGTTAAGTTTAACGGTGTGATTTGATTTCGATTTGATATGTAATTAATATCAAAACTGAATCATTTATTAAACGGTTTCGAAGTGCTTATCAAAATCGTTCATTAAACAATTTTGAATTTTCAGTTTTTAAATGGTTTCACTATCTAGAGGGAAAGGAAGTAAGTTACGAATAAAAGAGAGGGAAAACCAATGAAAGCAACAAAATTTTTAATCATATATGAAAATAGACTTATGATTTAGAAGTAGGCCATATGGAAAGCATTAAAATGAAATTTATTTATCCAAATATAGATCTTTATTACTAAAGAGATTAAAATAAGGGTTGAATCGATATTAGTGGTTCCAAATAATTGGTTCCAACGGTTTCATTTTTGGAACCAAAATTGAACCTTTAATAATCGATTTTACGGTTTCAATTTAAACGGTTCACGGGATTGATTCATTTTTAACATCCTTTAGCCTTCTTACAAGTATAGAAATTGCTAGAAGTTGATGAGCTTACACTCAAATCAGGTCGGGGGTGAGCTTAAGTCAAACACAAACTTGTTGCCGGTTCATGTATCATCTTCCACGCTTGTTGTGGTCTTTTTTGTTAGTTCCGTTGCTGCGTTGCTGGTTTGCTTCTTGGGCCGGCCCTGCTTCACGGGGTCTTGGGTCTTGTTGTGCCCTTTTGATGCATGTTGTTTGGGTTTGGTTGCTGGACCTCTGCTGGGGTCTTTTTTGATTGTGTTCTCTTTTTCTCTTGAATTGATAAACTATTTATTTATTCAAAAAAATAAAAAATACAAACTTGTACAGATTTGAACAAGGATTTAGCTATATATATCTGCTCAATATTTATAAACCCTAAAGACAATGTTCACCTGCTATATTCTTCCTGTTTCAGAGTAACTGTCTCTTCCTTCATCAAAATAAACAATACATGACTATTTTATATATTCTGTAGCATAAAACAGGGACACGACACACCATAGATACCAGTAATTAGTAACTAGGTTTTAATTATCTATTTACCGTTTACCGTTACTACCTCGTCCTAAGGCGCTAGTGGCCTCTTGTTAAAGTCTCCAATGGTCATGCTATGGTGGTCGTTGACATCCGTTGTAGAGTACCCCGCAGATATGCTGCTACCCTTGTCACCTTGCCCTCCCATGCCTTCCTTTTCCTCCAGTAACCGTTGTTGGGTTTTCCCATATGTTTCATCCATTAGAGCTTTCTTTTGTGCCCCTAGGCAAGGACTTACTATCATCAGGACCAGAAGGAGAGCTACCAACTTCATTGCTATACCCTTACACTTATGAAGATAGCTTTAGGTATTTTGAGGGATGAAATATTTGTGGCTTTGAAAGAGAAGGTGATCAGTGTTTCTTATATAGGAAATGTCAGTGCAGATCTTCTCCTCACTTGGTAACCCTAGGTCCCTAACACCCTTGGAAACTGGCCATGGTGAGGGTCCCACAGTGATCCATTCTCAAATTTCCAAGGTTTGATTCCAAAGGAATTTGGTCGTCGAACCTCCACTACAGAATGAGGCTTAATCTAGTGGGACGCACAATATTCTCCATTAATTTTGTTTTCAACTTCATTTAAATGATGGGTTGAAGAAATTTTATGTAGGGCTGTCTAATGAAAATTCAACAACTTGAGTTGGTGGAGTACTGATCTAAAATAAGGTCAATGAAGCACGCTTTTTTTTTTCTTTTTTTTTTGGGATAGATACAATTATTTCTCTGTTGCATTACTGATGATGACAAGCATAATTGTAAGAAATTCTCTTGAATGTTTTATGGATGACCCTTCATTCATGTATGGAAAAGTTGATGAACATTGTGTGTATTGCATTTAATGATTATTTATCATGGTTTGTACCATTCCCCTAAAAAACCTAAACTACTCCTTAACTACACCGGTTTCAGGACACGTGCATGAAAAACATTTTGTCATTTTGCACGCTGGTTTTGAAACTGAACTATAATAAATGAGGATTAGTTTGGGAAAACAAGGACCATTAATGAAAACTTATTTCAATGAATCCTTGCAATTAGTGCCATATCGATATTATATGTCTAAAACAAGGACCATTAATGAAGAAGGATGACTCCACCAACTTCATGTTCATGATCAATCCTTAAGTCTGGGAGAGAAGTTGGCCATGCATGCACATATTTTCTGATAACATCTCCAAGTTCTCAAGTCTTTTTGCATCAATCTTAGGACCATTAACATAAGTTGATTCATAGCAAGACATAGGGTTACAATTCCAATTACAAAATGTCAACAAGAAGATAATAATCCCATATCAAATCCTACGCATTCTTATCAAAAAAAATATCAAACCCTACGCATAGACAATGGCTGATGTATGTAGATGTTCATCAACATCCCTAAAACAAAATACAGTTAAAAACACAAGACATGATAATTGGGTCAATTTGGGACCATCAAAAAGAAAAAAAATTCTAACAGCCTCGAAAGATGGAATTGAACACCCCAAGCGACAATAAAAAAATAAAAAAAAAACCGACAGCCTCGAAAGCTGGAATTGGACACCCCAAGGGACCAATTCAATTTGGTGTTATAATTGAACACATTACATCATACACGCGACCTCCTGCTACGGCCATCATCCTGTCTAGGTTTCAATTCCTTTTCTAGGACCAATTTTCATACACAGTCGTATGCGTACATGAAACACCGTCCACATTTCAGCCGTTAGATAGATCGACCAGAAGAGTATTCGTATCCAACTGCTGAAATGTTGTCTATCACACCATACATAAAACTAAAAGATCTTATTCAGCGATAAATCACACAATCACAGTACACACACAACGGTGATCACTGAGCTTTGGTTACTAATCATTGCTACTTGTCTCCGCCAGAAGAGCCATTCCAGTTGTTGAAATCATATCGAGACATGCCATGGTGGTTCCCTGCACCGTCAACAGTGCTTGTGGAGGAGAACCCAGAAAAGCTGCGCATTTTCTGATCACCACCTTTCATCTCTTTCCCCAGAAGCTGACGTTGCCCTAGTGTTTCATCTGTCGACAGAGCTTTTCTTTGAATATGCAGTAAGCACTTACACAGACAAAGGAAGGAATGGTTAACCCAAGAGGAGAAGGTGTTAATATAGAAAATAAGCTAGCTAAGGTTACAAGAGAGATTGACAGGTGAGATTTTTTTTTTTTTTTTTTTGGGGGTGTTATGGAGTGGCCATAGATTATACCGTTAATTTTTTTCCTTGTTTTATCATTACTATTTAAGTGGGATTACGACCCAAAATAGGCATAGCTGTTTATCTGAATATCCATTTCCTAATGCTGTGAGTGTATAGTCGGAAGAAATTCTCATAGAGTTTTTTGTTTTGAAGACATTTCCTCTAGGCCTCTGTGGACAGAAAGAAATTCATTACTACTAAACGACCTCACTTGAATGTTCTTACTTAAGGGTGTTATAGCGTTTGTTTGGTTCGGATTGATTCGGTTTTAGTTATGTATATTCAAGTCTAATTACGACCTAATAAGACAATTTGGTTTTGTTTGGTTTCATTTTTATGTGACTGACTTAATGGCTCCTATTGATCTAATTCAGTATCTTATATGTATATTTGGTAACAAGTTTTTTTCTTGTAAGTCTTCATATTCTCTACGTTGGTTAACTACTAGTTGAAGTTAGTTGAGCAGTTTGAGTAAGATAAGATTCCAACACAGGAAAAACTTCCCTTTGTCTAGTTCGAACTTTTAGGGCTTAGGATTTTAGGTTTGGATTAATATCTATACACTGCTTCAGGTGTAAAGGGCATGATTGACTCCTCAAGCAAAATTTCCCCCCTATTTACGAAGTTCTTATTAATCTATCCCTTTATTTATAAAATTACCCATAATACCTCTTTTGGCGTGGGTGTCAAAGCTTCCTTGTGAGCAGTGTCACAGAGAAAGAACTTTTAGGTTTAGGGTTTGTGCCTATATTTTTAGGCCTTAGTAGGTTCAGAAATGACCATAAAGATGAAACGGTTTGCCAATCGATCCCCTATCTATATATGCTATATAATTTTTTTTTGAGAAATTTTCACCTATCATCTAAAAAGATTTGGACAAATCACTTATCACTTAAGTTTTTTAAAAAATCACCTACCACCCAAATTACACAAACTTTTATCAAAAAGATCCAAAATCAACTAACAGAGCCGTTAGTCGCTGATGTCAACCGTTAGAAAATACATGAATGACAATAATACCCTTATTGTAAGGGGGAAAAAAACTCCTTTTTTTCTCCGGAATTGGTTCTGTCCCAAACGCCTTCACTTCCTTCTCTTATTCTCTTTCCTCTCGCTTTTGCAATCTACTTAAAAAAAATCTCTGGTTTTTTTCATTTTAAAAACAATGTTTCTGGTTCTTCATGTGACTTCTACTCTCTCTTCCCGCCCCCTCTCTCTCCTCTCCCCATCTGTGTTTGTGATTTTCAATTCTTCCATTTAATTCCTCTTCTTTATTGTATATGATTCAATAAATATTATAATCTATGTTTATCTCTGTCTCATCTGCAAATTAACATCAAACAATTATGACCGATTCTACTCCTCGCTGTTATTCCTTCCCTATGAAACTTTGATTCTTCGCTCGCATCCGACGCTTTCTTCAACTGAAAACTGCCAGAAAGTCTATCGGATCCTCCGATCAATTCGATAAAGCCAGAGTCGAAGAAGAAGAAAGGAAAGAGGAGCCAGAGATTATGAAAAGTGAAAGTCCCTCTGGAATCGAAGAAGATCTAGTTGTATTGCAGAGATTTGTAAAGTAACTTCACATCGGAAGCCTGGAAGATAAAGATGTTGCGGTCAAAGAAATCAAGAGATTAGCCTCAAAGGATCGGAAGACTAGGAAATCACTTGCTGATCTCGGCGTCATACCGTAAGTCGTGTCGATGCTTGACTCGGATATGTTTGATCGCCGGCTACTCGCGATTCAAACGTTAATTGAGCTCGCTAATGGCACTTACACGTATGTATTCTTACAATTCCCCATCTAGTTTTTATTTTGCTGAGAGATTGGTCCAAATCAGACAACTTCACTCCTTCATAGCTGTTGTTGTCATTGCTACAATAAATTGCTAGGAGACCAGGCTGAATGCTCTATGCGCTTGAATTTAGAACTTATTATAAAGTACTGAAGCATGAAGTGTTACTCTAGCTTAATGTGAGGAAGCTATGGTAGAAGAAATTCTCTGAATCCCCACGCAGTTCGTTGATACAAATCCCTAAATAGGGCACTGAAACATGTCGGAGCAACGGCAGAAGAAATTCTCAGTTTTTAAATTGATTCGAATCTCAAAGACTCAATAACATAACCATCACATTTACTAAACGATTTAAAACTATGATCCGGAGTTAGGGATTCTCTTTTTTCCTTTTTTTTTTTTTTTTTTTTTTTTGATAAAATGTTGCAGAGAAACAGAGAGGAAAAAGAAAAAGGTATAAACGTCTACACACAATTTCAACTCTTTTTCATCTGTTAATGGACTAACGTTTGTGTAATTTGGATGATAGCTAGGTGATTTTTTTAAAAAACTTAGACAGTAGATGATTTGTCCAAATCCTTTTGGGTGGTAGGTTAAAATTTTCCCTTTTTTTATATGCATTACTACATGCATAAAGATTGATAGTACCTATCCAATTTCTTATAAATCATTATAATAAGAAATAAGAGTTTTATTAATTAACCTAACATCTTTCAATTTTTTTCAGGTAAATATAGCTCTAATTGAAGTTTAAATACCATAATTGGGATGATAGTACACTGGAATCTGTGATATAGATAGTGGATAACATGAACAAATTTTTTTCTAACAAATCAAATTAATATTAAACCATAGGTCATTATTAAATGCCAGTGTCAAATTACTATTTTTGACATAATGATGGAACGAAGAAGGTTTTCCAACCAATTAGTGCCTGCAGGTGGAGAAATGATTTGGTGGTTGAGATATGCCAGGAAATTTTCGTGCCATTACATGACACAGCTGAAATGTCCCATTTCATGAATTATATAGGTCTTTAAAAGTTCAAAACCACTAAAATACCCCACTAGCGTAACGTTCAAACAATTGATTTGAGCATGATGCTTACCTAGAATACTTCTTCACTTGTTACAAGCCATGTACACTGACGTTGGGGTCGAGTTACTTGTAAGGGGGTTAAGTTTAAAATATCAAAATCGAATTATTTATTAAACGATTTTAAAGTGTTTATAAAAAATCATTTATAAATCGGCTTCAGTTTTTTAAATGGTTTCACACTCGAGAGGGAGAGGAAGAGAGTTGGGAATAAAGGAGAGGGAAAACCAGTGAAAACATCAAAATAATTTTAATCGTATATGAAAGTGGACTTATGATTTATAAGTAGGCCATGTGGAAAGCATTAAAATGAAATTTATTTCTACAAATATAGACCTTTAAGACTAAAAATGGATTAAAATAAGGGTTTAGTCGGTTTTAGTAGTTCCAAATAACCGATTTAAACAGTTTCATTTTTTAGACCAAAATCAAACCGTTTAATAATCAATTTTACGGTTTCGATTTTAAACAACTCGATTTGATTTTGGTTCACGGCTTTGGTACATTTTAAACATCCATATAAGTTACTTGTATCTTCAATTCGTATCTTGATATCAATTTTTATAATTTTTTTATAATTTATTACTTGTTTTGATCACGTGTCAAACATCCATTGGCTGTAGAACCAATCCATATTAATATCAGGTCGGTTTTGGCATCATGTGATATTGTATTCAAAACCGATACCTGAACTTTGGTTACAAGTATAGAAATTATTAGAAGTTGATGAACCTTACGAGCTCGGATCATCTGCATGTACATGTACTCTCCATGGGATCCCATCACTATCACTGTGGTGTGAGACCACTGGATATGAACAGTGATGGAATCCAAAGGAGGATACAAGTATATGTAGGTGAACTATTCTCTCCATTGGATACAAGTATAAGTAGGTTCATGGTATGCTAGGCCTAAGGAATTTATTATTCAATATTGTTCCTCGGATGAAGAGAGACTGGAGGTGGCCTAGTTTGCCAGGAAGATTTCCAACTCATCTTCTGGGGAATCACGCCTTGATTTATTTGTGGATGATTCCTCGGGTATTAATCTCACGATGGATTGGGACGGCATTTCCAGTCCAAAGGATGCAGTTATCAAGCTATAGCTCTTTTTTTTTTCTTGTCGGTCTTGTATCGGATCCTTGTGGTCTGGTTTGTTTTTCCTTCTTAAAGGGAGGTTGTTCCTCCTCCTGGGGAGTTTTATTTTGTCTATTGTGTTGGTTCTCCTGTGGAGGTTCTTTCTCTTAGTGGAGGTTTGTTGTGTTCTCCTTTCTCTTTGGGTTTAATCAATCATCTAATTACTCAAAAAAATAGAACCATTCTCTAAGCTTACTTGCTATATACTGTTAGGATTGGAGATGCAAACAAGAAGAAAACACAAAGAATTAACGTGGTTCAGCACCCCATCGTGGGATGCCTACGTTCACTAGAGAAAAATGAAATTCTTTATTCTCAAGAAACTTTTACAGCTCTCTACCTGACAGGCATATCTCATCTGTCAGCCTTACAACGCCTTCAGCTCTCCACTGTTAGAGGAGAATCCTCTAACAGCCTTTACAGTCTTACCTAGGTTTTCCCACACAGAGACAATTTATAGGGAAACCTAGAAACCATATTCCCCCATAATTACAAGTTTACTCATACATGTAATAAACTCATACCCTAATACAAATACTATCCTTATAATTACGTGGACCTCACAGAATACAAGACACCAACCCAACAAATCTCCACCTAGCTTGAATTCTGCAAACCACCTTGAAGAAGAACCGTTGTTGTTGATTTTGTAAACCTATCTCGGTCAAACCGCTATACTCAAACCAGCATAGCCCACACCCCGTCCAGGTGCCCCGTACAACTCACCACCATATGATGTAAAGTGACTCCATCTCTCCCACTGCTACAACGTCACCGAAAAGTTCACCGTTACTCACAGTCCTCCTTCAACTCCAGTTGCACCTGGAACTCGAGCCTCTCACCACCGCACCTCCAATGCAGACCTTAAGAACCGACTCCTCATCCCAGCCCGCCAGTATTCCTTTGCCCCACGGTGCGACATAAACTGGTCATTATGAGCACCGTGCTTAGATTCCAACCCTCTGTCGGATCTAATATCCGATCCGACCAGATCCATGAACAACTACCATCACCCATCAATCCAATCAAGGTTTTCTAGCTGTCGCTAACCATTCACTCAACTACCACCAAGACCCCCACCAATACCCAGATGCGATACCGCCTGATGTAGTCGCTCTACCATCATTCGAGGCCTACTAGATTCCCTTGCAGATTCGCTACCATACCGAGCTAACCATATTGGGTAACCCCCGTAAGTCTACATCATTGAATCTACCTCAATCATTCTCAAAAATAGTAACTTGGGATACTCCTTCCATAATGGAATTCCCCTGATCCACCTACTATCTCTCTCTCCTCCTCTTTTTTTTCTAATTACTTTCAAAAAAAACTTACATCTTTTATTATTATTTTTTTTTATATCTGTCAAAGATAATCGGTGGAAAAACCAAAACAAAAAACAAAAAAAAACCACACCTCGTCACACTTTTATGTAATGATTACATTTTTCCTTACCTTTTTTTCTTTTTTCAATCACAGAGAACCCAACGTCCTCAATGGATACCATGGGTTCTTTTTGCGACAAGAACCCCACTGACAACCCAGAGACCGATAACTAGAACTCTACTAGCATAACCTCTGGTAGCTACCTGTTTGCCACCGTCGACCACTGACGACACGCTCGCAAGAAAAATCAGCATCGGCACCATCAATTGACTGTTCCAAGGTTTGCGATCACCACCTGATCGCCCTCTTAACTCGGAGCCACTGCTACCCACTTCACCTCCTGCATGTGATATTAGCTCCTTACTATGCATCACTGAAGCCGAACAAGGTGGTATCCCAACCACTTCATCATTCAGATCACGATGATCATCCGCAGCCATCGTAATCGGAGAAGATATCGTCCGATGGTGCTGCATCCCGTCCCTGATCACAGGGTCTCCCACATGCTATAACATCGCATGTATCGTCTGTACAAGAAATCCTACGATGTGAACAGATCCATTCACACTCACCGCCCTAGTCAGAGAGCCAACCCCGATGTTCACCGCTTGATCATACAGCCTCCACCCCAGGCTCCGATTAGTCGCTGATACTAGCTTTGCTGCCCCCATGGCCTTTGCTCCACCAGAACCGGAGAGCAACCTTACCCCGTCATAAAGGAGTCATCCATCATCTAAGGCAGATCCGTAGCCTTCGATGGCACTATCGATTCATTGCATGCAGGAAGAGATCCCGATCCACCCTCTTCTGCGTTCACCAATCCAGACATAACCTCACCGGAAACTACATGAGACAGAGCCATGCCTGAACTACCCGGTGGAATCACCCACAGATTCCGATCTAATGGATCCTCCCTCGGTGATCGCAGATCTCCAACAATCCACATCGTTATGCCCATTTTTTTTTAACTGTACCTTCTTTTTTTTTTCTTCTTCTTCATACTGCTACCTCTCTCCTTCTCCTAGATCACTGACTGATCTATCGAACCTGAGCTTTGAAACCACTTGTTAGGATTGGGGACGCAAACAAGAAGAAAACACAAAGAATTAACGTGGTTCAGCACCCCATCGTGGGATGCCTACGTCCACCAGAGAAAAGAGAAATCTTTATTATCTCTAACTCTCCACCAGACAGGCTTATCTCATCTGTCAACCTTACAGCGTTCCAGCTCTCCATTGTCAAAGGAGAATCCTCTGATAGCCCTTACAGCCTTACCTAGGTTTTTCCAGACATAGACTATATATAGGCAAACCAATAAACCCTAAATACACTTTTTACTTGCTCTATGCTTTCTGTTTCAGAGTAACTATCCCTTCCTTCGTCATAATAAACAATACATGACTATTTTATATATTCTGCAACATAAACCAGGGACACATCACACCATACGTCACACTCCAATTTCGGTTGAACCAGAAGTGTGAGTGAACCGCCACTTAAACCAACGATTCACACTAGGATCTCGATAAAACCGTATCCACTTATACAAACCATTCTACATAACTATAATCAGATTATAAATAAATACAGTGGAAGTATTAAATTAAATAAACTGAGTACTCTATTGATACCTAAATAAATTATCCCAATTATTCAATAAACCAAAACGTATGAAATATCTTTACATTGTTTATAATATCTAACTAAAATAAATAAAATAACTAAATCAATAATATCCTAGAGGTACACGCAGTAAGGGCACTCGCATGAAGCGTCATGCTCGTCCTCCCCTACTTGCACTTCCAGAGCAACAACACCTCCATACACCGGAGCATCCATGTAGTCCTCCACAGTATAACCTACACCAACATCTAAAAATAGTTTTTATACAAGGGTGAGCTCACAATTTAGCTCAGTAAGAAAATCAGATAATGCAACAAGCAATATGGATGAGTAATATTCACATTTGGTCTAATTTTTAAGTATACAATGTGCTATACAAAGGATTGGCGATCACCGCACCTCTATACACGAGTGTGTGAATTTGCCCAATAGATCAAACACCACTATCGTCCCACATGCACCCACCATGGAATAGAGATAGAGCTAAAGTGTCTGAATCACACACCGCCAACACTTCCCTTTATACCCTATCCATACCAACACATAAGCCCCTATTGGTGAGGGCTTACAAACTGGGCTCGTAACTAACCAATCTTACATGTCTTCACAGTAGGCTCTATCCCAGCACGGCTCCCTACGGCATAGAGATAGGGCTCGAGTTTGGTGGCCAGGCCAGAAATCACAGTGCCACGTCCTCCCCCTGATACCCTACCCGCCCCAAGCATGCTAAGATAACAACGATACAAAAAGGTGCCAATATGAAGAATGATCCAAGACCTCAAGTCTTTCCCACTCTACACACCAACGAAAACATTCACATGCCTAACACACAATCCTAGCATAGCGAGTATGCATGAACAGATATAATAACTAAAAGTAAAAATGACATATGAATAATGCACAAGTAACACTTCATTGAACAAGATAATTATTAGCAACGTTTCCTTGTTTTAGTTAATTAGGGTTTGGGTCTGATTCCCTTACCTGACGCTTGATTGCTAGCTTGCTCTGCGTCACAGAGTCCAAACTTGCTATCACAAGGTCCTACACAACATTAAGATTTAGTTAGAATTTGTTCCATAGATTTTACGTTGGTCGAAAACCAACTGGGTCAAAAACCAACCCATTCTGGACATACTAGTCGCATATATCGATCGCAGGTCACTGTACAGTGGTGTGACCGGTATAGTGGACCGGACAGCCTTGGCAAGCTACCAGAAAGGTACCGGTCGCACATAGTGCCACCGGTATGATCGACCGGTATGCCTCTAGAAGACCACCAACTTGGTGTTCGTCTTCCATCAGTCACCTATTATGGCTTCTATGGTTCCTCCTATGCATTCTAGGCCTGAGTAACATTTTAGGGTTCTTTTTATCTTCCATTCAAGTCCTACGTTCAAAGAAATCTTAGTTTAGCATTCAATCTAGGGTTTCTCAACTGAATTAGGGTTTAACGGCAATTTAGGATTTTAGATCAATACCTAGCCTTGCATGGTATTGATCAGTCATCCCTAATACTTAGCTTATAGACAAGTTCAGGCACTTACCGTTGGTTCACAAGCAATGGCGTTCTTCGTCCAACGAAAGTTCCTTTCCACCTTTCTTAGCTCCTTCTCCTCTTCAGATCTCCTTCTCCACTCTAAGGTTTGTGAGAATCAATCAAAGAAGTTTAAGGAGGTTTAGAGGTTCTTAAATAGGGTAAGATGGAGTTTAGGAAGTTTTTCTAAGTTAGAAAAGTCTCTAGGTTGAAATTTGGCAAGCGAAACCCACAGAGATCCATTTTCGGATCTAACTAGTATGCACGCGTAGACGTACCGATCGATCGGTATGTAGACCAGAATAACATTATTTCTCTATTTTTATCCATTTTTGTACCTGATTGTCATTCGCTTGTCCCGTCTGATCCGATTATGATTGGAAGACCTGTTATGATATGAAATAGAGATTTAGATTGGGTTTATGGAGTGCGGGTCTTACAACTCCCCCACCCTTAAAAGAAATTTTATCCCTGAAATTTGCATGTAGGCCTCATAACTCCCCCACCTTTAAAAAAAAATTTGGCCTCAAAATTTGTACGTACCTTCTTTGTCGAAAAGGTTGGGGTACTCCTTTCGCATCACGTTCTCCTCCTCCCAAGTGATTTCTTCTACATCTTGGCTTTTCCAATGTACTTTAATATAATAAATATCTTTGTTTCAGAGGTGTTGCACTTTTTGACTTGTGAGCATCACGGGTACCACTTCAAATGTCAAATCCTTTGTCAAGTCTGGTGGATCTGCTGTCAAGATGTGCAATGGATCCCTGACATATTTTTTCAGTAATGAAACATGAAACACATCATGAACGTTTGACATGAATGGTGGTAGAGCTAGTTGGTACGCCACCTGTCCACGTCTGGTCAGTATCTCGTACGGTCCCATATATCTGGGGCATAGCTTTCCCTTTTTATCGAACCGTTTTAAACCTCGCACGGGTGATATCTTCAAAAATACTTTGTCACCAACTGCAAACTCCAGATCTCGACGTCTGTTATCTACGTAACGCTTTTGTCGAACTTAAGCTGTCTTTACTCTTTCTTTAATTTGATCAATCACTTGATAAGTTTCTTCTACGAACTCTAGTCCGACAATCATTTTCTCTTCCACCTCATTCTATAATAGAGGTGTACGAAATTTTCCCATAGAGTGCCTCATATGGAGCCATCTAGATCGTAGCCTGATAACTATTGTTATAAGCAAACTCGATGAGCGATAGCTTCTTGTCCCAAGCTCCCTTGAAATCTAGGGCACACGCTCGGAGCATATCCTCCAAGATTTGAATGGTTCTCTCTGACTGCCCATCTATCTAAGGATGAAAAGCAGTACTAAACTTCAACTTAGTCCCCATGGCTTTCTATAATCCTTCCCAGAACTTTGATGTAAAATGGGGATCTCTATCAGACACTATGCTCTCTGATACACCGTGGAGTCTGACTATGTTATCCTCATATAGCTTGGCCAACCTATCCATGGTATACTAAGGTCTGACAGCGATGAAGCGTGCTGTCTTAGTAAGTTGGTCTACTATTACCTACACTGCATCTACTGCAAGCCCTTGGTGTCAAGGGTAGGCAAGTGACAAAATCCATTGTGATACAATCCCACTTCCATGCTGGCTCCGATAGTGGTTGTAACAAACCTACGGATCTTTGTCTTTCTGCTTTCACTTACTGACAATTTAGACATTGAAATACGAATCGAGCTACATCTGCTTTCATACCCCTCTACAAATATAATCTCCTCAAATCATAGTACATCTTAGTGCTTCCTAGATGTACCAAATATGGGGTATAATGAGCTTCTGTCATAATTTTGTCTCTGATGTTAGCTTTTTCACTCTTAGGTATACATAATCGTCCGCGGTACCTGAGTACCTTGTCTGAATCCAAGGTGAAGTCAGGGTTGCTTTTATCCTTATCTAGATCTTCTTGCACAGTCTTAAGGTGTGGATCCTAGAAGATTGCTGTTTTTACCTCATCTATCAGATCTAGTGAGATCTTCAAGGCTGCATACATCAATGTGAATTTATGAATCAAGCCTTGTTCCACTGGATCTTCTGCTAACTCTAATATATACTCTTCTTCATTCTCTATCGAGCCAGAGACTGCAGCACACAATGCAACGTTTGTACTAGGTCATGCCTCAAGTTTTAATGCCCATTTTCTGTTTAAGGCATCGGCCACAACGTTCGCTTTACCTAGATGGTACTGGATGTCACAATCATTATCCTTTAGTAGTTCTAATCACTTTCTTTGCCTCATATTCAAGTCCTTTTAAGTGAAGAGGTAAGTTAAACTCCTATGATTGGACTTGATCTAAAAAATTTCACCATACAAGTAGTGCATCTAAGTCTTGATTACATGAATGACTACTGCTAATTCTAGATCGTGCGTCCGATAGTTCTTTTCATGCTCCTTCAACTGTCTTGATGAGTAGGCGATCACCTATTCTCCTTGCATCAGAACACATCCTAGTCCCAAACCTGATGCATCCATATATAGAGTGAACGGCAAGCCTGGTGCTAGGGTGGTCAAAATAGGTATAGAAACTAATCTTGACTTCTGAGTTTGAAAGCACTTCTCACACTCTTCTGTCCATATGAACTTCTCTCCTTTCTTGGTTAGTCTGGTGAGTGAAACAACGATCCTTGAGTAGTCTTCCACAAACCTTCTATAGTAACCAGCCAATCCCAAGAAGCTACGAATCTCAGCAACCGACTTCGATACTTCCCATCCTACTATAGCTGAAATCTTGCTGGGATCTATCTTGATACCATCTGCAGATACTACATAACCCAAAAAGGCCACTTCCTTCAGTCAAATTTCACACTTCTTAAACTTGGCATATAGCTTCCCCCTTCTTAGTCGTTGTAGGGCTGCTCTTAGAATCTCTTTGATTGATTCTCACAAACCCTAAAGAGGAGAAGGAGCTAAGAAAAGTTGGAAAGGAGCCTCCATTGGACGAAGAACACCATAGCTCTTGAACCAACGGTAAGTGCCTGAACTTTTCACTAAGCTATGTGTTGGGGATGACTGATCAATACCATGCAAGGCTAGGTATTGATCTAAAACCCTAACTTGTCGTTAAACCCTAATTCAGTTGAGAAACCCTAGATTGAATGCTAAACTAAGATTTCTTTGAACGTGGGACTTGAATGGAAGATAAAACAAATCTTAAAATGTTGCTCAGGCCTAGAATGCATAGGAGGAACCCTAGAAGCCATAATGGGTGATCGACGGAAGACGAACACCAAGTTGGTAGTCTTCCAAAGGCATACTTATCGACCATACCGGTGGCACTATGTGCAACTGGTATATGCAACCGATACCTTTCAGTTAGCCTGCTTGGCAGGCTGTCCGGTCCACTATACCGGTCACGCCACTGTACAGTGACCTGTGATCAGTATATGCGACCGGTATGTCCAGAATGGGTTGGTTTTTCACCCAGTTGGTTTCCGACCAACATAAAATCTATGGAACAAATTCTAACTAAACCCTAATGTCGTGTAGGACCTTGTGATAGCAAGTTTGGACTCTGTGTCGCGGAGCAAGCTAGCAATCAATCGTCAGATAAGGGAATCAGACCCAAACCCTAATTAACTAAAATAGTAAAACATTGCTAATAATTATCTTGTTCTATGAAGTATTGCTTGTGCATTATTCATATGTCATCTGTACTTTCAGTTATTATATCTGTTCATGCATACTCGCTATGCTAGGATTGTGTGTTAGGCATGCGAATGTTTTCGTTCGTGTGTAGAGTGGGAAGGACCTGGGGTCTTGGATCATTCTTCATACTGACACCTTTCTGTATCGCTGTTATCTTAGCATGCTTAGGGCGGGTAGGGTATCAGGGGGAGGACGTGGCACTGTGGTCTCTGGCCTGGCCACCAAACTCGAGCCCTATCTCTATGTTGTAGGGAGTTGTGCTGGGATGGGGCCTACTCTAATGACATGTAGGATTGGTTAGTTGCGAGCCCAGTTTGCAAGCCCTCGCCAATAGGGGCTTACGTGTTGGTATGGGTAGGGTATCAGGGCAAGTGTTGGCGGTGTGTGATTCGGACACTCTAGCTCTATCTCTATTCCATGGTGGGTGCATGTGGGACGATAGTGGTGTTTGATCTATTGGATAAATTCACACACTTGTGTATAGAGGTGAGGTGGTCGCCAATCCTTTCTAGAAGACATTGCAAACTTAAAAATCAGACCAAATGTGAATGTTACTCATGCATATTACTTGTTGCATTATTTGATTTTCTTACTGAGCTAAGTTGTGAGCTCACCCTTGTATACACACTATTTTTAGATGCTGGTGCAGGCTATATTGTGGAGGACTACTTGGATGCTCCGGTGTATGGATGTGTTGTTGCTCTGGAAGTGCAAGCAGGGGAGGACGAGCATGACGTTTCATGTGAGTGCCCTTACTGCGTATACCTCTAGGATATTATTGATTTAGTTATTTGTTTATTTCAGTTGGATATTATAAACAATATAAAAATATTTCATTTACGTTTTGGTTTATTGAATAATTGGGATAATTTATTTAGGTATCAATAAAATACTCAGTTCATTTAATTTAAGACTTCCGTTGTATTTATTTATAATCTGATTATAGTTATGTGCAATGGTTTGTATAAGTGGATACGGTCTTATCGAGATCCTGGTGTGAACCGCTGATTTAAGTGGCGGGTCACTCACACTTCTAGTTCAGTCGGAATCTAGGTGTGACACCATATCTAGATACCAGTAATTAGCAGCTACTGATTACCTAATTACCGTTTACCATTACCACCTCCTCCTGAGGCGCCAGTCCTCTTGTTAAAGTTTCCAATGGTCATGCCATGGTGGTCGTTGACATCCGTTGTAGAGTACCCTGCAGATGTGCTGCTACCCTTGTCACCTTGCCCTCCCATCCCTTCCTCTTCCTCCAGTAACCGTTGTTGGGTTTTCCCATATGTTTTATCCATTAGAGGTTTCTTTTTAGCCCCTAGGCAAGGACTTACCATCATGAGGACCAGAAGGAGAGCTAACAACTTCACTGTTACACTTACGAAGATAGCTGTTTACAGTGACGATAGAAGGGTATTTTGGGGGGATGAAATATTTGTGGCTTTGAAATAGAAGGTGATCAGTTCTTATATAGGAAATGTCAGTTCAGATCCTCTCTCCACCTAGCAAACACCCCCCACCCCCACCCCCACCCCAAACCCCCACACATACTCTCTTGGAACTGGCCATGGGTGTGGGTCCCACAGTGGTTCGAACTCAAATTTCCTAAGGTTGATTCCAAAGGAATTTGGTCGTCGAACCTCCACCACAAAATGAGGCATAATCTAGTGGGACGTACAATATACTCCATTAATTTTGTTTTTAAATTCATTCAAATGATGGGTTGAAGAAATTTTATCTAAGGCTGTCTAATGGGAATTCCACGACTTAAGGTGGTGGAATGATCTAAAATAAGGTCAACGAAGCACAGTTATTTATCTGTTGCATTACCTAATTATGGCAAGCATAATTGTAAGAAATTGGCCTTCATTCATTTATGGAAGGTCGATGAACATTGTGTGTATTCCATTTAATGATTATTTTGTCATGGGTTTGTAGCCATTGAATCTTAGAGATCATTTCCCTCAAAAACCTAAACTACTTCGTAGTTACATCAGTTTCAGGACATGTGCATGAAAAAACTTTTTTACATTTTGCATGTTAGTTTTGAAACTGAGCTATAATAAATGAGGGTTGTTCGGAAAAAAAAAAAAAATTTGTGCCTAATGTCTGTTGTAACCTGGTCCGTTACATTAGATGTACCTATTTTCTTAATTCTAACCATGCATATGATGCATTAATGAAAACTTATTTCAATGAACCCTTGCAATTAGTGCCATATTGATATTATGTGTCTTAAACAAGGACCATTAATAATGAAGAAGGATGACTCCACCAACTTCATGTTCATGATCAATTCTTATGTCCGGGAGAGAAGTTGGCCATACATGCACATATTTTCTGATAACATCTCCTACTTCTCATGTCTCCTTGCATCAATCTTAAAACCCATTAATATAAGTTGATTCACAGCAAGACATAAGGCCACAATTCCAATTACAAAATGTCAACAAGAAGATAATAATCCCATATCAAATCCTACGTATAGACACTGGCAGATGTATGTAGATGTTCATCAACATCCCTGAAACAAAATACAGTTAAAAGCACAAGAGATGATCAATGGGTCAATTTGGGGCCAGAAAAAAAATTCTGCCAGTCTCGAGATATGCACCTCCAATGATTTTTTTTTTATTTGTGTTATAATATCTGGATTCAAATCGTCTCCTCCCTGTACTTCAGGGAGGAGATGCGACGACCCCACTTGATGATCGCCATGTGGAGGTCGGATGAATCCGACTCCTCTGTTCGAGCCGACACTCTCTTGTCGGCTCAGCTTATCAGCTCGAATGGAGGAGTCGGATTCATCCGACCTCTACATGGCGACCATCCAGTGAGGTCGTCGTCCCTCCTCCCGAATCTCAGGAAGGAGACGAATTGGATTCATAATATCTACTGTGGGGCGCACTCATCAAGACACCACCCTTCCTTGGGGAAAGGAAATTTGGAGAGGATAATGATTGTAATGTACACACATTCATGGAAGATTAGAACTTACTTGAAAGATCCAATAAGGCATATAGAAAATTAAATTTATTCATTGTTACTTGTGTGAGAGAGAGAGAGAGGTTTGAAGAAGGGAATCTTAATTTAGACTGCACTTTGGGTGATATATATAATCTACAGTGGTACCTTCGGGCACTTCTCTATCTACCATGTGGTTTCCTGGTGCTGATTATATATATCTTCCCATCATACATTAGGCAATCTAGAATCCAAGTTTCAATAGTTCACTTATATTTGGTAAGTTATTTGTTTTATAAATTTGATTATGGTTTTCATTCATTACTTACAAAAATAGTAAGTACCTGCTTAAGATCATAGATGGTTTGGATAAAAAATTATTATAAATTTGCACTGAGATCCAACGATAGGAGTCTTTGGTTTTTTTTTTTTTTTTTTTTTTTGCAATTATATATCAATTCCATCCAAATTTAAAAAAAAAATTGAGAATTCAACTGTTGAACAACAAGAACACATATATACAAAAGCAAGTTTTTATTTATGCAGAAAGCCTCGTATCTAGGTTTCTATTCCTTCTTAATTAGGACCAGTTTTCATACATGCACGGTCGTATATGTACATAAAATACAGTCAACATTTCAACCGTTAGATAGATCCACCAGAAAAGTAGAAAAGTATTGCTATCCAACAGCTGAAGTGTTGTCAGTATCTCATATATCATGACCATCTATCAAACCTTCACCAGATCACACCATACATAAAACAAAGAGACCTTATTCAGTGATACATCACACAATCACACTACACACACAACGGTGATTACTAAGCTTTAGTTACTAATCATTGCTACCCGCCATTGTCTCCTCCAGAAGAGCTACTCCAGTTGTTGAAATCATCTCGAGACATGCCATGGTGGTTCCCGTCACCGTCAACAGTGTTTGTGAAGGGGTGCCCTTCTCCCGTCTCTTTCCCCAGAAGCTGACGTTGCCCTAGTGTTTCATCTGTCGACAGAGCTTTTCTTTGAATCGCCACGCAAGAACTCATGACTACCATCAGAACCACAAGATCAGCTACCAACTTCATTCTCACTCGTCTGATATAATGATGCTGTTTAATATACCACAAAAAATCAACAGTCAAAGGTCAGAGATAGAGAAATACAGACCAGATAAAAAATTATAAATAGAACTTCATTTAACAGAACAAGAATCAATATGCAGTAATTACTTACACAGACAAAGGGAGGAATGGTTAACCCAAGAGGAGAAGGTGATGTGTTTATATAGAGAATAAGCTAGTTAGGGTTACAAAAGAGATTATTTTAATTTTTTTTTTTTTTTTTTTTTTTTGGTTGCCATAGATTATACCATTAATTTTTTTTCCTTGTATTATCATTACCATTTAAGTGGGATTACGACCCAAAACAGGCATAGCTGTTTGTCTGAATATCCATTTCCTATTGATGTGAAGTATAGTTGGAAGAAATTATCTCATGAGTTTTTTGTTTGAAGACATTTCCTCTAGGCCTTTAGGGACAGAAAGAAATTGATTACTTAGTCATTTAGTCAAACGACCTCTCTTAAATGTTCTTATTCAAGGGTGTTAATGGGGTTGTTCGGTTTTAGTCATGTATACTCAAGTCTAATTATGGCTTAATAAGAAAATTTGGTCTGGGTCGGTTTCATTTTTATCTGTCTTGACTGACTTAATGGGATATTATCAATCCAGTTTCAGTTTAAGTGATTTAATTAATAGGTTTTATGGGGTTATTATTGATTCACTTTCAGTTTTGGTTTCCTGGGAGCAAATTTATCTATTTACAAACGCACAAATAATAACTCAATCTTAGTGCTTCATCGAGAATTATTTCTATGAGTTGTCTAAAGCCTTTGTTTTTTATCATTTTGTCACTAATGGATTTCTTAATATTTTTTGGTGTTGCAAGTGAATATGAGTACATAGATATTATGATGAAAGTTGACAATGGAAGTAGTGATGGTGGACACGGCTCCTCCTAGTTTAGCAAATGGGCACCTCTGTGAAATGTTATAAAAAAGATATTCGGTTTATTCGGGAAATTTTCGAACTTGAGTATCAACTTCTATTAGTACTTAGTTTTAATTGAGGGATTTGTATTTCACTGATGAGGTATAGATAAAAAAAAAATATTTAAAATAAATATAAAATTAAGCCTCTAATGTTGATCATAACTTGGGTAAATTGGCAAACATTCTTGAAACTATTTTTAAATGTTAATAATAATAATTATTTTAATATGATTTTTTTTAATGTAAAAACTCTCAAACTCATTGAAGAACATAAACCTTTAATGGAGTCAAATGTATCAAAGGTGGGGCAATTGGACAATGATAGACAAGGTTATTACACCTTTGCAATAGATAGTGGTGGATCCATTTTTTTCTAAACATGTAGTTTAATAAATGTGTTAGAGGAATGGCCGAATGGGGATGCATATGGATGGTTATAACTTAGGCTATCTTTGGTATGCTTATATTTATATTTATGATTTATTTATAATAAATTATTTATGAGAATAAATTATGAATCATAAATAATAACCCTTTAATACCACCAGAAGTACTTCTAACTTCTAAATATAAATAAGTACCATGAATAAGTAAGATAAATCATACCAAACAACTGCATATGTCATAATGTATTTTATAAATAATTCTATAATACATACCAAATGTGCTGATTATAAATTTTACTTCAATTTTATATCTAACCAAACAACTCTTCAAAATTAATTTCACTTCACTTCCTGTGCAACTAAACTACTCAAAAGGACAATAATTTCCTTCACTGCCCTTCCTTTTTCCATTTCCCCTGCAACCAAACTGAACCTAATGTTATTTGTTTGGAATAACTAAGAAAGAAACTTTCTAAGGATAACCAAAACAAAGCAAATCCTCCCCTTAACAAAGCTACATTTAGGGGGTGTCGAAATTGGGTCCAAATTGAAAATTGAAATCGAGCCAGCCTGATTCGGTCAGGACCACATAAAAAACAAACCTTATTGAACAGTAATTGAGTTGTGTTTTTAGAAATAGTTCGATAATGAACCAATAAAAGCCTATTAAACAAATATTATATCAAATATACATGTAAGAAACCAACACTAAAACTGAACCAGCCTGATAATGACCCTGAAGCCCATTAAGAGAACTTGTTACTATAAATACACAGAGCAAATCGAAACCGAACCAAGACCAAAGAGATAGTGGGACCGATATGAGCCTGATAGAAGCCCCAAACTGAACTGGAACCGAGTTTTTTTTTTTTTTTTCTTGGACACTAGTTGGGCTGAGGTACATAGGATGGCAACTGATCTTTTGACACCCTTAGATACATTGGATACCATCTCACTGTCCACCTCATTATCAAATAACCTATACAAAGAGAACCAACCTGTGCAATAGAGAGATTGATTGGTGCACATAACATGGATCCTGTATTCCAATTCACCAGAAGGACGAAGCAGAGTGCTTGATCTGGAACTCTTGTAGCCTATTACCATTCTCATCATAGTGAATGTAATCTCTGAAATTCAGAGGCTGGCATCGCTTTCCCATCAGAATCCTCTTCTTCCAAAGCTCCTTGTTATCTTCATCCTCTTCCCCTGCTTCCTCCTCATCTTTCTCAGTGGTTCCAATCTCTTTCAAATTATGGTCTGAACAGATCTGTTGCCCGTTCTGCTTTGCATCTCTCCATGGGGATTTGATTACAAAATATTCCTGATCACTGTTAAGGCTATCCCTACTGCTTCTGCTACTCAAACTTTCACTACGCAAGAATTCTAGGTCATCTGACTCATTCTGATCGAAATGAAAATCTGATTCTGTTTTTATAATCACATCTCTGTCAATGCTATCTTTCCCAACATCAAAAAATGTTGCCTTCGATTTCTTAACACCACCAAAAACATCAGAGTGAGAAGCAATACCTGACTTCTTAGCACCACCAAGAACATCAGAGAAAAGGAATTTGACTCCGTTTGGAAATAGCCTCCTTGAGGGGGTGCTTTTATAATTGCAGTCACCGCTGCCGCCATCACCACCATCAACAATGTTGTTTGATTGGTTTTCCTTGACAGTCTTGCTGTTGAGGAGTTGCATCTTGATTCGTAGATTAGCAAATGGATCATGGTGTTTTGGAAGCTTTGGATCCTTAATGATGGACCTGGAATTTTTGGTAGTGGATTTCCCTCCACCATCGCCACCAGCAGCAGCAGCAACAATGTTGGTTGGTTGGCTTTCCTTGACACTCTTGCTGGCGAGGAGTTTTCGTAGGTTAGAAAATGGATCAGGAAATTTTGGAAGCTTTTGGTCTCTAAGGATGGACCTGGAAGTGTTGGAACTGGATTTCTCTCTTGCACTTTTCACCCTCGAGATTATCTGGTTTCTTACCAATAAATTCGCTGAGTTTTCCATAAGCTGAATCGTTAATTGATGTGAGGGTAATGGATTTGGGGAGTTGTTTGGAGAGTGGGGATCACAAGACAAGTGTTATATGCAAATGAAAATTTATAAAAAAATATATTGATATAAATTTAAAAAATTAAAAAAAAAAATCAATGGTTTTCTCATACGATGTATCTTCTAGATAAAGTGGGTGAAAGGATCCGAACTCCGGAAATTGAATAGAATTAAAAAAGAAAAATCAATGTTTTCTCGTATCTTCGAGAATATGTTAGCTGAAATTTTATAGATAAATAGATTAAAAATCTCTTAAATAGTTAAATATATCTAAATGGATGCCACTTACAGGAAATTCCTCCACCCCAATCACTACTCTGCTCTCACATATTTCCTCCACACTTACACTTTGGCACTGTTTGGTATGCTAGAAATGCATTCTCAGAATATAGGAAAATGCAATTTTAAAATTGAATGAGAATGAACTAAAAACTAAGGTGTTTTCGTTATGGGTTTAGAATGTAGAATGAGTTAGGGGTACCAACAACTTGGTTTGGTCCAGTTTGTTCTAGGTCAATTCGATTTAGTCCTATACACCCCAGTCCAATTAAGGCCCAATAAAAAATCGGTTTTGGTCCAGTGTTGGTTCCTTTCCAGTTCAGTTTTTGGACTTTTATCGGGCTAGTTTTGATGGGCTCTTATTTGCCTACTATCAATTTGGTCTCAGTTCAGTTTCAGTTTACTATATTTATATGTAGTAACAAGTTGGCTTAAAATGGGTCTTATCGGGCTGATTCAGTTTCAGTGTTGGTTTCCTACATATGTATTTAATAAAATATTAGTTTAATAGATTCTTATCGGTGTCAGACTGGTTTCACTTTGGTTTTATTGATCCAGTTCAAAAATACAGTCTAATTATGGCACAATAAGATTCGATTTCAGTTTGGTTCTGGCTGAATTTAAGTGATTCGGTTTCAGTTTTTTGTTTGGGCCTAATTTTGATACCCCTAGAATGAGTTAAATAGTAGTGTCTTCCTAAATGTATAGGCATTCCATAATCCAAAAATGAGAATAAATATCAAATGTTATTTTTGTTAGGTTGGTGTCTTGTATTCTGTGAGGTCCACGTAATTATAAGGGGTAGTATTTGTATTAGGGTATGAGTCTATTACATGTACGGGGATAAACTTATAATTGTGATGGGATTAGGATTTCTAGGTTTCCCTTTAAATTGTCTCTGTGTGGGAAAATCTAGGTAAGGTTACAAGGGCTGTAGAGGATTCTCCTCTGACAGTGGAGAGCTGGAACGCTGTAAGGCTGACAGATGAGATAGACCTGTCAGGTAGAGAATTCTGTAGACTGTTCTTGGGAATAGAAGAAAGTCACTCTTTTCTCTGGTAGACGTAGGCATCCCACGATGGGGTGTTGAACCACGTTAATTTTCGTGTTTTTCTTCTTGTTTGTTTGCTTCTATCAATCCTAACAATTTTTGTTATCTCAGAATATATTTTTAAATTAAGATGTATTTCAAGAATGAATATCAAATGCAGCTTTAATTACCCTTAAAAGCAAGACTAACTCCCTAACAGATGACCAAAAACAAACATCTAGGGCACATCTGGTAGGACTCCAGTACAAGGACAGAAAGGTTTGTTCTCTTTTCGCCTTTTAAGATATTTTTAGATGGGAATATATATATATGCTAGCATTAATGTATCATAATGGACAGGTTCACATACAGAGAGCAAGAAGGAATGTGAGAAAAAGAGAAGAAAATAAAATTTCTGACTCCCGTTTGTCCAGTGAGGATATGGTGAATAAAAGAAGGGAATAGTGAAGACAAAACATGCCAGGTGCCAATCGACTTGAGTGGAGCAAAAGTGGAAGAAAGGGAATGGGAAGGAGTTAATATAGGTATGGAGGAGGGCCAGTAGTTGAGCGGTTGGCTTCTTTTTCCTCCTCACACTCCTCAGGCTCTGATGATTGGTTCCGTTTTGGATCGCTTGGTGGGGTTACAAACTAAAGAAGTAAATGCAGCCCAGCCAAAACCAGCTCATCCAATTAACGTCAGTCATCAATGATGAGCTGCTTTAATTCCGGTTTTCTCAGGTTCTGCCGGGGAGGGATGAGTGGATGGATGACTTGCTGAGAAAGTCCAATCAAACAGAATGCAGTGGACCAGAGGTAGAAGTGCCAGCTTTGGCTAGCAATGGGGGCCGAACCAAGTCCACTGAATCAGGCTGGAAACGGGAAACACAAAACTGCCAAAGGTAACAGATGACTTAGCTGTCTGTCAAAGCCCGGCCCCATCCCCTACGTCCTGCATACCACACTAATAATGGTGAAATGGTTATATGCTTTCTTCCTCTCTTATAATGGTGAAATGGTTATATGCTTTCTTCCTCTCTTAGTCTCTCTGTATCTGCAAATTGAGAATTCTCATAATCTTATTAACTTCCATCACTAACAATTTAGAGGGAAACAAGAACGCCAACCTCACCTCAGTAGAGCCCATCAGCACCTTGTCTCCTCACTGCCCACTAACTCCTTGCTTCGCTTTGCTCTGAAACTTCCCACCACTTTCCGTGTCTGTGACATGCATTGATATTTGACAACAAAGCAGCTAGCCAGCTACTCTCTCCTAATATTAAAAGATGAGAGCTCAAACATGCACACCGGCACCTAAGCCATTGGGGTTAGCCAAACAGTCTTGTTGTCTTAAGAAGGGGGTTGGTTGGGGGTTGGGAAACGAAAATGTTTTGTTAGATAAAGACGAATGCGGAAAATCGGGGAAGACATTTCGGACCTTCATTTGTAAATGTTTGGAGTTAATAATGAGATTCACTGTTCTATAAGCTCGTTTGATTCCACGTAAAATGGATGAAAATGAAAATTCATTTTCACCCTTCTCTCAACCGGTGAAATGAAAAAGTTTCACGTACCTTACAGGACAACAAGAAGGCTTCCAGATTGGCAAATGATTGTTATTCTTGTCTCCAATTCGACATTCTCCACCAATTGCTATAGATAAACGATTATCGACTGACAGTGCGAGTGAGAGACCATCCCCAATGAATCTCATTTAATCCATGACCCACAATAACTGAGGTAAAGAGTAACATGGGGATGGGTCCATTTTAAAAAAGTTGTCAATGAAATCTCAAACTCTGAAGTTTTATCTCTAACTCGCGTCGGCAGTTCACATTTCTCCACACGAGAATGAATTTCTCTCTTTCTTATGGGCAGAAATACGGTAAACCCAGGACCAAGGTAGTTCATCAATGGACTTGAATCCTTACCCCCAACAAATCCAACAACGATAACAAAAGATCTACTGGGCTATAATAAGGGAAAACTAAAATCCTAAATATTCCAGGTAGGAAGTGAATATAGCACTTAGCCCGAGTAGCTCTACCTCAATCCCATATTGCCATGTCTCTATTATATCTTATACTTTTACTGTAGGCTGTGAGCTGTTGTAGGGTCTAAACTTTGAAATTTTCGAAAGATCAAACAAGCCTGTCTTATAAAGGGCAGAGAGGGTGTGTGTGTGTGTGTGTGTGTCATAATTGATATTATTGGATGTCTGTTCGTACAATTTCGTAAACAAAGTGCAATGCCGTATATTTTACTAACTAAAAGCTACTACAGCGAAGAAGAGCAAATATGAATCCACCCATCATTTCCAACTACTTAATTGTCCTGGAAAATTTTACCAAAAAAAAAATTAAAAAAAATTGTCCTGGAAAAGCACCTTCTTCTATCCTTATATATAATCCCCATTCCACTTTGGTACCATCCTCTCTCTGTCTTGTCCTGGAAAAGCACCTTCTTCTGTCCTTATATATAATCCCCATTCCACCTTGGTACCATCCTCTCTCTCTCTCTCTCTCTCTCTCTCTCTCTTTTTGGGGGGGTGGAAACATAAGTCTGATGAGCATGATGAATGGAAGGATGTTGCAGGCATCTCTACGAAAATGGAGGTTAGGTACCAAAGAAATTCCTTGGGAGATCTATCATGAACAGTCCTGTTGTCCCTGGGCTCTATGGCCTCGCATTCACAATGATGAATTCATCCCCAAGGATGTACCAAAGGGTCACTTAGTAGTCTACGTAGGAGAAGGTTACAAGAGGTTTGTCATCAAAGTCACCCTATTGAAGCATCCCCTCTTCAGGGCATTACTAGATCAAGCTCAGGATGAATATGGCTTCACCCCCGACTCTAAGCTCTGCATCCCCTGCGACGAAATTATTTTTCTTGGCGTTGTTCAATGCTGCACCAATACTCCGCCGAATCAAAGGATCTGCAGGTTGTGCCTTTGAAAATCTGGACAGCTTCTTTTAAGTACTTCGACCGAATTATATTAGATCGATCCAGTTCTAACTTTCAAATGTGAAAAATAACTTGTTCCCTTCTTTTGTCTTTTATACTATTGATATGACGGCATGATATCACGTAACTTTCCCTTTCCTTCTCTTCAACCCAGCAACAACACATCACTTTCCAATGTCCGGTCCGTGTCTTAATTTCTAGTTTCTGAATTATAAACCTGGCTTCTTATTATTACGGGACAGGAACATGCATACCAATCACCTTCACTAGTTTCTGGCAGATTGCCACTTCCATAACGACAAAACATCACATCTCCCTGATAATAGTATCCACGGATAAAATTCAAAAATTGGATTTCAAAGCTCTCTCGAAATGAATCTCCAAACCCTTGGGTTATGTTTGGATACCAAGAAAATAGAAAATATAATAAGACGAGTAATGATGATTATGTTTGGATACCAAGAAAATAGAAAATATAATAAGACGAGTATTGATGAGACAATTATGAATTTATGTGTCCATCTCTCTATTTCATTTTTTTTTTTTCTCTTCATAACATCCAAAGCCTTAGTGTTTTCATATACTTGAGGATTTCTCATCACCTAAAAGTCTAGACTACTAAGTTGAACCCTCCAACAAGCCATCCACCTCCTTCTACCCCGCTTTCTAGGAAGACTACCTAGGATTTCCCACTATTTGTTTTATAGTAAAATACAAAGAAAGGCAACATTAAAATATGAAAATTTTACATGGAGAAAAAAAATTCAAATAAACTATTTACATAGAAAAATTTTACAATGAAACAAATTGAACAGTAAGATCAATATGAAAAAGTATAGTCCATACTCTACAGTCCACACTCTACAACAAATGAAGCCCTAAGGAGTAGCGACAATGACCAAGGATTTTCATTTAACTCCTTTTCTTTCTACATGCAAATCACATAATTATAAGAAAAAGTATGATGCTGTTTAGATATTAGTTTTAGATTTAAAAATATACAATATTATTGCCACAAGGATATATTAGTTTTTCAAACATCATAAAACATATATTCTACAATGTGGACAATTAATGTATCCATAAAAACCATTGAATAGCGAAGATACGGCTTAGATTAGCAATTGCTAAATTTCATAATCTAATTCAACAACCTAAAAAAAAAAAAACTGTATTAAAATAAATCCCATCTACATCCATGCATATGTACTAATACTCTAATACTCTAGCAATAAAACAATTTAAATAAAAAAAATCCTGAAGAGGAATAACTCAGAACTGCTGTAACAAATATTACAATCACTTGTGACCCCAATAACAACCCTTAAAAAAAGAGAGAAGAAAAAAAAAAAAGGTAATCTCCATGCTGCTGACAATTGATTTGTCATCTTATAGCCTAGGTCTATGAAAGGAGATCGTCTCCTGCGGCAGGACAGTCCTGCGACTGATCCAAGGGTTTGGGGATCAGTCTGACCGCCTGCCAATACATTAGAGGGTGGGCCGACTGAAATCCGACCCTTGGCAGGCGGCAGAACCGCAGGAGACGATTTCTATGCCTAGGTCTATTGTTTTCTGCACCCTACATTGGGGATTGGCCAATTCAATATTCGTGGTCAATTTCTGACAAATGATTCATCTATCAAAGGCTTTAGACATAGGTTTTCAACAGTCCAGCACCTCTAAGAATCTCATGAACATTCTTTTCCCAAAACTTAATGGAGGAACTCAAAAATGCTCTCCTTAAAGGGTAAAATTATATTTTTTTTAAAAATTATTTGAAATTGTACCTAAATGGGCTGTTGAAAAGGACATCAATGTAAAATCTCACACATTCTAGAAGCAAGGTTATATCACATCGGAATCCTCAGATCCTTATGTTTGATTGCCAAGAAAAGAAAAATTATATATATAATAAGACAAAAATAATGATTACTGATGAATTTATGTCTCTCTCCTTCATTTCAAAATTTTCCTCTCCTCTTAACATCCAAACATAGCCTTAGTGCTTTCATATACACGAGGATTTGTCACCACCTAACAGTCCAGGCTTTTCAGTAGAACCCTCCAACAAAATTGACCCTGCCACAAACCATCCACCACACTTTCTTTCGAGTCTATCTAAGATTTCCCACTATTCGTTTTAACACATTACAAAAAAAGACATTGAAAAATAAGGGACACTTGACATGGAGAAAAAAATCAAGTAAACTATTCAGTTGCATAGAAAATTTTACAATGAAACAAATTAGGCAGTAAGATCAATTTGAAAAAATATAGTCTACACTATAAAACAAATGAAGCCCTTGTAACAATGACCCAGGATTTCCAATTACATAGTCTAATGTTTACAAAACTTTATTTTTTATATTTGAAAATTTCACCGTCCTTCCCTTCTCTTCTAATTTTCCTCTAGTTCTGTTGCAACCAAATAAAGCGTATATCTTTTCTCTATCAAACTCAAAGACATCTTGAGTCAAATTCAATGGGACTTCAACTAACGTCCTTAGTTCTTTAGTTCTTTAGTTCAAACGTAGTTAATCAAAAACTAACGAATCCAGGTCTTCTGAGGAACAGAGGAGCGGCCAGAGTGGATTGCAAAGGTAACAGAAGAAGAAAAAAGCAATTACATGAGCGGGAAAAATCATCTACCAATGTTGATCGGAATATACTCAAAGAATTAAGATCATGAGGTAATCGATACAACCCCATAGGAAAACAATTCCTGCCTAATCCAGCCTCACCATCATAAAGAATCCAAACTGCCACTGATGTTATGCATCAAAACTGGAGGGTTTGCACATGATCAAAGAAGTGTAATTGATAAACTAAAAGATGGGAGCCTGAATTCCTAAAACAGAGGACAATGGGTTATTATAGTCAATGAAGGCATGTAAATGTTGTTTTTACTGTAATCAGTCTCAGAATCACTTTCTAGCTTAGAAATGTAGCTTGAATCGAATATCCAAAATAAACAAGAAAAGTGAATGAGATTATAGCAAATAGAAAAACCAAATACAAGATAATAAAGCTCAAACATGATCACTTTAACTCAAGGGTCAGAGAATATGAATTCAACTCTTAGGCCTCTTGGAAACTCAGTCACCCAAGTATGACTTTCTCAAACTCATAATGAAAACTCAAATGGTACACCCAAAATTACCGAGTACAAAATCAACAATTCTAGTCCTACTCAGCCAATCTACTATAACATGGATGAGAAGTAATAGAGTCCCCTAAAATAAAGAAAATCCATCTCAAAAGTTCCCGGCCAACATAGAACAGATACCAACTTGAGTATTATCAGCATGAAAGGAGAAACCAAACCAAATCAAACCGGGTAGTCATTTTCATATCCCACCTGAAGTTGCATTCTCCAATATAGAGAGAGCAACTTGCATCTACACAAGAAGTAGGTTTTCACGATAGAAGAACCAAGCTACAGATATATCGATTGGTTTCATTTCAGGTTAAAGAAAGAAATATCCTCTTCTAAATTGAGAAAATACTTAAAAATATTCCCATTTCCAAAATTCCTAGTAAGTTCTCAACAATAACTAGCTTATCAAAATAATAACTAGTCTCAAAAGTTAAAACCATTTGCCTGAAACAAAACATAAATAAATCCAACCTGATTTATATTTCAAAATTCATTCGATTTAGGAAAATCAATGAAAACCCAAAACATGACAAGTAGAATAAGAGAAGATAATCACTTTACATGAATTAAGAGAATTCCCAAGATTCTACCTGAAGCAATAGCGAATATCTCCAGGTAACAATTCAAAGACCAAGACAATGTTTCCCTTATATTTCAGTACACAAATAGAAAACTAAAGTTAGCACAACAAATGACTCAAATCAAAGCCAGCAGAGGATTGAGCAACAAAAAGACATGATTCATCTTTTCTACAAGGTTGGGCTACGCAGGCCTATGGGTTTGGAATCCCAGCATGGGTTAAACTCCTTTCACCAAAGATGCAAATTTTCATGTTAAAAAATTCTGAAAGGCCATTCCACTATGAAGCTCTTTGTTCTGTCACAAACACCCCCCACCCACCCCCCCTCCCTCCAAAAAATAAAAATAAAAATAAAATAAGAGTTTTGCTCTTGGGCTATTGCCGCTACTAAGGCTACAAGTCCTTAAGTTCTTTCACAATAACTCAACCACGTCAAATTCCTGCCAGCACCATTATAGAGCCCTTCAACACAGGAAGTATCACTTCTCACCGTGCAGTCATTCATGTTTAATCACATATACCAAAACCATCTCAATGTACTTCATCTCCTCTCATCACATCTTGATTGCAACTCCAAATTTCTATTCAATGAATGAATCTTGCTACTGGTTGATCAACTCCTATACGTAAGATCAATGGGACGGACAGATCTGCTGGTGGTGGGTTTAAGAGAGAGAATAAGAGAAGAGGAAAGAGAAGAAAATTGAGCTGTTCTGGAACTGCAGACAGTAACTTGGAGAGAGAAAAAGAGAAGAGGGAACAAAGGAGGTCATGGGAGGGAGATGAGACACCAATCTCAAACTCAAAACAAACTAATTTAATCATTCACTCCATCATCAATTTTTTTTTAATTTTTTTTTTTTTTGGGAGGTGGGGGGTGGTGTCTTAAATCAAAAACTCTTAAGTGGCTAGACTAACTTAAGTAATAAGGACCCTAAAATATTTAACTAATTAAAATTGTTGAAGACTAAGTCTTCAAGATAAGTTGGGTCTCATACAATTAATCAAATTAGGATTCTTCAATGACTTTAAAGCCAACTACATATTTGCCAGGAGAAAAAAGAATAAAGCCAATTCCATTACCTAGTAGATCCCACTACTACGTAAATATCTATTTTTGTACAACCCTTAAAACTCCACTTTTAGGCCTTATAATTGAGTCCATTACAAATAAATAAATAAAATTCAAAACAAAAGCCTATAACCAAGTACCATAAAAATAAGATCAATTTTTGGACTGGGCCTGCATTATTCCCCTCTCAGTTCACTCGTCCTCAAGTTTTGTAATATGAGAGGAATAAGAACAATTCAACTGGCGCTTGCGGCTTCGTCTGCAACTTGAACAAAATTTAGAATATGACACTTTAATGTTGCACCGTATCTTGAAAGTTGTCAGGAATAACAAACTCAATAGAAGGGATATTCACAACATCAGAGGCTACCTCCTTGTAATCCACGGTCACATCTTGGTGCACCTGAACAATTTGGATTGTATCCTCATAATGAACAGCAAGCTTTTCTTCTTCTTTTGACATCACTTGCTGTTTTTTCCTCACTTCCTTTTTGAGTTTGAGCATACTTCGTCAATCAACCCTTGAAAAACAAGCATCTGTCTATCGTAGATGAAAAGGCTTTAGGGTACACAAACTTTAATCATGATCAACTAAATTTTAATCATGATTAACTACACCATGTCACACTTCCAACCACTATCGACCAACTTTAATGATGCGTTTTGGAAGATTCAAACAACTCACAACAAGCACCATCAAAGTATTTAGAAAGTGAAAATTCGAGTCATCAACTTCAGATTCAATGATTATCTCCTTCATTTTAGACAAAATCTCCGCCACAGTGTAAGACGAGATTTTCAGTTTGTCCTTCATCTAATAGTAAAACAGCAGTTCTTCCATTGGACAATTGAACTTTAGCCTTGAAAATATAGGTCCATGGCTAGGTTTGGCTCTGATACCAAATTAATGCAGATAAACGGGAGGGATAGATATTGTCGGGGATTTAAGAGAAAGAATAAGAGAAGAAACAAAGGGCTGTTCTGGGAACGATACCCAAGAACAGTAAGTTCGAGAGAAAGAAAAGGGAAGAGAGGGAACAAAGAAGATTGTGGGGGAGAACGATGCGATAACAATCCCAAACTCAAAACAAACTAAATCTTTATCAGTCAATTTTCCATCATCATTAAGAGGGTTACATATTTATAAGAAAACAAAAGAAATAATATAGAAATCTTAATTAGCTACACTAATTAAACTAACAAAGAATCTAAAATTCTTAAGTAATTAGAATTGTCAAAGGCTAAGTCTTCTAGATAACTTCATACAACTAATCAATTTTGGATTCTTTAATAACTGAACTAAAGCCAGCATTACCTATTGACCCCCACTTTTAAGCCTTATAATTGAGTCCATTACAAATAAAAACATTCAAAACAAAACCCCATGACCAAGTACTATCAAAATAAGACCACTTTTTGGACTGGGCCTGCATTACTACTTTTATGTACATGGTGTTTCTGGACGGACTAGCATCTGGCTCCATAAAACATGGTTCTCGGCTAGTCTTCATCACCATCACATGGTTCTCGGCTAGTCTTCATCACCATCACTAAATTTTTCCTTGAATTTTATTCGAATTTTTTCATTGCGCAAACCGAAAAAAGCTCCCCACTTGATCCATCATACTCCAATGCTAGGGGCAGCATCCAATTCAAACTCCTTTTCCTGACCCAAGCTAACAAATATGATTGTATGATCGATTTCAGGTATCTTTTTCCCATCAATATTAACTTTCCCCTCATTTCTGATTCTGTCTTTCTGTGGCCATTTCATATATTTAGTTTGCCAACCTTATCTTAAAACCTTTTGATTTTTAGGCATTCATATCCCATTCTGACTTTGCATGTATTGCCTATCAGGTTAGGCTAACCATGTCATCAACAAAACTATAAGATTTCCTCCCATATAAAAGACCAGGAGACAAAGACTCTGCCAGCACCTGGTTTAAACCAACGCACGCTCCCCAACAATAATTTTACAACTTGTGACCATTATATAATTAATATCCCCCTGGTCTATGTGGAATTTTGGCACATGGGTTATTTTATTAATATAGAATGGAATTGTCGGGATCAAGTTCAAGTGAAGAGAGGCACGGTAGCTATTTATCATAAAGAGGTTTGGTTTATTTATATTATACAAGTTTTATCCAAAAGTACACCATGGTTTTAGGTTCCTGGTCACATAACAGTTATAGGAATCAAAGTACATTTATGTGAACTACTAGTCACATGTTTGAGGCTTTATTTCTTCCTCTTTTTTATCTAGGAAATAGGATAAGAAATGGGATAAAACTCTGGGGCATTGAATCCAATGTAACACAATTGAGTTCAAAGATTAAGTTCTTCTTTAATCCCATAAAGTTCTTCATGGGGCATCAATCTTTTTTTAATTCCAAACTTCTTGAGTTCAGAGATTTTCTTGTTTGTTGTTCCATAAATCAATTCATTCTTGGATCCGCACATTCATAATTTGACCTGTAGTAACAATTTCTGTAATCATTCTTGATCATTTTCTTTATTTGTCGAATGTTCACAGGGAGATCTTTATCTCCCTTCAATTCTATTTGTTCCTTCTAGATTTTCAACATTCCAGTTCAGTTTACTTACAGGTCAACCATACTAGTTCATCGATAGCTTCTCTTCTATCTTGAAACACAACCCTAACAAGCCAACCACTAGTTGGAATGAGAGAAGCCATATGTTATATCCGCTAAAACACATGCAAGTCGATCTCACCCTTTGCCGATGCCCATTCCTTCAGTTCATGTGATTTTCTCCTTAACTAACCTACACCCATTCTAAATCAAATCTTTTTTCCTACTTCTCCCATATTATATCATTTACTGAGATTTTAATTATGCTAATCTTATTGAGTAGGGATTTTTAAATCCCTCAAAACCCCATTTTACAACCCTGTATCTTGGAGTGTCTTGGGCCCATTATCTGCAGGATTCAAGACCTGTCAAAACCTTACTGCATCACTCATATTTATTATTAACCATTTCAGTGTATCTATATGAGAACCCTTCATTTTCCATCAACCTCAAATAGCCGGGATAAGGATTAATAAGTTGAGTTATGTAACAATATAATCTGAGAAGCTATATGGGTGACAGGGAGCTCCAACCAAGCCTTCTTTCCTTCCCTTTTTTCCTCCTGTAGTTTCTTTCTTTCTTCTGCCAATCAAATGTCCAGAAATTAAAAAAACCCATCGATAGCTATGTGCTACATAATAATCACTATAGCCCATGATGCCCAACTGATAAATACTTTCAAGACCCCATCATATTCATATGCTTTCATTGAAAACCATATTCATATGCTTTCATCGAGTAGTAAGAAAACCATATCAAGATCTTTTCTTTTCGGCTTTCTTGCTAAATTTTTTCATCAACTGCTGAAGTAAGAAAGTAGGCCCTACATTAATCTCTCAGCAGTAGCCTCCTCCACCCCCCCCCCCCACCCCCCCCCGGGCCCCGTGCGCCTCACTTTATAAAAATCTTCCCTCGGCAAAACAAATTGATTTTCAGATACTGCATTTTCTTGTCTAATTGTTTCCCCACTGCGACCCTCCAACGAAAGATTATTTTATTTGAAACTAAAGAGTCAGCTCCAACATTTGTTCTTGAACCATTAATTGCACCAACATTTATGTCCTCAAGCATGTCGATATATTTGTTCTAGACAAAATCCATCTAACTACTTGAGACCATCTTATTTTCCATAACCAACAAGATGATCACCACAACAGCAGAAAATGCTTCCTCTGAATAAATAAAGACCAAGTGAAGGGATCTTCTTCCCTCTCAACTTTCCATCAATCAGGTAAGATTTTAAGTATAGCTTGGATGTTTAATGAACCAAGAAAAAAAAACCACAGAGATTTTCAGGGAGTAATTTCATGCTGTATCCCATGCCCAAATTACAAGTAAAGTTTCAGCATGTTCCAAATCCATGATCAAAATGTGTGGTAGAAGTTATAACTTTGCCATTTCCATAATTCAAAAGAAAATAAGATCTCATTAATAATAAATGCTGATCTCCATTATAAACCTCTACGGTTAACAGTTCTGTTCTACAGCCCATCAGATTTTGCGACATATTTCTGTTGATTCATGCCTCTTCCCACCACTCCAACTTAAGTCATTTGAGTCTGCCCCTTATCCTTTTAGGACACCCATTTTAAACCACATCATTAGTATAGTCAAACATAAAGGTGCAAATTATATGAGGAAAATGATATGGGCATAACAGTGTGCGTCACAAGTACTTGAAACAACCAGGATCCACTGTCACAGTAAGACACACCCCGCGTATGAATGTGCCACCTACAGGTCTGGCAAGATCCCAGCAATTTGTTTCACAAAAGATTTATAGCAATTCCCATCACATAAAATGCAATATTAATTTATCAACCAAAATCTCGGTAACCCAAAGAAACTGCAGAGGTCTTGAAACCCTCAAGAAAAAAAGTTCAAAACCAATAACTTAACCAACCAACAAAAGAACAGAACAGCCTATGGGAAAAGGAATAAGGATCATGGAGACCAGTGTTTAAGACTTTCTCAAGGAAGTAAGTCATGGCCAGCCTCAATTTCTTATGTCACAATCATCAGGAAACAAAGGTGCAAAAATAAAACCATGAATGGAATATAATTTACAAATGGAACACTTTAATGAAAATATACACAACTATAAATATTTTCTCACTGACGAAGTACATACAACAACAAACAGAAGCCTGGAAACAACACCAAAAATGTCATAGATTAATCCCATGAACTCCAAGACAGATACACCCAAGCATCGAATCTTACCAGTATGTTTACGGTCACAGTGAGGTCTCTAAGTGAATTGTCACCCACCTTGCAGTAAGATCATCTAAGGCCATCAACATAATCCTCCAAATCTCTCCGACTAAACCTCCTACCATCTGGATTTGCATCCTTACACCTCGCAGCGAAGTAGAATATCAACCATGCCACCATAAAATAAACCTCCACTACCGACTGAAAAACTGAAGCAATCACTTTCCCACAGATCCGTGTTAGAACCCATCTCACAAATGGCCCAGAAAGGATGGCTTCATAGCATTTTATTTGGATGGCCTGATTTAACATTGTAGATATTAAGTAGCACCCTTCCTTCACAACTTCCCTGCCACTCCTCCTTGCGTCCATGATTGCAACCCAACAATCCACCGCAAAAACGAAGGCCACTAAAACATCCAACAAAAACCACGTAAACAGAAACCCTGAGATCTCAGTATCAAACCCCCGGATCCACGGAGACGTGATGGAGAAAGGCATGAGTTTCAATCTCACAAACAGTTTAAAGAATGAGTATTGATCCTCAATTTCACCAAAAAACCAGAGACCAAGGAGTTGGGTCAACGCATCTCTAACAGCCCATCTCATGAGTATAAAACCAGAAAGCCTCCGAATGCCCAAACGCGAACCAGCAAAAACTGTTTCACTAAACGACTGATATCTTCCCAAATGGTCGTTGACGACAGTATAGAACAAGATACCAAGAATGCAAGAATGCGTAACCAAATAGCTCAGAATCACCCAACCATATGCTGCGGATAAGAAACTCACCAGAAAGAACAAGGCCGCAGCATCGCGACGACCGAGCTCGAAACCCTTGACAAATAACTGAAAATCCGCAGGGCGATCCACTTTCGCTCCTTGGTCCAAAGCCGCCCTTTCAGTTCCTTCAACATTACCGTCTCCGTCAGCGCCATCAGACAACGACAAACCCTCCGCCTTGAAAAGAAATCCAGAGCCAACAACCTCCGAAAACCTAAACCCGTATCTCTCTTCAGGATCCGAAAACCCTAATTTGCCATCGCGACTGAAAAAATGGCTGAGTTTCAAAGAACTACCGTTGACAGGGGAACGACGACCCATCCCAAAGAGACTCCGATCGTCATCGTCTTCTCCGGAGAAGAAATCATCGTCCAGGGTTCCAACGCGGCTGAGGTGAAGAAAAGGTCGACGTCGTCTATTAACGGCGGCCGGAGATCCAAGTCCTTCGGAAGATCTGACATTCTTGCCGGCAAGATCGAGGCGGGATAGAATGGCTTTGAGAGAAGGATCCTTATCGATGAAAGATGTAACGTATAGGGATCCGTACTCAACAATAGTACGGAAGGAGAAGAGCAGAAGGGATAGAAATAGAAATGTGTAGAAGCTCGAAAGGAAAGACGCAGTGGACTGCTTGATAACTTGCCTCCTGCTGCGTAGGTCTAGACGTGGAACGGACATGGCCGTGGTTTCTTGCTACTCTGCAACTTTAAATTCTCATAGATGATACGCCCACTACACACAACACGAGTCTTCCTTCCGTTCAACGCTCCCCAACTCCCACCACTCCCTGTCTCTCTCTGTCTCTCTATGAGATTCCTCTATAAAGATGGCGCTTTACAGTTTGTCCGCAGTGCCCCTTAGAGCAGAGATGACAAGGGAAGGTAGGGTATATTCGACGATGATAATAAATGCCAAAAAGGAGGAGAGGACCGTATGTAAATGTATAATCTGGATTCTGAGTTTGCTGGCTTCTGAGTTTTGACGCGCTTTCTGCATTCCATTATCTTCCTTCTTCACCACAAAGGCATTTGTATTAAGTTAAGTTTTTTAATCTTTGCGTGACTAACCTATCAGGAAAAAAAAAAAACTTTGGAAGTACTCTAGGGTATTGATGGGAATGAAATTGTTTTATATAATTTTTTTTCTATCTTTATATTTTATATAAAAATAATAATGAAAAATCTTATTTTACATAACAATAGAAAGTGAAATCTATTGGTTTAATTATTAAATAAAAAAATAAAAAAATAAAAAAATCTATAGGTTAGTGTTGTCTAACATTCATTTTGTATCTGCTCTTGTAATCTTTGCCGACTTGATTGCTATACTAGATCGATCAATCGTGTTCTAATTCGATCTCTCAATCATTAACTCGATGGGATCATTGTATGTCAAGACAGCCCACATTTTGCACGAAGAGAGAGAGAATTACACACTGCCAATGTATGGTTCAATAACTCCGAAGTATAACAAGCATTGATTGTTGCTACATTTGTTTTAACGTTGGTTTAGAGGTGACAGTATGTGTGTGGTAGTACTGTCATAGTGTGTTCATAAGTATGTTCATTATTTTTATCGTTGATTTAAAATATATCTCATTTTATATATTTTAGGTATGTGTTGCTACAACTCACCTTTTATTGTTTAAGGCATTGGAGCATAATTTACGAATAGATGGGTATAATTGTCAAGATGAAACCCTACCGACAAGTGACACTTGACTACGGTTTTCTTTTTTATGATCATCTTCCATTGATGTCGGTTCTCCTCCATGCGGGTAATCTTCATGAATCCATCGCCATCCTTATCCAATGAAATCTCATACTTCATAGATAGTGATGGGTATATGAGAGGGTTCCATATTGGGAGAGGATCAGGCTCATTCCAATTCTAAATGGATAGGGGCACAGATGAAAGGATGGCATCTATGATGAGATTGAATGACCCACTTTGAGAAGACAAACATAAGACAGTCGTGGATGGTTGATTTTTTTACGAGTGTTGGAGCCATGTGTTTGCACCATCCTATGCATACCCAACTTTATCTCGTTCCAGATTCCCAAACCAAAATTTTCCACCAACCCAATCACTATTTAGCCTTTATTTTTCTAGCGTATGTACTTTGTCTGTATTGGACAAGAACAATTATGGGGTGATTGTTCAAAACAAGTCCCGTGGCACATGATGGCCCCTATTGATAACATTTCTGTCATTTTATTTTATTTTTTGTGAGAATAAAAACATTTTGATAACCATGAAAAGCCATTCCAAGTTTTCAGAATTCAGCTCAACTTTAAAACAGTCTATCCTCAATCCAAGCTAATATTTAGACTAGATTTTAAAGAACTGCTGTGATGTAGCACAAGTGTCCAGGCCAAGCCCATAGCCAAAGAGAGAGGAGGCATATGGCAGAAAGAGAGGAGCAAGAAAAGAGACAGAAGGCTCGGTAGAGCACAAGGCTATAGGTATCAGATCAGATCAGCTTATCCGAATCAGGATTGGCCCACACAAAGCCTCCCGATCTGGATCGGCCAATCCTGTGTTCCAACTTCCGCCCGTGCACTGATAGAGAGAGATCAGAGAGCTCGTGACGCAGAAAGGGGTAAAAATAATGCATTAAGAAATACTAGAGAATAAGATAGAGAATAAGACAGAGAAGATGGAAGTTCTACATTTTGGCTCCATTTACTTGGATGTAAATTTCCAAATCGCAACTTTCAAAACAAAACGATGCATCTGACAATTACAAAATTAGGTCATTACAGGAAACATGTATTCAGATTCTTCTTTTACAAAAATATTTTTCTTCAACTAAGTTTTTTTTTTTCCCTGGAAAAATCTTTTTGTTAAAAAAGAACAAAAAAGATTTGGGTGTAAACATTCCAAATCAAATATAATGATACATGATGGGCAATTCATTAAAAACAGGGAAACTGAAACTCCAGTATTGAAACCACTCGAGCAGTTACCCATTAGAAATTGCTGAAACAACATTACCATTACCAGTTCTTATACTTAATTGCATCAAAATCAATTAACACGTAGAAAAGGAAGCAAGCACGGCTCCCATGAGAACATGCCTAGTTAAAATCAGGCTTCTCCGGGTAGGTGCAGCCAGACCTCTGGATGATAACGTTTGCTGCATAACAACCTGCCCTGACACATTCTTCAATGGGCTTCTCCTGAACCATCTGAGACAAAAATCCCCCCACAAAAGCATCTCCTATAGAAAATTAAAAGAAAAACAGAGCATTTAGATGAGATCAAAATGATTATACATGATTCAAGAATTGCCATTCGTTCCTCTTTATGGGGGAACAAGTTGTTGCCACATTGCTGAAAAATGCACCACAACCATGCATTTGGCCCCTGAGTCAAAGTAAGTTTTATGCCATAGAAATCGTCTCCAATCACTAGAGGATTCCAGCGCCGATCCAACCGCTGAAATCCACCTGGCGCACATCCTGATGTATTGGTATGCACACCAGATGGACAGCGGTTGGACCGGTGCTGGAATCCTCCGGTGATTGGGGGCGATTTGGGCTCAGTTTTATGCAACCATAGTTAGCCAGATGGCAGAACAAATCATTAAAAATTCAGGAGCACAAAGAGGCTGCACAAGACTACCAAGGATGCCTCTGAACATATATAGGAGAGTATTCCATTACATGGAAGGGTACAATGACTGAATTTGAAACTGAAATTTGGCACATGACCTATCCAGACCATTCCCTAGATCAATGGTCAGATGTGCCACAACAGTCTTCCATGTGGCAGAAGGAGGCCATGGTTGCAATCACTATGTGTTGTGACAGATCTACCACCCCCTTTTCTTCATTCTTTTGTGACTTTGTTATCATGAAATGCCAACTGAGTTTTTAAGTCCCAACAACCAAAAAGAAGAAAAGAAAAAAGGCCAGGAGGGAAGGAGGGGAACGTATCTGGCACAGTACAAACATATAAAGTAGAACATACCAGCTCCATTGGTATCAACAAGCTTCTCCTTGGGCAACAAGATCACAGGGAACAATTTCACCTTGCCATCCTCAGCAACAACAACTGGATCAGAACCTTGTGTGATCACAGTAATCCTTTTGTGTGTTCCCGAAGCCTTGGGCCATTGGGAGATCTTCAAAGCA
Organism: Protea cynaroides; assembly: GCA_028583415.1. Lineage (NCBI taxonomy): Eukaryota > Viridiplantae > Streptophyta > Magnoliopsida > Proteales > Proteaceae > Protea > Protea cynaroides. Next base: position 60,998,867 of record CM053269.1, on the reverse strand, counting down.
ATCTCCTCAACATTCTCAGTCTACCATGAAAGGAAACCCAATCAGAAAAAAGCATTTAAACTTAATCGGATCTTACTAGCTGCCATTAAGGAATTATTACCTCCCAGCCATGAACCTTTGAGAAGGTCCTTGCTTCCGTCTCATTTCCAAAAACATAGTCCATGAAGCTGAACCCAAAAGTCGGCCTTACTTCAGTATCTTTATAATTTTATTGGATGTCTCCAAATAGACTTATTTCAGTAATTATGTATTTCAAAACAAGCTTGACAAAGAAAAGAAGGAATATCTTACGGCAAAGCTTTCTCCTGGGGATCCTTGAAGAATTCACAGATGAATGGAGCAGAAAGGTTCATCATGAAGACCTGCATATGGATGATAAAGCAGAGGTTACTGATGCTGCACTACTTAAAAAAGAGCAAATGAAGAGAAAACTTTCCATTACATCACTGTTACCTTGTTATTTGCAGTTGCATGTTCAGCTACGAGTAGAATGGACTCTGGGGACACCGTGAGGAAAAACCCAGCAATATAGAAGTATTTGGCCTTTTCAACTGTTCCAATAGGATTTTAGATGAGAAAATTAGTTTTAAAGAATATATAACAAAAAGAAATGGGTGGGAAACCTTAAGGGAAGATAATGTACCCAATGCCCAATTTTCAGCTCTCTTCAAATGTTCGCTTTTATAGCAATTCGCTGCTGATAAGTTCGCAATGAGCGACCTGTACAGATGTTCAGCACTGAGCATTAATGTTGAAGTTATTAAAACCTCTAAAAATAATTATCAGTCTAAAAAATGGATTGTTCCTCTCACGTGCCCCGCGGACTGGAATTTGGAGAACAGCCTTTTGCTTGCTTGGAGTTTAAATATTTTGGTTTACTTTGGACCTAATGACTTAACTCCAAATCTTGTCATATGAACCCATTATGGAACTCCACTAAGGACCGGAATTTGGAGAACAGTCTTTTGCTTGCTTGGAGTTCAAATATTTTGGTTTACTTTGGACCTAATGACTTAACTCCAAATCTTGTCATATGAACCCATTATGGAACTCCACTAAGGACCAGGGATAAAGAGAGATGTGGATACTCCCCATCCCCTAAACAAATTAATAAATTAGAAAAAGCCTACACCTCTTTAACATTTGGAATGGCTACTTAAGAATAAAAGACGGATATTCCAAGTCCAGAGACTGGATACCTGTTTATAAGAATGTAGTACCATCCACGTGCAGAAAAATAATCCTAATACTTTTTTAAATATAGATCACTAAATTAACTAATTCTATAACATAAAGAATTTATCTGATCGTGTTATTAATATAGAATATCTTGGAAAGCCCTATTTACAAACCAGTCGTTAAGGTGTATGTACCCCATTCACAAACCAGTTTGATACATTCAAGCCAATAGAGCCAAAGTCTGCTTGACATAATTCCATTTTTCCATGTACATTCATTATTTACATGTGTCAATAAGTTAGTCAAGAATTTTAATACTACATAATTGTATGACATATTCTTAAGTACCATAATTATATGCCAAAGCAAGTGCAATATAGGCAGAATTCCAAAGGTTAGGACTTCAAAAAAAAGGTGAGCATATACAATCTAATAAGTGGGGGCATGTACCATCTAACCAGTGGCTCATTAAGACATAAAGCAAGCGAACGAAGAAATCAGGAAAGGATCGACATTAACTCGCAAAAGCAGACAGCTAGATAACCAAACAATCAAGCACTCTCTTAAAAATAACGAGTAATAGTACTAGAGAACTATATCTGAGGCATTATGCAGAACTGACCGTTCACCACCAACTACACAAACACCACATGTACCCGTTGGTGCAGACTCATCTTCATAATAATGGACCTGAGAAATCAGCAAGTATAAGATATTAGATATCTTTGACAAATAAAGAGCTTGTAACAAAATAGAAAAGAAAGAGAAGGAGAAGAAGATAGAGTAAAAGGAGGAAGAGAGAGGATCGATGTGAGTAATTCTACCCCTCCCTGCGATCTATATTTATAATGGTAGAAGCTAAACAACTTAAGAAGATAGGACTGCCTCAAGTCAATATGACAGGGCAATCCGAGTAACATACCAACACTTGAAAAAGTAAAATAGAAGTAAACTAGACCGGGCAATCCTAGTTAAATACCAACACTAAAAGAAGTAAAATAAAATATAAGGTAAATTACACAGACACCCCTTCTATTGTATTGAAACAACACAGAACTACCCTGTTTTTACAAAAAGTTACACAGAATACTCCTCTAACAATGCTATCATACAATCTCACCACACCGTTACTTCAACTTAACGGCAGAGGGTCAAATTTTTTTTAGACAAAAATACCCTCACTAAGTGTAAAATGACCTAAAAAGGTTTACTCTTTTTAGATGCTAAAAAGACTTTTTTACCCTCAAAACTTTTCAATTTCATTTTTATATTTTTTTGGTGATTTTTTTTATTTTCTTTTTCATTTTCAAAAATACACTTAGTAAGGGTATTTTTGCCTTAAAAAAAATAACCCTCTGCCTTTAAGTTGAAAGTAACGGTGTGGGTGAGATTGTATGATAGCATTGTTAGAGGGGTATTCCGTGTAGCTTTTGTAAAAGCAGGGTAGTTCTGTTGAATTTCACTATAGTAGAAGGGGTGCCTGTGTAATTTACCCTAAAAAATAAACTAGAATAAGAGGATTAACAATCAATAAAATCCACACGTTTTTCTTTTTTTGTGAATAAATAAATATATTAACAACACCCCAAAAAGGATAGAGCCAAGCTCCTTACAAACTAGAGTAGAAGCCCAAAAAGAAAAAGAACAAAAATATACCATATCAAATGGTGGCAAGATTTCATGATGACAAAATAAATATATTCCTAACTGTATCTGGAGAGGGGGAAGATAAGGGCAACATGGTTACGCGCACATCAAAGATAATAGTATTCCAGATCTAGGCACAGGATCTAGATTTGGCCACCCACCTTCTAAGATTCCTCTTGAACCAAATATGATACACACTCACAACAAAGGCAAGCCTGAAGAGTGTTGCATGAAGTATTTTCTTTACACTTCTTTTTTTATTTTGTGGCTAACAAAGGGTATCCAAACCTTTGGCTTGACTAATCCAGCGGCCCATACTGACCCACAACCGCATGGACCGAGTCATTCTGGGGTTGAATGAGATTCATTTGCACCCATAGTAGGAAAGAAAGAGCACTTCGCACCCCTGTGTAAGTGGCCCCAAGGCAATAAGAGGAGTCAAATTCAGTACTTTCCGCTTCCTAAGGCATAGGCTCCTTGTCAACTAAGCTACCACTTGGGGTTAAGTATTTTCTTCAAATTTCTTGGTTATCCATTTCCACCCTCGATCAAACGAACAAATCCTCCTTTTAGTAGGCCAACACTTTTCAAGAATCTTTTCCCAAACTTTATTGGAGAAAGGCACTCGAAGAAAAGATGATGAACATTTCTTCTAAAACCCAACAAAAACCACAACCAGAGCTAGGAATAATACCATAGTCACAAAGAAGAGACCTTGAAGGGAGAGATTGGGTCTAGGCTCTCCATAAGATGAAAATGTAACGAGGAGAATGCCCATGGAACCACACCACATCATACCAAGCAACCCTGGAACCTCGAAATCTAAGAATCTCCCAAGCCAAAGAAGACGAAAACATCCCACTACTAGAAGCAGTCCATCTAATAGTATCACCAGTCCTAGCGGATCTGAAAGTGAAAGAATTAAGAGCTTCCCAAACCTGCATAAGCTAAGACGAAGAGGCCCTACCAGTACACCAAACCCCACTAGAAATGATGAAAGAGACATTAGCAAGTTTGTCATGCCCATAATCAAGCCGAATCCTTTCTCCATAAGCCATCACCAGACAGAATACCATGAGGATGCCAATTGTCCAACCAAAGAAGAGTCAAGATCCATCATCAATGACAGATTTGACGTAAGGAAGGGCCAGCTGCCTGTGGTGAAGGATAGTCCTCTACACCCAAGAAGAATCATGGCCTATAGAGAATGTCCAGATAGTCTTTTTTCAAATATCTGCTATAGATCCAGTCCAACAAAATGCACTCCTTTTTCTCAACAGCCAGCCAAATCAATTTAATAATACAAGCTGTGTTAACCTCTTCAACTCCCCGAAGTCCCAAACCACTTTCCTCTTTACGCAGATACACCTTAGCCCAACCAATAGAATGGAAGAATTTATTGTTATCAGTCCCTTTCCACAAAAAGCACTCATAAATCCACACGGTTTTTGCTAATTACTTTAACTAAGTTATTATATCACTAACATCCCCCTCAAGCTAGAACATAAAGAACACCCATACCCAGCTTGGAACAATTCAATAGCTGTTGTTGTTGCTGCTACTAGGCTCCATAATGAGCAAAAGGTAGTAGGCTTCAAATTTAGCACACAGGCTCCATCATCTCCCCCTCACATGGAAGGTTGCATGTGGACAAATAACATATAGGATAGCAACAAACTACAAGAGCAAGAGCAGCATCGCGAAGGATGAGCTGCTCAATAAATCCCATAAGCAAGAGCAACAGCAAATAAAATCCCAATAAAATAAACTCTAATCACCCCTTGTAGATAGAAACTATAAGCTGTCATTGGCTAATAGCCACCCAAACAGTACGATATCATGTAGAATAACACTAGGAACATATATCCAACTTGAAGTCGATCTGATGGTTGAATTCAAAGTTATGAGGTATGCAGATTTATTTGGGACATTGTGAAAGGCAAACAAACCCATATAAAGGGAACAAATGGAACCATTGGCAATTTTGTAATTAATCACAATGTTCAAGGGGCCATGGGTATAACAAGGAAGAAATAGCAATACTGTAAATAATCAGAACTTTTTTTTGGGTAAGTTAAATAATCAGAACTTTAATCTCCCTTAAGACAAACAAACAGACCCATAGTAGAATGGTAATTTCAGAAACAGGGTAAAGCTCGTGAAGGCTACCCATTAAGGAATAGGGACAAGAGGGGTAAAAAGAAACAGAAGATAAAAAGAAGGGCTTTGTAAGATATTAAATAAAAACAGGACTAAAGTATATCGGAAATTAGGAAGGAGGCTCTCATGTGTAATAATAGAGAAATAAGTCCAATAAGAAAAAGACTCTTCTTCTTGATTAAACATAACCAAAGGAGAAAGGAGGTTGGGGCTCGGTGAGGAGAAATCCTCCAACTCTTCAACAAACGCTTGGCTGAGGCAGTAACTCCAGGCAAGTAGGGTTCCTAGTAGATCCCAATTACGGCGGAAATATCAAGGGAAAACGGAAACTCTATAATGATATGACAAGCTTGCAATAGCCCACGACCAGAACAGAGACACCAATGACGGATAGAATTATCCTGGTTGGGAAACTCAAGATTATCACTAGAATTCAAGATAAATAAGCAAACAAAGCTCAGATAATGGAGTTGGTACCTGTTGAATCAGAGAATGGGAGAGAATTAATTATCTCTCCACACAACGTTCTTATTTATAATGAATACAATTACAAACTAACAAGAACTCTAGAGAGACTAGAAGTCCCAACTCTAGAATGACTAGGAGTCTCAACTCTAGAATGACTAGGATTCTAAGGAAAGGAAATAAAACAAATAAACAAATATAAAATATTAAATTACAAGTATGTCATTCCCTTATATTATTCAACACTCCCCCTCAAGTTGGTGCATATATATCATGCATACCCAACTTGGACAATATAATATGAAACGGTTTCCTAGGTAACCATTTAGTGAGAAAGTTTGCCAGCTGATCCTCTGATCTGACAAGTGAAATTTGAATCTGACCACTTCAAATTTTTCTTTGATGAAGTGACAATCTACTTCAACATACTTAGTCCTATCATGCTGAACTGGAACACGAACGATGCTAATGGCTGTTTTATTATCACAAAACAAAGTCATAGAGAACACTTGACTTTCAAATCTTTGAGTAAGCCCTTCAACCACAATAGTTCACATATTCCCGAAGCCATTGCTAGAAATTTTGCTTCAGCATTGGAACGGGCCACCACAATGGAGCAAAACAATGTAAAATACCTTTAATAGTGTTGTCGTGTATCAAACTTCTGAGAACAAAAGACACATATCAAGCACTTTACGATCTTCATACAATTAGGGAAGAATCGAGGTTCGTTATTTGAGTGGCCTCTTTAAAATAGTCTGGCAACAAGAGACACATATGCAGCACTTTACGATCTTCATACAGTTAGGGAAGAATCGAGGTTCGCTATTTGAGTGACCTTTTTAAAGTAACCCGGCAACAAGAGACACATATGTAGCACTTTACGATCTTCATACAGTTAGGGAAGAATCGAGATTCGCTATTCGAGTGATCTCTTTAAAGTAGCATGCCTGGCAACAAGAGATACACGACAACTGGTATTAACAAAAGGTTGCATCTTGTGCAACTAATAATAGTCCATCGCCAATAAGTGGACCTGAATAAAGGTTGCATCTTGTGCAACTGAACAAAGGGTTGCATCATAACAAAATGTTGCATCTTGTGCAACTGTAGTAGGTTCCCAACACGAGCATGTAATAGTAGGTTAAGTTCTCTTCAATGTAGCAGAGATATATATAATCTCCCCCTCATGTGGAATATTCCACGTGGACAAATTATGGCAAGAGAAGTCAAATTGTGGGATATAGATGTGGTAATAGCAACAAGTAGTATCTCGAAGGATGAACAACACTAGAAATCCCATAAGCTGAAGCAGCCGCAAATAAGAATCAAATTTGAAGTCGATCCGACGGTTGGACTAAGAGATATGAACAAGTCCTTGCAACATTATGACTTTGAAAGATTGTTTTTTTTTTTTTTTTTGACAAATGTCAAAAGTCAAAATCCGATCAACTATTGTCAACCAGAATTGGTATTCACGTAAACATCAATGACTTAAGCGGAATATCAAAAGAAGATATCAATCCAATGGTTGATACGAGAGATAAGAGAAGTCCTAATGTGACTAGGAATAGAGTAGTGATGCAAGTGGAATTTCAACAGTAATTTAAAAGTCAAAATCTGATGTGGCAATGGCCAACCAGAACTTGCCACAGTGTCATAAATAGATAGGATGATAAGATATATAAAAAAATTGAGCCAAATCCAATGGTTAGATGTCCAACTAGGAAAGGATCCTTATGGTGCTGGGACAACTCACCAACTAGATTTGATTGCAATAACAGAAATCAGATTTTGGCCAAGATAATGAAGCCAGATCAGCAAATAGTTAATGAGATAATGCATTGAATAAAAGATCTTAAAGCCGGCAGAAAAATAGCAACCAAATTGGGAATTCAAGGTACAGATTAGGATCGTTGGAAAGAAGCTGGTTAATGGAAAGGAAATTTAAATTCAGAAACTGAAATCAATTAATGTCATTTAATAGCGATAAAAAACTGATGAAAACAGAAACCAGGTCTGTAACTGATGTATGAATGTAATGCTCATCAAACCAGGATTTCAATTGCACGCCTTAATGGAAAGAACATTAAATATCAGCTGAGCATTAAAACAACTGATTTCTATTAGCTGTGAGCAGAGAATAGAACGGATTCAATAGAATTAGTGAGGACAGAGAAGAAATCAAACCAGATTTATATCACCAGGTTCAATTCCATTAATGTAATCAATGAAGACAGAAAAGAAATCAAACCAGAAATATCACCACCAAAGGATTGATAGAAACTGAGATTTGATTTGAAGGAAACCTTGCCGTAGATCAGAAGAATAGAATACAAGAGCTTCTTTAGATGCAGTAGAGCGGTAATGGTGGCTGCACACCAGAACGAAAACCTTAAACAACTCTCAAAACGGCAACCCGCTCTGATACCATGTTGAATCAGAGAATGGGAGAGAATTAATTATCTCTCCACACAACGTTCTTATTTATAATGAATACGATTACAAACTAACAAGAACTCTAGAGAGACTAGGAGTCCCAACTCTAGAATGACTAGGAGTCTCAACTCTAGAGTGACTAGGATTCTAAGGAAAGGAAATAAAACAAATAAACAAATATAAAATATTAAATTACAAGTATGTCATTCCCTTATATTATTCAACATACCAACCCAGTCAGTAGATAATCAGATATGAAGATTTTAAGCTAGTTGAAAGTAGTAGAGAAAACAGAGTACCGCCTGGTACTAGAAAAAACAAGAAAACAGGAGGAAGGGAAAGAAGAACAGAATGAAGGAGCTAAAACTGAAACGAATCAAGGAGGAGGTGAGATCGATCGAACCACCCTGCAGTCTCCAACGTAAGCCACCAAGAAACATCCAAAAGAAACTTCTATTCAAAACCCTGGTCAAGTGGATGCAGGCAAAAAATATAGCAGCAACTCTCCATGCAAGGCAGCTTCAGATCAACAATGCAGCAACAATATAACAGAACTGCTAAGGACATCCCAACAGTTTTACAGCAGAGCAGCTAATCAGAAATTTTATTTTTATTTTATCTTTTATTTCTGTTATTTCAATTACGTTATTTTTTTTTTTTCAATTATGTAACGTAAACACCCCCTCCCCCGGTTCACTGTTCGCGTGGACAGTTCCCCTCCCCTTATTTATTTTATGTCTAATGTAGTAAATCTGTAATAAATATACAAAAATTTCCCCCACCCCCCTATTTCTATCATCGAATTTCTGTATGCCATATCTGTTGTGTCATTTATTTACATGTGATCTTGTTCTTCTACTGTAACTTTTCCCCCTTACAGAATATTTTGTTTTAATTAACAGTGCTTAATTTTTCTGTTACTTATTAACCTATCATTCTCGAGCCTAACTAGACAGTCAACCATATATTGTTGTCTTTCTCTTGTTCCTATTCTGTTTCTGGTTTCTGTTGACAGTAACCTTAGAGACAGAAATCTTACCTGTCCCCCTTGATACATGGCTAAATTGGAGAGTTGTCTTGAAATGTTATTGAAACACATAGAAATTGGTTTCTTATGCATTGAAATTTGGCGGTTATTATTTTAAGAATGTTGAAATTCTCTGCACAACAACTTGTCAAAGGTTCTTGGACGAATCCAGACATTCACCCTCAGTGGGAACGAGTCTGGCATGAATTTCAAATGGCAATGCAGTCCACAATCTTGGCAAAGGTTCTTGAACTTCCAGTCCATCTCCTCAGGTTCCTCTCTCTCCAAATGTGGTAGATGGCAACATTGAAGGCAAGCTTGCCCACAAGTCAGAGATGATTTTCCCATTGAAAGCCCCAATAACCCATCTCCATTCCCTCCCAAAAGGGAACAATATGTCTTGAGAAGGCCATCTACGAAGAATAATCCGCTCCCAAAGTTGAGAGAAGGAACAATCAGAGAACATTAGGGAATATCCTCAGGGCCATTCCAACAAAGGATACAAGCTAAAGGAGGGGAAATATTCCTCTGCTAGAGGAAGGATTCAGCCAGCTCCGAAAGTATAAGAACTCTCTACCTAATGAGAGGTGTGCCAGATGGACTCATGGAACTAGATGAGAACATGACAGGGAACAAGCTGGCTTCTAGACCTGACAAGCTCCCAAAGTGCAGAGGAGGTAGGCAGTAATACCCCAGCCCCAGAGAACTTGAATAAATTTTAGTTTTTCCTATTAAATGGTTAAATAATTGAAGGAGTGTGGCCTTAGGGGCAGTTTGGCAACTTAAAATATAGGCTTAGTTTGAATTTTATCTCCTAATAGGAATTTGCTGGAGCTTGTGCCATTGAAGGGCATTATGGTAATTTTTGGTAACTTCGCAGTGAGTATTTTGAATTAAATATTCATGTGTGGATAATAAATTGTTTGTGAAAATTTTATTTTCTAATGTGACTTGATGTATGGTTATTGGTAAATGCTAAATTTTGTAATTGTGGTGGGGTATTTGTATGCCTATGCTAATTAACTAGTTTTTTATAGCTTAGGGGTATTTGGGGAATTTTAAATTCTGACAGGTGAATGAGAAATTGATGTGGACCCCACTTGATGATGTGAGAAAATCACCTTGGGGTGTTTTTGTGATTAAAATGTCGTGTATTGAGGAGAGGCATAATGGTAAATATGGAAAAATCAAACTTTTCGGTGTAATATGCTCTAAATGTTTGGATGCTGAAAAACATAGACAGGTGCATGCAGGCATGAGGTGTTACTAAGATGACATTGAACATTGATAGAGAATAGAAAGAAAAAACTAAAAAGGTAAGTGCCTTGCTGAAATTTCGAAAATTTAGAATTTCAGCAAGGAAGCACGGAGGTTGAGTTCCATTTTGGGAGCTAGAATTTCCAAGAACAGAGGGGATTCTCTTGCTATGTTCTTGAGGTAGAAAGAAGGTGAGAAGCAAAGAGAGAATGAGAGAAAGAACAGCAAATGCAAAGCTGTTGTTCAGGAGGAAATCAGAAAGAGGTAAGATACATGCTGCAATTTTTTTTCCAGATTCTATACTTAATTTGCTGCAAACTGTAGAGTTCTTCTTCTTACTTTATGATGCTGAATTATGTTTTTGGCAAACATGGTTTGTTGTGCAAATTTGAGAGGCCCTGAGTTTTAGAGTGAACCTTGAAAAGAAGAAGGTGAGGATTTAAGAGAGAAATTAATGCTGTAAATTGAAAATACAAGGAGGAGTGATGAACTGATCACTCTTGGAGCTGGGACTGAAATTGGGGGGTTTTGTTGATGTTCTTCTAAGGAAGCAAAGGGAAGAAGAAGGAGCAAACTGGGGAAGGTCTGAGCTGAAATTTGTGGAAGGTTAGAGGAAACAAGAAGCTGCAAAAATTTTCTGAAATAAAAAAACAGTGTGAAGACCTGAATTCGGTAGGCATGACCCAATTGAGGATACAACCGCTCAACTCTGAGGTGATTAACTTCATTCAACATTCCATTTTGATGTTTGGGCCTTGCAGGCATGACCCAATTGAGGATACAAGTCCATGCTGACCTAGTAGAAATACAACTTGAGCTGTTGTTCAAGTATTGAACAGCATAAGAATATCGAAAACACCATTATCAGGTAAGGGAGAAAAAGGGATGGGAACCAAAATATACACAATGGGAAATTGATGGGAAATTTTAGAGAGATGAGATAATTGTAGGGAATCAAAACAAAGAATTAATAGGAAAGGGAAAGGGATGGGCTGTTGTTACAGCAGAACCAAAGGGGGAAGGGAGAGAGAAGCCAAAGAGAAAGAGAGAAGAAAGAAGCTGTCAAACGCAGCAAGGGAGAAGGGAACTCAAAGAGAGAGATTAGAGGGATACCGTAGGGAGGGAGAGAGCCGAGAGCCTTTTCTTTTCTTTTTTCTCTGTAATCAATATCATCATTCCATCATAATTTCGTTAATAAAACTGTCTTTAAATAAACTTCCAATCCTAATTGGACTGAAACTCTAAAAAACACAATTAAAACTCAAATATGACTTCAATATAAGAGTCGTAATTAAACTCAACTACTAACTAAAACTAAAAATTTAAATCCTAAGATGATTCCTATCCAACGGATCTTTGCCTGTATCAATTCTCGCCCTCTTAAAAAAATTGTCCTCGAATTTTGTAAAGACGACGGAACAATCTACATCTAGCTGCAAACAGTACCAAAATTCCGGAAATACACGAAGGATAGGGATGTAGTCTGTCAGGAAAGGAGTCCGCCCTTCAAAGTATGACGATGGAATCACGTACTTGGTTATTGCATCAACACGAACGAGATCAAAAGCACCGAAAAGACCATTTTCAATTGTTGATTGCAGAATGTCTCCTTGAATTTGATCTCAACCTGTACCACGTTCACATCATCAACACATTCTTTCATAGCTGGTTTTGGAATGATAAAAGTGTTCACCATGTGACAGATCTACTCTTCACCGCTATAATCTTCACTGGCACCCTCTACTGTAGAAACGGCAATAGTGACATCTGTCTTGTCCTCGAGAATTGCAGGATGCTCTTTATGACGAGTATAGGGGAGACCCAAAAGATTGGCGATTTGACTTTGTCCAGTATTTAAGGCATTGAATGGCTTCAAGCAATATTTCAAATTGCTCATAGCTTCAAGCAATATTTCAAATTGCTCATATGTCATAAGGGTGTTAGGTGGATGCGACATTCTAACCTAAGCTCTGATACCAATTAATGCAGATGTGATTTGGGCATAAATGGAGAATATCTAAAACACCATTATCAGATAAGGGAGAAAAAGGGATGGGAACCAAAATATACATTATGGGAAATTGATGGGAAATTTTAGAGAGATGGGATAATTGTAGGGAGTCAAAAACGAAGAATTAATAGGAAAGGGAAAGAGATGGGCTGTTGTTACAATAGAACCAAAGGAGGAAGGGAGAGAGAAGCCAAAGAGAAAGAGAAAAGAAAGAAGCTGTCAAACGCAGCAAGGGAGAAGGGAACTCAAAGAGAGAGATTAGAGGGATATTGTAGGGAGGGAGAGAGCCGAGAACCTTTTCTATTTTTTTTTTTCTCTGTAATCAATATCATCATTCCATCATAATTTCATTAATAAAAATATCTTTAAATAAACTTACAATCCTAATTGGACTGAAACTCTAAAAAACATAATTAGAACTCAAATATGACTTTAATATAAGAGTCGTAATTAAACTCAACTACTAACTAAAACTAAAAATTTAAAAACTAAAAATTTAAATCCTAAGATGATTCCTATCCAACGGATCTTTGCCTGCATCAATATGCATGCAAACTTCTATGCTTTGTCATATTCCCATCAACTAAAATTGACATGGTTTGCAGATTGGCCATGAGGGAATGTTTAGGGTACGAGCTGGAACCTTAGGGTCATGCTAGGGTCCCTTTCAACCCTATTTTGTAACCTAAAGCCTGGGTTTAGCAGATTCACAACTCCCGTTAGCGTCAGGTCACCAAAATGTGAATCTGAAATGTTTGTTATCATAGTTATCATAGCTGAGCCTCAATGTTGGGACTGAAATGAGGAATCTTAAGACCAATTTGAGGAATATTCTTAGAAGGTCGTAATGACCCCAAAATCATGATCCAAAAGTTGGAAATCATATCGGCTTGCAAACCATATTAGATTTAAGCAAGGATTAAAAGGAAAACCTGATTTTGTGTTCTAACATGTTGTCGTCCATCACCTAAGAACAGATCTAACGGCTTCCAGGAACCATTTGGAGAAAGAAACTCTTGAGGGTAATATTGACCTCATTCCTCCATCCCAGACCGAAGGATTAATTAGGGAAGAATGTATAACAATCAATAGGAAGCTAAGCAATGATACGACTGAAATTTTATTGTTCCGTAAATCTACCCTATAAAAAGGGGACTATTTGTGGCCATTAGAAACAGCTCTTGGGGCAAGTTTTGGTTGGGGGTATTGGAGATCATTTTGACCCTCCTCCCCAGTTCAAGACCTGAGCAAGGGTAAGCTTTATATGAGTGAAATACGGAAAGGATGACTAACAGGTGTAATCCATATATTGCTGTAATTTTCTACCTTGGCAGCTTAGTGCAGAACTTCTGTGAAGGTCTAAAACTGAATTTAAGGTTAGTTGGCACAACCCCAGCCAACTCAAGACTGATATGAAGTTTTATAAACGTTTAGGAATTCAAAATTCTGAATCCCTTCTGCCACCTATTATGCCAAACTCCAATCACACAGCCCAGAGGAAACAGAAACCAGCAAACTAGGTCAGGGAAATTCTCTATCATCCATGTCTACTTTACCATACGCATAATTATAATGAATGCTACGAAAATATTTATGGAAACTTATTTGTCTGTGTAGTAAAATGTTTAGAGAAATTATTATGTATTATTCAATGGATGTGTTACTTGTTTGGATTTGTGTCTGTGAATCATTATTTGATATCTCATTTCACTATATATGGATAATGTTATGTATATAAAAAAGAATGGTATTTGTTCATGTTAGTGATGAGATCTGTAAATGGAAGTGTTAGATCTATTTCTGTAATTAGATTATTGTAATGATAATGAGAATTTAAACTCTTAAGGAAAAGATCAACGTATATTTTTATGAATAAAAAGAAAGTTCAGTTTGGCTATAATTTTTGTAATGCAATTATATATAAGAGGCCAAGTAAAAAAAAAAAAAAAAAGTAGAAAGTGCTTATGTTAAATATTGAAGAATTGGATCAGAACCAAGAAAAAAAAATTAATGGGATGAGCTCTAGCACAAGGCTGGAAAACAAGTAAGACTCAAGTCACAAGGCCAGAGAAAGAAAAAGGAAAAGTGTACCAGTTAAGCTAGCAGCACAAGGCCAGTGAGCCAAAAAAATGCAAAAAATGTAAGAGGACATTATGAACAAAAATGAGTATCAGATTGTCATGAGAATGAATGTGTTTATGCCATCTTGTCGAGTACGCTTTTTAAGTTGTGATGTTATTTGTTTTGATGGGGTGATGTTTGGAATGTAAAATAGGATTGTTTGTGACTACTAGTTATTGGGTGAATATGTTGAACTATGTATTATAGTATTTGACGAATAACAGTATGTGCTAAATGTGTTATTAATATTTGCATAAGATTTTCTGATCAATTTTATGTGATGAGATGTAAATACTGAAATTGTTGACCAATGATTTTGTGTAGTTGTGTGATGATCTGTACTGTTATGATTTGATGACAATGTAATGTGATTGTTTATCTCTGTTTCTTGAATGCTAATGATGATTAATGAAAATGATGAAAGAATTCATATGTGAACAAGTTCATAAAGAAGTAAATCCATACTGGGGTAAGAGATCATGCACCTATACTGAGGTGGAGTTCATTTCCCTAGACGTCTTAGGGTGAACTCATAAGCTAAGTCTAGATTCCATACTGGGGATGCTAGAAGTATTGTACTAATACCGATGGCACGGTAATGAAACTAAAGAAAGCAAAGAAAGTAACAAAAGTAAAGAAAGCAAAGAAAGTAAAGAAAGTAATTATGCAACTAAGTTTTCAATGAATGAATGAATGAATGAATGTATGCACCTGACAAGTGTGTGTGTGTGTGCGCAAATGTTCGTACGTAGTTAGCTTAAAAAGGTAATGATGATTTAAATGAGTATTCATGAAATGTAAGTAATTAAATGTGATAGTTATAAGTGACAAAGTGAAATGAATAATAGACCTTATAGTTCTATGGATATTAGTCTAATAAGAATATGATAATCTAGATTTTTTTTAAATACCAAATTATCATGAAGAAGTTATTCTGATAGTTCTTTAAACATGCAAAGGAAGCGAAAAATAATTGAAGTATATATCTCAGTTAGAACATTTTAATACAATGAATTATTATAAGTTTAATTAACTAAACAGAGAGCATATTGATGATAAACGTGATTTTCTCACTGAGCTGTCGAGCTCACCCTTCATCTCATGATCTTTTTCAGCTAAATGCTTTGTGGAGGAGTTTGCAGAAGAAGTAGAAGGCCAGTAGGGTCAACAGAGGACCCAAGTCTTGGAATTTTGTTGTAATATATTATATGTGAGAATTAGTTGTAAAGTTAAGCCATGTTTATGTCGTTTTCAATCAACAAATGTTTGTTAGACTTGTGATGCCACCAGAGTTTGTAATTAGTTTCTTCTGCTGTATGGTATTTATTGTAAATAAAAAAAAAATAGATGCATGAAATGACTTTAGATTTAGCTTTATGATTTTAGATCGGTAAATGTTTTGACTACCAGCCTCCCGTTTATCAAATCTTGAAAAGTTTGAGGTTGTAATGCCGATGACCCTATCATAAGAATAGACCCGGTTTGGAGGCATGTTACATAGGCTTACCCATCCTAGAGGTAGACCACGAAATCAAATACCACTCCCAATGGAATTCCTCGCAAAAACTTGGGAGAGCGTCCCAAACGGACCTTAATATTTGGGACGAAGACACCCGGCCTACATGGGCCTCCAAGTCCCCTCCCGTAAAATTGAAGATACTTTTGCAATCCTGTTAAGCCATGAACGGCTGAACCACACCAAAGATTTTCCCAATCTACCCCAAGAAGTACATTGTTAGGATGTCAATTATCAAACCATAGGAGAGTAGAAGATCCATCATCAATCAAAGATTTGAAGGTATCAGAGAAAGGGCCTTGTGCTTTAAGATTTCCTTCCAAACCCATGGGAGTCAACCATGTAGATAACAGTCTAGATGGGTCCTTCTTGAGGCATCTGGCATACACCATTCAACCCAGATGTTCTTCTTCTTCACCAACCTCCAAATGAGCTCGATAATACCAACCAGATTGACCTCTTTGACTCTTCTAAATCCCAAAGCCTCCTTCCTCCTTGGGAGGCAAACTTTAGCTCAGCTGAAAGTATACAGAAATTTGTTATTTTTTTAGTGTTTCCACAACAAAAGCACTTATAAGGGACTCAGTCTTCTAGAGTGGGAGAGCCCAAACAATCCTGTCCAATATAAATAAAAACTCTGCAGAACTGATTTGAGTAGCTCAAGACGACGCGCATAAGAAGAAGCCTAGCCTTCCAAAGTTGAAGGTGTTTGTGGATTTGGTCAAGAATGGAAGTGCAATGACAGGCAGTGGACCTGGCACAAATGAGAGGGAGCATCAGGTATTTAATTGGAAGTGACCCAAGGAGAACCCTGAAATCTGAAGCAACTGCTACCACTTTGGAAACTCCAAGAAGGAAAATATGGGATTTGGAGTCGTTCACCAATAGGCCTGAAATGGAAGAGAAAGAAGAGAGAACCCTCGTTACCGAATCCAAGGACTTTTTTTTCCTTGCAAAAAATTAAAGATCCATGAACGCAAGATGGGTGAGCTCAATAGCTCTACAGTTCAGGAAGAAGTCAATACAGCTCTACTCAGCCATGAGCTCCGCTTGGCTACTTGACTACAACTGTGAAACTTAATGGGAGAAATTACCCTGAGTGGGCTCAGTCCGCTAAGATGTTTATTGGGAGTAGAAGGTTGATGGATATAAACGACAAGATGAAGGAGCCAAAAGAAGGGGATTCATCCTATGGTGAGTGGGATAGTTTTAATCTTACATGGGATGGTTACTTTATTACATGGAAATCTCCTATCAATCGAAATTATTTGTTCATGAAAACAACCAAAGACATTTGGGAGTCGGTTCATAAAACTTATTCCCAACTGCATGACAATGCTCAGATTTATCATCTTCAAGGAGAACAGGTGGTTATGGATCCAAAGAGTTTGTAAACTGAAGACTACTTCAGCCATCTCACACATAAGCGGGAGAAGTTGGATCACTACCAACCTCTCACCACTAGACTCAAATGTTGCCTATATAACCGAGTCCTATGTCACTCTAACTGATCATTGTTGAGTTGGTAAATCACTGTTAGAAATATACTGCTCATTAGTTAGTAAAATTCAGCTCTAAACATCTAAATGCAAGACATGTGTGTTGATGCCTCCTTTCCTAACTAGTTAAACATTAGGTAACCTCTTCCCTATTTTAGCTGTAAGTGTAGGATACCTAAACCCTAGGTTGTCCTACATCAAGAACCACATCATTAGATCAACAAACATTGGATATAGCAATGACTGGATGCCACAACAAATATCTTTAAACAACTCTCAAAATGGCAACCCGCTCTGATACCATGTAACAAAATAGAAAAGAAAGAGAAGGAGAAGAAGATATAACCCCAATGGGGTAACTCAGTTGGCAAGGAACCTACACCTCAGAAAGTAAAAGGTTCTGACTTTGACTCCTCTTACTGCCTTGGGGCCACTCACAAGGGGGTGTTAAGTGCTCTTTTTTTCCTGCTTTGAGTGCAAGTGAAATGGTCCTCCTTCAACCTCGGAATGACCCAGTCCATGCAGTTGTGGGGTTACTATGGGCCCGTGGGACTAGTCAAGCCGAAGATCTAGTCACCCGCTATTAACAAAAAAATAAAAAGGAGAAGAAGATAGAGTGAACAGAGGGAGAGATAGAGGATCAAAGTGAGTTACTCTCTCCATTCCTACGATCTATATTTATAATGGTAGAAGCTAAACAACTAAAGGAGATAGGACTGCCACATGTCAACATGACAGAAGTTAAATAGAAAGTAAACTAGACAGCGCAGTCCTAGTTACATACCAACCCTAGAAGAAGTAAAATGGAGAAAGTAAACTAGACTAAGGAAACTAGCAATCACTAAATTCACACGGTTTTGCTAACTGCTTTGACTAAATTAGTCAAAGCAGCTAGTTATTATATCGTTAATGGAGCTCAAAAGTACAAATGAAAAATAAGCAATAAGAGATGGAAGAAACAAGAAGAACCCTACATTAACACCAGCAACTTTTGCATTTCTCTTCATCTCTTCCCCAAACTTGTCCTTGCCAATGCATCCCATAAAACTAGTTGCCCCGGGAATTTGAAGCATCCACTGCAAGGACAACAGGAAATGTTTCATCTTATAGGATTACTTATACACTAAAACTAGATCAATAAGCACCTAAAGAGAATTCCAAATATACCTGGGCAACCCTGATTGAATTTTGTGTAGCACCTGAACAAATCAAAACAACATAAAAGCACTTAGGCAAAGATTAGTCATTGAGACCAGGTAAGATTTTACAAACAATACTCCTAGGTAAGTAATTATTGTGCAAACAACCAAACACTAGTCAACCAATTGATCCTCAAAATGTAGTTATGTATTTTAGTTTGAGGAGCCATTATATTATCCTAGCTACCGCTTTTTTAAGAAGGTGAAAAAACCAACTTTCATCTTCCCATACCCTTAAAAGTTGAATAATCCTCTCCCACACCCACCCATATACATGTTACCCGGCTTCCTTAGACTACAGTGCACAAAAGAAAAAAAAAACCATTATGCAATAGTATAAATGCCAAGGAACAACAGCATTGTGATGCTAACATTACCTCCAGCTATGTACTCCGCATTGTACTTGGTAGCCAATTCATCATACCTGAGATTAATGACCAAGAACATTAGTTCAAAATATTGCAGCATGTCAACTAATCACAGAGCCGCAGAGGTACCTTATATATGAAAAGCCACCTAGAAGTTATTCAAAGGAAGTACATTCAAATAATTAACTGATACCTAAAAGAATTAAATGTACTAAGGACCCTTTTAATTGACTGAAGTTATCTCCTTTAAATTCTTCTCCCGGCATTAATATGCATTTAAATTTTCAAAAATTTCAGACCATACTGACCCTGACAATAGTTTCATATGAATATGACAGTCTCAGTTAATCTTACAAAGTTACCACAAAAAAAAGGGGGCTAGTTAATGCAGCACTAAGGCAACAATAATGAAAACAAAATTCAAAAATTTTCCAACTTAAACAAAGAAATTAACAGGTTGAGCTTTATAATTAGATAACCCACACTTTAATTCATGGTCTTATTCAACAATAAAAGGGGGGGAATGGAGAAAGTTTTAAACTGATTTGATTAAGTGTCTTATCTAAACAATAAAGTTAGTCCTAATATCAGAAACTAAATGCTTACATCGGTAAGTGCTTGTCCTCTGCAAGAATAGCATCATTCAACTTGATACCATACCTGCCAACAAAAACAGAAGGGGAAAGTACAACTGAATATAGTAAAATGAGAATAGGCCCTTGAACTATAGAAAATGAATCAATACTCATCCGAAAATTTAAACCCCAATCACTGAGAGTTTACATAGTAGAAACATAATTGAAAAGACGTAATACCACGAACTATGAAACCTTTAGATAATTAAAAATTGT
Source organism: Protea cynaroides (assembly GCA_028583415.1). Lineage (NCBI taxonomy): Eukaryota > Viridiplantae > Streptophyta > Magnoliopsida > Proteales > Proteaceae > Protea > Protea cynaroides. The sequence continues at coordinate 60,979,128 of CM053269.1, read as the reverse complement.
GTTTTAAAAATAGACAATCATACATTTCTTTCAGCTTTCAATAGGTACCAGATCATATAATTTCAGAACCATCCACAATCATATCACCTAACCGGGAAATATTAATGGGGGCTCATGATTTCTAACCACAGCATACAAGCATATCTATGGAAGTCATCAATCAGACAAGAACTAAACCTCTCCCAACAACAGAATAACCTACTAGCACATGCACAGATAAGAATATATATATATATATATATATATATATATATATATATATATATATATATATATATATATATATATATATATATATATAATCCGGGAAATATTAATGGGGGCACATGATTTCTAACCACAGCATACAAGCATATCTATGAAGTCATCAATCAGACAAGAACTAAACCTCCCAACAACAGAATAACCTACTAACACATGCACAAATAAGAATATATATATATATATATATATATATATATATATATATATATATATATATATATATATATATATATATATATATATATATATATATATATATATATATATATATATATATATTAATGGGGGCGCATGATTTCTAACCACAACATACAAGCATATCTATGAAGTCATCAATCAGACAAGAACTAAACCTCCCAACAACAGAATAACCTACTAACACATACACAGATAAGAATATATATATATATATATATATATAATTGAACATGCCATGACGTTGTTAGGATCTCACAGAGGCCTTTATGACCTTGGCCTGTAAATGAGCCTTTATGAGCCTCTAAAATATCTTTCAGCATTGGTCCAGTTGGTCTTATACATGTGACCCGCTATCAAGAAAATAATTGAACATGCCATGACGTTGTTAGGATCTCACAGAGGCCTTTATGACCTTGGCCTGTAAATGAGCCTTTATGAGCCTCTAAAATATCTTTCAGCATTGGTCCAGTTGGTCTTATACATGTGACCCGCTATCAAGAAAAGAATTGCAATAGCTAAATGATGATGTGCAATATCGATCAGCCATAGACCCTTGAACCGATAGGAAAAAAATGATAATGTGCAATATCGGTCAGCCATAGACCCCCTCAACCGATAGGAAAAGAAGAGGAGAGAGGATAAGAGATGAGATTGAGATCTGCATAGAAAGAGGGCAGAACATTAATTCAACATTAATTCATCTTTTAAAGAAATCTAAATTAAAACATTGCACAGAAAGAGGGCAGAACATTAGCTCATCTCTTTAACCAATCTAAACTGAAACTCTTCATTAGATAGGACTTTGGAGTCCTATTCGAGCACGTCAATCAGGGGCTTAGAGTCCTAAACTGAAACTCTTCATTAGATAGGCAGGGGCTTAGAGTCCTAATCCAACACCGCAGCACAGGAAGATGTCCGACACGATTAGGACTGTAAGTAAGTCCCACCGTGTGGACTGTGAGAGATCAGCAACAAATAGGAGTCCACACAATAAGGACTGTGAGCTGTCCTATCGTGTGAACATCACTACGGTTTAACAATGACTCTGAATATGTGGAGTAGTGAAACGATCCCGCTGCAAATATGGCCCCAAATAGAAGAGAAAAGGACACAGGTTCATATCTTTCACAACACAAACATCACACACAATCCATGTTAACCAAGGAAAATATCCAGGGAGGTACAGATCCAGTAAGTATGTTTATAATGATCTTCCTGCGCTATCTGATATTATGGTACCGGATTACTAAAGCTAAGATCTGCAAATAAAGCTCCACGTAGATGAGAGCAAGGACACAGGTCCATATCTTTCACGACAAGCATCATACACAATCCTTGTTAACCAAATAAAACAACCAGGGACATAAAAAACAAAAGATGTAGCTATATTCAGTCTCAAAAGCACCAAAAAAAACATATAAAATGCCAAGATCTACATTTAAAACGAATCAGAAACATAGCTGCATAAAATCGAATGACAGTAAGATAGACAAATTACTTCTCGAGGAATTGCTCGTCTACGACAGCTGAGATGTCAAGGAGGGGATTCCCCATCCCCAAGAGAATTCCCTCGTACGCCATTACAAACGGAATGAGATCTCAGAAAGCAGCCGAAAAAAGCGATGAGAGAAGAAACGAGATGACAATAATGAATCTGGGCGAGAGCACCCTTCTCTAATTCTAAATATTTATAGGGGTAAGTAGGTGAAGGATACTAACCCCCAAAATAAGAAAAAATAAATAAATAGAAAAAAAAAAAAAAAAAAAGTTGGTGAATGATAATAAACAAAAATAAGAAGTTGGTGAAGGACAAGAGTTAAGAGGAATAATATCGAAATCATGCCTGTTTTAGTCTTAAAACTAACTAATCATTTTTCAACAACAAAATAGAAAATAATCTCTTAAACCTACCGACGCGTCTCTGTTGCAGACGCTGATCTGCCAACGGCCGGACTCTTGTTCCTACCCTTTCTATATGTAACTTCAAAAATGCAAATCCTCTTCTTCGGTCATCGTGAGAGAGGGAGAGAGCGAGTGACCGGGAGAGATAAGCATTTGATCACCTGTATCCCACTCATGGGTAGGGATTCATAAGCCTGCGGGTTCTTCAGGTTTATTCAACGTTGGATCAAAATAGGGACACGTGTCGTGCATCCGTGAACTCTGTTGAGTCTGTTGATGCTTCACCAGTAGACGATTCGGATTCACAGAAGTTGGGTACCCCTTACTTATTAGGCTCTGTTTTTACAATAATGCCCCCGTTTTGTTTGTACAAAATCATGCATTCTTGGTAGGAGTGTTAATTTTTGGCCACAATGTGTTCTCCAGACCGGTCGATTAAAAACCACACCATTAAATAAATGTGTCGGGCTTCGACCTGGATAGATTAATAATAAAGTGATTCACAGCCTAGGGGTGTGATCCAATGATCGTTCGATCTAATCGACTGATTAAGGATCAACCCGACATAGACCGATTAGAGCCATTATATATTTATGGATTTCCATTTCAGAGTTGTCACTCCTATTTATTCTTTTGTTCATCTAAGTTTATTACTTTATTTACTTATCCTCTCTCTCTCTCCCTCTTTCTCTCTCATCTAATCTTTATTTGTCATTCTAAGTTTGAACAACAAAAAAAACCGAATAACGTAACTAAGCATAAAACCAAATAGAATAATCGATTATGAAAATAAATAGATCAATCAAATCAAATAACATAAGACTGGTTATGGACCGAATATAAAGAATTCAATGTCCCGCAAATCAATATTAACTAGTTAAACATGTCGGTTATGGTGCAAGGTATTAAATTGATGGGGACCAATTAGGCTAGACCGAGATCGACTAATTGACACCTCTAAATTTATTGAGATGTATCCCTATAAATACATTTTACAAATAGATAATAGAATATTGTCATTGAATGAGAATAGACTAAAGAGTGAGGTATTTCAATTATAGGCTCATAATGCAAAATGGGTTAAAATATGTGTTCCTAAATGAATAGCATTTTAAGGCATTCAATGATCCAATAATAAAAATGCAAACCAAACAATGTTTTTGTCATATAACAATGTGACCCAAAATGCATTCCAATAATGCATAGAAACAAGTTCAATGCATATTCTTGTAGTGCATTCATAACGTATGATAATAATGGGTTAAAAAACAAGGCATTTCCTCTCTAAATTCAATTTGTAAAATTAGTTAAAAACGCATTCCAAAATAGATCATATTCTTTAATGTTTTCCATGATCCAATAATAAAATACATACACATACCAAACGTTTTTTTTTTTTTATTCATAATGTATTCTTGACCCAAAATATATTATAAGATGCAGCTAGGACCACTAGAAATGTGGAAATGAATTGTTTTTTTTTTTTTTTTTTTGTGGGTAATAGAAATGAATTGCATACTTATAAAGATGTAAATGGATAACTAAAAATCCGAATTCAATTTGAATCCGTAGCCGTTTAAGGGAATTTGAATCCGAACAATCGGATGCGAATTTGGATAGATGGGATTGTAAGCGGATGCGGGTGGGTTTGGATAACACTCTAAAGGGGGTTTGGCTCCTTTGAATCACCTCTAACTGCTTCAGGGGGTGGAGCACCGAGTGGATGATTGCCATATGGAATTAAAACAATCCGATGGCTAAAGATAAAAGTATACAAAACTAAATGGTGAGTGAATATCCCATGAGATCAGAAGAAAGAAACTCTACCTGAGCTCTTTCTCTGCAACTCTCACCAAGAGAGGAAGGAAAATCCGTCGCCCCTTTTCCCTTAACCCTTTTTCTCTATTACTGCAATTACCGGAAGAAAGGTGGTGGTGGGTCTCACTAGAGAGTGGAAGCCATTCTTTTGCAGCTAGCTTGAAGGTTTTATAATTGGTGAGGATGGAAATCCTGAGGATCTGCAGGGGTCACGAACTGGTGGGTGATCTAGCAGCAGCAGTAGGAGCTGCCCACTACTGCTATCCCTTTATTATTCCAACTCGGTTGCCATTCAAAAACTCAAACTGCATAAAAAGTGAGCCATACAAAAACAGATCAGCCAAGCCCACCTGATATATATAGCCGTAGTGATGTTGCAGAACGTGAATTGCTGGAGCTTCCCTGTTTTTGCTCAATAGCCCATATCTCTGCAACTCATCAGGCTTGAATGAGGAGACAGGGATTGCTGGCTGTGGGTTTGACTTGTAGACGGCTTGAATTTGTCCTTCAATTGTAGAGAGACAAAATTTTAGATTTTTCTTTCACAAAAAAAAAAAAAAAAAATCAAAATCTTTCATTTACATTGTAAATATGAACATGATGATGTTTACCCTGTGTTAGGACGCCCAAAAAAAACAGATTAACGTGGTTCAACACCCCATTGGGGACTTTTATTACCAAGAAACATCTACAACTCTCCCCCGCGAGGTTGCTTCCCACCAGACAACATATATAGACCCCGAAAACCTAATCCCACTACAATTATAAGTTTATCTTAGACAGGTGTGGACCCACGTGATAATCGCATTGAAGAAGAGGAGTGATAATCGCATTTGATCGGTTCTCTCTTATGATCCCATGGGATATTCATTCACCATTTAATTTTGTATATTTTTATCTTTAGCCATCGGATTTTTGTAATTCCAGGTGGCAGTCATCCATCAATTGCTCCACCTCCTGAAACAGTTAAAGAGTGATTCAGATGAGCCAAACCTCTAAAGGAGCAGATTATATCTGTTACAATCCGTTTAAATATTTAAACAGTTTCTATATTAAAAAAACAGATGACTTCATGTATTCCTATTTCCTTGGGTTTTGTTTTCATATTAATAAATATATTTTTTCTAAATGTTTAATGATGTAAATAAATATTAAAACCAAACTTCCCGTTAGTTTTCATATTAAAGAAGTAGGTGATCTTTTTTAATTTTTTTTTTTGGTCTCAAGAAATAGGTGACTTTACGTGTTCATATTTCCTAGGGTTCTGTTCACCTCTTAAAATATTAATAAGTATTAAAACCAAACTTCTCATCAAGTACCGTATGGTTCCAAATTAATAAATAATTAATATTAAAATCTAACTTTACATCTTTACCTATTGTATTTCTAGGGTTTTCGTCTCCATTCAGCAGCGTAGATAGTTTCTCACTTCTCATAATCTCCTTATTTATAGGATTTATTTCTCTTGCCAATTGCAGATGCTGTTCCATCAAAATGTAAAAATCACTTTCAAATTTCTTCCCCATATTCTTTCAAGACTCAACACCGATTGCAGTTAAAGGAAGTTATTGTCAAACTCCAATTTCGACTGAACCAAAAGTGTGAGTGAACCGTTACTGAATCAACGGTCCACACCAGGATCTCAATAAGACCGTATCCACCATTACAAACCATAGTATATAATCATAATCAAAATATAAATAAATACATCGAACGTATAAAATTAAATGAACTGAGTACCTCTATTGATAAATAAAATAAATTATCTAATTATTCAAAATACCAAAACATAAATAAATAGTTTTACATCGTTTATAAAATCAAACTGAAAACAAATCAACTAATTAAATTAACACATCCTACAGGTATACGCAGAAAGGGCACTCGCATGAAGCGTCATGCTCATCATCCCCTGCTTGCACTTCTAAAGCAGCAACACCTCCATACACTGGAGCGTCCACGTAGTCCTCCACAGTATAGCCTGCATCAACATCTAAAAATAGTGTATACACAATGATGAGCTCACAACTTATCTCAGTAAGAAAATCACACAATGTAATAACAATATGCATGAATAACATTCACATTTTTGTCTGATTTTAAGTTTGCAATGTGCTATAGAAATGATTGACGGCCATCACACTTTTATACATGAGTGTGTGAATCTGCCCAATGAATCAAACACCACTGTCGTCCCACATGCACCCACCATGAAATAGGGATAGAGCTAAAGTGTCATGATCACACACCGCCAACACTTCTCCTGATGTCCTACCCCATACCAACACGTAAGCTTTTATTGACTAGAGCTTGCAAATCGGGCTCGCAACTAACCAATCTTGTATGTCATCACAATAGGCTCTGTCCCAGTACAGCTCCCTATGGCATAGAGATAGGGCTCAAGTCTAGTGGCCAGATTGGAGACTACAGTGCCACTTCATCCCATTGATACCCTACCCGCACTAAGCATGCTAAGACAGAAGCGATAAGAAAATGTGCTAGTGTGAGGAATGATCCAAGACCCCATGCCCTTCCCATTTCACACACCTACGAAAATAATTACATGCCTAACAATCACATCCTAGCATAGCGAATATGCATGAACAACATAATAACTAAAAGTAAATATGACATGTGAATATGCACAAACATCATTCCACAGAATAATAATTATGAACAATATTTTACTGTTATTAAGTTATTAGGGTTTAGGTCCAATTCCCTTACCTGAAGGTTGATTGCTAGCTTGGTCCGCGTCACATAATCCAAACTTGCTATCACAAGGTCCTACACGATGTTATGGTTTAATTAGAATTAGTTCCATAGATTTTACGTTGGTCATAAACCAACTGGGGTTGAAAACACCCCTCTCAGTGCATACCGGTCGCATGTACCGATCACAGCACTGTGGAGAAAAGTGTCACCGGTATGGTCGACTGGTCCCCCAATGACCAATTCCCGAGAGGCATCGGTCGCAATACCGATCGCACCTAGTGCAACCGGTATAGTTGACTGGTATGCCTCCGGAAGACCATCAACTTAGTGTTCGTCTTCCGTCGATCATCCATTACGGCTATTAGGGTTTATCCTATGCATTATATGCCTGAGAAATGAGTTAGGATTGTTTTATGTTTCATTCAAGTCTTAGTTTCGATGATTCTTTGTCTATAATTCGAATCTAGGGTTTATCGAACAATTAAGGTTTAACGAAAAACTAAGGGTTTTAAATCAATACCTAATCTTACATAGTATTGATCACTCATGATCAATCATCTATAATGCTTAACTTAGAGAGAAGTTCAAGTACTTACCATTGGTTCACAACTATGGTGTTCTTCGTCCAATGGCGGTTCATCTTCCACTTTTCTTAGCTTCTTCTCCTATTCCGATTTATTTCTCCCTTATAGGGTTTGTGATAACAATCAAAGAGGTTTAGAGGTCCTTAAATAGGTTAGGGTGGAGTTTATGAAGTTTCCTTACGTTAGGAAAGTCTCTAGGCTCGAGATTTGGCAAGCGGGACCCACAAAGATCTTTTTCGTATCTAACTAGTATGCCCGCGCAGACATACCGGTCCTCCAGTATATAGACTGGTATCATGAGACAAGTATGAATTATTTCTTTATTTTTTGTCCTTTTTTCGTACTTAATTATCATCCGCTCGTCATGTCTGGTCCGATTATGATTAGAATACTTGTTACGACATGAAATAGAGGTTTAAATCGGGTTCATGGAGTGCAGGTTCTACAACTCCCCACCCTTGAAATAAATTTCGTCCCCAAAATTTGCATGTAAGTCTTACAGTTATATTGAAAGTTTTTATTATAAATACTAAGAAATTTATACAACAAAGAGAGGAGACAAGCCCAACCACACAAATGCCTTCTGTTTTAATCTGGATTTGAATCGAATTTTAACTGGATATTCGGTTAAAACACGGATTTGGATTTAATGCTTAGAAATCCGCTGGATTTAGAGGCGGATTTGGATAGGGTGGAAAAGATTTGAATTCGAATTCGGATGGTAGCCTATCCATGCCAAATCCAATCCTTTTACATCCTTACATACCTAGCTCTAGGGAATTGCAAACTCAATGATGTGGTGTGGACTATTGACAATTAGTAGGTATTTATTTGTATATGTTAGGTGATGCCTTTGTGATGAGTTTAGATATGGGCCCTTCAAAAATCATCACAATCTATATTTCGATATATAAGACTAAACAAATCAGACAAATTGATGACTAGGTATTGTAAAACAACATTTGGTGCACGGTAGCTCCAAACAGCATAAATATATGCTACATTGCTACATAGGAGGTTGGATGTGGCTGAAGTTATCTAATTACACAAAATCCAAGTCCAAAGTACACAACTACCATGGTAATTTACAATCACAATGGAGCTAGCCAATTGATCAAAAAAAGCTTTGTCTAGTTGCAATCGATTATTCCACCTTACCCTATCTAACTATAGTAGCCCCATTTGGGATTAAGGATGTAAATGGACCATATCTAACTACAGTAGTCCCATATGGGATTAAGGATGTAAATGGAAGACTGAAAATTCATATTTGATTCAAAATCGTATCCATTTAAGGGAATCCGAATTCAAACAATTGGGTTTTGGATATCTATAGTCGGATTTCGATGCGAATTCATATATAACTCAAATGGATCGGATTATATATAACTTTAGTTTTTTGACTGTTAAGACGTATATTGCTTTAATGACTAGTTACTTTTTTATGATTAGCTATCAATGGTAGGTGATATTTTTGTTTTAAACTAATGTTTCTCTTATTTTCCTTTCAATTTGTATTCTAATTTCACTTTCCATATTCAAATTGGATTTTAACCAAAAAAAATTTCATACATCCGACATATTTGGATTTGGTAGTCGGTAAATGGATTCGAATTCGAATAATGGTGTATCTTGTTCGAATTTGATCCATTTACATCTCTAGCTGTGGTTGAGTGTTTCCTGTGGTTACTTTGCGAGAATATTCGCATTTCCTCTGGTATGGATGTATCTTGGTGATAGCTTTCCTTCTGGTTGATCCGGTGTTGTTTCCCCCTCTCCCCATCTCCCCTCCTTCCCCTTAGTTATTACTCCCTTTCCCTCCTCCGTCAATTCTTCCCTCTACAAGGGCATGGTATTTTTCGTCCTCTCTTTCGGGTAGAAATAAAGAAATTTTCTTGTAAATAAATATGTAAGGCTTTCACTCCACATCAATGGACGATGAAAATCTAGAGTTGCCACCAGATAAGGTCAAGACCTATAAGTTGTCTCGCTTGGAGAGACATTAATGACTCATGATTCAACGGATCACTTATGGTCTTACCAAATAATATGTAAGCGTCAAGTTATAATTGGGAAAGTGTCAGACATTCAATTTGCCTGATCATTTGACCGATCTCTTTCTCTCTTACCATTTCCTACATTATAGAGTTGAAGTATGATTAGGTCGTTGAAACTATACCAAGTGTCTAGGCAATTGAGGAACTCTATACCATTTTAAGTTATACTAACTTAGAGTGCCATCATACATGTTTTGAAAATAAAATACAAATTCACAAATAATAAATGAATCAATGAATAATTGAATGACACGAATATGAATAAACAACTAAATAATTAAAGAATGAACAAACATAAAAAATACAACATATGGATGACCGAGCTCGAGATCAATCTCAAATTACTTATGTATCCTTAGACGGCAGAAATTAGATTAAACGTAGTTCGGGCGAGAGTGTGAATGTGTGTGGAGTCAAGGAAGTACGTATAATTGTATACGAAGTGACTACTTCTCTTTGCCTATGTATCTCCTAGGAGAATCATGTCAAACGTAATTCTAACTAGATGACTGGTTGGTTGGCTCTCGAATGGCATTCACTCAAGAGGTATCGGATCTCGGCTCCCCACACTCGGCAAGGGTGAACTAAAGATTATAAAGAGGTAGCTTGATTCACAAACTAAATCCCAAACTTGGGAGACGATTAGCTCAGGGCTACATATAAATTTGGTAGGTTTCTTTCTTGCTATTGGTGCAAGTAGAACGGTTCTCATTTAACACTGGAATGACCTGGTTCATGTGGTTGTGGGGCCAGTTTGGGCCCGTGGGACTAGTCAAGCCAAAGGTCTGGATACCCGTCGTTTGTCAAAAAAAAAAAGAATAAGAATAAAGAATAAGCTTGAACTCAATATTTTTTTTTATGAAAAAATTATGGACCAAACCAATGGACAAGCGATCCCACTATCTAAATGGGCCCACGCAAGTTAACATGAAATTAGGAATCCAAGCAAAAAACAGACTCGTTGGAGTCACCCTAAGATCCTACAACGCTTATGGATAAGGGACCACATTCATGCATACAATGTGGAACTTGTGGTTGATCCATGCGTACAATGTTTATTCCAAAAGAAGGGGCTCAGAGATTATCACAGAGGGAGAGGATAAATGGGGATGCATCGATAGGGGATGGGCTCATGCATTTGAACTAGGTATCTAAACCGGGTTAAGCATTTAAAACAAACTAAACATGCATTAAGCTATTAACCATGTAATATCAAGCATAAATATATATATATATATATATATATAAGAAAAACATTAATCCTAACATGAGATCCACACATATATATACATGCATTAACCTCACAATTGTATGCATTATCTCCATCATAAACCCAAATCTAAAACCAAGCAAAGATTAAGCATGGATGTATTTGAACTAGGTATCTAAACCGGGTTACATACTTAAAATAAACTAAACATGCATTAGCTATTAAGCATGTAATATAAAAACATTAAAAAAAATATTAATCCTAACATAAGATCCACACATATATACATGCATTAACCTCACAATTCTATGCACTATCTCCATCATGAATCCAAACCCAAAACCAAGCATGGATTAAATTATCGAACAAATGAGTTTAACTACCACACATATCATGTGAAACGAATCTCAGTGAGAAAGTGATCAAGGTTACGATAACACAACAAAAATGGCTACAAAAGGTGATCGGACAACAAGACAAATGAGTGAGACCAAACAAAGAGATCAAAAGACTTGATTCATAACGTAAATAGACAGCAAACGGGAAAAGGGGGCCAAAAATTCATAGAAACATTAAGAGGTAAAAAAAAGAAAAGAAGAAGAGAGCACCCTAAGAACTACAATAAGAAAACAAGAAAATTAAAAAGAGAAAAAAGAACCTGATGGAATTTCAGTTTTACAAAACACATACAAATATACTAGGAGATACTTGGTAAAAAAATATAGACATGTACTAGAGAAGACCTAGGAACTACAGTAAATCATATGAAAAGATAGGGTAAGAATTAAAATAAGAAACTTTTTTTTGTTTTTTTTTTTTTTTGGTAAAATTAAAATAAGAAACATAACAAGGATAAAACAACCAAAAGCAAAACCATATCTCACCATGCGAGTGCCAAACTGAAAAAGAAAAAAAGAAAAAAAAAGCAAGGCAGTTGGAACTAAAACCGTAATATAGAAGAAAAAACCACCCGTCACTATTTCTTAAGTACAACAAACGAGAACAAAAAAAGCTGAACTTAATGGTATTCAAATCGTTTTATCCCTGAGATTTGGGAGGCGTGGCGGCGACCCCACTGGATGGTCGCCATGTGGGGGTCGGATGAATCTGACTCCTCCGTTCGAGCCAACACTCTCTTGTCGGCTCGGCTTGTTGACTCGAACAGAGGAGTCGGATTCATCCAACCTCCACATGGAGACCTCCAGTGGAGTTGCCGCCACACCTCCTGAATCTCAGGAATGAGACGATTTGGATCCAACTTAATGATGCCGCTAGATTCGCGATAGGACTCTCTTTTGTTTATTATACACGTGTGTCCATTAAAGGGCAATTTATAATGGATATTTTAATTCATAAGTGGACTTTCATCCCTTTTATATAAATGCGTCCACAAAGGGGCAAGAATGTATTTTTAAATCCACATGTTGGACTCTTAGCTTAGCACTACCCATTGTTCTAGATTCTAGAAGTTTCTTACCGATAAAGTAAAGTGGAAAAATAGATTTTTAAATTCAGAGTTTGAAGACTATGGTTTGAATTAAAAAGTTCATTTAATTACGGGATCTGCAAACAATGTAATCCTATGAGTTATGAGGTATATAGCCTACAAAAATATATTTTTCTACTTAAATAAATGAAATAAAATTGTAAGATAAAATTTTCATTGATTGATTTTTTTTTTTTTTTTTTTTTTTGTAAATTATAAGATGATAAATTACGATAAATATAGAATAAAATTGTAATTTTATTTTTTGATGGTTATTATTGTACATGTATTTAAAAAATAGTGTCGTGTATATTTTTTGGATTCGAAGCTGAATTTGTTTTTATAAATCTATGGATTTTGGATCAGATTTGGATAAAGTACTTGGTAACCGCATTCAAATTCAGATAATTGTGTATTCGATTTGAATTCGACCCATTTAGATTTCAAATATGAACAATGGTCCTTTCCATATTGCATTAAGCTCTTGAACAACAGTCATATTAAAAAAAATAATATTGCATTTCCTACAATGATAAATACAAATCTACCTTTATAATCACAAACTATACAACCATAACCATCTAATTTGTTTCATTGTTGTATAATGCTGTCAGTCCCATGCCTATTGGAGTACATGTGCAGGGAAAAAAATCAATTTACTTGGAAACAAATCCTCTCAATGAGTTCCATATGAGAGAAACCCTTTGAAGTCTAGATTCTATAATATAGCAGCAGTTATATTTTGTATAGACTATAACAATATGAAATAGTAATGATAATTTAATTAATCAATATGAAATCATAGTCACATATATATATATATATATATATATATATATATGAACCATAATCATATAGTTAAATCTTAAATATACATAAAATGAATGTAACAATACGTACCTTATAAGCAGAAAAACGAAGCTTTAAAATGAGGATTGAATCGTGTTGGTACACTTTCCTTAAGACAGTATTTATCCTCTATTGGTGCAGTAAGTCTTTTGTAAATCTGCTTCAAAGATAAAATAATCCATATGTAGGATACCCACCCAGTGTGCACGCACTGGTATATGTAGACCCGACGGCTAAGATCAACTCCTTTTGAAAAACAATAAATCTTGACTCTCCGATTAAACAGAATAAGGAGAGAGAGAGTTGGAGAGGAAGACAAAGAGAAATCGTATTGAATTCAAATGAATTTGAAGCATGGGTCGGGTTCTATTTATAGAGCCCAAGTATCACTTGGAAGTGTCCATTGGATGGGTTGTGACCCTTCAGATGGATCGTCCAGATTGATCCAGATGGATATGAGATCAATAGTCCGAATGACACCATTTTATGTGTAGAGATACATCTCTACACATAAACCCTTTCCAAAAGGGTATTTAGATAGGCGTGTGTCTGAATCCGGAAAAAAATCCATACCTATACCCTATACCCACGGCCCAAGCCCAAGGTCACAGGTCGTGGTCCGATCCAGCGCGCACGCGTGTGTGTGAGTCAACCGAGTATTTCTTTATTTTTGGACCCAATATGTAAACGATACTTCCTATAAAAAAAAGACCTCTCATCCACAATCCTTAAACAATGTGGGACTAAAAGGTCCTCATTAGAAAATGCCAATTCAAATCGAAAATGAAATTCCCCCCAAACACGAAAACTTAATTTTTGGAGCTAAAACAAAAAAGGAACTTTTGAATTTAAATCCTTTTTAACTTTCATTTAGAAAAATCTTTTTTAACTTTTGACTTTTTTCCAACACCCTTCAAAGATAATAATCTTTTTTTTCCCCTCTTGTACCTATAAAAGCATGTTAAGCCAAATTTAATAAAAATACAATATCGAACAACACCAAAATCAAAATTTTTTTTATTGAACCATAATTGTGCTTGAATGTGCAGATAAATCCAAATCAACACATATTGAAACCTAACTGAATTGACACCCCATAATAATAACTCACCTACTCAATACTCTTTACAAAAAAAAAAAAAAATCTTTTGGGTTTAGTTTGGCTGCAAAAGGAAATTGAAAAAAAAAATGAGGTGAATCTTTAAATTTAAAAAAGAAAATTTTATAATTATAACACATGATAATTTTATAAATTACCTAAATGTAAATGTTTTATTATATTTAATCATATACTTATAAGATGTAAAATTTATTTTATTTTTTAAATCTAAAAATTTTAAATGTAAAATAAAATATAAATTAATAATTTTATATGAAATGATTTAGAATTATTTACATGATAGTTTTAAGTCCAAACATTTCGTTTTTATCCACTTGATAATTAATCACGAGTCACGCGACTCCCGCCCGAAGAAATGAAACCTCATTGTTAGTAGTACCTAAGCTGTTGGATCATTTCCACATTGGGAGGAAGACTTTTCTCGTGCTCATTTCGCGCCAAGTTTTAAAGGTTGATGGTCGTGCCTGAAAAAATGAAAGGCGACAAAAAATAATCTTTTGGATGTGAGAGGATATCTTTGTCAATTCACCATCCTCTTTTGCTCAGAGAACCTGCTCTTTTTTTACTTCTACCAGGTTCTACACTTTCCTTCTTCCTCACGTTTTCTCAAATTTCATTCGACGAATTTACTCTCACCAACGGGACGACCTCCAAGCTAACTAATGTAAGACCTGAAATCTCATGCCTTCCAGCCGTTATCGAGCAGTTTTGTATACCGTTAATCTTTGCATGCATGGTTTTCTTAAACGAAAATTTCTTGATATTTGTTATAAATTTCAGGACTATTGTAATATTTGACGAATTTAACTTGGCTTACTGCAAATTTCGTGTTCTACAGTAGATGACCTGAAATTTCGTTTTTAGTTCGACTTTTTACTCTATCGATATAGCTCACTGTGCATTTAACCTTGACAAGTACGGAACTGTTATGATGCTTCTTCTTCTTCTCTCTAACAGCCCTGACCATATAATGTGTACGGCTGTATTCAAGTCGATTATTATGTATTCGAAGGAATGTAGGCTTCACAGAGCAAATGTCGTAAGAAGTATCGTGGCTTAGAGTTGTGTCAATGCTTCGGTTCTTTCCCATATTATGTGTGAGGCTGTATTTCAAGTCGATTCTTCTGAATTCAAGCGAGTGTAGATTTCACAGAGCAAATGTTGAAAGAAGTATTGTGGCTTAGAGATGCGACATCGGTTCCGTTATCGACTCGATTCTTCTGTATTGTTTCTTCCAACGAAACTTAGGGCATAAAACAAGGAGCTCTGGGTGACCCAAACTGTACAGGTTTCATATCCAACAACTCTTCTGTAGAGGAAGAGATACCTCTGAAATTCCTAATCAGACAGACTGCTCTGTACACCCAGGATAATCTTGGTTTTGTCTATGATTCTTCAAATGGTTCCATAGACATTCATTCTACTCTCCATGATTGTAGAGTGCTATTCTCTACATGCTCCGAGCAGCTGGAGTATCGTCGCATTGACTAAGATCCTTATATGAAGTGTAGGAGCTTGGGGAGCTTTCTGACTCTCAAAATAGCTGAGAGAGGTAAAAATTTCTGATACTAAGTTGAGTTCTGTTGTATAGAACAAAACAACGTCTGAAATGGAGAGTTAAAGCAGTATATTTAGTATACAGGAACAGGGAAAATTAGGTCAGTCCGCACCCTTATATATTACTTGTCATAAAAGACGGAATCTAGAAGATTACCCCTATGCATGACACTAATTCATATTCTATAGATATAGGTATTCCCAAAGAACCCTTATGTGTTATTCCACTCTAACAATATTGATCTTTGACACTCCAAATTAGTTTAGGAGATATGCCCAAGTTTAACTTGAAGCTAGAAGTTCAAGTTTGAATGGGTTTTAGCAACCTGCAGCTCAGCCGGGAAGTAATGTCAAATCAGCTGGTGTTATATGTGTTTAAAATTACTCCTAGAAGTCCCAGATTGTAAAGATAAGATTTGAAGGGGTTCCTGAGACTCCTTACATATGCTCTGTCTTCCGCCAGTTTGGGTGAAGTTTAGTTAAATTTATGTGGTGTCAATCTAAGCTCAAAATTGGTTCCTCTAGTTTTGTATAGTCTGATTTACACTCTGGAACAACTGTTTTGATTGTCTCGTAGTTTTTGAAGAGTCTGGAGTCAATTGGGCCAGTCCCAGTTTTGAAGTCAGCAGCTGCTTAGCTTATTTTCTAGCTACGAGCATTAAGACTTACTGTCAGCATGACTAAAGCTATAAATAAGGCCCAAGGTTGCCTTTGAACAAATATGAACTTACATAGTGGAGTTATTTGGTTTTTTTTGTTCTTCCAGTTATACGTTAGAATCCATTGCTCTTTTTTGGTTTCTGGCCATAATTTCCCAAATTAGTTGGGACTTGCATGATCTTGGCCTTGTTTGGCAAGGCAAATAGGTAGCTGAATAAACTTATACCGTTATACGTGGTACAAAATCATTCCAATCGGATAAGCCTTGACCTTTCAAAAATTGCCCCATATATACGTGACATAAAAATAAGCCATATAATAAGTCAACAACTTTTAAAGCTTGAGATGCTACTGAATCATAGAAATTTTCCTTGTTTTAATTATTTATTTTTATTTTGCATTGAACATTTTGTTCCCTTTAGAAGGAATGTTTGTCATTCCGTTGATATATATATATATATATATATATATATATATATATATATATATATATATATATATATATACATTTTTTTTTTTTTTTTTTTGGGGTTGGGTTTGGGAGTATTACAAAGTTTTTCTCTTAGGTCCTAGAAACTATTCAATCCTCAGCAGATTCATTCTTTAATTTTATAAGCCTTTTTGTTTTGGTAAGTAGGAAGCCCAAAGATACAGGATTGGTCCCATTTAGGGATAAAAAAGAAAATAAAATTACACGGGAGTTCCTATCCACAGCAATTTGGATAGGTAGATTCCAAGCATTGACTAGAAATCTGATTCTAGGGGTGTCTCGGCAAGGTTTGGCTATGGGGATTAGGCCTCAGATCTTAAAGGTGTCCCAAATCTTCTCGATAGTCATAGATTTCCTGGTCCATGTTCTCAGGTTGCGTTCCACCAGATTTGATAAATTATTGCTCCAAATGCCAGCTTGCCTACCTTAGCACAAGCGGTATTCACTTTGAAGGATTTGAACATCTCGTTTCCTTCTCAAAGTTGAGGATGCGCCTTTTAGAAGGCCAGCAACGCTGAAGTTTACCTCCCAAACAGAAATTGAGAAGGGGCAGTCAAAGAAAAGGTGAGGAATATCTTCACAGCCCGTCCAACAAAGAGCAAGCTGTTTGGGAGCAAAGGTGTCTACAATGCAGCAGATCTTTTCTCGGGAGAGAACGGCGAGAGCCCTCCAAACCATAGTTATCAAGGCATCTAGGTGGTTTTCAACCCTTGGGCGTTTGGTCACCTTATTGTGTCACGTCTTTTATTTTTTATTTTTTTTAAATTGATGTCATTTGTAGCGTTTTTTATTGGATGTATAAAGTACATATATACATCATAATTTATGGAATCATGCCTATGTATTAAAAGTGATAAAAATTGATTCTCTAACCCTCTCCCTTTTGTATAAATCATCTTATGGAAGATGTACCCTACTACCCTTACAATGTCTTGGGTACGCCTAGTTGACTCATTTTGTCTCCTAAGCACTCAGTCTATTCGTCCAGTGCCTTGGCTCGCCTTTTCGCCGTGATAACTATGCTCCAGATAGTGAAACTATGGCGGGGAATGTGCCCATGGAACCACACAATGTCCCTCATTTTATTAGCTTTTGACTTTTACTTTAAGTACTATTTTAGATAACAGGGAATGTGCCCATGGAATCACACAATGCCACTCATTTTATTAGCTTTTAACTTTTACTTTAAATACTATTTTAGATATTTCAATATCTATGTCATAAATCCTGACATTTCAAACCGGAATTGGTGATTTTGTGTTGCAGGGGCGGTTTATGAAAGTGATATTATTTATCCTGTCCTTGCATTTCATGTTGGCCTTCCCTTATAGTTTCAAGTGCTCTTTCTGTATGGGAAACTGAGTTCTTGGGTCTACCACCATCTATCAATGTTGCTGCCTATAATGGGAGTAATGATGTCCAGAAGAGTATCTGTGCACTGGAATTTTGTGAGGAAAGTGGTTGTGTAATGTTTCAAGTGCTTTAGTCTACACCAGATGCCATTGCTGAGGTACTTTTTCTTGATTTATTTATATTTTTGCAGCTAATGATTGAAATTTCTTACCTCTAGTAATTATCTTGGTTGAATTCAAGGTCTTAAGACTTGGAATCGGGCACTGGATCGGTTTCCATGGATTCCGATCCGTTCTGATTTGATGGCCAATTGGCAGGAATTGGCTGGAACCAGTTAGGAATCGGCCAGAATTGGCCAGAATTGACTGGAACGCTTATTTCAGAATCAGAAAAAAGGGGGATTGTGGCAATTGGCCGATTCACCTGAGGCGATTCCAAATTTTTAGAGCATGTTTGATTTAGGTTCCTTAATTTGAATTTGTTCTTTTTAAGTCTTCTGTCCTTTTTGGTATACAAATTCTTGTTCAGGGAAGAATACATTCATTTAGAAGTGTTTTAGCACAATTTAAGTAGACTATTGTATCTTATTTTGGATGATCTTGTTGATTTGTACACTGTATTCTGTTATAGCCTTGTTGATTTTGTTAAGCTCCTGTGCAATCTTCTGCAGGATTTAGAAATTTTAGAATGCCTAGGATGGAAACATTGATAGTTGATGAGCGCCAACACTCCCGAGTGTCAAAATATTTTGAGCAAATGAAATGGCTATCAACTGATTTCAGGCTTCTTGTTGACAGTGGTCAAATAAAGGTATTTTTTTCTTTCTTCTAGTTAATAGTTGATGTCCTTTACCTCTGGTTGCACTATTTAAGTTAAACTGAATTTCTCCAGGATAGCCTTGCTGATTACCACAATCTGCTGGCACTCCTTGATTCTGTGTGTGAAGGGGCCAACCCTGACGGTTTGAAGGTTGATTCCTGTGATAATATTGGTAAACTGAAGGAGCGCTTGGCACAGCTTGTTCCATTTGAGCACAAATCTGAATCCTCTACGTTTGTAGAGTATTGGGTTCCTGTTGAGCTTTCCAGCGTGCAGCTTGAGCAGTATTGTTCTGCTTTATTTTCAAACGGAATGTCCCTTAGATCATGTTCAAAGAACGATTCTCTGGGGGCCCTTAGTGCTATACTTGTTTCAGCAAGAAAGGTTGGATTTGACTGAATTCAGTTCCCCCAGATGAGATGCTTCATAGTTTCAGATAAAATGTTAATTCCATCTCATCGTCTTTGCTTGGTTTCATTATTATTTTATCTGATATTTGGACTTTTATGTTTACATTCTAGTGGTGTTTTTGTTAACTTTGTATTTGGCTTGCTCCTAAGTGCTGTGACCATCCCTATCTTTTGGAGCCTTCTTTGCAAAGCTTGCTCACTGAAGGTCTTCCTGAGGTGGAGTATTTGGATGTTGGAATAAAAGCAAGTGGCAAGCTGCAACTTCTTGATAAGATCCTTCAAAAGATGAGAAAATGTGGCTTAAGAGCACTGGTACTTTTTCAGGTACCTGAATTTCTAGCTGATTCTTTTTTATAATGTTTTCCATTTTTCTCTGCTCTAGAGTTTGTGGCCTGCTTGAAGATTAATCCTTTTTTTTTTTTTTGGTGTGTGGGTGGGATAAATAACACTTGGTTAAAAATATTAATAAAAAAATACAGCAGTATCATGTCAAAAAAATAGTATACTATAGCATACAGAATGACAATCTGACAGAAAGAAATTCAATATTACACATGCAATTTCATTGCATCATCACTTCATCATCTTAATTAATCGTGTTAGGAGTAAACTTTATTAATTTTCCCGAAGGTTTTGTCCTCTGTTTGTTGATTTGAACAATTTTCTGTCTGAATACATGGTTATATTTTTTATTTTTATTCTTATTCTTTGATGTCTTTGTTATATGACAGTCATTTGGTGGATCTAGGCTTGGAGATATTTTGGATGACTTTCTGCGACAAAGATTTGGGCTAGATTCTTATGAACGTGTTGATGGATTGATCAGTTCGAAGAAGAAGCAAGCTGCCATTAACATGTTTAACAGTAGTGAGAGAGGGAGATTTGTGTTTCTATTAGAAAATCGTGCTTGCCATCCAAGCATTAAGCTTTCATCTGTGGACACTATTATTTTGTTTGATAGTGATTGGAATCCACTGAATGATTTAAGAAGCTTGCAGAGGCTCCATATTGATTCACAGCTCAAACAGCTAAAAATATTTCGTTTGTATACATCTTGTACTGTTGAAGAAAAAATTTTAAGTCTTGCAAAGCAAGATATTTCTCTTGATACCAATATACAGAATATAAACCATAGTACTTGTCATATACTGCTTATTTGGGGTGCCTCCTATCTATTCAGTAAATTGGATGGGTTCCATGGTGGTAATATCTCAGCTTCAAATCTAAACATATTGTCCAATGAGCCATTTATGAATGCAGTAGTGGAGGAATTGTTGATACATTTACTTAAAAATGCAGAGAACAGTAAAAAAAACAACTGTTTATTCATTTCAAAGGTTAAACAGATTGGTGCAACCTATTCTAGGGATATTCCTTTACTTGGGGAGAGTGAAATGCAGTTAAGGGATGAAGGGACACCGCATGTTTTCTGGACAAAATTACTGCAGGGAAGATATCCTCGGTGGAGATACTTGTCTGGGTTGGCTCATAGGATCCGAAAAAGAGTTCAATATTTTGATGAGTCACCAATAAAATCAGATGTTGACGGTGATGAAGTTATAAAGAAACGCAATAAGGTAGCTAACAATGTCATTGATCTAATCTCTCTCAAGCCTTGCCTAGAAGACAAAAGAAAAGTACTTGCTGGGAGCAAGGAAGGTAAACTTGCTGATGCTGCTGTAGTTTCATGTTGTTATGATGGAATTTCCCTTTCGTGTGTCAATTTACCGTGTGGCCCAATGAAGATGGAGTGTATCTATGACATATTTACCTTCTATTACTATTTTTTGCCTCCATTCTCTTCTTTTCATTCTGTGAAGCTGAACCATTGCCTTTTCTGCAGGAGCTTCTGGAGCTCAAGCTGGCAATGGGTCTCGATCCTTGCCAACTTCATCTGTTATGAGTGACACAAATCATGTGTGCTTCACAGCTAATGAAATTTTAGGTGTATCTGAAACTCAATTGGTTGAATCTGAGGAAAGAAGAAAATTACATGATGCACAGAAGAGTTTTCATCTCTTATTGAGGCTGGAGATATCAGAACTATGTGAAATCCTAAAAGTTCCTGTATGCATCTCATAAATTCAAATTATATGAGTTGTCTGTTCCATAAGAGTTCTCTTCAATTGTGGCTTTTGTTTTTCTTTTCCCATTTTGATGGATAATTCATTTTTGTTACTCACTTCTTCCTTAATTGAATAATGTTTCTTTAATCAGGACATAGACGTATAAACCTCAACCTAGAAAGCATTGTTGCAAGTTGCAAGTTGCAAGTTGCAACTACTTGGTATCAGCTACTTGTTTTGCCTTTCTGCTCCAACTGTGGCTGTGTATCTGTCTAATAGTATTCCTGTCTCTAATCATTCCCCTGATTCATGTACTTGGTTGCATTAACCTTGACCTTCTGGAGCCTTCCACTTGCACCACGTCACTTCTAAGTGATTCAGTGATAGTCTTCCTTGCACGTGACTGAACCTTCTCTCTTGATTTTCTACCATCATGTCTATAGTTGGTGGATAGTTTGCACAAGTGCATTTATTACTTGTCCTATTTTTGCTGGCCTTGGCACTCAGTATTTTTTTGGCTTCATCATGTGATTTTTAATCAAGAAGTATATATTTTTTATCATCAAATAGAGATTCAAATGCTACTTCAGTTGTTCTGTTTTTCTATTGATTAGGACATCATTTTACTTTAATGTGCTTACTGACAATTGTTGGTTTGAGGATCATTCATCTGCTAAAAGTTTGAAGCATGCACCTTTTCTTTTATATTTTTCTACCAATTTGGTGGCATATCTGTTAATTTCCGAAATATGTCATACATATGCTGTTTTTGTTGTTATTTGCCCGTTTGCTGTCTTGACAATGTTGCATGCTGATAGCTTGTAGCCATGGGTATCTGATTTCATTTGTCATCCTGAATTAAATGCAGTGCTACATCAAGGGTATGGCTAGAAGGTTTCTTGACTATATAATGAATACTCATCACATCAATAGAGAACCACTGGCCATATTACACGCCTTTCTGATCTCTGTGGTTAGTATCTTCTCACTTTAATTGGTATTACTTTTTCTTTGCCCCTCATTTTTTTTTTCTTCTTTTAATGGCCAAGTTAGTAGCTTTTCCATCAACTAGTTTTTGGTAACTTTGCTGTGGCAACATCTTTACATCTTTTTAAAACTTTTAAGACTTTCAATTAAAACTGACCAAATTGTTTTGGTTTTGATGGTCAGTTCCTAACCAAAATCTCCATGGAATAATATATCATTCAGTTGAACATGCACAAACCTTTTGCTGTACTCTGTAATGTTTGTCCCAGATATTGGACGGTTGGAATAAAAACTTCTAGAATCTTAGAAAATAAACTGCTGATCAAACAATTGATTGGTTATTTGATTGTCCTGATATTGAGCCAGTTCCAGTGGAATCATTTGAAATATTCAATGCTAGGCCTAGATCCTCTGATCATGAGACCCATAGCTACTTATTGGTGCCCCAGTTCCAGTCTGCTGGTCCTATGGCACAGGATTGAATACACATTATAAAATAATTATGTTCTGAATACGTCTTACTAGTTTTGTTTTTTGTTTTTTTTTCCAGTGTTGGACAGCTGCTGCTTTGTTTAAACACAAGATCGACCACAAGGAATCACTTGCACGTGTAAAACAGATTTTGAATTTTGAATGCAAGGACGAAGAGGCTGAATTTATCTTTTTAAAATTGCGGATGCTGAAGAAAATGTTTTATCATCATATGGAAACCTCAACGGAGTTGAAATCTGTAGAAGACAGTTCACCTAGAATAAAAAATCTTTCAAAAATCCTTCAGTGTGCATCCTCTTCACAATCAATGACATCTTCCCAGGAAGAGTTGGAAGGAGAGATCAGTGATAGCTCTCAAAGTTGTAACTTTCCTCAACATGTTCCTGCCAAGCAGGTGCTGGCAACTGATCTTACTAAAACCGGTTGGTCACAGAATTCATTTTTCCTCAAGGGTATTAGCCAATTTAAGAAAATTCGTGCCAAGAGGATAAAGAGGCTCCTCAGGAAGCAACAGGAAGAAGAACAGAAATTCAGTGAAATGAGGCAGAAGGAAAAAGCAAAACTGGAGAAAGAGCTAACATTAGAGTTGGCTCTAATCCGCATGGTACATAAACACAACTCCATTAGATTAGATAAGATGAAGAAGGCAGAGCAAGACCATGTGAAAAAGATAGAAGAGCACAATCAGTGTTGGGAAGTGCTCAAGAAAAATCTTGAGGCTCTGCAGCTGGTATATAGGAATGATGAGAAGAGGTTGAAGGCTTATTGGTTGGAGCAAGCGAAGTCTGGGAAATCAGTTGAGCCATTTGCTAAGCTTCCTTTGCCGGATTTTGCGTTCAGCTTGGAACAACTGGTGGCTGGTGAGCTAGGTGCCACCTCGATTTCTGGATCTCCTCCAGAAAAATATGATCCTAACATAGCTTTTACAACTAATCCAGGTGAGGTTATACTATCTAGAGTAACAAAAACTATTCCAACTGAAACCAAAGAGGTCTGTGTCCCTAGTTACAGAGAGGTCAGTGGAATGGTTGTCATGCAGCCTAATAGAGAGGACACAGTGGATGCCAATGTTACCTGGCAGTCTGATGGAAACACAAACAGATTAGACATTATGCATGACATGCAGCCTAACAGAGAGGCTGATGGAATGGATGCTACTGTTGCCATGCAATTTGATGGAAACAGTAATAGAATGGGTGATATGCTTGACCTGCTGCCTAATAGAGATGATGATGGAATGGATGCTACTGTTACCATGCAGTCTGATGGAGATGGCAACAGAATAGTTACTACTCTCGACATACAGCCTAATTGGGGGCATAATCGAGTTGTTGCTACTAGTTTTGACATGCAGTCTAACGGAGATAACAGTGGAGTGGATGGTACAAATGCCATGCATTCCGTTGGAGTTGACAATGGAGTCAATATTACAGTTTCCATGCAGCTTCATGGAGACAACAATGGAATGGATGCAACTTATGGCATGGAGTTTTTTAGAGATGATAATGCAATGGATGCTACAGCCTCAGAAAGGGAGATTCTCGCTGTAGATGAGCAGCACAATAGGGCAGACAGTTTAAATAATGTAGATTTGTGTTCCTTGGAGCCAACTCAGATAGACTCACATTCTTCAGCTCCGCCACATGTTACAACTGCTCAGGACAGTTCATTGCCATTGGATGAGGTATATAATTGTCCCTTCCTTTTTTTTCCGGGTGATTTAGTAATACTTATTTTCTGTGTC
The DNA here is from genome assembly GCA_028583415.1 of Protea cynaroides. Classification (NCBI taxonomy): domain Eukaryota; kingdom Viridiplantae; phylum Streptophyta; class Magnoliopsida; order Proteales; family Proteaceae; genus Protea; species Protea cynaroides. The sequence goes on along the minus strand of CM053269.1, from coordinate 60,954,347 downwards.
TTTATCCTATTACTGAAGTCATGTATTTTTATGACAATAAAAGGTCATAGTGTTCTATGGATTTAAAACCTGTTGGCCTGACCATCCAAAATTTCATTTTAGCGGATGGTTGGTTTTAATAGGTGCCAGCCTCGTACATGTGTACCATATTTTGAACTACACTGTCTTAGCCTGCAACATTAACCTTGTACCAAATTTAGATTACTATGTCCATGTTGTTGTAGATGATTGTGCTTATGTATATACTTAAATGTATTGATATTAGTATATCTTACCTTCATGCATAAATTTTAAGGGGATTAAAAAAAAATTGCAGATCCTTGACCATTTCTGTATGTTGTCAGATACTTCATGTTGAGCATTGTGAGCCACCTACATCGGCTGCAGAGCAAGATGAAGCGACGCCAAGTTGTGCAATGCAAGATACCCCTGAACATCTCCAGATTCCATCACATCAGCCAGCTGATGTTTTATCTTCTGATGAACCTAATCATGATACCTCTGTTATGGAACCTGTTCAACTGTTGCCACTGCTTGTGCCTATGGACCCACTCTCTACTGCATTTGATCAACATGATGAATCAGTAATAGGGACCAGTCGTGAAACAACTAATGAAGGCCATACTTCCACCCAACAGGTTCAAATTCTGGAACCACTGGTGGACAATCCAGCAGAGTCATCAAATCACTCTGATTTAACACGACCAGTTGAGGACCATTCTGAGCCATCTCACTCTCTTTCACCATCCATTACCCCTTTGCCGCTGCACCTGCCTGTGGAAGGGCTTTCAAGGCTTTCAGTTGAAAGCGGGGCATTAGCATCAGATTCAAGCACAAGCACTATTCTAGAGTCCAGTAATTGTCCACAAATTGTGCATTTACTTGGAAGCAGCACAAATTTGTCAGTTACTGAAGGTGTGGGGACTGTTCCAGAATCCAGCACCTGTCCACCACAACCAACTTTTGTTGCAACTCAGATGTGTCAGCCATGGTACCCTGACCCACTTCAACATGAAATGGAAAGATTACAGAAAGAAAAGGAGCAGACCATCAAATTCCATGGAGAACTGGTTTGTAATTGAGCTGCTTTTGTTAAGTCTTTGTTTTTGCTGATATTGTATTTCAAGGGGGAGTGAGCCCAAATTTTGATCCTTTCTGTTGAATGTGTTCTTTCTTTCTGTGTAGAAATTGCAGTTTGAATCTAAACGCAATAAGGAGATAGAAGAAATTTGTAGGAAGCATGCTGCTTTGCTTCAGGAGGCTGAGACTGCACTGGTGCAGAAGAGAATGGCACTGGATGAAAACTACAACAAAGTTTTTATGAATTTGATGTTGGCTGATGCAATCAGATCCAAATTCAGTGAGCCGAGGGCATCTGTGGCACAGGGACAGCAGCAAGGTAAGGAATTTACTTCGGGATCTGGCTTTTCAAACTTTTAATATTTTAGCTTTGTAGGGTACTTCTCCAACTTGGAGAACCATTCATTCTTAATTCTGCTTAACCATGTTGAGTGCTGAGCTTTTCAGTGTTCATTATACACCATTTGATAATTATACGAGAATAGTAGGTAACATCTTGATATGGAGAGAGGAGTGCTGGGCTGTTAGTTGACAAAGGGTGTGTTTCTGTTTGGGAGGTCAGACGTGGCCCCAGTTGTGGATACCTTCCCTCCTCTTCTCTCCCGTGAAGGAAGAGGCCCCGGGTGCTGTTTCTGGTGAGGTTGATAGCTTGGATTTAGAAATGATTTCCAGGGAAGGGTCAGTTTGTGCTCCGCTAGAGTTGGAGATGTGTTCTTGATCGTTGAGGGCAGGGGGATGACTGATGAGAGGAGTGCTGGGGTCTGCCTTGATCAAAGGTCTAGGGAGCTCGTATTGCATCTCCAAGTGACAGGATTGTTGAGTATGCAGAGACTGAGATTAACATCCCTGATTATCATTGGAATGAGTCATTATTCTGGGATTCCAACAGTCGCTGAGAAAAAAGGGATTCATGGTTATCCCTATTCTCTGCAAACTTTGAAAGAGAGGAGGGATTGTCAATTTTAAGTTTGTCGAACCATCCAGGGTTAATGGTCATACGGCTGCATTCTGCCCAAACAACATGATTCTTGCAGAGGCTGAAAGATGGAAAAACACCCTGGTGGGCCATTTGTTGGGAGGAAGACCTTTTGTGTTCATAAAATCCAGTCTCATGGAACAATGGAAGCTCTTGGGCCACTGTGATACCTATCTCCTTGACAAAGGTTTCGTCCTGTTTTGCTTCAAATGGTAGATTGACAAGATGAAAGTCCTAGAGGGAGGGCCGTGGTTTGTCGGCACAAAGAGAATATTAAGATAAGGGAATCCCACAGCCAGTTTGAAGAAAGTTGAGTTGAGCTCTGTCCCTGTGTGGATGGGGTTCCTGAACCTATTCCTGCTTTAACTGTTCCTCTGAAGCTCTGAGCTCCATCGGCTATCACGACCCAAACCCGTATAAAGGTTAATGTGTAGCCCTCACGGGTGCTGATCAAACGATCGCTCAATAAAAATCAAACCTCGAAATTTTACTACCTTAAAATCCAATTCAAATAGACAACAACAATAAAAAGGTCCCCAAAAGCCTACTGGTGGCAGCCTAGTGTCTGCAAACAATAGTCATAAAACAGAATGAAAATTGTCTTTATAGTTGTTGCTTATGCACCTGGGTCTTCCGCTGTGGATCCGATCTGAAGACGACAAAACAAGGCAAAGGGAGTCGGGCTTGGTGCTCTGGGACCACTCCGATGCTTAAGTTAGGAGGCTAGGCCACAAATAATAAGGGTTGGGCTTTTGGGGACGGACCAAAAGAGTAGTTTAAGTGGGGAAAGGCCGATCAAAAGAGTAGTTTAAGCGGGGTTGAAAGGGTTATGATGGTAATAGTACCAAGCTGAGTTGGCTGAGGTAGGAGACAAGGAGTGATGGGGTGTCAGTGCAAAATGGGTCACTTGCTCTTTTAATATTTAGGTGATTTGACTTTAAACCGAGAGCAAGTATAGGTCAGAAATCTAACCAGAATTAATAATGGTGGGCTGATGGAGTAAACATAGCATTAAGGCCAGATATAACTGAAATCAATATTTAATAAGGACAGCCAGTAATTGAGATCTAGTTTTAAACCCTCAATAACCTGATCATCAGCAATAAGTACCCACTGGATACCAAATCCGGGAGTAGTAACAGGTCAGGAATCAATCAGAAATTAGGGAAATTATGGGACTGAGATAATCAAGTTCAGATTTGAAAATAAAGTGAACAATAACGTACTTGATAGTTGAAGATAGAGAGAATAATAGCAAAAGAACTTCAAACCACATTAATGGATTAAAAGCAGATCTGAACAGAAATTAAGATTAAAAAAAAGAACCTAGAATTCTTACATATGCAGCAGTTGCAGCAATGGTGGCTGCACACTAGAACGAGGACTTTTAAACGACTCTCAAAATGGCACCAGCTCTGATACCATGTAATAAAATAGAAAATTCGGATGCCGGTCACACGGATTGTGTCTCGTGAACGGATTGCGGGACAAACTCGTGTCTTTTATGCTTGCGGAGAGGAGAGAAGGAGAAGAGGGAGAGATAATTAGTGTGTTTCTCTCCGCTTAGTAGTCACTATTTATATACAAAATAAAAAGGGTAAAGTGATTGGTCCTCAAGATAAGGAATCTTAGTTACATTAGAGGTAGGAATTCCACATGTCAACATGACAACGAATCATAGATGAACAGTAAATCTTAGTTATACAATATTGCTAGTCTGCTAATTACATATAATGAATTAAAGATAATGAGGACTAAGTCAAGAATTTAACTTAATCCCAAAGACTAAGAAGGTAGCCACCTTCAACGGCTGTACATCACTACGCTAGGTGACACCTAGACCAAAACCATGCAATCTTTAACAGGGTTGATGATCTGAATTGGTACTACATCTCTCCTCTCATAGACTGATTCAGGCTTAGTTTGGTCTTCCAAGCATTGAGAGGAGGCCCAGTGGAAGTGGAGATCTTGTCATTTGGACATCTTCGGCAGCAGGCAACTTTACCTCCTACTCGGGTTGGGATTTGATTAGAACTTGTGCTACCAATGTCCTCTGGTACGACGTCATATGGTTTAAAGATTTCATTCCTCACTGTAGTTTCATTTGCTGGAGAGCTCTCCCTTGGTCTCTGCCAACCAGGGAATTCCTTCAATAAGGCATATTGTTATTCTGCCCAACAGCTACCTCTGCTGGTTGGCCTCTAAAGATCTTTACCATCTTTGCTTTCAATGCCGCTTGCTTCTCGCCTCTGGGAAGGAATGCTTTGCAATTGCTGGCCATCCAGATGGATATTCGTCCCTTTGAAGGGGAGTGTAGATGGATCAAGAGAGCCTTTACAGGGAAAAATGCTTGTGATTGCCCATTGTGCCATTTACCACATCTGGGAGCGAAACCACGGAGTGTAGACTGGCAAGTCCAGAAAATTCAGTCATATTTGGGACTCTATTGCTTTTGAAGTTGGAGAAAACATCATTCCTCCAGAGATATCTCGCTAGGATTCTCCTAGGAGCAGACTCATAGTGAATGTTTGGGACTAACCTATCGAACTCTATGTGGATAAGAAGCCCTGAGTCGTCTGATTGTTTTTATTTTCTTCTCTCTCCTATTTTTGAGGAGCTCTCTTGTGTGTTTGGTTCTATCTTGAATATATAACTACTATCCATCCCAAAAAAAAAAAAAATGTTTTGAGTGCTACTTCATAACTTATAATACATCGGCAGTGTCGTAGGACTGGTAAAATAGTTGACATCCAACCGTACCAAACACCACCAGTTTCAGGTACATATCCCTTGCATATCGATGATTTTATGTATGAAGGAGCGCTAGTTGCCAAATTTCCTCACTTGAAGTGGGAATGTGTATTCTTTTTAGTATACCATGAGTTCATGAATGGATTGATGTATGCATGCTGATGGCTAACATGTATGCATATATTTTCCTTGAATTTCAAGTATCTAATTCATATTCTCGTTCCAGGGATGCCTAGTAGTTTCATGCAGCAGTTATTTCAGCTGTCAGCGCCCCAACATGCTCAGAGGCCTAACACTTTGTCTAGTCCACCTGCAGCTCCTCCATTGCAGGTGGTCCACCATTTCTCTGCGCTTTTCTCGTGTAACCCTGCTGGACAACACATTAGCCCCGTTGTTCCTTCAGCAGGGAACCTTCAAGTTGCCAGTGAACCATTGGCCCCAGCTCCTCACCTTCGGCACTTCAGACCTTCCACATCCATGCCGGCATCCAATCTTCAGCGTGTTCCTCATACCATTCCCAGTCAACAGGTATTTGGTAATACTTCTTGCATGATCCCTCAGCTTGTATCCCGATCACCTACCCATCTGTCGAGGCCCTTTAGCAGGAGCCAACTGCTAGAAAGTGCAGGCGGGTTGGCAGGTTTCAGTAACCCTTCTTTGTCCGCTCTGGAGCTGCTATTGGATGTTGGCAACCAAGCTGGTGCGAACCCATCAAGTCTTGCAGCCTCTTCCAGATTTGGGTCCGATCTTGCATGCAGTGGACCCATTTGAACTCACCACATGGTAGTTTGTGGGGCACTGCAGTCCAGCAGCAGAGGTGTGCATTTCTGGTGATGACTGATAAGAGGATAAGTTTTGTGCCAAGACACTTGGAAGAAGAGGCCTCATTTCGTGTCTTTCGTTTTTGTGTAAAAGTGGCCCATTTCTGTTATATATTTTGTAACATATTGCATATAATCCCACTAGCTTACTACTTTAGCTTGTCCCTGAAATTGGTCTACAAATGTTGCAGTAAATGGAACAGCAACAAAATCCAGGAGATGAACTGCAGAAGTACTCCTTCGGGAACTTTGCAGCACTTTTGAGAACGTGACAATGTGCTAGCGTCCAAGGTAATTGGACAAATCTTAAATGAAATACTAAAGTTTAGTTTCAGCAGCAACCAAATCTTGCTCCAAATTAAGTATTGTTGGGAGAATAGTCCCACGTCGGCTCATGAAACCTTCCCTCCCCTCGTATATATTTGAATTCGCTCTACTAGATGGTTCAAGCTTTTGAGAGAGAGAGAGAGAGAGAGAGAGAGAGAGAGAGGGAGGGAGGGGGAGGGGTGGTCCAGAAAAGGGAGAAGTAGGGAAGGGTTAAAATGTCTATTCAAATCTAGATGAGAGGTCAAGATGAAAGGTGGACATTGTTTTGGGTATATTGGTAATACTTAAATTTGTTTTTGGGTATTTTTGTCGTGATAAACATGGAGTGGGTAGATAGGTAAAATGAAACCAAAAGTGAATAATCAGGGTTTTTGAAAAAAAAATATTTTTCTGGATGAATACATTGTGTAGAACAGATTATTTATGTAGGTACCTTCTATGTTAGGTTAGGAAGAGAGTGTAGACGGTCACGGGCTCCACGCCACATGCCACCAACCCCCAACTGTCCCCCCCCCCCAACCCCCCTTGCGGATTTTGGGGGTGCTCATGATTTTCGAGTTGGCAATACTATTAAATTAAATTTAATTAATGTATGATGTAATCTAAAAAAAAGAAAAAGAAAAAGAAAACCTACATGGATTCACTCTATTGATGGGTTATCCTCAACAAATATGTTCCTTTATGTAATATAATTGTTGTCATGTATTCAAATCCTCTCTTCCTAGAGGTTTGAGAGGAGGGGCGACACCCCCTTTAGATGATCGGTACTTGAGGTTTAGATGAATCTGAGTCCTCCATTTGAGAGGATACTCTCTTGTTGGCTTGGTTTATCAGTTTCGATGTAGGATTTGGATTCACCAGAGTCTCAAGTGTTGGCCATCTAATCGAGTTTCTGCCTCTCCTCCTGATCTTTTGAGAGGAGAGGATGTGGATCCCACTGGCTGTCCACCAAGAAGCATCATCATTAGCTCTACAAATTACCCTAGTTTATTTTCTTCTGAACTAGTATTGACCATCAAAGATGTGACCCACTAATTGAATGGTGTCATCACGAACTTGGTAGATGTCTGACTTGAACTATAAATCCAATTCAGCCAATTTGAATCAACCAGAATGGGAACCAGTTTCGAACGATTTTAATTGGAATATGTTGATTTGATCGATCTGATTCCGAAAACTCTGCTAACACCTCTTGGTTGGTGCTCCATCATCTATCCCAAAATGAACATCCCTCACTCCTTTAAATACCCTTAGGAGGAACACCAAGCGTTTTTTCAGTGAAGGGGGGGAGTTGGCCGGGCCCTCTTCAAATGATTCCCAGTGAGCAACATGATTTTGACCGATCACTTGTTCAATTTGGTCGATCTGAAACTTTAGTTAACTGTCTCATTTAAGAGATATTGCCTAGCACTGTTAGTGCTACTGTGTAACTGTGTTAATGCGTCTTGATATTTTTTTGAAGATTTGAATAAGAGCTTAAATAACCCAAGAATCCTGGCATCATCTATCCCACAACGAACCTTATAAGGAGCACATAGTCACGGCAGCTAATATCACCCCCACATTCACTATTATGGGGTTCAATTTCGTAATACCAAAAACTGAATCGAATCCAACCCATGGTAATAACACTCAATTACCTAAGGGGATAGCTAATTGGTAAAAGATCAACACCTCTAAATGAAGAAGTCATGAGTTAAATTCTCCTTAGGATTCTACTTACCCAAGAGAAAAATTAAAAAAAACACTTAATTAGCCGTGCCCCATCCGACCCACCACATATTTAAAAGAAAAATTGAATATTCATGGTTTCACCTCTGCAGCCCCTAGATACTCCTTATACAAACAGCACTCATGAGTCGCTCTATGCATAGAATTTAGAATTATACTGAAGAGTGTGAGAATTGAGACTCCTATATTATTAAAAGTAGTATGAATAGGACAGGATTACGTGCACGCAGGAATCCATTTATGATCTATCTAGATCCAGACTCAGCATAGGATTCAATGATAGATTCTCTGAATCCGGATTCCGGATCAACTCCTCATCCAGTAAATACCTTACGTTTGTGGATTCAAATCCTCTCCTCCTAGTGATTAGGGAGGAGGGGGAACGTCATCATTGGAAGACCAACACATGAGGCTCGGGTGAATTTGAGTCTTCCATCCGGATCACTTGAATGGGGACGTTTAGTTGGATGACTGACACATAAGGCCTGGGTGAATCTGCAAGGATGGAGAATTAGAATTCACTCAATCCCCACATATTGGCCATCGTTTGTAACTGGGTGCATATCAGAGAGCTAGGAGTGTAGTTCTTACCCCAAATCCATTCTTGCGTTGGAGCTTAAATGAAGGAATCTTATCGATAGATGGGAATCTGATTTCATTGGTTTTTCCTTCCTTCTTTTCTATCATGAGGAAGAAGAAGATAACTTCATATTTACCCATAAGCCCTCCTTTTTAAAAATTGAGCACTTTAACCGCTTTAATTGTGCTTTTCCAATTTTATCTTGTTAGAATAATAGAATTGTGATTATATATTGCTCTGACTTAGTCAAAATAGTTAGTACTAGTTTTTAGGAGGCGTCCCCTCTCTTCTCGAATCACTGGGAGGAGAGGATGTGAATGTGGGATCCCGTAATTTAGCACCTGACATGCATGAATGCAAACGAGAAAAGCACCCATGCCATGAAAGAACTTAGAAAATTTATGACATAACCCTGATTACCTACATTAATTACATTTCATGTTGCACCTTATGACAGTCAAAATAAAAAAAAATAAAAAAAAGGAACAGAAGAAATTTCAGAGAATTTGAATCTTCTTCTTAGAGTTTGAGAAATCACAGAAGGTATGATATAACAAACAGAAGAAGAATGGAAGATCTAGAAACTGGTAAAGATGATGAAATCGTGCTAAATTAATTAAAATGTTCATGCCCATAGCTGCACTAGCAGACTAGCAGATTGGAAGAGGAGCTCCGTTCCAGTCGTTGAGACATTGTAGTAAAGGGTCGATCACCTTACCCTGGCACATCGCCGTGAACAGCTTGTCGAAATCTTCTCCAGGCGACTTGACTTTCTCCCCCGTGAGAAGTCCAGTGTTCAGCTCTTCCCTCACAAACTTGTACAGCGGGTACGATCTGCACTCCTCGATCCCATTAGGGATCGCTGCGTTCCCGCTCTCCACCGCGCTCCTGGCCGCTTCCACTTCTTTTGGTAGAACCATCTTCAATTCCTCCTCAAAAGCGTTGATCTTCTGGAAGATGGAAGTGCTGGCGTTCTTCTCGTTCTCTCCGTTGAGCAGCGCGTGCTCGACGAGTACCTGTCTCAGCTTCTGCATGAGTGGGTACGTGGCACTGCATGGGTCGTCGATGTAGGCGAACACGTACTCCCGATCGATCACCTTGATCAGGTCCTTCTCACAGAATCTTGACGGGTGAAGCTCTCCGTTAACTCCCATGGTCAGAACCCTCTTAGCGATTTGGCTCACCGTGTTCTTCACCGTTAACTTCAAGTTCTCCTCCAGGTGCCTCAGATCGATGGCTTGGCATAAAGCAACTAAAAATGTGGATGACATCAACTTCAAGATATCCACTGCTTCTGCGGTCTTTCGTGAAGAGATAAGGCCCAACGAGTTAACGTCTTGATTGTGCTGTTCTGCGCTCTGGACGTGATTGGTAACCGGGTTAGCCAGGAACTGCAGCTCTGAGCAATAGGAAGCCATGGCGATCTCCGCGCCCTTAAATCCATAATCCAAGCTAGGGTTCCGGCCACCGGAGAGATTGGAGGGAAGACCATTGTTGTAGAAATCGTTGACCAGCTCTGAGAATTGGGCGAACATGAGCTTTCCGATTGACCCGATTGCCAACCGGGTATTATCCATGGATACACCTATTGGGGTACCCTGGAAGTTGCCACCGTGGAGTGCTTTGTTTCTTGACACGTCGATCAATGGATTGTCATTGACGGAGTTGATCTCACGCTCGATGGATTTGGTGGACGTTCTGATCACTTCGATCAGTGGGCCCAACCACTGGGGCGATGTACGTAGAGCGTAGCGGTCCTGCTTGGGTTTCTGTAGGGGATCAGTCTCGTGTAGCTTCTTTGCTGCCTTAACATAAGAGCTACCGTCCAAGATGTGTTCCATGATGGCTGCAGCCTCGATCTGTCCAGGGTGATGTTTCAGTTTGTGTGTCAGATGGTCCGTAAACTCTGGTTTGCCTTGCATCACCTCCGCAAAGATGGCTGACAAGACTTCTGCAAGGACGGCCAGGATGTTGGTTTCAAAGAGGACCATCGATGCAAGCCCAGACCCCACCGCTGTGCCATTGACCAAGGCCAGACCCTCCTTGGGTTCTAACTCGAAGAATCCACGCTCGATTCCAGCGGCTTGGAATGCGTCGGCAGCATTGAGCCATTCCCCATCGGGTCCCCTTGCCTTGGAATTGGGGCGGCCTGTCAAGAACCCTGCGATGTAAGATAGAGGGACGAGATCTCCTGAGGCAGTGATGGTCCCACGTAGTGGCAAGCATGGTGTGATGTTGTGGTTTAGGAACTTGCTGATGGCTTCCATTATCTCGAACCGGATACCTGAGTAGCCTTGGAGTAGGGTGTTGATCCTCACCAGCATGGCTGCCCTTGTGGCTGAGTGTGGCAATGTATGGCTTGATTCTGTTCCATTTCCAAAGACTCCAGCATTCAAGAATCTGAACCGTAAAAACAGAAACAACTGATATCAGATTATCTAAAATCAACTCTCACTGATCAGATGGTTGATGTTCGTTAACTTAGATGTGTACATATACATTGGAAAAATCCTACTACAACTGATGAAATGATCCGGGATCAAGGGTTAACCCGGGATCACAAATTACGGATTCGGGTATATGCCCATATAATTATTTTGATTTCCTTTCCAGAAAAGACAGAAAAACTAGTAACAGATGTATCTACTTTTCCTGACAATTTAAATTCCATAGATCATTTACCGAAAAAAAAAAAAAAAATTTCCATAGATCCGCCCTGGTCTAACATTGTAATATGTTGCGGACAAACCATGGAGAGCACTCTTTTAATGGGGTTGGTGACGTGGGTCCATAGAAATATATTCATTGGGAATCCAGGCTTGTGTGGTCCCAATTAACTGGGACCATCACCACATGTATACATGTATTTTGTGAGAGGATGATTACTCATTAAATTACTTATTGGTACAATAAGTTACCGGTGTCGGCCGGCCGACCAAGGCCCAAATAAGGAGAAACGAGAAGGCACATGCGTAGCTAATAATACCTACCCCAATTAATGTTATGTTTGGTTGTCTAGAAAAGAAAAAAACATTATAAGAGAAGAGTAATTACACAATGATAAATTCATGTCTCTCTCTTTTTAATTTCAATTTTGTTTTCTTTGCATCCAAACCTATTAAATAACAAAAAGGTTAGGAAAATGTAGTTTCAATGGATAAATGTGGAAGGCAATCCACCCTTCTGAATATAAAAAGTTGGGTTTGGTATCCATGTATGTTTACTCTTCAAGAGATTTCATCACTGTCTATTTCTATTTCTAATAGATCCAATATTCCATCAATGGTGATAGATCTTATAGAGATCTTATAGAGAGTACACATATGTGGAGATAATATATTCTCTTTCATCACCAATTTCCCATCTGTCGCTAATTATGTTTTTTCATGGCTGATCTGGGTTATAATGGGTAAAGTATTCAATTTCAGTAATTCACACCTGATGAGTTCTTTCTGAAGAGCAGCTCCTTGTTTGGTTCTTCTGTGTGAAGTAGCACCGAACCCAGTTGTGACGCCATAGCTGTCCGTGCCCTTGTTCATGCTGTCCATCACCCAATCGCTGCTGGCCTTGACACCGGCCCTCGCCGACTCCGAAAGCTCCACCGTGACACCACCATCGTCCTGTGTGGCAACTGCAGCCACCTGAGCGATGGTGAGGGTCTTACCTTCTAATCTGACGATGGGCTTGCGGTACTCAGACACCATTCGCTTCACCTCATCGAGATGACTCCCCTTGAGAGACTCTGCAGCCGTTCCCCAGTTCAGGGGGTCTTCCAAGCATAAACTGTTCTTCATTGAGGCATGCCCATTGCCGTTCTCGTGTGCGAATTCCATGGGATTCTCACAAACGTTTCTAGATTGGATTCTCTGTGATGAGGTGAAATAATTAAGAAGGAAATCAAGGAAATTCAGGTAATTATGTGAATTTCCTTAGTTTGGTGAGCTGCGTGTGAGGTGCTTTAAATAGACATGTCTCGTGGAGAGTTGGGTGGGAGACTGGGGAGCGAAACGGGTTAGTTGAAAACGTCTCAGGGCCGTGGGATCTCCATGCCCGTTAGAGGGTCTGGATATTGCCACGTGGGATCAAATGAAGACACGTCATACGCACGAGATTCCCTCCGACTCAGATTTGGGAAGTGGTTGGTGGGAGTGGGAGTCCTGCCAGTAACCGTGTAGGTGAAAGACTAGTGAGCACGAATGCACACTCCAGAGGTGGGTCCCACATCTCATCCACGGCTCCAAGCTTGTGGGGCCCTTTCCTCATTTCCTCATTATCTCACCTACTCGTTCTATTACTACATCATAAATTTAAGTTTTAACTGTTTTAATTCGGGTCGATTTTCAAATCTAATCAATTTTGGATCTGATTATTACTATATCTGATATTTGGATTTAAAACCTTGCCCACTATGGATATTTTTTATGTATGATTTCTTAAATTATCGTCCCTAGCCGCTATTTCAAGAGTCAATTTTGAACGGCATCAGAACCCACAAGTGAAGAGTCATGGTCTTTTTTTCACTGTCAGTTTTAGACTTGAATTTCCTCCAATCATGCAGCCCTTGCAATTGCATCCAGATTGTTGAGAATATATATGCACATGCATTAATAGATTTCAACTGTCTGAATATAACTGAAACAGACGATGGAGGCCATTACCCCTTCCCCTTGGATACAGAATCTGCACCCTAAGATGATTAATAAAATTAATTAACCTACATGACTTGTCCTTGTAGTTGAGCATTTTAAAATTAGAAGTAAAAAGAGAGGGAAATAAATTACTAATTAGGCTTGCATTTATTAGTAATTAAGAAGGATAAAAAATATCTGATTGAAAGGGTTGCTATCATGAACATGAGCGCAGAATTAAAGTTAAAGGAGTAGAGACAGAGACACATAACTGTAGCAGCTATTAAATAAAAAGGACAAAAACCTATGAAAGATACACGAAATGCCAAGGAAAAATTGAGGATGACCACCAAACAGTGAGATAACAACGTGGAAATTGAATCCAGATCGGCTTTTTTTGAGATTTGGGAGGAGGGGCAGGAGGAGCGACGGCGGTCTCGATGGATGATCGATACCTGACTCTCGAGTGAATCCAAGCCATTCATTCGAATCGACATTTATGTCGGTTGAGGTGTTGACTTGGATGAACGGTTCGGATTTATCCGAGAGCTGGGTATCGGCCATCCATTTAGACCGCCATCCCTCCTCCGAAATCTCGGGGAGGAGACGATTTGAATCCGTTGAAATTACACACATTGAAAGTTCAGACACCAAACACGTTTCTAAGAAATTCTTCCACTACATTTCTTACTTATTTCCCTGCAGTTTCCCATGTATTCCTTCGTGTATACCCGGAAATTTCTGTTCTAATTGGGAAAATGAGAAAGGATTTTCCTGTTAACTATGGAGAAAGAATCCTTTTCAAACCACAACAACCTCTACAGTTGATTGTTTCCTTAGTTTCTTTTGGTACATTTTTTGTCATTAGTCTATGCATTAATGGGTCTTTCCGCGGCCAGCGATTTCTTTTTGTGTGCACTCATTATATACAGGGGCTTTTGGAATCGGTAAAGATTGATTCGATTCCATATATATATTCCACTTCCTTGAACAATGATAGGAAACTCAACCAAAGGTGAATAAGATCTCTTCAAAATCAGCATTAAATTTGAAACTCATCCATTGATTCTCTCCAACAATATTTCTTGGAATGCATTTTTAAAATAGAGATCCATTCTTAAAATAGGATGTGAATGGGCTGGAGAATTGTTCTAAAATGAATCATATTTTCCAAGGCATTTTATAATTTGAGAAAAAATGCATACCAAACGCGGTTTTTATCATCTTAAATCGAACGTCCTCTTGACATAGAATACATACCAAAAAGTCTAAATCTGTAATTTTAAAACGGCAGTTGCGTCTATTCGAAGTTGATTGCCTTTCCCGCTATGCCTTTTTTCACCCTAGTTTGGAAAAGTTAGTATTTTATTCGTTATAAGAAAAAAAGAAGAAGCCTTATCCATGATTGGGCAAGCTCATTCCAGAGGTTTAAAAATGATGAATGTGGTATTAACAGTTATTGTAATATATTAATAATAACGTCCTCAAATGCTAAGTATTAAAAATGAAAAACAAGTGGAAATAACATGCTCAGAGTATATTTACGGTTCATAAGGAGTTTAAGCAAAATAAAAAGCGATATATATATATATATATATATATATATATGTGTGTGTGTGTGTGTGTATGTATTCTTTGTTATCAATAACCACAATGAATTGAAAGGGCTATGAAACTATATATATATATATATATTCTTTGTTATCAATAACCACACTGAATTGAAACGGCTATGAAACTATTTATGACTCACTCCAAACAACTAGGTTTTTAAAAAGTATGAAAAATAAAAAAATTAATAATATATTTAAGCCCACGTATAATAAATAAGTGAATCTAGAATTTGTATTTTACCAAAAAAAAAAAAAAAAGAATCTAGAATTTGTAGACATGTATCTATTTCATTGGTTAGATACCAAGGTATTAAATAGCATTGAGTAATTTTTTTATTGATATTTTATCAAATTTTAGACCCTTGGTTTTGCAGGTACCCTTTGATTTCAGAAATTATATGATTGTATTTATCATTGGATAGATATAGGAGACCCTTTGGATTGATATGAAACATATTTTATTAAACAGGTTAACTGTTCCTGATTGCATTTGTGGTCCAATACATGGACCACAAATAAAAAAAAGGTACTGTTACCTGTATAATCTACTTGTAAATTTTTGAATTAATTCTTTTTTGAGATTTTTCAGACTATTATTTTTCATTATAAATACTTAAATGCTTTTGAATGGAAAGTTACTGGAAAATGGAGTGGTAAAGCATTACTTGGTTACAGGCCCATCAAACCTTGTCTCTAAAGGGAAGAAGATCTTCTCATGTTGTCCAGTCTTCTAGTCGTGATCTAACGACTAAAATTCATCCCGCGCATACACCAATGTATTGATATGCTTGTTGAATAACTCTAGCGGTTGGATCACGGTTGGATCACGATTGAAAAAACTCTAACAGAAAGAGACAATCCAAATTGATCCTCGAAAGCTTAACTGCCATGTGGCAAATGAAAAGGACCAAAGCTTAATTTAAGATGAATAGACCACCAGAAATTCTTTATAAAATAGGGAAAGAAATTTAAAAGAAGAACAGCTAACCGATAATAACAAGCATTTTCCATATTCAGTATTCACCGTCAATTTTTATCATATTTTAAAAAAAATTAAATTCTAATTAAATCATTTTTATCCATTACAGGAGTGACGATCTGAAAATCACCAAAGGACAAGAACATTAATATTTAAATAAAAAAAGGAGAGAGAAGAAGCGTTGTTCATCTAACTTGAGAAAACAGTCACACTGCCACCAACCCCATTATGGTGCCATTCTTCACGGCAAGTAAGAAACGGCTGAGTGTTCGATCGTCACGCGTCAAGATTCACGACATTTGGGACTGACGAAATAATCCAAGTTGATTATATATATATATATATATATATATATATATATATATATATATATATATATATATTTAAATTATTAAAGGTATGATTTTTTTTAATGGACATTTATTCTTTGATGTGGTCAGATACTATGTTTATTTTGATTTTTGGATAAAAATAAATTAACCTAAATTAATGTCAAATTTTAAGTTTTAATTCAATTAAATACCATTTTTTATATTAGCATACATCTGATCCCTTGAATGTCTATGCATGTATCAATACTCAAGACAATCTATGATCTCTCTCTCACAGCACGGCTTAGATTTAAAAAATTGTGACAATTAATAATTCCTATTTGTCTATAGATTTTGAAAAACATAATATTCCATTGTTACAATGATCACTCGTGGCTTCAATCATCAAAAGGAAAAAAAGGGACAGGTGGGTAATTTCAAATCTGCTGCCCCATTCGCCGGACAAATAAGCTCCTGCGGGCACACTAATATGAATATGAAGCTGCATAAAAATTGGGTTTATTTTATTTTATTTTCCGTTTCAAAAACTATTTATAAGGAGGGAGACCAGTCTACCGGACGGGCCAATCAGTTGCTACGTGATTATGTGACTGATATCATCATAAAGTCAATCAATGGACAGCCAACTAGCTCACTCCAGATCAAAGGGAATTCGATCCATTGTATGTTCATAGTTTGGGAAAAAAACCGTCTCTTCTTGTTCAGTTTTTTTCAATTGTAATTTAATAATTAAAGTTTCACCTAACATGCATTCTGATGTATTGATTGTAAGAATTTTTATAGGATTTTCTATGAACCTTAAACAACACACCACATAAATTTCTAGAATACCGTGGGAATTAAAAAGAGATGATAAGATACATACTTCTTGTTATAGATTGATTTTCGACTGTTTTCTTTGCTTTGAATGCTTGGAATGTTTGGATCAGAGTCTTTCACGGTCTGTTGGGATCCATTAACTTTCTCTCTGCATATGGGAACATGAGAAGAAAATAACACCGTGATTATGGGGACCATAACCATTGATATATATTTATAATACCACCCTCAACCCTGGACTAGTCCCACAGTGGACCAGATTAGTCAATCTTTAATTATACTTAAACTGGTCTATCTGTAACTAGACTCCTACTAAACTAACTAACTTTATACTTAATTTAGCCCATAAAATATCTTACAATCTCTTATTTGGACTATATTAATTATAAATTCACCATTGATCTAATGTGGTCATGGAATCTAATTACACAAAAATCATCATTTACTTTGATTTAGTCATCAAGTCTATCAATGTCGAACAACAGCGGAAAATACATCTATACATCCGGTGTATCTTCTTCTGTCAGTCACATACAAAGGTCTACTTAATGACATAAATCACTTTGAGATGAATATTTGAATCCAATGATCGAATTACCACGATCCCGTTACTTTAAAATCCTTATAGGTCAATGCACTTTGATATTATCCAACTTTATATAGGCAAATCGCCTCTAATTTGGATTAATATCATACTTTGACTTATCGCCTTCTTTGATTAAATACCGCCTTATAATTTTGACAGATAAATATCTCCTACTAACCAAGCAGGTCTGAATACTCCCACTGACTAAAAGAATCTAAAGATGCTCATTGACAAAACCTTTTCAACCATTTCAAGAAATTTTTTTTAGCTTGTCTCTACATTGCCCTAGAGATCAACTATGACTGGTACAACTAGTCAAACAAGAAAAACTATTCATCACATCATAGAACAGATACGATCAACATTACATGTAGTAATTTACCTTACAACATCATAAGCACCATAATAACATAATTTCTTTCCATTTAGTTGAAAAAGAAAACTTTACAGTCCGATATTTCAAATAACATCATTACATTTTCAATATGGGAACAATATGTTAAGTCAAACAATAAACATAAAATAAAGTAAAACTAAGAGCAGAAAAAACATTTGAATGTAAATTTTTTTTTTACAATATTCAAGACCCTCCTACCCCAAATACCTAGGGAATCCTAAAATCGTTATCCTTTTCTAGATATGCTTATCTGACTTAACAGTATTTGGTCAAACCACCAAACTTTGATCAATCTATCCATCTTTGAGTAATCCACCTTGGAGTTACCCAACAACAATCTTATCACTAGCTATTTCTCCCCTTTGGTAATGTAAGCCACCTAGATCTGAATATATTTTCTAGCAAGGAATGAAATATCTAATATATCAATTACATTGGTCTCATTGTTCTTGAACTTTTCAGTGATAATTGATAGCTCCTAAAAATATTTCTTCACATTACCATTTTCAACATAACTGGTACTAGAGAGCTAGGTTAATAAACTATCTTCCGACCCCCTCTGAAACATTATTCTTATTTTAATACTGCTACACATAACCTCAATAGTAGAATACCTCACAACTTATATAAACTACTATGAAAGATACATCTAGGTCAAACCATATGGTACATTCACTGAGACAGACATCCTAGGAGACATAAACCATCATCATTATATGAGTCCAAACACAAATGTCCTGCAATAGATAAATTACACAAGACTCATATAAACACATGTAATTTATATTTATTTATACTTTGTCTCGAATAAAAAAAGATAGATATCAAAACATTCTTTGGGACAGTCATACTTGGATGAACACATCAGTGTATGAGTTTAAATACAGTATCAAAAAACTGAAGACTCATACACATACCCTTTACTTGCATTAATCATATAAACCATTCATGCAAATAAATATCATTTTTCAAGAGTTAATCAACTGCACATTCTCCTTTGAGATAAACATGCAGTAGTCTTCTCAATTTTTGTGTAGTGACTGCGAAAAAATAATGACTCTCGAAAATCCCATCACCTTTGGGTTAATGAGACCCCCTAAAGTCAAAACTCTTTCAACTCATGTGCATGAACATACCTTTAATTTTGACAATGCCACCTTTGTGTTAACACTGTCTTTTTTAATTGCTTTTCACACCATGGAGAACAGTGTATTAAAAATATATCCTTTATTGTATATGTAAATACATAAATTTGAGATTTGAGGACTACCATGTTGGAACTGAGTGTACCATTTTGATAGATTCTATCCAATCTTCACATGACACCCACAAACCTTAATTTGAACAAAACTTGACAATACCACATTTGGGTGTACATCACCCTTACACAAGTATTTACAAATATATGAACTTTGAATTTGAAGACATTATGATGAAACTAGGTGTACTACTTTAGTGGGTTCCATCAAATTTCACAATGATATTTTCAAATCCTACTTTGCATCACTATGTGAGTCAATAAATAAAATCTCATGCACATATAATTTTCTACATGCATCTGTTACAAAAATTACTGACAAACAAGTAGAGAACTGCAAATCGAACTAAGGACATCTTTTAGTCAAAAATAAAAATTTTAAATCCCCAAACTGTGTCAAAATATGTGCCAAACTGTAGAACACGAAAATACGAACACAGCGTAAAAAATCGTGTCAAAATCCGATACTCCTAGTTCCCACAATCGTCGATCAAAGTCGACACTTGCATTCTTGCATCATGAACCGGGTTCGATTGTAGGCGGACCAAACCCACAAATTAAAACTTTTTTTAATGCTTTGATCCAGACCGAACCAAACGGTATTCTCTTAAATCAAACCGTAGACCAACGGTTCAACCATCGATCTAACCAACCCACCCATCCAGGTTCTTGGGTCCACTTTTCGGGCCGTTGGGTCGGGTCCTCGGGTTATAAAATCCGGTTCACGGGTCAGGTTTTCGGGTCATAACTCGGGGTCGGGTCAAACCATTGGTCGGGTATCAAGGTCACACGTGCGTCCTTGGGGTAACTGGTCTTGGACATAGTTATTTAATTCTCCGAATTATTCACGAATTATTCTTTCAAACCGAACAATACAAATAATTCTCCCAAATTCGAATTATATTTAATGATTCCTTAAAATTCTCGTATTTTTTGTCCAAAAATAAATATCACGAATAATTCTTTCATATCCGAATTATATCGAATAATTCTTATACTTAAAAAAACTATTAATATCCTAATGGAGGATTTAATGTCTTAACTACTATTCTCAAACAAAATTTTTCGGAAAAAAAAAAACTTAATGCCATAACTTTTTACATTTTTTTAATCTAAGACTAATTATAAGTTTAAAAATCACGTTATAATATAAAACAGAACATTAATTTCATTTTTTTTTCAATGTGAGATTAAATATGAATATGAAAATCAAATCATAATATAAAATAAATCATTAATTTCATTCGACAACATGAAATTAAATATGAGTATAAAAATCATACCATAATACAAAGCAAATCATCACTTTCGTGTGCTTTTCAATATGAATCTAAAAATAAATATTATAATAACCATGAGTAGTAATTAACGAACATGAAAAAGAGATGGATTTCATGAGGATGATGATTAGATGAATTTATGAAAATATTTGATTTCATGAACATCAACTTCACTAGATTAGTATTGCAACCATAATAAAATCTAATGATCCACATTATATATTGTAATGAAATCTAACAAATCCACCGTTATACACATATATCCATCTATTATGTATTATTTTGTTATTTATAAATTAAATATTATTCTAATATCACTTATATATTATGCAGGTGTAATAATGGATTGATAGGAACACAAAATATTAGAAATTAAATATTAATATACAAGGTCACCACCCTTATACACACATACTCGGTGACGTCAGCCCTTCCTTTTTTTTTTTTTTTTTCACTGGCGCGTGGATATCACGAGCTTTTTCAGGCGGCGCGTGAGGGCGTGTCCCATCACTTCCGGCGATGAACCTTATGTCACCGGTTTCGTCTCTCCGAAACCTACAATCCTATAAAATTTATTTTATTTTTTACATGTCCAAAATTTTTTTTCGAAAATCTCAACCATAGAGAGATTCTTACAAAATTTTGAGAGAAAAAATCTCTCATTTTTCAATCCATTCAGACATACAATCTTTACAATGCTTTCCCATCAATCCTAGATTTGTGTGGGTGGCTCTGATACCATTATAAGAATTTTTAGATCTCATTTGGGTTTTTCCCATGGGATTTTCCATGAACCTAAACAACACACCATATAGATTTCTAGAATACCATGGGAATTAAAAAGAGATGATAAGACACATACCTTTTGCTATAGATTGATTTCTGACCGTTTTCTTTGCTTTGAATGCTTGGAATGCTTGGATCAGAGTCTTCCACAGCTTGTCGGGATCCCTTAACCTTCTCTCTGCTTATGGGAACATGAAAAGAAAATAACACCGTGGTTGTGGGGACTCTAACCATTGATATTTATAATACCACCCCCAACCCTGGACTACTCCCACAATGGATCAGGTTGATCCATCTCTAATCATACTTAAACCGGTTTACTTGTAACTAGATTCCCACTAAACCAACTAATCTTATAATTAATTTAACCTATAAAATATCTTACATTGATATATATATATATCGAGTGAACTTCACCAGCTGGATCATAACTAGAATCACTCCAACGATAGGAGATGATCCAAATTCCATTGCTTGTCTGTCCCATGAGAAAGGGATATGGTTTTAAATATAGAAGCCCCTGAAATGCAAATGAAGGATCAATCACCAATGATATTAAAGGCAAATCGCATACAGGGTCCCTATGGATAAATATTCCATATGGTATGCCATGCCTTCATACATAACGCTATTTTAAAACTAATAAATGAAATTGAGATGCCCATTTTGTTAGATTTGATCACAGTAGTGGGAGCCTAATTAATCAACCATTTGGAGAACCAAAGCAATTTATATTGAACCATCCAATAAATTACAATAGGAGACTGACTTCCACATTCTGCATTGCCATCCACAGAGAGTTAGTAAACATCAATCCATCTGATACCAATTACTAAACTGGTTGCCAATCATCGATCGTACCTAATTAGGAAAGTTGAATCTATGTACATTATGGCAATTTGAGTGATTTGAGTGAGAGATATAGTGTAAAGGCCTTCAGAGAGCTGTAACAGGATCCCATATCCCTTGGAAGTGCTTCAAGTCATGTTAGACACCCGCATGGTCCCCACCTCAAAATCTAAAAACGGTTTAGTTCCAAGTTAAAGTCCTACACTAATGTGTCTTTCCCTTCTACATTGGAGAATTGAGACCCAAGTATCTCCTGATGCTCTTCTCTTGCCCTACGATTGGAGCTAACTAAATTCTCTAAAAGGTTTGGAGTCCAACTCCCTGGCCAGCCAAGGACAACACAAGGCGTATTCAGTGTAAGGTTTCCGTCACTGTAAGATCTGGAAAGAGATTTATGTATACAGTTTTATCCTTGGATTGCAGAAAGGCCGTTTTCAAATCTGAAAAAGGACCGTAAAAATCAATCCAAAATGTTGTTCAATATTTGAATCCTAGCATTGAAACAAGAACACAAACAAAATTTAATACCCGCACCCAGAAAACGTATTTATTACTTATAATGTAATATATTGTATTCTGGAATGTGAATAAGTGTCTATAAAGTAGTTGTTTTGCTGTTTTGCGTTCTATAAGAGATGATGTTGGTTGATGTATTGAATACCTAGTAGTAATAAACAGCGTAGAAGTATTTCAGTTTGTTTAAGGCTTAAAAGGCATGCTTGAACCGCTTATTAGTCCATATATGAGAGGTGATGGGTTCAAGCAAGTCTTTTTAGGAACAAGAGAGGATTTTAGTGATATTTTATTTTATCTTGGGCTTGTCGTGGTCCTACATGCTTACTTGGCATCCACATGTCATAAGCCTAGGATGCATAAGTTGTGAATGGATAGAGTGTGAGGTGGAGGCATGGTAGGCATGCTGTCCTAGGTGGTAGCCCACTAGTGGCTGGGTGGATCTTGCATGAGCTTTCATTGGGCAGGGCTATTTGTAGCTAGAGGACTTAGTGAATGGCAGAGTTGTCTTTGCACTTTTTGAGGGTACTTAAGAAGCACGGCTGTATTTCACAAGCGTAGGTTTATTTTTAGGCACACAAGGGCATAATAGTCATTTCACACAGACGAATTGGACGTGGCAAAAGGTGAGGGTGATACACCATTACAGTACTGATGATGTTAGTCTTATTGTATTATCTTTTACTGTAGTATGATGTTAATTTTTCAAAAATGCTTCTTAGTGATGTATGCCATGCATGTTATGATTTAGGCTGCCATGGGATGTAATGTGATATGATGATGTGAAAAACCCAGCCAAGGACAATGCTATCCATTAATTCCACACGTCCAAACAGACCCTCAGATGTTTAATGGCTAGCTGCAAATTCCTACTCTCCAGAAACGGTAAGAAAGAAAGATAAGGAAGCTTACCTTTATGTTTGTTTTTTTTTTTTTTTTTTCCGATCTCATCACTGTCGAATCTAAGGAAAGATACAAGTAAACATGCAGATGAATTATTCTTGAAAGCTTAGGCCACCTAACTACCAAATTAGGTATAAATACATTAAATTAAAGGAAAGAGATAATGGATAGGTGTGAAAAGAAAGACAACAAGTCATGGTTAACAAGCTTCAACACAACTTTTTCTTTTGTGGTAGGGGGTGGGTGTTGGTGTGGAATTCCTTTCACCAACAACCACTCAGAAAAACAAAGACCGACCATCCATCCAGTTTGTCCCGTGTAAGCACCAAATTACACCATTTTGACTCTGGAGGAGATACAAAAAAGGAGATTGTGTGTGTGGGTAGGTTTTGGAGAGAGAGAGGGGGGGGTGGTTTGGGGGTCGGGGGTAGGTGGATTTCTTCTTCCTATATTAATCTTCTCTTCTTGATGCTGTTGTTTCAACATCTAACTACAAGTTTTTAGTTGGGGAAAGACAAGGAGTGGTAGATGAGAACATAATATTAATTAGGTAATGGGAGTCAAACTCAAAGTCTCTTCTAACTTGCAAGGATCTTTCTTCATGACCCCGGCTTGTGTCCACGTCTTTTGATGTCACGCACGATCATTGGATGACCATCATGGGAACTATAAATAAATGGATATTATTGATATTTGGATCAAAAAAGGGATCAAGTTTTGCATCAAACCAATGGGCCTTGACACTGAGAAAACCCCAACTTAATTGTAATTATGCGTAGACACTCTGGTGCTCCGGAGTGCAAGACTTTTCCCAATTGCGAGAGAACTAGACAGCTAGAGACTGATTATGGTGAAGTCCTAGACTCACCCTCACCAAACTTAGCCACCAAAAGAGGTGGTGGTGGCGCTTTTTTGGGGTCCTCAATCCTCTGGTCTCAAGGAAAGGCGGCTGCCTTCGACACCAAAGTTGCTGAAACAAACCTTAATTAGGGCCTCAAGAAACTTTAAAGAGCACCCATTAGCCGTTGTAGATTAAAATAAGACCTACCAGTCTTTGGTCCTTATCTGAAGAACCATTCTATCCAATCAATGAAATGGGGTTAGGTGAGTGGATGAGGATCGCCTCATCCTTCTCTCAGCTGTGACCAAATAGTACGGGACTCACAGCCACACCAACTGCAGCCCACTGATGCATTCATTAATGTGTCCCATGATCCAAGATTACGAATATATATCAAATAGTATTATTTTATTATCTCAGAATGTATTTTTGATCTAGAATACATTCTAATAATGCATACCAAATCTAATCTAGAATTTTTTTTTGGGTAGATAATGGCTCCGAGGAGAGTAGAGCTCATAACCTCTTTTTTGAGGTGTTGATCTTTTTAACCAACGAGCTGTCCCCCTTAGGGTAATCTAACCTAGAATTTATTAATTCCTCAAGTCTGAAAATATACAAACTAATAATCTTGAATTTGAATCTCTTCAAACTCACCAACCCATAGCTTGACTTCATTTAAATATCCAATTCTGAATGATCCTGAAAACAGGCAGCCAGACCGGAGAAAAAAAAGTTAACCTGAAACCTTTCTACTGTCGGTTCTGGTTCCCCAATAGGTCCAACGTATATTGCAATTATAGAAATCTTAACTGGAAAACTTCCTAGCTCAATGATACATTGACTTCTTTGTTCTTTCATACTTTTTTCTTTTCCTATTTTTACTGTGGAAGTTTTTTTGGTCAGTAACACACAAATTTTGTGGGTGAGCGCAGGTATTCTAAGAATTGTCTAGATATAACACATATCAACTTTCAACTTTAAATTCAATTATTTACTCTTTCATTTACTCCAATATTGTATTTTTATTCATACCTTTTATTCTCATGCACCCTTGTAGAGCCCTATTTTTTTTCTATGCTTTGTTTTATGTGATCAATTTTATTTGGGCTGAAACTCTATGTGTGAGCAAGGAATCTTGAGATTTATTTATCCATAAATTATCAGTTCTCCTTGATGTGCCACAAGTAGATCTAAGAGTCAACTATTTTTTTATGGGCTGCCCAGTTGACCAAACCTGTTCTTCTCTCTTTTATTTTTTTGAGATAAGATACAAGATATTAGTTCTTATTTCCTCTAATACCACTAAACTTTAGTAGAAAAAAAAAATAATAAATAAATATTCTGCAAGCAATTAACTTTGAAGCCAAAAACTAAAATACATGGAAAAAATAAGTGTTGGTCTGAAAAGAATATAAATCGATGGAGATAATAGAGATGGATCACCCAAACGAGAGTAGTAGTTGTAGGTTAATTAGGAGGCCCTGCACACTCAACTTATTCCTCCATGAAACTTAAAGAAGAGAGTCGCATTAAGATTGAAAAATGTTCAAATGCTCTCAGGTTGCAGCTAAGAAGGTATAAAACCTAGGAAGAGATGATTCCAAAAGAGTAATTGACTGGTTCAGGTTATAGACAAGTATGGTAGATAGGTGCTTATATCCATCTTGATTAAAAAAGAAAAAGAAAAAAGGAAAAAAAAAAAGAAAAAAAAAAAAGAGAAGAGAATCTCCAAAAAAGTAATCTTCAATGGTCCTAAACATAATATGAGCCTTCCTTCGATTGCATGTCATCAGTTAAATGTAGAGCATAACGATCAAAAGATGGGATATGTTATTAAGACATATAAGAAGACAGCAAAAGAAGAAGAACCAAGTGAGAGAAAAATGTTATAATCTTTTCAATTTTATGGATTTTCAAATGGAAAATCATTATTTGGAAAAGATGTTTTAGCCTAACTTGAAAATCCAGATATGAAATAGAACTTGAAAGGATGTTTTATATCAATGTAGTCATTAGTCAGTAGTAGGTAGGAACGTTGAGGGAATCTTTTACTCCATTATTCATCGTGCATTGGTTTTTCAATAGAAGCAAATACTAAGGACCTTTTTTGACTACCATCTTGTCTTCAATTCCTAGATTTTTTGTGGAATCATTTTCTTGCAGTGGTTTCATGCACCAATAGTTTTATTTGTTTTAGCACAGGAATAGGCCAGTCCTGTACCAAAAAAATACCATGTGTGTCTCATCATATCATTATCTTTTTTTCTTTTTTCTTTTTTCTGGTGGGGATGGGGTGGGGTCAGGAAGATATTTAGAAGTAGATTGGTTCTTGTTTTACCTATGTTATCTATTTTGGGGAGAGTTTTCTCCTCACCGTAGAGGAATCTCTTCAGGGTCGGAGTGCTTAAATGGAACTCTATGCATATTAATTTAAGTAATTCATATATAAAGGGATAGCATTTTGGAATCATGTTAGGCAAACTTTTTTCACCTTATGGGAAGACAAAATTTCACCTTCACTTTTTTTTTTTTTTTTGAAAACCTATTGACATCTCTTGAATGGCGGTAGAAGAAGAATAAGGCTAAATGAAGGTGGCAAAATGTCGATAGTGAGGGATCCATTTTAACTGTTATCTAATAAAGATCAGTTGATATAGGATTCTAAGAATCACGTCAGATCGGTCGAATCAGGATAGGCTATGGTCAATCTTGATTCCAGCTTGTTTGGGACAGTTTTTAGGTCACTTTAATTTAAAATTTTTTATGTATTTTGTGACTGATTCAACCCAATTCTTCTCCTAGATCAGAATCCAATCAAAATCCGAACAACTGACAAATATGTAGACAGAAAAAAAGAAAAAGAAAAAAAGATGACCCTAGTATGAAAGCTTCAATTCCCAGAAAAAAAATTGAACAAAGTAAGGTCAGCAATGGCAAACTCAGTGCAATATTGAAATAAATTGTTTAATGGAAGAGGCCAAGGCATCAGATAAGCAGTAAAAGAATAGCATTGCCGTGTTGCTTGATGAAGGGAGGTGCCTGCCCATTTTTCTAAAAAGTGTCAACATGTGTAGAAATCAAATCCTAAACACGATGAAGAAAAGTAAAACGAAATAGAAAGGGATAATCATACAAAGCAAATATTTACATTGTTCAAAAGAAATTTCCTCTCTCCATCTACTATGAAATAATATCTGCTTTACTATCAATGGAGAATACAGGTACAAGTGTTATAGAGAAAGTCATCACTATATATTTATACCAAACCCTATACAAACATATTTTTTGAAATACCCATATAGCCCTAAAAAAATTTCCTTAGGAGAGGGTTCAAGAACTTGAGGCCTGAAAGAGTTAGGCCATAAACTCTTGCAACAGAATATAAGACATTCTACTCCCAACAATGTCCTTGATAGGGTGAGAGAGAAGAACATGGCAAATTGGTGTAACCAGGCCCATATTACAGTTTGAGAAGCTCTATAAGGTGATGGAAGTCTCATGATGAACTCCTTACAGGGAAAACGAGCTTTATCAAGATAAACATGAGGTGACATGTAATTAGTGCGATTGGTGAGCAAATCTAAAACATTTATAGCCTTTGTGAAATGAACTATAGCCCATAAAAACATCAAGTGTTGAGCGAGATTCAAGCTTGCTTGCTAGAATTATATGGACGAAACCAAGGGCACGTAGTAGGCACACTAAAAAAATTCATAAAACTGTATAGCCGGGTGGCCATAGGAGCAATAGGAACTAGGAAGTCGAATTAAAAAGAAAATTGCAGTTTCCATAGTGGACAACTATTTGGTAAATCAGCCCTAACATGCATGGTCTGTCCAGTTTCAACAATGGAACGATGGCGTTGTTCAATTCAGTCATTTTGTTCCCGAGTATGGGGACAAGAAACTTGATGATCGATGCCACGGGAGGAGAGACGTTTAACAAAAGTAGATCCTAAGGTCCCTATTGACATGTCAAATTTCTGTCCAAATAATTAATCAAGTGGTAAAATTGAACTTTAAAAAATCCAAAACTACAAAAGACTTCATATGCCAATATAGGGTGCAATTGGACCAGGCTCGGTTTGAGCTGAGGCCTTGGATTGTGTGTGTAATATGTGTGACCTGCGGACACTTGATTTGGTCAAGTGATTTAAGCAATGCTTGTCACTGCAGGGCCCAAGACTTGATCTCGTGTTCAAGTCCTCCCTCCTGCACATACCGTACGTGCAAGTAGACCCCGATACTCCTCCTTACGTATTGACCCATGGCAAATCCAAATTGTTACTTAGATATCTAAGAATCAAAATTGCAACATAAATCATTCTACATGTCACAACGAAAGATACCAGTTGGTAGACCAAGAAATATTTTACCCTCTTTTATGGGTTTATAAGATATTTAACTGTAACAGAATTATAAATAATATCTTTTTTGAATCTTCTTCATCAATTTATTATTTTTAATAAATGTTTATTGGATAACTTTGTTAAAAAAAAAAAAAAAAAAGTCCACCTTTTTCTATATCATTATTATTGGCTCTCTTTGATGTTACAGGAAACTAACTAAAGATATAAGATATAAACTATAAGATTTTACTAAATTTTCTTTTTTTTCTTTTTACATAGATGTTTTCCACAAGCAACAGAAGAGCAACATGCAGGGGTTATACTAGATGACACGAATTCGTACATCAAGACCTATACACAAATATGATGGTCAAGTACATTTCTATGCGTCAGGTACTTTGTCCTGGGTTTGGGATTGCACAGGAGGTGCAGGTGGCCCATAAAACTGTGGAGCCCATCTTCCTTCACTTGTACCCCTGGCCCTACCAAGAAGGTAACAACTAATGGCTAAGATCAAGATGAAAATAATTACCGGCAAGGATATCACCACGATGAAACCCATATCTATCTCGTTCCTGCATCACAAAAATGAAATAAAATTAATTTTGATTTGAAAATGGAACTACTCAAAATGAAACTCAAGCTGAGTTTGGCATACATTCTAGGTCAAGAACAGATTTGAAGATGACAAAAATTAGAATTGGACATAGACTCTCATTCTTAGATCATGTAACGCATTAGAGAATGAGGCCTATAATGCGGCCTATTTTGGAACGCGCTTTACCCATATTGTATTCTGAGCCCATAAAGAAAATACCTTTGCTCTTTAAATTATTCTATTTCTATTATAGAAATGCATCTCCACAATACATTCTATGGATGAATACCAAATGCAGTACATTGGAGATGAAGGACTGCATCGATTGAGACGAGAGAACAGGAGGGAGATTGAAGATGGAGGACATGCGTGTCTCTAGTCCAGAGATAGCTTTCTAGGATGGCCATACAGGGAGCTTTGCCCTACTGATTTCTAATCTATTGGGTTATTTTGAATTTGAATAATCAAACCTGGCTTGATTAACTTAATAAATAGAAGGATGAGCTTAATCCTTAAACGTAAGCCTAAACCCCAAGTGTCGAAACAAAAATTTGGGTAGGGTGGAGTGCTTTGGCGTGACGGTGATAAGGAGCTAATTAAATTGAGCGATTGCCTTAAGTCCGAGATTGTTAGTTTGATTCTCACCCACCGGGATACTTGACATCTTATCCTGTTAATTCTCTTTTTGTTCTTCTATGAGATACACATGGGAAGAGACAAGAGAGGAATAATAGGATGACATGTATTCGGTGAGAGAGGGTCGAACTAACGATCTCTGCCCAGGACTTATGCCAACGCTCAATCCCAGTCACCTGCCACCAGGACGCCGCCAAAGGCGTTTCCCCAGCTACACAGACAAGGTAACGACTAAAAACGCAAACCCAAACTTAAACTTTCCTCCTCCTCCTCTTCCTTGTGGCTTTGGAAAACCCTAGAACGCTGGTTTCACGCTTTCGGAAGGGGACATCGTATCCCCCCACACCCCCACCGCTAAATTTTTTGTATCCAAGTTTAAACATGACTTACGGTATCTGGAATTTTCAGAAAACCCCTTAAAAAATTATAGAAGAGAAAAAAAAAAAAAAAGAGAATTCTTTAACGAGTCAGATCTTCTCCTCGTTCAACAATCGCAGACAAATTGGAAAATTTAGCATAGATTACGAAGGAAAACATCATTCAACCGATATATTATTTAAGGTGGAAGGGAAGCAAAAGACAAAAAGAAGAGGTTGGTCTCAAATCTGACCTTTGAACTGAAAATATATAAATTATAAAACGTTATGCGTACCTCCTCGGCTCTTCCTCAAGTCCTTTCAATCGGAAACAAATTTCGGAATCCTGATCTTCAGTTTCTAGTTTGTACTCGTTTATATTCCCGATTAAAATCTTTACAAACACAACTCCAAAGCCGTAACGCGTAGTAGCGGTAGTACGTTTTGAAATTTATTGGAAAGAAATTTATCATAATATCATCGTATCATCTGTGAAGCCAGCGGCAGCCAGCAACGACAAACGAAGCTTAACTCTTATCATATACTGTCCCGAAGTCGAAACTCGAAAGGATAATGACTAAACAGACAAGCATCGCCAATAATCACCTATACAACAAAATCCAACGCCATAAATTTCCCACGTGGCAATATATCACTGAGTTTTTTAGAGTCCTTATTTCTAAGGCAGTTGGAGTTCGGTGTGATTTCCTCATGGTTTTCATGTTTCAAGCTGCAAGATCCATGGACTAGGATTTTCTTCATTTCTTTTTCTTTCTCATATTTTTTTTCTTTTCTTTTTCTCTTAAGGGGTCGCTTGTTTGACTCTTCCCCTATCGGACACCTTGCTAAAAAAAAAAAGTTGAAGGGAAAAATAAAAGAAGAGGGAATATTAAAGTTTTTTTTTTTTTTTTTTTTCCTTCCCATAACAAATTAAAGAAACCCATCAAACCAGTGAAACGAAGTAAAGCCATGCTTTTTTCTATTCCAATCCACTAATTTGCTTGAACGTGTGTGATTTCTATGGGATAAAAATTGCATTGTCACAAATAGCTAGATCACTTGAGTTTTGTGAGCCGAAGTCATTTTCTATAACGATCTTTACCCACTCTATACATTGTCACTAATAAATCTTAACATACTTTCTTCCCTCATATAATGGTCACTGAACAAAAGTTTTAGTGATTTCCACCCCCCCCCCCCCCCCCGGGGGGATCCACATCTTTCATGTTAGGTAATCCTTACAAAGGTTTATACTTAATTATTGATTTTTTTATTTTAGTTCCCTTCTATTTGTTTCTCTTTGCAATCAGAGGTACCACTAATTGATTAAACAGACAGCCCCGATAAAATAAAAATCAACAATTTTATGCCCATAACAAAATGACATCAACCAACTTCCCACCTTTTCATCTACCCATTTTTTCTGCGGTGATCACAGTTGCAGTTAATTTTACAGAACGTATATACAACACAGGAAATGAAAATTTGCAGTAAAAGGCGTGTATATATATGTATATATACTCGGGCGCAAAGAGAGAGAGGTGGGAGTAATGAGTTTAGGGCTGACCAGGGGAGTAATAAACTAAATCCAACAGCAAACAGCCCTAAAATCCCTGACAAAGTTAAACCCACAAACCACACTATTCTACAAGGTGTAAGAGGTGGGAATGGGAAACCTTGCGCAACCCAGAACCACCTTCATGTGTCCCTACTGGTTTGTTAGAAAGCCGACGTTTATACCGTTTCAGAACTGATGCCAAATTCTCTTTTCCTTTTGGGAAAGCCACATCACCTGCAGCAGTGCCAGTTCGGCCCTTCCGGCAGGAGACTGCAATCTCAACGTCCTTGATTATATCGAGGAGCATGGTTGCAGTCGTGCATTTCACCTTGACTGGTTTTCCAGATGGGGGTAAGAACCCATTTGACATCGGTGGGCTAGACTTCCTTGAATGTAACCCCGGAACCTGGAGACAGAAACAGGGAGGCAACGGAGACCGAGGCTTGGAAAATGCCATATCAAGAATTCCCTGCAACAAACAATTTTCATTAGCTGGTGGGAAGAAAAGGTACTTCCAATGTCACAGTCATCAAAGAGAAGGCACAAATAGGTCCCCTCAAAACAAATCAACATGGTGGCCCCCAGAGAGCACCCCTCTTTCTGGTCCTTCAGTTAATGTGATAGTAACAAAAAACCAGTCATGGATTACCAAAATTTACCTGAAGGCGATTAAGAACAAAAGTATACTTTCCCCACAGCTCTGGCCGGCTTTCCATAAGTGAAAGATGGAGGATTCGATGGATGCACCAAACGCCAAAGCTCACGACCAGATCCACTCGCCAAACGCAGCCCTCTCCACAATGAGGAACAGAGGAAACCAGAAGCCTCGCAAGACCTGCCTCCTCATTCTTTAGTGCTGAATTAAACTTACGATCCGAAGATGGGTAACGAGAGGCACCCATTTGAACCACCCGGTTCACCTCTCTGGTTTCAGCTTCATAATGGAATCTCTCTCTAGCAGCAACAAGATGAATCAAATCCTCGTCAGCTCCATCAGCTCCATCATTCTGTCGAAACAACCAATCAGAACCCTCCAACTTCAAGAGCTTTACAATACAGTATCTGAAAGACTGCAGCAGCTTTGCCTCTAAATCAATGTGAGAGCTGGCTTCTGGCGGAACTGAATTTGACCTACTCCCAACACCATCATCTCCCACACATTGAGTTCTCTCTGCCACTCCAAATAACTGCTCAAAAGGCTGTCTAGACCAAAGTGATCTTGTGTCTGAATTCGAATTCCGCTGTCCAGAGTAAGGATCTCTGTAGAGCTTGGATGGAGAGATTTCATCAAATGCTAAAGGAACTCCTACCCTCGGCCCACTATTTGAATATTGTGATTGTTCATAGGTGGTTCTTCTTGCCAGCTGTCCAAAGCCAATGGGACCGCCCCATTGAGCACTCCTCTCAGATGAAAGTGAATCCCGACCAGGAACTGCAAGACCTGAAATATCGGGTAAGCTATGGTACTTCTTATTGTAAGCTGAAGTCTCTGCATTCTCCATGCCATCGGAAGAACAGAGATCATAATAGGGTCTTTCCGTTTGCAATGAAATGTTCCTAGCCACTGCTGGATGCCGGATAGTAGATGTATTCATAGAGCTAAACCCATTTTGTGATTTTTGCCCCAGAGAATATGCAATTGAATCTCTGTAGTTTGTGGGGACAAAAGATGCGGATTTTGGAGTTGGTGGGTCTATTATATTAGATAAGGACTCAGATTCCCTTTCTGAAGCCATTCTACTGAGATAAGATGCAATCTGATATCCATGTACTGTGGCAGGCTGATTATCCCAGCCCTCAGAAGATGGTGGAAGGCGCAAACTAGAATAACGCCGCTCACCATAGTCATGAACATTGTTGCTGGAACTGTGCACATATGGATCTAACAATTGCATGTGGGTGGACCATGATGAGGCTGATCCCATTTGAGCCCCATAGGATGGTGCTACAGTCTTTGGCACTCTCTGTTGCTTGGGAGAGTCATACAGATTAGAGTTGACCAGAAATCCAGATCCTCTATCAGAGAAGTATCCAGATGAGTCATTTCCTGAAGCATCTAACTTTGGAGAAGAAGCAGTGGATTTTGGGTCTGCCCCCAGCAACATATCCAGTTTCTTAGCCTTTGCTTCTTGAGTTGCTTGCCCATGAAAGTCATACAACTGACCCCAGAATTCATCAAGAATGGCAGCTAATTGACGCCTGGCAGCGCGACCTAACCCAGATAACCTTGAAAGGCTTGCACCCCCATTTCCGCCTTCATCACTTTTCCCACTGAGGCTCCTAAAAGATCCTGGACCCTCAGAAGTCGAAGAAGGCCCACTCCCAGAAACCACTTTAGATGATTCTTCGGGTTCCCAAGTATCCCCCTCATCATCATCCTTCTCATTCTGCATGTCCCCAACCACCCCACCATTCTTTTCAACTGGGTCCACAGATTCACTGTTCCGTGAGGTACCAGAATCCTGCATCCTATCATCACAAGTCTCAGATCCTACAACTGCATCTGGGACCGACTCAGTTGTGGATGCTGAATCTTCCGGACAAGATGTTATGGAGCCAAGAACTGCAGTACCAATAGTAGGGGCAGCGGTAGTGGTAGTAATAGCAATAGTAGCAGTATTACTCTCAATAGAAATGAGGTGAGGTTTTTTATCAGAATCCATAATTGCAGGCAAATCAGTATCAAATTCCACAACTGAACCATCTGAAGGACAATCCAAAGGTTTCTCCAGTGCTAGGTCTTCTTCTGCAGGCTCCTCCTGATATCTAGCCTTAATTAAATCACTTTCCTCCCTCTTCAATGATTGCTGCAGTTGAGTCTTTTGTAGATCTGAGTACCATAACTGTGAGTCCAATCTGACCGTAGCAGACTTCAACGGTGTGGCTACTAGCCAAAGCATTATACAAAGTGACAAACAAGCAGTGATGAGAACGTAGGGAAGAGCTGCACCGCTTCCCATGTTTGACCTCAAATTACTCACCCAGTCACTACTGCCAAATAGCATCTCCACAACAAAGATTATTTTTAAGCCGAGCATCCCCATTAAGGTAATCAAGGTTAAGAATTCAACAGATTGAGACACTTTGAAGCCACCCATAATCAATCTTGATGAGGCTACTCGAAATAAGGGGATGATAGAAGATGGAAGCAGCATAGCTAACATAACTTGTGTGAAAATAAGCATTTGATATATCCCTTCTGCTCCATAATTCCAGGCACAGTAAAGGGCCGGAACAACAGCAAGAATTCTGATGACCCCACGATGAAGCCAATCAGGTGGGTCAATTCTGAAAAGATAATGTAAAACTACTTGCCCACTAAGATTCCAGGTTAATGCTGTGATCTGGCTAGAAAGGAACAGCACCAAGAAAAAGACCAAAGGTGCTACAGGACTCCTAAATACCTGTATAAGAAGTAAATAATATATAGGTGTTATCTGTAAGTTGCATAACAAATTGGGGGTATAAAGCATATTAGAAGTGTAATTTTTGGGGCAATAAAACGTGTTAGAATTGGGTTCATTCACAGACACCGTCACAAAAAGACACTGCAGATGATTGCTTACAGAAACAAGAGTACCTGGTCCATTAGCAAAAGTGCATCCTGAAAAGTAAGAACAACAAGGCCCGCACCATGGAAGACAGTTGCTGCTGAATTCATCAACACATAATTCATCACAAAAATGCCACTGAATACGCATAATATGGCAACAAAATGGTCATGACACATGGCATCCTTATTTGCATGTGGTTGTACCTGCAGCTGCTGCATGGGGATGGAAGAAACCAAAGTTTAGATAAAGAGGAAAAGCTATCAATCTACATAGAATACAAATACAAATAATAGCAAATCTATCCCCACCTCCCTCTATGTATGACAGTTAATGGTATACAAGACCACAATCAAACACTCAATTACATGAAAGACAGAGATTGAAGAAACGGAATAGCTATAATAATTGGGGAAGATCCATGGGAATTAAAATTACAGCTGCAGGCCTAAGGGAAGCAAGAGGTTGAAAAGTATCCCATCAATATCCAGCCATGTTAGGCCTTACATTTAGTCCAGTATACTGGATTCCATAAATTAAAGATGCAGCACTTGTCTAGGTATTTTTTTATATTGATTTCCTAAATCAAGATTAAATTCTAAGCCGCAGGTCTTAATAAGTTGTTTTCCAAGTTGAAACTTATTTTCTTTGTTGTATTATTAGGCATTATTTATCCAGAAAACTAATTCCTCCATAGGAAACTCCATCATTAAAGCTCACACAGAGTTGATCAACGCAACTCCACCTACCAAGATGTTTGTCTAATCATTATACCATGAACTCAAAGGGTAGCGTCTACAACTTGCCACTCATCCCGACCAGACTACGCGTAACTTATTCCAGATACTCAACCTTGTTTTGCCTTGCCATTCTCATTCAAGGAAGGCCATTTTGGATGCCATAAATGAAAGTTTTCTTCCAGCCCAGTTAAATGTTTACCCTTACCGGGCCAGGGTGCCCCAAAAATACTCAAAGATATCCCCTCAGGCTACAGTGAACAAGAGGCTCTGATTTACCTTAGTATCTGAACAGGGATAGTTCTATTCAGAATGATCCGTACCTTAAAACAACATGACCATATTTTGAACATGAAATAAACAATAAAAGAGGGAAGATAAAAAACATATCCTAAAATATAAGGCCACAACTACTGAAAAGTTGATAGACGCCAAGAAACAACAGAGCCCAAACCTACGGAAAGAATATAAAATCAGTCAATTTCTCCACTGACATGACTCAACATAGATAAATGTTGTCCAAGTTGGCAAGGAAATTCTTTTGATGCTTTAAAAATGGTTCCCGCTCATTAATTAAACTCAAGAAGTCAAAGTTTCAATCTTCAAAAGCTCAGAATCAGGCCCCACCGATCCCAAGTTGTGTCAGTCAATCCATTCCAAGATCCTCAATATCTCAACTAGTATCAGGTAGAGTCGGACAGGTCGGTCACCTGACTCACCTCCAAATCCCGGATTTGGCAATCCTGCTTAGAGAGAGAACCTCCCCATTCATGTGAGGGAAATCACAGTTCACAACCCAAAAACCCAAGAAAGAAGCTCCAAACATCCATCACATGTTAGTAATGAAGAAAGAGACAATAGGAGTTTCCATCTTCTTTCTAAATACCCTATGTATATTTGGAAAGAGGGAACCACAGTTAATTAGACGATCCACCTAAAAAAATGTCACTAAAGCTGTTGGAAAAAAAAGCTCCACTTAGATGGACAATGGTTAAGCCAAATTTTCCCAAGCGCTAATATTTCTCCCAGAAAGTCCACAAGTATATTTTAGCATATGCTAAATATGAAAACTCTCTTCAGATTCCTTGCTGCACACCAGATGTACCTACTTTAGGAAGGAACGAGGCCGTCTATTCAATAAGGAGTTCCCACTCCTCTATGATAGTTCTATTCATCAAACAACTTCTTCCAGCCCACCATCAAGCTCACAATAATACAGTGTACATAACTATTTCAAAATCATATAACTATGGGCACAACACTACGATACGATGCCCATGAGCACAACTCAGCTCAGCCTTATCCAAGCTAAATAGGGTTGGCTACATGGATCATTTTTCTCCAATCAGCACTATTCAAAGTCATACTAGTTTATAGTCCTAAGTATGCACGTCTTTCCTCAC
The DNA here is from genome assembly GCA_028583415.1 of Protea cynaroides. NCBI lineage: Eukaryota > Viridiplantae > Streptophyta > Magnoliopsida > Proteales > Proteaceae > Protea > Protea cynaroides. The sequence continues at coordinate 60,917,107 of CM053269.1, read as the reverse complement.
CAATTCTTCTAGATTCATTTAAGGTCTAGCCCTGGCTCTTTTAGCTCAGTGTACATAAGCACAGCTGATGTAAAATAATGACAATTGCTTGATTCAATCAGCCTGAATTTGGTGTTTGTCGAAATGATGATGACTCTTATTTTTACAAAGGATATGTATCCTAATAGTTGTGTGAAAATGCACATAGTGTATTCATATAGATAAGCATAAATGCTCTAAAAAGCTAAAGCGTGGAAGCTGCAGCAAGGTAATATAAGGTCACAGCAATCAGAGATTTAAAAATGAGTATCAGGCCATTTCTTATGATGCAAATCTGGATCTGTACAGACTAGATGATCCTAAAAAGGCTATGGCTAATCCAGTAAGCAAAATCCTGATACAAATACCAAAATGGCCAATCCAACATACATGGTAGATCAGGTTGGTCCGGTCTGATACCAATCTTTAAAACCATGATGCCCACCAGGCAGGATTGTGAACCAGAAAGCAACCAAAATCCCAGTACTACCACCCCCCCCCCCACCCACAAAAAAAAAAAAAAGGAAAGGAAAAAAGACACCACCAAACAGCTGTAAAATTAAACAAACCATACAGAACATGGTAGAAACAAATGGTGAAACTGAATCTCCAGACTAAGACTGAAGCAGTGTCACTGCCCAAGAAAAAAAAACGAAAGCCAAAAAAATCCATGTTGAGTTTAATGGGGATCTAAATGAACAATGGAAAACCCACATTCCAAGCAAGAGGTAAATAACAATCTAAGAATTAACAAGTGAATGATGTAAAGAGAAAGAAAATAACTAAAGAAAAAAGTAAAGGATAAAGACTTATAACAACCTGTACAATAGAGGAGTGGACATAAAAATTGTGAGGCACAATAGTTGCCCCCAGAAGGCTCATAAGTGAGAATACACTCTCCCCACTTAATCTTGTCAGCACCCCACCATTCATCGCAACTGAGATTTCAGGTTGACTGATAATCACTCCAAGAACATAAGACAGCAATAGAAAAGCCATTATGCTCATAGACACAACTTGCGAGCGTTTCTGCTGAAATCAGGATACCACTATCAACCACAACAGTGCATAATAGATGATCAATTGGCTCAGAAAAAAGATAAGAAAGTAACTGATCAATCTTACCCAGAGGGTGGAAAAAAGTGGACACAGAACAGCATCAAGTGCAGCAAAAAAGACACAAGTGAGGAGGTCCATCCCAAAAAGAAGATTAAGTCCATGTGCAATGCCCAGAACCTAGCAAAATCCAAGTGAATATATGTTAAGATATGTTTAGATATAATGTAACCAAGTGTACAATGGTTTTGACTTATGTCACCAGTTCTGCCACGTCTGGAAGAAGAGAGCAAGCAACCAGATTTTTTTTTTTTTTTTTTTTTGGGGGGGGGGGGGAATGAGACGGCAAGTACCATGGTCAGGTCTGAAGCAATCACTGAAAGTTCTGCTTGAGCCCCTAATAATATGCATGTGAACTTATTGTACTCCTCGCTATAAATCTTTAGAATCAGCAGCAAAGAAAACCAGTTATAAGCAGCCCAAAGTAGAAACAAATAACAAGAGGCATGCATGCAGATAAACATACACAGTACAAAATTTTCTGCTTAAAGATTTAGAAATAATCCGCAGTTACATTCAAAACAAGGAACAGCATACGAGCACCATCTTCGCCTAGTTACAAAAAAAATCATTGGCACATTTGTAGTTGATATCCACTACAAAAATGTCTCCGAACTGAGGATCTTAATATATCTTCTGAACTAATCAGAAAAAATGAAGTACAATATTTATTTAAGTTGATTTCAAGTAATAACTCTCTAAGAATTTAATATTTCCTCTTTGTGAACATCAAAGAAGAAGAGACAAATATAAAAATGCACTTAGAAAAAAGTGCTAACTTAAATATCCAAAAGGACTAAAAACACACAGTACCTGAGCAAGATTCTTTCCAGTGACTACACCAATACGAGCTGTCAGGTACTGGCAAAGAATTGCAGCAAAATTGAATATAAGCATCAGCACTGAAAGGTCAAAACCAAAACGGGCACCTCCCTCAACAGCTGCAGCCCACTTTCCTGGGTCAATATATCCCACCGACAGCAAAAGCACCGGACCAACAGTTGGGAGTCGTTGAAGAAGGATCCCCAACATCTGATTGGCACTGACAGTCGCAGATGCCATGTTGAGATTTGAGTTCTCAAGAGAACTGATAACAAGCAGTCTAGTGAAAATTTTGATTATACACTTCTAGCCAACTGAAGAAGCCTCAGACAAATATCAGGGTAGTTAAATCACATAACCTCATGCAATTATGCCACTGCTCAAGTAATTCCATAGCAGGGATGCTTTATGGCATCCCTTCACAGAGTCATCCAATAATACATACATGATTTCTATGGTTAACCATCTTCAAATGTAGCCACTGTAAGACCAGAGCCAGATCCCTTGCTTTCAAAAGAAAGAAATAATTGGGAACACATACACCCCACAATGGTTCTAATGAAGCAAATATTTTAGGCCCTCGTAGAATAACTTTTGAGCCTAACAGCTTCTCCTTAAAACATATTTTATTAACATGATAACATGCTACCATGGAAAGCATCAATAACGCCAAAATGCTGAATTGAGGACAGAATCAAATCCGGTTGCTTTCCTTCCGACATCTCACTTATGCCCCATGACAAGTTAATCTAGGACGTGTGAGGCTTATACATATAAGATATAACTTGAATTCCAGGTATACTTGCAACCAACTTGTAGTGTGAAGCTTAACCAAAACCACAGGCGCAAAGGTCTCAGACTTTCCTCCACCGTTTTTTAAACAGATCAGAAAAGCACTTCAGCAACAACGCACTGCAGTTAAATAGAAACCTTAATTTGACAGATATAACACAAAGAAAAGATTAAGAGAGGGAACGTTTACCAGCTTTGCTTACATAAAAACATTGATGAATCAACAAAGGCATGAACCCCATAAGAAAAAGCAACATTTTGGAATGGATGGGAAGTACAAACAAGTTAAAACTAAAAAAAAAACAAAAAGAACTCAAGCAGATCAGTTTATGCCAATTGAATCTTGCAAATTCTAATAGGTGCACCTTCATCCCGCACACAATAAGTCAGTGTTGACCCATAAGAAGATATGAATCCCCCACCCCTGCAGACAACTAAGACCCTGCAGAGATCTATCTGAGAGTAAAGATTCAAAACAGCTCTGCATATTAAGTTCTCTTAATGTCCAACACCTTTGAATTAGCAATGGGAGGTGGGAATTGGACAACCTACAAACTTCCTCGCAACAAAAAATCGGCATACTGCATCGTGCATAAAATTTAGATGTTTCGGCAAATTGGTCAGGTTGGTAAAATACATCAATTATATACAGTTTCTTAGACAGTTAACAAGGCCAGGTAATAAAATAAATCAAAACACTGCAAATATCAATGACAACATTCTAAGAACCAATCTTGTTATAAAACACCTAAAATTCAGCAGTACAACAGTAATTTCAGTCACAGTAAGTTTAGTTATTCCCTCCTCAACTCCAGACAAGGGGAATAAATAAGAAATCACTTGCCCAATTACAGTGTTCATGAATAAAACCTGTGCAGGGCAAAAGGAAAGTTCCAACTTGAACCAAAACTTCACTGGTATCTTCCTACTGCCATCCTCAGCAAAAAAAAAAAAAAAAAAAAAAAAAAAGAAAAGAAAAAAAAAGAAGGTGAAAATAGGGAAAAAAAATTCAAAAAGAATAAGTAGGAGAACCATATTTCCCAAACAAATCTTCTTCTTTTTCTCTCTCTCTCTTTTTTTTTTTTTTTTTTTTTGAAGGGGGTTGTTTCTGCAATAGACGGTATTGCAGTGTGACTGCTCCACGAGGCAGGCTTATGAGGAAGCAGCCAAGGAGATTGCTTTTTTGGTTGTCAGTGCTATTAACTGTGAGTATAACCTTCTTGTCTGTAAATATTCATATGCTGATTTTTACTCTTTTCTGTTGCCAAGTGAAACCTTATTTATCAAAAAAAAAAAATTTCTTCAGCAAGAATTTTCGCATATGGCCAAACTAGCAATGGAAAAGCATACACCATGGGTGAAATTACCGGGTATACTGTGGCAGATATATATAATTACATATTAAAGGGTTATGGAAACTCTAGTTTGCACCTCCCTCCCGTCTTCCAATTAATTGCATGTTTCTTAAGCTAACACGTCTACAAGAAGTGGGTTGACTTCTCTTTAAGCATGAAGAGAGGCCATTTGTTTTCAAGTTCTCTGCAATGGAAATTTACAACAAAGCTGTTAAAGACCTCCTCAGTGCAGATGCTACTCCACTGAGGCTTCTCGATGATCCAGAGGTGAATGTTATTCCTGATAAACCTTTGGCATCTTACTGGTTTATTAGTCATGCAAATGGTTACTTAAAATCAACAGACTGGAACTATTGTGGAGAAAATTACTTAAGAATCCCTAAGGAACTGGAACCATTTACAGGAACTCCTTTCCACCTGTGAAGGCAAGGGCAGTTTATTATGTCTATGGTAGTCTCCTGCTTAATGGATGCATATCTTCACCCCATAATATTGCAGCTCAAAGACACATCTATGAGACCTCCCTTATTCAAACCAGCTCCATATCTCATCAAATTCTAAGACAGGAATGGCCCTTATCCCAACAAATAAGTTTAGACTTTCTGGAATTTTGATCTGACCCTTTTTCCTGGACTGCTGCAGACTACTGAAAGTTCAGCTCATGAATCTTAGGAGAAGACAATTTAAGCAACTTGGTGGTTAATTCTCTCCCACGTCCCAAGGATTGATGGTCAACCAAAGATATTTTCCCTGCAAATCTTCCCTGATGTGCTCTTTCGTACAGAATTTGTTGATTTGGCTGGAAGTGAGTGTGTGTTTCAGGCATTATCGGCTATAACAAAATTGAAAGAAGGTTGCCACATAAATTGCAGTTTACTCACCTTCAGAACTGTAATTCACAAACTAAGGTTGACTAATTTTTCTTGTTTTTTCATGTTTACTATTTCAAGACAGCCACCAGCATTGTCGTTGACACCCTACATATATCACTATTTTTGAACTACATACCACTAGAAAAAATTAAATCGTGTTCACTCTATCACACTTTATAGGATTTCACATAATGTTAGATTGGTATTGAGATTTCTATCAAATTTTTAATACACTTCTCCTTATGTTTCTTCATATGCCTGCATCCATTTAGTATTTTTAGTTACCTTATCTTGTTGCTGTATCAATGATGGAAATTCGTACCATAACTAAAATCTTAAAAACATAATTAAAAAGTCTTTCCCACTTACCTCTCGATGTAATGGATCAATGGACTGTAACTTGTACACAGACTCTTAAATTCTCGAGCTACGACTACACTTTTGTAAAAAAAGAAAGCAACTCCACTCCATAGTTTACATTTGATCATTAGATTTACAAACAATGGTAATTGTATAAGAAGTGAAATAGTATATTTCCTAATGCAGAGAGAAATAACCCCTAACCCTAGCTTAGGATTTAGGATTAATGAAGCAGCTACAATAGGGCAGTAGGCCCAAGAAAATGTATTATAAGAAACTGGATTACATGTACTAATGTGAGAACAGATCTGATATGCGGATGACATAAAACATATGAATAGAAACTGGGAAATATGATTTATAATGATAGAAATCACCCAAGAAAGCAGATTATAATTAGGGCCGAGAGGAGAATTGTGAGACCTCTCAAACCACTGATCCAAAGCCCTAAAACTCAAGTCAAGTTTTCTTAGGGACCAGTCCTTTCAACTAAAATCAGAATTACGGATTTCTCTTTTTGATTACAGGGGTGTGATTCTGCTGAAATCAGTACTAACAGATAACAGGTAAGAGAATGAAAAGATACCAGAAACCCTAGCAAACCCAACAAGACCGAAAACTGCGTATCGCACCCCAACAAAAGCAGAGAAGATTACAAAAGCAACGCAATTAATAGCCGATGGAAAGACATGGCTGAAAAATCTACTTCCATGGATCTGATGCTTGAGAAGACAAAATTTACAGGAACAATTGAAAAATGAGGGACCATTGTAGTGATAGCAGAAAAATCCTAAGGTCTGCTGCACTTGTTCCATAAAATAAGGAAAACAGAAAAAGGGAGTTAAAATCCAGAGTCGGAAAGATGTTACCTTTTACTCTTTTAGGGTTTTTCTTTCCCTGTCTATGCAATCTCCATGTCTAAGTAGCGACACAAAGCTTTAAAGAAGGCGAGAGAGAGCAGTGGAAAAAGGAAATATTCACATGGTTAAAAGCTTTGGAAGAGGACAGTTGACGTTTTCTCTACTTTTTTTATAATTGTGCTGCTCCCGGACTCCCTCTCCCTTCTTTTTTTCTACTTCTCTCCTATTTATGATTCGATGATTTTCTCCTCTTATTCCGTATTTCCGACAGTAGAGTTGCTCCAGGTAAGTAGAAGAGAAAAAATAGTAAATTTGGTCGATTCGAAGCAGACTGCGGCTGTGGAGGGATATCAAACTTTTTAACAGTTAACAGTTTAACAACATCCAGACCAAAGAGAGCTGCTCCCACCCTTCCGCGTCAGCTGAAACTGAACGGCTCTCTGAGTCTGCCAGGTTGTGAATATCCCTTTCTTTCTTCGATGCTCAGGTTGTTTAGGTTTTTTTTTTTTTTTTTTTTTTGTATATAATTATTTTATGACATACAGCTCCTTCTAATTATCACTATGACAGAGTGAAATCGTTTCATTCACTATGACATTTTTACCCATTATTTTCATATATGTTATTCAGTATGTTAAGGTTAGTATTGGAATTATCCACCGCCATGTGAAAGGAGAGGGGTTGAGAGGGGATAAAGACCGCGCAGGGTAGAGAATTGGTACAGTTATTAATTTATGAAATGTCAATATTGTCCTCAATATAATTATCAATATGAATAAAAAGAATGGGTAAAAAAGAATAGTGAAGCATTCTACTCCATGATACATAGTGACACGAAAGAGTATCCATTTTTTATAACTAAACGACTCAAATCATCTCTTCTAACTTGGAGCTCAAAGAGTGAACATTAATTATAGAATACTCTGAAAAATGCAGGCGTAAGATATTTAATTGAATTAACTCTGAAAATTAAGAAATGACTAATCATTAATTTTTTATTAATTTGATAAATTATAACTATAAATTTTATACCACAAGGGGATTTGGCACAATAAACAAAATATGCACTACAAGAATTCCTATTAATTTCCACCGCCAAAAATAGATTTTTGTCGTCAACTATTTTAATCGGTCCATTGTTTTCTGTCGTCAATTCCGTCAACTTAATTGTTGTCGTGCCCAATCATGACAGAGAATAAGGGTGTGTCAGTGATAACGTTTTAAACGACTAGAAATATATTTTCGTCAAAAAATATAAGTATTTTAAACGATGAATTTTAAAAGAAATCAGAAAATAAAAAGCCTGTTTTTATTCATGAAAAATCATTTTATATGACGGACTTTAATTTTCATAGATAAAAATAAATTAATAAATAATATATATATATATATATATTTGGCTACGGTAATTTATATGGGAGAAAAGCCGAGGGTTGTGTAAATGATAGAGATTGGTTTTGTAATTTAATAAATGGTTAACGTATAAGATTCCTTCTCTTTAACTATTTGAGATCATTTGTGAGTAGGGAATCATGACGGTTTGAATCAGAATCGGATTCTAACCCAGGAAATGAAATGGTTTGTGAATCGGATCTCACTGTGGATCGGCTGATCCAATCCGATTCAGTATTTATTTTTAACTTTTTTATAAGGTTCCTCGTGATGCCAGCATGGGACAGAAATCCCAAGCTGGCACAATATTGACGCTTAAATAAATTGGACCATAAAATAAGATGGTTTATATTTCGGCCGTTCATTGTCGCTGTCACGACAAGACCTGCGATCCATCAACACTCAAACATCCGCACCACACCGTCACTCCCGCTCAACTGTTTGTCTACGAGCTCCGTCTCTTCTTTTTCTTCCTCACTCTTCATCTCTCCATTTCCAGGGTCTTTTCTACAAGCACCAACTGGCAAAGGAAGAGTGTTTGAAGGAAAAAGGAAATCGTGAGTTGCAGGGAAGCTCACTGCTTGTTGAGAGATTGGGTTTCTACAAGCAGTTGATTGCAGAAAATCGTTTCATGATTCAAGGCTTTTAGGGATCTATCTTCTCTGGTTGACATTTCAGGAGGATACATGAAGTTAATGTGTCGGTTTGATTGATCAAATAGATAAGCTGCAGTTAGCTCAAGCTCTATGGCATCAACTAAGTCAATATCCCTGAAGCTCTGATGCTGTTCTTGAAGATATTGAAGTTCTAATGTTGGGTTTCTCCAACTGTATGGTAAACAAGAACAATAACATGAATTGACCATTATTTCTAAATTCCGATGTCCTTTCCTCTTGAAATTTTGGTTTGATTGTTCTTACCAGTGGTTATGTTTTGTGTAACTTAATTTTCAAAATGAGACGAAGAATTGTGTTTGAAACCTCAATTCTATTTTATTCATCCTGCAATTCTTGGTGATTGATTATTTATGAAACAGTAACAGATTGTTGAAGGAAAAAGAAACCAACAAAAATAAACAAAGGTGTTGAATTCATATCTATTTAGGGAAGAGTAATCGTCAACTCAAATCAGAGAACAAATCTTGTTCTTGATCCGCCAGTCCAACTTGATGGAAATTATTTGGAAAGGTAAGGTGAAAATTCCTTCCCAGACCCCCCCAAAAAAAAAAAAGAAAAAAAAGAAGAGGGTTTTTGAGTTTGAAATAAACAAGTCTTAGAACAGGGAAGGATTAATGAATCAGCCCATACAGAGGTGCTTGCTTCATTGACAAAAGCACAGGGAAGGATTGGGCCAAATTCTTATGTCCTTAAGGCGAATAGATTCATGGTTTTATGTAATGCCAATTCATTAGCTCATTGGGAACTTCGATGTGGGAAAACAAACATCGATCATCTACTGTCAAAAAATTTTGAGTTTGAAATAGAGAAGTCTTAGAACTGAATTACTTTGCCCCATTTCTCTGTAGTTTTAACCAATAAAGAAACCATTTCCCCCATTTTGTGGTACCCTTTATTTTGGATTATGGTGGGGCTCAGCTTCTCTCTCTCAATTTCAGTGTTACTAAGACGTCAGAGTGATCTCAAGGCTATAAGTCTGACCTCCTTTTTTATGGGTAAGTCTCACCTCGATAAGACTTGGTGGATTTTAGCAGTGACATAATTCTCAATGAAATCATAGTACACAATAAAGTTCAATGTGAATGCGGAAAGATTGATTTACCCTTGTGTTGACCCAATTAAAAAATCACTTGCTTGGTTTGGCGTTACCCTCTCACTTAGAAACCTTGTGATTTGAGAATGAGAAACATGTGATCGGCTAGTTTCAAATGTACCAAAGGTGAGACTGTGTAAAGTCACTTGTTTGGTTTGGTGTTTCACTTTCCTTTGAAAATCTTGTGATTTGGGAGTGAGGAACAAATAACGTGTTAGTTTTTTTTTGTTTTTTTTTTATTTTTTTTTTTTTTTTTTTGAGTAAAATTGATGTATCAAAGATGTGACCATTAGACAATGACGATTTAAGTTCACATCCTTTCCAATATCAAGTGGGTTTCAAATACGTCAAAGTCGGCAGACTCATTTATTAAATAAACAACTTGGCCTTTATTCTTCTTCTTCTTCCTTTTTTTTTTTTTTTTTTTTTCTGAGGAGAAGAGTTATAAGTTAGTAAAATGAGTTGGATTATAAAATTCTATATTTTTTTTATATCCAACAAAACATTTCTGTTAAATTAATTTCATTTCATTTTCCTTGTAACCCAACGAAGTCAAATGGAGCATTAGTTTTTATGTATCATTCAAAGCTATAAAAAAAATTATTCTTAAATGCAAGTGACATAATTCAAGCAACATATGTAATTTTAATATTTATAACTATATTAAAATTGAAATTTTATATAAGATTTATAAAGTCTCTTAAAGTTAGTTTCTTTAAGGTATGAAGAGAATCTCCAGTATTTGTTCAGAATATTTTAAGGAAAAACTTCTTCTTTTTTTTGATAAACTAAGGAAAAACTTCACCTTGTGATTAGCTTGGCGCCGTTTTATAACATCTTCACTTCATTGTAATGTAAAAATTAGAAGTGTAGCATGGGAAAACCATCATGCTGGATGGTGACAATGTGACATGATCCCTTCTGCATTTATTAGTTTATAGGCTTGTTTGGTGTATGTCAATCTCCCAAGGTCTGGAAAGCATTTTTTTTTCCTTTATACAGTTAACCGTCTTAATTCTCCATGTGAAGTTTTTTGGAAATCCATGAGTAACCTCACAGATTGATAGAATGGTAACTAAGGCCCTTTTTGGTATAATTTCTATTTCAAAATTTTATTGATTTCTTGAAATTCGTCAATAAATATGTTTTGGGTTAAGAAATTGGAATTGTTCAATTGCATCAATTGAAAATAATTTTGAGAACAAAAATTTGGAATTCCAATTTTGAGAATAGATTCTCACGATGGTTGTTTTCTTCCTTTAACTGCAAGCTTAAACGTCTATGATGAGGATTTGGGTACCATTAAGATTTGCTCGTAATTTTAAGTCATTCATATGCTAATGAATCAAGTAACGAGTCTAACACTAAGGGGGTATCTCAGTTGGCAAAGAGCTTACATCTCGATAAGAGGAACATTCTGAGTTTGATTCCTCTTACCAACTTGAGATCACTCACACAGGGTATTAAGTGGTCTTTTCATTTCTACTTTAGGTGCAAGTGGAATAATTCTCGTTCAACCCCAGAATGACCCATTTTATACTACTGTGAGGTTAGTATGGACCTACAAGACTAGTCAGGCCATAGGTTCAGACATCCATTTAATAACAAAAATCAAGTAACGATTTTATTTATGTATGTCTAAATAAAAAACATTATCATTATTCTATATATAAGCACATAATAAATTACCATCAACCAACTTTCCACCTTTCATCTCCCCATTTTTTCTGTGATGATCACGCTCAAACTTACATATTTAATTGAAAATGCAAGTTCTATATGTTAAGTTTAAATGAAAATGAAAGATTTATCTATTGACTATGACTTAAATTTTGAGCTATTATAATCCATCATCAACCCCACCATTCATGATCCAGTTTAAGTCCTGGTGAATCTTGATCCAGACACGTTAAATGTTTGAACATTGGACAGATGGCTCTGGGAATAGTTTAAGTCCTAGTGAATCTTGATCTTAACATGTTTAATGTTTGAACATTGGCCAAACGGCTCTGAGAATAGTAGTTCTATTGGTCTCACAAAAAAGAAAAGAACTGAAAAAAAATAACAAATGTAAAAAGGCAAGCAAAGACAAGCGCAGCAAGATGGAGCGTCCTTTCGGGGATGCATTAAGCCCAACTAGGCAAACAAGTTTAGGTAGGACAACTCAAAGTTCAGTGGAACGATGAAAACATCAAACTCTGGTAGTTACTCACCGAAACTGCAAAGGGACGGTGCCTACACAAAATGCCGGCTTTACTTGTTGATGATTCTTCTGTAACTACTATACGCAAGCGAGTTAATAACTAAAAAATGATAATGTAATGCGAACATTCTTTTTTCTCTTTTGTTTATGTCTCTTTCTTTGATCTTAAAGGGTCAACCAATTACTAAGTCCCTTATCTCTATGAATATGAAATAATTATTCCGTTATGTTTTATCTTTTTAATTAATAATAATTAAATATAATAAATTGAAAATTTATAAACAAATATAAAAAAATAAATAAACAAATGACTCTAACATATTATGACTATGACTATATAACACTCATATAACTATATATAGTAGAATCATTGGCCGAGAGTAAAAAAAGAATCTCCCCAAAGTCCACGAATCAATTCAATAAATCCACTTATACGTCAAAAAAGACGCCATCAGATTCGGGTTTTTTTTAAGTCCAACCTAGAATCATATGTAAGAATCTAGAGGTTGATTGGGCATCCCAGTACACGAGTCTCCCACTACTGTAGGGTCTAGGGAATGATAGAATGTATGCAACCTTACTCCCGTAACACAGAAAGGTTGTTTCTGTGTTTTAGACCCATGACCAACAATTACAATAAGACAATTTTACTATCACACCAAGGTTTGCCCTCCGTAAATTAAGAATCTATAGGTTCTATAAAAAAAAAAGTAAAAAGAAGAAGAAAAGACTGTAAATTCTTTTTTTTTTCTTTTGAATATAAATTGATTTCATTCATTAGATTATTGTTTGGTATGCATTCTCAATCGAGAACAAATATGACAATCAACTGCTTGAGGCCTAGTATGTAAGAAATTTTGATCCCTTTTGTGGGTTCCCAATCAACTCATTCAGAGAAAATATCCCAATAGTGTTTTCATTAATCCTAATGATCTCCATACAGTTATAGAACACAATGCAGTTAATGTAAATAATGTAAAAGACATATCCGTTCATTGACGACTGATTTTCGTCAATTCTCACTTTGGTTTGAGTCTTCTATAGTCTCCAATAAATTCCTATGCTTCTCTCTGATTATAAAAGTAGGATATAAATTATAATCGTGACTGTAGGGAATATAATACTATCCGTATATATAATACCATCCCAAGTTTAGTTCAATTCCATAGTAAACTAGTTTGGTTCATCTCATAATCAGACTAGAATTAATCCACTTGTAAATTAGACTCCTACTAAGCAATTGACTGGAAAATTAATTTAGCCCACATTATCTTACATTCTTCTACTTGGATTACATCAATTATAAAGTCACCATTAGCCATGGAATTCAATTACAAAATCCATCATTTACTTTGATCCAATCATCCTACTAATGCCAAGCAATAGCGGAAAGTGCACCTGAATAATAAGTGTACAACATTTTGTCAGCCACATATACAAAGGTTTACTTAATAACATGAATCGATTTGAGATGAATAAATAAAAATATAATTTTCATGTGAGTCCAGAATTGCCTTGATAAAACTTCACATGCAATAAATATTGATATTGACTGTAGCAAACAACCACATACGTTTTTGGTCAATACCATTCTCTTTGGTACACCGTCGTGAATTATGGCTAAATATTATCCCGTTCATTTGGCTTAATATCACTTTTTACCAATGACATGTCATGTGAATATGCAATACAACAATGATAGTAATGAATAAATACTGGACAAAAAATAATCATGGTTTTATTAATAATCATGTCCAGAACAAAAATAAGACTAATGAATAATCAAACATAAACAAAAATCTATTAGAAACATAATGAAAGATCTCTCACTAATTAATGACATCGAAAGACTCAACAACACCCATCCTAAATACATGTCCCTTGAATACTTTCACTGGCAAAATTTTTGTCAGAGGGTCTGCAATCATGTAATCCTTCAAAATGTGCTCAACTGTGATGTTTTTATTGACGATCTTTTCTTTCACCAATAAATACTTTAACTCTATATGTTTGGAACCACTAGACTTATTATTATTCTTTTAAAACTATTATTATTCTTTGTGGCCATCATTTTTCCTGTGGCTTGTTGGGTTAAAATCCTGGAAGAAAGGATGCAGAAGTGGGAAGTCCTATGGCATCCTGTGTGGGCCATTTCGGATTTGGGTGTAAGATTTTTTAGATCCCCTTTGGGTTTTTCCCATGGGATTTCTCATGAACCCTAACGAACAAACCACACAGATTACTAGAATACAATGGGTATTGAAAAGAGATGATAAGACACATACCTCTTGCTGTAGATTGATTTTCAATCGTTTTCTTTACTTTTAATGCTTAGAATGTTTGGATCAAAGTATTCCACAGCCTGTCGGGATCCTTTGACCTACTCTCTGCGTCTGAAAAGATGAGAAGAAAATAACATTGTGGTTGTAGGGACCCTAACCATTGATATTTATAATACCACCCCCAATCCTGGACTAGTCCCACAGTTGACCAGGTTGGTCTATCTCTAATCATACTTAAACCGGTCCACCTGTAACTAGACTCCTACTGAACCAACTAACCTTATAATTAATTTAGCCCATAAAAATATCTTACAATCTCCCACTTAGGCTATATTAATTATAAATTCATCATTGATCCAATGTGATCATAGAATCTAATTATACAAAAACTATCATTTACTTTGATTCAGTCATCAAGCCTACCAATGTCGAACAACAACAGAAAGTACTCCTACACATCCGGTGTACCCCCTTCTGTCAGTCACATACAGAGGTCTACTTAAGGACATAAATCACTTTGAGATGAACACTTGAGTCCAATGATCGAATTACCACGATCCCGTTACCTTAAAATCCTTATAGGTCAATCCACTTTAATATTATCCAACTTATATAAGCAAACCGTCTCCAGTTTAGACTAATATCATACTTTGGCTTACTGTTTTCTTTGCTAAATACCACCTTGCAACTTGACATGTCTTAAATAATCAGGAATATATATACCAACAATGAAATGAAGGCTCACTAATAATCTTGCCTATTAAACCACAGGTAAAACAAACAATCACAGATAAATCATCAACTATCAGATCTCCATTAATCAAGCAAATCTAAACACTCCCACTGACTGAGAGAATGTAAAGATTCCTACAGATATTACAAATTCCTAGAGAATATATAAACCAATAAAATACATTCATTTAAATTTAATATTAAATTTAATTATATCAAAACATGTCAAATAAAATCTTTCAAAATAAATAACTGAACTATAAGTCAATAAACAAATATCAAAAAACAATCTAAAGACAACTGGTAATAATAAAGAAAACTAACTAGACCTATAGCTTCAACTGCATTAAACGACATTATCATTTGACGTCTTCTTTCTCTAGTGTCTCAGTTTTCTTCTTCTTCTTCTCCAACCAAATTTTTCTTACCTTACACTCTCTCTTCATGTGCCCCTTTTTATGGCGCCAGAAACATTAAACATCACTTATATCCTTATCATAAGGTTTTCCTTTCTTAAAGGAGTATCTATCTTTTCTATAAGGTTCTATCCCAACTTTTCTTTTACCCTTATCTTCTCTGGAATGATGACTAGTGATATTGACACTCTCAAATCTTTTCTTCAGTCTCATTTCTTCTTTAGTGCAAACAGAGATTAATTTGTTCATATCTCATTCTTCTTCCTGAGTATTATACGTCGCTTGTATTTGGTAATACTCTTCAAGTAACGAGGATAATGCACAATGGATCATGAACTCATCATCAATGTTAATTTCCATGCCTTTAATCTTCTCAGCAGTAGCAGCAAGCTCCATGAAATGATAATAGTATATTGATTCATATCTGATAGTTTTAGTTAAAAAATTTTTGAGGAGTTTTTCATAATTGAAAATCGTATTTGACGAAATTTTTCCAATCGTGAAAATCCATTAAATTATATACTGGATAGAAAGTCTCAAAATCAAAGTCCAACAATATAAAAATCGTCGCCTGACTCCATCGAAGGCATCGCCATGTGTCGTCGAAAAATGCTCGTGGATCTCACACGCTGACAATTATTAAAAAAAAATTGGATTGGCTGTGAGATTGATGTTCATACATTTGACCATCACGTCTTTATGGTTCTAGGAGTTTGATACTGAAAAGATACTATTACTGAGTCCCTAGTTAATGGTGAATGTTTTTGTTGCCATCATTTTTCCTGTGGCTTTTTGGATTAAAATCATGGAAGAAAGGATGCGAAAGTGGAAAGTCCTGAAGAAAGGATGTGATTTAATATTTGTAATGTTAAAACCAGTCATTCAAATAAAATGCTATGAAGGCATCTTCTGTGGGTCATTTCGGATTTGAGTTTTTACTGTAAGATAGTGTGGGTTAAATTGATTATCCAATTAGTTACTTAGTGGGAGACCAATTTATAGGTAGACTAGTCATAGTCTGATTCCAAATGAACCAAACTGATTCACTGTGCTATTGAACCAGTGTTGGGATGGTATTATATATACCAATGGTTAGAGTCCCTACAATTATGGTTACAATTCCTCTCCTATTCCCATGATCATAAAGAAGCATAGAGATCTATCGAAAACTGTAGTATACTCAAACCACAGTAAGATTAGAAGAAAATCAATCTTCGATAAACGGGTATATTCTTTATATTATTTAATTTGATTGCATTGTGTTCTATGGTGTATGAAGATCATTAGGGTTAGTGGAAACATTAATGAGATGTTTTCTCTGAATGAATTGATTGAAAACCCATAAAGAGATCAAAATAACTTATAATTGGTATCAGAGTATTTTCATACAAGCATAGAATCAATGATAATAGTATATTGATTCGTACCCATAGTTAGTAAATATACGTATAATACACGTATTAAACGTGTACCATTTTTTTAAATGAGTTTTTTTTTGGATTTTTCGAATATATGTAGAGAGTCTCATAAAGTTTTTTTTAAATTAATGAAACGTATTATACAAGTTTAATACGCGTATGATGTATTAAACGTGCATAATACAGTGACAATTATTAAAAAATAATAAATTAAAAGATAAATCGTGAAAAAAACACTAAAGTCTACTGTCGTGGGTTATGTTCCCCAAAGTAAAACAGAACCCTTCGTCCCTTCCACGACTGTTGGTGACTCTAGCGGCTAAAACCTAAACTCACGATTTGGGAAATTTGTTCCCCAAATCCCTTCCTCGTCGACTTGTTTCCCAAATCCCTTCCATGGTTGTCGGTGTGCAAGGATCCTGCAAGCATATAAGTCATCTGCGGCATCGTCAATTTGAGCTTTGATCCTCTGCATATAATACATTTCATTATTTTTGTTAAAAAATTACGAGACTCTCTACGTGTATTCGAAAAAATATGAAAAAAATCATTTAAAAAAAAGTACGCATATAATATGTGTATTATATGCGTATTTACTAACTATGAACAGAAATTCAAAAGCTCTACAATGTTTTTTTTCTTTTCTTTTTTTTTTTGGTAAAAAAAACTCTGCAGTGTTGAACCCATAGTTAGTAAATATTCACTGTGAAAATTTTGCACATTTTATATGTAAATTTTTTTCAGAACTATAATATTTTAGTTTTTATGTTTAATGGGATGATGGTTTTTCACTTTATATGTTTCATGGGATGATAGTTTTTCACTTTATATGTTTGATAGGAGGATAATTTTGTGTGAGATTTCATGGATTGAAAGGTTTTTTATTTATAAATTTTATTTATATGTTAATATTTTATTTGTTGAATGCTATAGATGTTTATTGCATAGTGAATTTATGTTTGTATTTATCGATTTCGATTTTTTTACAGGCTACCATATTAAATACGTACCGTATTATTGATGTACACATTTTTTAAAAACGGATTATTGGTCCTCATATCAAAGTATAACTCCCTTTAATACTCGTAGGTATCCGTATCCGATTTTTTGCCGTATCTGAACTTACCAACTATGTTCGTACCTGATAGTTTTGGTTGAAAAATTTTTAGGGAATTTTTCCCTAATTGAAAATCGTATTCGTCGAAATTTTTTCAACCATGTAAACCCATTAAATTATATACCGGATTGAAAGTTTCGAAAAACAGAGTCCAACAATATAAAAATCAACAGCAGACTCCACTGGACACGCCACCAAGCGCCGCTGGAAAATGCACATGGATCTCATGTGCTAGCGGTTGTTAAAAAAAAAAAAACTAGATTGGCTGTGAGATTGATGTTTATGCATTTGATCATCACGTCTTTATGGTTCTGGGAGTTTGATACTAAAAAGATACAATTACTGAGTCCCTGGCTAATGTGAATGCTTTTGTTACCATCATTTTTCCTATGGTTTGTTGGGTTAAAATCATGGAAGAAAAGATGTAGAAGTGGGAAGTCTTGAAGAAAAGATGGGATTTAATACTGCAATGTTAAAACTAGCCATTCAAATAAAATGCTATGAAGGCATCCTCTATGGGCTATTTCGGATTTGAATTCTTACTATAAGATAATGTGGGTTAAATTAATTATTCAATTAGTTGCTTAGTGGGAGTCCAACTTACAGGTAGACTAGTCATAGTCTGATTCTAAGATGAACCAAACTGATTCACTGTAGCACTGAACCAGTGTTAAGATGGTATTATATATATATCAATGGTTAGAGTCCCTACAATCACGGTTACAATTCCTCTCATGTTCCCAAAATCATAGAGAAGCATAGGGATGTACCGAAAACTTTAGAAGACGGGTATATTCTTTATATTATTTAATTTGATTGCATTATGTTCTATGGTTGTATGGAGATCATTAGGGTTAGTGGAAACCCTAATGGGATGTTTTCTTTGAATGAGTTGATAGAAAACCCACAAAGGGTTCAAAATAACTTACACTTAATCTAATCATTGGGAAATTTTGCTTCAATCCTTTTACACTCGATTGCAGAGATTATTTTTTGGTAGTATGGTTGATATTCTTCATCGCTGCGAATCGTAAGCTTGCAGATACAGACAGTAAGAGGTTCGTCGGATAAAGTTGGAGGATTTCATTAATGGTCTTAGGACTTGGATGAGCCCACTGCTGACTGGGTTATAGTTTACTTGAAAATTTTTAGGAAAAACACTCTCTCTCAATTTCTTGTGGCACTACAGATGTTTTCCCTATCATTTTTGGGAGATTAACAGCATAGTTGACTCCCTATCTACACGGGCATTGTCCGTTATATATAGGACTTCATGCCCTTAGTTACTCATGGATGTCGGATTTTTGTAATTTGAGTCCGTGAGCTTTTCACATTTTAATGAATAGTTTTTCTTCGTGGGAAAAAAAATTGGGTTCTGCTTTATGATCATTTACCACTTGACATACATGGTTACATCTTCAATGGTGTTGGGCCTGGACCTGGGCTGTTGATTTATGGTCCTGCTCCAGCTGATGGGTTGTTTTCGAGCGCAAATGATACATAGTTTCCTGTGTTTATTTTGGGCTTTATGGTAGTAGGCTTCTCTGTGTTTTGATTGCGTGGAGAGTGTTAAGTTGGGGTGGACGTGGACGACAGGAGACGAGCTCCATCCATTAGGTTGAGGGGAAATGGCTAACGGAATAGAAAATGAGACAATGCTATACATTTATTTGGATTTGTACTTGCATGGACAACCCATCAAGAAAACTGTGGGCCTTCAATGGGCCTAAGACCTGGACTTTCACACTTTGTATTTTAGACCAAAAGGCTTTGTGCTTAGGTTCCCATAGATTGTCTCTCTTTTAGTTTACCAGGGCACCCCGTAACAATTTCGCTGCTGCATCATCTCCTATCTGAGTATTTTGATCCAATTATGTATCCAATTGCCATCCAAATACGAAGGGATTTAAATTCATGAATTAGCTACATACAGCTAAAATTTGGTGTCAAATTCAATAATAATTTCAACGATACATATTTTTGCCACTTGTCACATGCACTGACGTGGCTAAAGGGGTACAGGTCCAAATAGCCGAATGGAACTCTATGATGATACTATTATCCCAATTTTTGTTTTAAATATATATGAAAAAAACACCGCTGTCGTCTATGGATATAATT
The DNA here is from genome assembly GCA_028583415.1 of Protea cynaroides. NCBI lineage: Eukaryota > Viridiplantae > Streptophyta > Magnoliopsida > Proteales > Proteaceae > Protea > Protea cynaroides. The sequence continues at coordinate 60,897,461 of CM053269.1, read as the reverse complement.
GAATAATATTAAAAAAAAAAATTCCCATTTGTCATATTTGTCCGCTTGGATCCTTAGAATTAGGGTGTCAACAAGTCCGTTTCTGTTGATTTTGGTCTGGAATAAGTTGGTTTCGAGTTTTTTAGGGACAGTTTAAAATATGTCCAATACGAGATTTGGGCTGGTGTGGGTTGTACATGTTAGTTAACAGACCGGTTTGATGTCAGTTTGTTATCGGACTGGCTTAATGGACTCATATCAGTTTACTTTCGGTTCGTTTTCAGTTTACTATATGTATATGTAGCAAATAAATTGGATTAATGGGCTATATTGGGCCATTATCGGTCTAGTTCGATTTCGGTTTTGGTTTCTTACATATACATTTAATAAAATGCTGACTTAATAGATTCTTATCGATTCATTATCGGACAAGTTTGGTTTCGAACTTATTAATCCAATTTAGTTCAATTTATTAGTTGGTACGGTCCAATTTCAGTTTTTCATCTGGCTTTAAAAACACAATCCAAATTTTTTCAAATAAGGTTCGGTTTTGATTTGATCCAAACCAAATCAGGTTGATTACGTTTTGAATTTCAATTTGGACCCAATTTTGACACCCCTATCTAAGGTACAAAAACTATCTATCAAAAAAAAAAAAAATATCTGTCACACCCGTTGTAGTTTATCTTAATCTCGAATCCTCCTTTGTTTTTGATAATATTCTTAACATTTTTTATTTTTGAAAAATTGTATTCATCAAGTAATGACAGAACTACCCTTAATATTTTCTCTTTCAATTTTAATAAAATCTAAAAATTTATTTTCGCCATTACATATTAGATATTAGGAAAATAAAGAGAGTAACAGATAATAACAGGGCTCACTTATCGATAAATAATAATCGTTCCAAGCACCATCAAGAATCAAATTTATCCCTTGAAACCTCGTTGATCAGCGGTTCCTCCATTGCTGGCGATGCACTATTCCTCGACGACCTTGATCCCTCCCGAGGTGTGGAACCCCATGACGATGATTTGCTGCTCTGTTTCACCATATTTCCGAAATTTAGTACTTCCTTAATCTTCAACGGCGACTCCTGTTCCGGCTCCCTTAAATCACTGTTCGTTCCTTTTATTATTTGTTTCTGTTTTCTCTTTCACTTTTACCAAAGAAGAAACCTCTGCTGATTCTCATTTTATATTGCAGCATTTATGTTTGTGTAAAACCAAGTGTAAATCTATTGACCCTTTTATTCTTGGGCAATTGCAAACACTGCTATCTTTTGTCTGTTTTCCATTTTTTTTTGGGTGAAGTGTTTAATTGTTCCGTATTTCAAGGCTGAGTGCTTCAGTGCTTGGAACGATTATTATCAATAAGGGAGCCCTGGTTCTTGATGGTGCCGGTTTCTACTGCGAAAAAATGGATTAGGATACCGATTTTTATACCGGATTCAGCCATGGATGACATGGAAGGCGGCAACGTTGCTCGTATTGATTGAAGCTCACCGCCTTCTCCACAGCTTCTTTGCGTTTACAAAGATACTTCAATGCGATGTCCTGAGCAGAAACTCGATGGCAAAAAATACTGCGATGAGCATCTCAAATTTGAGTCTCAAATGGAGTGAAGAATGAGGAAGTTCAAATTCGGGCTTCTGTTAAGGCTGAAGATGGGGAACATGAAGGGAGGGATTCCATCGCAAGAGACGCGTTGTAATTTGACTAATGCGGAAGGGTGTTGTAGAACTCTGAAATTAGATCGGCAGGTCTTTTGCGAAGAACGTTGTAAGTCTGATTGTCGATCGAGAGATGAGGAGTCGAGGGCTCGAGTTTCTGAAACTCCGTCTGAGAAAGAAGACGAGAGTGGTTCGTATACAGAGGAAGAAAATGAGGAGGAAGTGATGAACAAAAGTAATCGATTTTCCTAATATCTAATTTCATCTAGCGATAAAATTCAAGAAAAGGGGAGAAAACAGAGCAGAGAAACAAATGAAACCAGAAACCAACATCATACATCATGTGCATACCTTCTTTCTCGGTCGGATAAGAAGAGAAGTTTTTCCCAGTCAAACAAGAAGACGCAGGTTTCAGTGGGTATAGAAAATGCGTAAAAAAAAAAGGTAAAATTGAAAATATAAGGTAATTCTGAAAATAAAAAGGAAAATAAAAAAATCTCATAAAGAAAATATAAAAATGAAACTGAATATTATTGAAGGTAAAATTTTTTTTAGCATCTAAACAATGTTTGGGTGTTGTCAAGGGGTGTCAGGGTTATTATCACAAACAAAGGTAGGTCGATGAGGTTAAGATTAACGAAAGTGGGTGTGACAAATATTTTCCCAAAAAAAATTTAAGAAACACCACATGTTTCTAAAGAAATATCAAACCAATAAGAATTTTTTTGTTAGTTCTCAGTAGTCACATATGCAAGGTTAAATCTAGCAATTCAAATAAAATGCTATGAAAGCATCCTCTTTGGGTCATTTCGGATTTGGGTTTTTACTCCAATCATTGGAAAATTTTTTGCCTCGGTGCTTTTAAAGATTGTGGAGGTTTATTTTTTGGTGGTATGGTTGATATTCTTCCTTGCTGCAATCAATAAAGGTCTAAATCCAAACAGTAAGAGGTTTCATAGAGAGATGGAGGATTTCATTAATAGTCTTGTGACTTAGATAAATCCACTGCTAACTGGGTTAAGTTCACTTAGAAAATTTTGAGGAAAAACACACTCTCCATTTCTTGTAGCAATACATATATTAATACAGAAAACTTCTTTAGCTATTCTTTCTATACCATTTTCTAAGGAGATTAACAGTATAGTTGACTCCATTTCTAAACAGGCGTCGTCCATTACATGCAAGACTTCGTGGTCCTTAGTTACTCCATGGTTATCGGATTTTTGTAATTTGATTCGGTGAGCTTTTCACATTTGAATGAATAATTTTTTCTTCACCGGAGAAAATTGGGTTCTACTTTATGATCATTTACTAGTTCACTTACGGATTCACATTCTCTCCTCCCAGTGATTCAGGAGGAGGGAGACGCCCATGTTGGATGGCCGACACGTGGGGTTCGGGTGATCAGAGCCCTCCATCTGAGCCGATTCCAAACCGATAGGGGGTGTCGGCTTGGATGGAGGGCTCGAGTGGGATTCACCCGAACCCCATGTGTCGGCCATCCAATAGGGACGTCCCCCCTCCTCTCGAATCACTGGGAGGAGAGGATTTGAATCCTTCATTTACATGGTTACATCTTCAGCAGTGTTGGGCCTAGGCCTGGACCATTGATTTATTATACGATAGGCCAGTTATGGTCCTGCTCGAGCTGATGGGTCGTTTTCGAGCTCAAATGATACATGATCGAGTGTTTACTTTGGGCATTTCGGTAGTAGGTTTCTATGTGTTTTGATTGGATGGAGAGTGTTAGGTTGGGATTGGGCTTCTCTCCTATCTTTCAGTCGCTCCAGTCATCCATCGAACAGATTGGGGTGGTTAGCATGCATGTCAGAACAGCCCAGCCCGGCCAATAGACGATTGATTGACAGGAGACGAACTCCATCCGTTAGGTGGAAGGAGATGGCTAGCGGAATAGAAAATGAGATGATGCTATGCATTTATTTGGATTTGTACTTGCATGGACAACCCATCAAGAAAACCGTGGGCCTTCTTGGGCCAAAAAGCTGGACTTTCACACTTGTAATTTAGGCCGAAAGACATGTGCTTAGGTTCCCATAGATTCTCTCTTTACATACAGCTAAAATTTGGTGTCAAATTCAATAATAATTTTAACGGTACATTTTTTGCCACTTTTCACAAGATTCAAATAATCTCCTCCCTGTACTTCAGGGAGGAGGGAGACGCCCCCGTTGGATGACTGACACGTGGCTCTCAGAAAAATCCAAGCCCCACGTCTGAGCCGACACCCAACCGACAAGCCGAGCCAACAGGGGGTGTCGGCTCAGACGTGGGGCTCGAATTTTTCCAAGAGTCACGTGTCGGTCATTCGACAGGGGCATCTCCCTCCTCCCTGAAGTACAGGGAGGAGACAATTCGGATCCCTTTCACATGCACTGATGTGGCTAAAGGGGGTACGGGTCCAAATAGCCTAAAGGAAATCTAAGATGCCACTATTATCGCAAAAAAAATTAAAAAAAAAAAAACACCGCTGTCGTGTAGGGAAATAATTGAATAATATAAAAAGACAGTTACTTTTCCTGTAACTTACCATATTAACAGTTGACCTCCAATGGTTTTGAAAAAGACAGTTACCTCTCCTAAACAAACTATTAAAATCCAAATACACCCACGCCGTTAGAATATTCCATTAGATGCTAACTGTAGGAGTCTAATATTTCCTTAATGACCAAATAAACCCTTTACAAGGGTGACTGACTTAAAAATTAAAAATTAAAAAATAAATTTTAAAAAAAGAACAAGAAGGAGTGATGGAGAAGATGGCAGTGGGCTCTCTCTTGACCAAAAAGAAAAAACTTTGCCATGGTTTGAATCAAGCTTCATAGTTTGTTCGTCACATTCATAATTGTCTCTCGCTAACTGCCAGTGCCTCTCAGCTTTTCGGTATCGCCTTTTCTTTCCCTTCTACATTAGAAATTCATCTAAAACCCTTCCCATCTGCTCTCTCTTCCGCTTCGTTCCCTTTTACATTAGAAATCCATCCAAAACCCCATTCCATCTGCTCCCTCCACTAGCCCTGGATAACGATGAGCATATTCAAAAGAATCGAGGTTTTTGATCCTTCATCATCTCCTTCACCCCCAAACCCTTTGCCCTTGGACCTCTCCCTCCTATCCCATCTACATGCGAGCTCTTCAAATTCGTCACTGATCTCATCCAGATCTGGAGAACCCCCTCATCCTCCTCTTACAAGAAGTTACAGGCTAGCACTGGCCCCGATTCCTATTTGCAAATCCTCTGCGACCGGGTTTCTGTTCTTGAGCTTGGATTCGATCGCTTCCTGGATGAATGTCACACCCCAATTCTAATCCAACCAGAATGGTGTGAGTGAATCGTCATTGAACCAACGGTTCACACCAGGATCTCGAATAGGCCGTGTCCACTCATACAAACCATCACACATAACTACAATCAGAATATAATAGTACAACGGAAATCTCTTAAACATAATGAACTGAGAATCTATTGATAACTTTAAATAAAATATCAAATTATCCAAATCCAAACAAATAACTATAATATCATTACATCTCTTTAATCCAATCAGAAAAAATAAAAATAAATAAAAATCCAATCAAAGGTACACGCAGAAAGGGCACTCGCATGAAGCGTCATGCTCGTCCTCTCCTGCCTGTACATCCAACGTAGCAACACCACCATAAACCGGAGCATTCATGTAGTCATCCATAGTGTAACCTGCATCAACATCTAAAACATGTATATATACAAAGGGTGAGCTCATAACACAGCTCAGTAAGACAATCAGACAGTTTCACAATATTATGCATGAGTAACAATCAATTTTATGCTGTGGTCTGGTTTTAAGTTTACAAGGTGCTATAGAAAGATTTGGTGGCCCCCGCACCTCTATACATGAGTGTGTGGCACCTCATGGTTCACACCCCATTGGCCCACATGCATCCATCATGGAATATAGATAGAGCTAAGATACCCACGTACTTCCCCTGATACTCTACCCATACCAGTACCTAAGCCCCTACTGGCCAGGGCTCGCAAACTGGGCTCGCAACTAACCAATCCTATATGTCATCAATGTATGCTCTATCCCAGCACAGTCGTTTACGGCATAGAGATAGAGATAAGTCATTCCCGCACCTCCCCTGATGCCCTATCCGCAACTAACTCACTAGGATAGAAACAATACTCAGGTAGACCCTATCCCAACATAATCCCTACGGCATAGAGATAGAGCTAAAGCATCGTGGACAAGCCAGCGTTGACCTCGGAGACCACAGTGCCACATAACAATGGTCAGGCCAGCATCAACATCAGAGACCACCGTACCACGACCTTCCCCTGATGCCCCACCCGTACCAAGCATGTTAAGACAGAATACTATAAAAGGTGCTAATGTGAAGAGCGATCCCAGACCCATGCCCCACTCCACACACTAACGAAAACAATCACATGCCTAACAATCACATCCTATCAATGCATGAACAGTAATAATAACCAAAAGTAAAGGATGGCATGTGAATATGCACAAACAACACATCTCATATAATCAGGTGATTAACAACAATTTACTGTCCCTTAATTATTAGGTTTAGGTCAGATTCCCTTACCTGACGCTCGTTCGATAACTTGCTCCACGTCGCAAGGTCCAAACGATATGTCACAAAGTCCTACAATATTATTAGGGTCTCATTAGAATATATTGTTTAGGGTTTCATGTTGGTCGGAAACCAACACGGTTACAAAACACCCTCACAGAGCTGATCGGTGGCATGTACCGGTCACAGCTCTGTGGGAAATACTGGCAACCGGTTGGTCAACCGGTCCCCACAGACCAGCCTCCCGAGGGATACCGGTGGCAACATACCAGTCGCACTATGTGCAACCGGTATAGTCGACCGGTATGTCTCTAGAAGACCATACATGGGTTTTTGACTGTCGTTGATCATCCTCCATGGATTTTCAAGGTTTCTCCTACCCATTCTAAGTCTAATCATTGAGTTAGAGTTATCCTCAACTCATTCGAGTCTCGTTTCGATGAATATCATCTCGAAACTCGAATCTAGGGTTTGACGGCAACATAGGGTTTATTGGCCAATTTAGGGTTTTAGATCAATACCTACTTTGCATGGTATTGATCCACCCACACAACTAACATAGGATAAGAAGATTGATTCGAACACTTACCGTTGACTGGCGTAGCGTGAGCTTCGTCGAACGGTAATGACGGCACTTTCTTCTTCTTCCTAGCTCCTTCTCCTTTCCAACATCTTTCTTTTCTCTAGGGTTTGTGAGAGACAATGGAAAGGATTTGAGGAGGCTTAAGGGTGTATTTATAGGCTAGATTTAGGGTTTAGTAACCCTACTAGGATTAGAAAACTTCTAGGATTCGAAATCAGGAAAATGGGACCCGCAGAGACCAATTTCCAGATTCCCGCACTTAGCTACGCAAGCCATACCGGTCGACCGGTACCAAGACCGGTACCATCGACCGGTCAACATAAAATGATGACTATTGGTCGTCTTTAGTCCGATTTCATACCTGTTTGTCATCCGCTCGTCCCGTCTGGCCCGGTGATGATCAGAAGACCTGCTACGACACAAAACCGAGGTTTAGACCGGGTTTACGGAGTACGGGTCTTACAATGAATAGACTATGAAGCTTCATAGTTAGAATCAAGCCTCATAGTTTGTTCGTCACATTCACAGTTGTTCAGATCAAGAAAACATGTTCAAGAAATCAGGTTCTGAAGCTTTCTTGCCCTAATTTCATTTATTCTTCTCTGATTTGAAATCTTTCGATTTAGTGTTTGTAATCTCCAATGGATGATGTACAAGATGATGTAGCCAGTCTTATCAATTTCTTTTTCCGAGAGTTCTCTTGAAGTTCTGCTTCACTATTTCTTGTTCGACTAAGCATGAGATTGTGTTTTTCTATCTGTTGATATTCTACAGTCTCTTTTGTTTTTCATTGGAGAGGTATATATTTTCTACAATCATTTTGGTTCTCAAACTCCACAAAAATGCATTATCATCAGTTTTTCTCTTTGAAATCTCTCTTCGGATTTTAGATTTCTTCTCCGGCCATGATTCTTTATCTTCTCCGGCCGTGATTCTTGAAATTTCAAAGTTCTCCATCTCTATTTTGTTTTAACAGATCTCCTTCCACTAGAGTTGTTTATGATCGTGCATCTCATATCTCGTTCCTATTCATCAGTTTTTTTTTTTTCTGTTTTCTCGTCTTCTCCACTAGAGTGAAGAGGGGTTTTTCCCTTCTTTCCCGGCAATAATGGTTTCAGAAACTTGAGGGTAGATTTGTCCACAAAAAATATAATTTTAACACCGTTAAAAATTGGTGTGGACTGTGCAGTACACATTAGTTAACGGGCTGGTCTAGTGTCAGTTTGTTATCGGACTGACTTAATGGATTCTTATCGGTCTGCTTTCAGTTCGTTTTCAGTTTACTATATGTATATATAGTAAATAAATTGGATTAATGAGCTCTATCGGGGCATTATCGGGCTAGTTCGGTTTTGATTTTAGTTGAGGTTTATCAACTGGTCTGATCTATTTCAGTTTTCATATGACTCTAAAAATACAATCCAAATTTTATGCAATAAGGTTCGATTTCAATTTGATCCAAGACTAATAAGATTGATTCTGTTTCGATTTTTTATTTTGATCCAATTTTGACACACCCCTACTTAGGCTTCCACCACTATCTAAAAAAAAATAAAAAGACTTCAAGAAACCACATATGCTTCTAAAGAAATATCGAACAAATATGATTTTTTTGTTAGTTATCAGACTATCAGTTGTCACATGCGCAGACGTGGCTAAAGGGGTTGGAAATGGTTTGGATGAATGCATGTGTTTGCTACTTCTCACATCATTTTCCCTTAAAAAAGGGCCAATGGTTGCTAGTTTGGCCGAGATGCACCAGTGTCACATTACATTAGGTCGAATTTTTTAAGGAAATGTCGGTCTCTCCTACTTAAGTGTCTAATTTTTTTTTCACTTTCTGACGTATTAAAATTGAGCAAAGAAAAATGATAAAAAAATATGGAGCAATTTTGGCTGGTCCACGGACCAGTTTATGGGTTTGGTGGTCTAAAGTCTTTCATCCTAAAAATGTGCAAAGTCTTTCATTCTCTTGTATATGAAGTTCCCATAATATCATTTCATTTTATTCAACCACCCACAAAAGTTCCTTTCACTCCTCTATGTGAAGTTCAATTCCTACTCCCTTCTTGTCCATGTGCCCTAGGATTTCTTTGGTCTCTGACGAGAGAACTTCTCTCTAAACAAAACTAGTGAACAAATCTGTTATGTGCGTCTCGAATTCTTTCTGACCTGCTCTAAAGATTGTCCTGCAACGACAAAAGTTGGTGGCAACCCCAATGAAAAATTTTCTAAGGTCTATGATGGAAGTAGAGGGATCTGTGCGTCTTGAAGGAGCTATATATTTTTCTTTTCATGTTTTGCTGTAGTTGCAAAAAACGAAATTGAAATAGAGTTTTCAGCAAAGGTTTGAGAGAGCTTGCATTCTTGGGAGATCTCCATATAATACCTTATTTACATAGTGAATCATCTTCATTTTCTCTAATGAATATAACATGTCATATTAATATATGAACCATATTAAATCTCTGTGTCATTTGTTTGAATTGTTTTTGTTTTTCATATTTCTTGATGTTTGTCATAATAAAATACTTACTGTTAATGATAGAAAAGAAATGGTATAATAAAAAAATGGCCCATATGATGGATAAAGAGGCTTGTTGAGTTACCTCCATCCTGCCAGGAAAAAAAGAAGTCAGGAAAGTTTTTCCTGTAGCACTTTTTGTATTGCTTTATGGTTTTGAGTGGATTTGGCTGTATCTTGTTTTGCACAATCCTTTCGTATATGGGCGTGTACCTCAACTTATAAAGTGGTTATAGTCTTATAGATAACAGTTTGAAGGTGTGATATCTCCATTTGAAAAAAAAATTAAACAAGACAGAAAAGGGTATCCCACGGGGAGATCTACCGTCCCCATTGTTTTTCATATGAGTAACGATGGTGATGACCAAAATATTTTTGACATTTGAAGCAATGTTCATTCCTTAATAATGGGGAGTTGTTTTTTCCATTCATTTTTAGGGTTTCATATATACACTTAGGGTTTCATATAGCCATGGAGTAAAATGGCCATCTAGCAACTATTAAATGATCAAAGAAGTCTTACTCAAGTGGGTCATCGAAGGGCGAGCGCTCAATGGTTGGTTTACTGTCCTGATGAGCTTTAGGTGTAAGTCCGGGGGGGGGGGGGGGGTTTATACCTCTTTTTTTTTTTATTATTATTATTAGGTGTCTGCTTGACACCCCTTTCCTTATCGGACCCTTCTAGTGCCCACTTGGTACAAAATAAATAAATAGTGGTCCTCACTCCCCATCGCCCTCAAAATGAGGAAGTCATACCTAAGAACTTTGACTCATCGGGAAAAAAAAGAAGAGGAAAGATAAAAATACCTAGGAGCAAATAGTACAATATCTATGTACATGAGTATAAATAATGGGGTGAGGGTATCTAGGGGAATGGAAAAAAAAAGGGAATTCATATTGACTCTCAGAAAGGATAGGGGTAGGGGCTTTTCGAGACCTTCAAATACAATGGAGTTGGGGTTTTATGTCTTTTTGAGTGTGAACGACTCCGAACCATGGAATCCCTTAATTGAGAAAAACTTTTGCCACAAATAATTTACATATATTGATCAGGGAAGTCAAGCCTAAAAACTTTGACTCACCAGGAAAAATTAGGAACAAACAAAACAAAGATATAAAAGAAATCTTGCTAAGAGTGCAATGTCTATGTAGATGAATATAAACAATTTAAATAATTTGATAATTTTTAATTAAATATATCATATCGATGAACAGATATAATGGAAGTGAGATAAGTCAAACAATTAGATGAAAATGCACGAATAAATAATTGAAGTTGTATTTATTTATTAAGAATTGTAAATGTAGGTGCATTAAGAAACTTCTTCCCCACCCCTAAGAAGAAAAATGTGTATTACTTTGACAAATGTGTATATGATCAAGTGCGCTTAATAAAACATTCCTGTTATACAGCATACTTGTAATATAATCATATCAAATTTCAATATTTTTTGTATCCCAATCCATTGTGTATCATGAAAATTTCAAAACATAAACTGGTATGAAAACTAAAGGAGGACAAGTTGAGATGGAAGAGAGGACAACCATGGTGCAGGTTTTCTGAATCTGACTCAACTCATGCAAACTCAAACCAGGACAGAAGACAATAGCAGCTTAAAACAGAAAGTTCAGCCATCCCAAGAGCCCAAGTGAGGAGATAAGAGAAAAGACGGAGAGGAGAGTGGAGTGGAGTTAGCTCACCTGTAATCCTTTCTGTCTCCTCCTAATTATCTAATAGGAATAGGATAGAGGTTTTGTTTCATTGACCATTCAAAATTCAATCCTGGATGCCTGACCTAAGCCTTTTCCTTTCAAATTTTCAAGTTCGCAAGTTAATCCTCATATTGTTTAGTCATTTATTGAAGCTTATTTCACTCAATTCTTAGATTTATTTATACAAAAGTACAGTCTACTAATACTAGATTACAACTTCTGGAGATGGTTTTTTACCAAAAAAATAAAATAAAATAAAATAAAATAAAATTTTCTGGAGATGGTTGATTGGGCGGCTGCTGGCTGTTGGTTGGTTTGACATTCTACTCTCATGGTCAAGAAATGGCTATTACAATACATACATTTACTAATAATAAATACTTTCCAGAGTTTTGAAGATGGAATCATCAAAGTTTGTTTTCTTAGAATGGATCTTCTCCTGTTGTCTAGTTGCATTAGTTGTTCATCGAACGGCTAGGATGTATCAACGTGTACGACAAATGATTGATATGTCTGGATGACAGGAAAGGATATTTTTCCGTATTTCCGTTGAGCTACTAGTTTTCTTTTGGAGTTCTTTTTTTCTTTCCTTTTTTTCCTTTTAGGACTCTGTATGGGCAATGGACAAGTTCCGTCTTACGTGGGGATTACGTTAGGTCCTAGTCATAGACTCATAGGTGGCATAACCACCAAAACCAATTTGGTTTTGAATCTTCTCATTGAGAGGCAAAGGCAAGTTATGTGGTTTGAAATAGTTTTATTGGGAAAAAGTTGAGTGAGGACCATTTGGTTTTGGAGTTTGGATGATACCTAAGAAAATGGACAAGCAAGGGCATGTATAGATGTTGATGTTTTGAGAATGGAGTTGAAATTTTAAACCAACCGAAACCCAAATGAAGAATTTGACAAATTTGAGTGGATGACTTTTGAAACATCTTCTCTTCACTCACTTGCAAGGTATTGGAGCATTAAATGATTCACTTGTAAAGGTATTGGAGCATTAAATGATTCACTTGTTTTCTGTTTTCTTTCAACCAGATTCCCCAGCTAACAGGCCTTGGCTTGCTCTATCATGGTTTAAGTTCATGGTATTAGAACGGGTTTTGATGACTTGAGAAATCGATATGGGATTTGATACATGTCGGTCTAAAATGCTGAATTAACAGGCCATGTATCAACAAGGGATCTGTATCGGTCTCTGATCCGAATACCTAAAACTATATGCTCCACTAGTAGAGAGAGAGAGCTTTTTTTATGGCAGTAATGTCACTATCCACATAGACACAATTACACAAAACAACTCTGTATTTGAAAAAAGGCTAGCACACAGTAGTAACTACTCACTACACATGATCCTGAGATTTGAGTGGAGTTCTCTGTTCCCACTTATTTAACTCTGCAAAAAGATTACCTTTTAAAAGAAATGGCTCTGTCTTTTAGATCTAAAGTTATTCTTCCCTACATCAGAACATGGACAAGGGACCAAGACAGTGGCTTCTTTTTATTCCACTTCACCTTTTGAGAGCACCATATGCTTTCAACATGCTTGCCCATGGAGAGAGAGAGAGAAAGAGAGAAATATTGAGGGGATGGAGGTTGATTACACTGAAGCTAGAATCATTAACAAAGGAATCCTTAATTGTGCCTTGGTGGGCTCTAGGGTTCCTTTTCCTAGCCTTAAGTTAGCTAGACTTTTTGGGGCAAGGTCAACATAAAAGTGGAGGGCAGGCTTTTCTTTTCTAGGGGAACCTCTCCTCTATAATCTAGTGCTGACCCCAGTTGGAGGTCATTGGGACCATGGGCTGTCCTCCACTTTATGGTACTGTAAGACATTTATACTATTTGATCTTAGCTTTTTGACCTTTATAGATAAGTTTAGTGGTTAAAAATCACTGTAAACCATTTCTGTTGGTTAAGGTCTTAAAACCCTTTGATTTGTGTGCCATTGTCTTCCCTTGGGCACTGCATACTAGGCTCATCACTCATCTCTGCCCTAATAGCAGTTTGAAGTTTTGAATTGAAACCCTAAGTTTTAGCAGAGAAAAACTGAAAAAGAAGTAATATTTGACTTTAAAGTCAACCGTCATCATTCTCCATATGGGGCTAGGAATTCAGATTAATCTCAAGTGCAGAGAGCATCATCAGCTCCAAGCCCATCTTTAATCGTGATGTCACATGCAAAATTGATCATTAAAAAGTCAAACCTAATCCACGAAACTCCCTTCATAATGCATGCCCCTGCGCGTGTGCGTGAGATCGGACTTCGGCGGCGCGTCGCGTGGAAGGGATTCATACCACCAAATAAATAGTATCCATGGAAAGGCAAGATGCATAGGTGAGGGAATATAAGAAGTGCATGGGGGTGGGGTCCATCATCCACTTTATAAAGTCGTCTAAGGTTAGTGAAATCTCTACATTATGAGTGAAGTTTGCCAGGTATTAGACACGATATCGGTCACATAAAAAATCAATCCAATCTGAATGAAATCAGTATATGTCGATCTCGTGATGGATCTTCATTGGTCCCTATCTGGATTGTTCGAATCAGTCAGAAATAAGTCGGATTCTAATGAAATCGATGGAAATTAACGAGAATCAGCTTCCCCTTGATTGAAATTAGCCAGTATAGAATCGGAATCAAATACGGATCAAATCTAATTGGAATCCACTTAATTCTGATTCGATTATTCAAACCATGGTGATCTATATGATCATGTGATCGAAGATACATTAACACAATTTTCATGAACACTAATCATCTCATTCTCGTTTCTATACTTATCTAATTGATGGAAGTCTTCACATTAATCCTTATTAATTGACTTATTAATGTAAACTTCACTGTAATCATGTAATGTAGGGGCACACATTTTTTTTTCTTTCTTTTTTTGTGTGTGTGCGCCAATTGGAAACGGTGTATATGAATTCATGAAAAGAAGTGGATACAGCTTATGGTCCTGGATGACGGCCAACACCATGATTATCGTTTTCTATTTAGAAATTAACTTAAAAGGGATTTTCTTATTCATATCCCTCTTATTTTTGTATTTTTTTAATATAATATACTCTTCTTTATATGAGGGTAAAATCGATATTTTACATGCGTACTACTGGAGTGTGCAAAACAAGTCATTTTCAACTTATTTAAAAACTCTTTTATATATTTGATTTAAAAACCTTTTTTGGAATAAAGAAAATGGCAATTAAAAGAAGGGACATGTTTTAGATATACTTATTGAAGTGTCATTCAGACCCACCCTTGTATGATTCCCAATAAATTTCATTGATTTCTATTGGACTTTTTACATTACTGAATAGTTGGGATATTGAGGAATATTAAAAAAAAGTGATCCGGGAATCAATATCTAATTATATCTCAACTTATGGATTAGAAATAAACCAATTTAGTTTACTATGGGAATGAACCATAGTTTTGGGATATTATTATAAATATTGGGTCTGGAATCCCTATAATTTAACTTGTTTACTCTTCTCTTGGTTCCCATACATAAGAAAACAAAGAAAATCTCTGAATACTATGGAAGATTCTGAATCAAAATTTGAGTTCACATCAATAAATCAAACATTCTTTAATACACAAGTACACATTTATTCATTGAATAATTTACATTTCATTGTGTTCTAAGGACCTTATGTGAAGCCAATGGTCAACCGTCCATGGGTGAGAATTAACCACATCACCCTTAGTACAACTAAGTGGGGATCATAAAAGAAATTCTCCATACATGTATATTGAGAAGAGTTCTTTAATATTTTTTTTCTTTGAAAACCTGAAAATCTTGAATTTTTATTGGGAAGGTGTGCAAGGGAATATCTTTGTGACTTTGTTCATGTTTGAATTTTGAACAGTGATGATATTATCTCTTTTTATTATACATCGGTCGCCTTCGCCGCACACATATTTGGAAGCGGGCTTTAAATGAGACAAAACCGATGATGGTAGGGTTGAGAAACTATCCGTCAAAGCAGGAGACCCATTGGGCTGGCTTCACTTGTTACGTTTTTATGGATTCTAGATGTCGGCTCTCATTGTAATATTTACATTTTGGATTAGAAGAACTTCGTTTTCGGTCTTTGTCATGCTTATACTAATGTATATATAAAAATATAGCTTAGTCACATCCTCGGTGGTGGGTTTGAGACAATACTTTCAAGTCATGAGAGAGAGAGAGTGAGAGATGAGAGGGACTCAAATCGTTCATATTGGTTGAACGTTATTCTAATCGTGATCCGGTGGTTGGAGTTTATTCGACGGTTGAAGGAATCCAATCATTGGAGACGATTTTTTTTTTTTTCAGTTGAAAGGGGCAATTATTGACAATTGATTTTTTTTTTTTTTTTTATAAGTAATAGTTGATTGATCAGTGGTTGTTCTATTTTTCATTAATCATTAAGTGACTACAAATGACTTGAGTCCACTGGCCTATCAATAGGAGTTTGATTATTTGAAGAAACAATGCAGAATTGTCTAGAATTATTATGGTTTGAATTTTTTTTTTCTATACATGTCAAATGATAAAAGTTAATTTTACTAAAAAACAAATGTTAAAGGGTGGGAAAAAAAAAAAACATTGCAAATTATTTGTTATATTTTAAGTGTTATTATTAAGAAAATTTCGTACTTAAAAGTTAAAGCTATTATTGTTAGCAATTAAGAAAATAGATTTTTTTTATTAGTATATTACATTTTATTTTTAATCAAATATTTTAAATTTAAAATAAAAATATATAATTATCAAAAATAGTAAAACCTCATTTGCTTTTGGGGGAGGGGGGAGGAAATTGGGGTGTTAGACCCCACGAATGGGAGGGGTGAATGGTAAAAAGGTTTCATAGGAAAAACAAAAGTATGGATAGTAAAATTATGTAAAAGTTATATTTTTTCACTCATGGTTTTTTTGTTGTCATTTTCCAATGGGTGACAATATTTTATAAGATAAGAACATCTCTAATTTTTATTGAATTTTCAAGAATGCCTTTATTTTAAAATTTTAATATGCTGTCAAGAGATTTTCTTATTAACAACGCGTAGGATGTCAAATAATTGGTAATTTTAATTTTATATCCTCTTCTTTTAGTATAATACATTTGTTTTTTCTATTGAGTGTCATTATGTCATTTCATGTATTTATGAAAAAATAATGACAACATTATCTTGACAAGGACGTAATAATATATACTTTCAAAAAATTTATGATAAGTATTCTTTGCTTTGATTCAATAAATTTTTTTAAAAATAAAACAAGATACAATTAAAAGAAGTTAACATATATATATTTTCGTAAAAAAGATAACATGTTCTATGTACCCATATAGAGGTATCATTAAAAAGATAACATGTTCTGGGTACCCATATAGAGGTATCATTCACACTAATCTAATCAATTAACGAGTAATTGAATTAGATCAATTCGATCATAAAAATAATACAAATTCACACTAATTAACCAATCCATTAATTAATTAAGCTCACCACGAATTCACATTAATCAACCAACCCATTATTTAATTAAGTTCTCAGAAAGATGACTACACACATGAGTCATCATCCGCCATGGCAAAGATCTAAATACTTTTGCCATATTGAATGAAATTATTAAAATTAATATTCCATAATTTGATAAATACTGGACCAAGTATAGTCTTATTACGCATGCATCTGTCTACATGTGTCCATGGCCAAGTGTAGCCCTATTAAGCAAAGGTTCATATTTTTTACAATGGTTTTTTTGTCAATGGGTCTCATCTTCATGGGATGTCTTTGGATCATCAAAAAGATTTTTTATTTTTTTTAACATTTAAGATGGAAAATGGTGAAAGAGTTGTTGTTTATCAGATCAATAAGAATATTCCTTTAAAAGAGTATCTAATAAATATGCCGTTCACAAAAGACAGCATAGATAGAGACCAAACATGTGAAATTGGTAGTTGGAACTCTTATGGGGTGTTTGATAATATTTCAGAAGTTGGATTCTGATTTCTGAAATATAAATGGAGTAGAAGCCTGTTTGGTAATTTAGTTTGGATTTCTGAAGAATACATGGGTGAATCAGCTCCATATGGACTCTAGAATCCAATTTTTTAGAATATAAAATAAATATTTTTCAACTTTGAAATAAAATTTTGGAGTGAAAAAAGCCACCCTACACCACTATTACCACCACCCACCACTTCCACCACAACCACCACCATCCACCATCACCCACCGTCATTCTTCGCCACCACCTCCCACCCACCATCACTGTCATCAATCATCACCACTCACCACTAGTGCGATCATGGACAGTGATTCGCGGAAGGGGGGATCAGTAAAAGATCTTATACTATCAAGTGACAGTGATTCAAATGTATCGACACGTGTCCCCAAACATTTCGGTCCTGTTACCACCCAAGGCGGTTAGGAAAGGAACGACAGGAGTGAAGAACGATTGGGACCATGCAATGACTTGAGAAGCTCTGCACGTGTGCGCGTGGTGGGCAGAGGGTTTGACCCACTGATTTCGTCAATATCACAAATTATGAAACGGCTTTGCGACCGTGGAGCCGTGATTATGATGATTACTCCACGTCCCTCCGGCCCCACCTATGACCTAACCACCTTCTGAGTGGTGGCTGAGTCGTAAAATCATGATGCATGACGGATGGATGGATGGATTAAGTGGAGATGGAACGGCTGGCATGGGTCCCATTCCCATCCGTTCCACCCATGGTCATCAATGTACTCCATTAATTAGGATATTGCTTTTCCTTTTCCTTTATTATATATATATTTTTTATAATAAATGTCTTATCACCGTTATATTTACAAGTAGACTTTTCCCAATATGGATCCTTGAGAAATGTTCTAATTCATTTTTGACTTTTCCAAAAATCTAATTTTCTACTTTTATAGATGTCAATTATCATATTTTATTATCTTGATATAAAATGTATTTTAAGAATACATACAAAATACTACCTATAAATAAAAAAATTTATCAAACAATTAAATCTTAGCATAATATATGTTTTTTTTTTGGTAAAAAACATAAATATATGTCACATATAGTCAAATTAAAAACAAAAAAAAAAGAAAAGAAAAATGATATGCGATATACCCAACTTAAGTTAGATAAACTACGTACTATTAAAAAGCATCTCTTCTATATATATATATATATATATATATATATATAATGATTTTATTCCACATGATTTATATATAAATTATATATATGAATTATGATAAATGAAAATTATAAGCTCAAATATTAAATCTTATATGACAAATATCAATTAATATATTTACATTATTATGATTTGCATAGTCAAAATGAAATAAAAATATATTTTATAGATGGATCAAGGTGAGGTAAGAATACTCAAGACATGCTAAAAATATCTCTAACGCACACATCACCATTGTTCTGTATTATATTAATACAGATATATACATTCCCAAATTATATGTAGTTATTAGAAATATTTTTCTTTTATATTTTTTTGCAAAAATTTCACCTATCTGTACTTTGCATTAAAAAAATCAACCCCTCGAGTTTACGATTAACTTAACTTCCAAGGCCTTCTTAGACAAGTTAAAAAATCAATCACGTCTCTCTTTAAAAAGCTACTTACAATACCTAGTAGATTAATACCTAATAGATTAGCAAGAAAATTTGAATCCCACAAAACCAAATAAAGAGGCGAGTTAAGACATGAGACAATATAAAGCTTTAAAAAAATAAAAAATTCAGAAAATATTGAAAATAAACGAAAGAAAAACATAAAATTATGCGGAAGCCTATGCCATTGAATTCCAGTATGAAATTTAATAATAGGTGTTAGATCGATCACGTGTCATTGTTCTATTAAACCTAGGGGCACAAGTTTTATCTGACAACCTGAACCCGTCCTGAACCTTGGTAGGGTTGAATCCGGCCCAAACCCTGATAGGGTTGGGTTAGAGTTCAAATTTTGATCAACCCTTGATAGGATTGGGTTGGGTTAAAGTTGATCCCCTGGGTTGAGTACAACCTAATCCGACCATATATATATGTTTATGGACTAATCAGGGTCATTCCAACCATAAATCAGGGTTAATCAGGATTAATCCAGCCCAATCCGGCCCTGTCAGGGTCAATCAGGGTAGGATAGGGTTAGACCCAATCCTGTCAGGATCAAGATTAGGGTTATATATTTTCTGACCTTAATAGGATTGGACTGGGTTAAAGTTAAGTTTAAATAGCCAGGGTTAGGGTTAGGGTTTGAAAAACCCGACCCAACCTCACCCTGTTGCAGCCTTAATTTTAAACCTATCATCCATCTGTATCGATATCAGATCGTTTTTGGCATCATCCAATATCTGTGCACCAAGTGATCCTCGACCGTCAGATCCCATACTGGCGGCCAAGCAGCGGCTAGAGAGGATCCGGAAGCGCATCAGATCAGCCGGGCAGTTTTCAAAGTATGGATATCCGCCGAACCCAACAGTGGGATCCAGTGGTATTTTCTTTCATTATTTATGGCCAGAAAGCCAAAAGAACGCCAAAGAGGGTGCACCGCGGAACAGTCTGTACCCGTGGTATAAGGGGTAATTTGGGAATTTGGCTTCAGAGCAGTATAAAACCCTAGCTTTGCTTATTATTCAACCAAAAGCAAACATATTAGCAAAGAGAAACCGTATCAGCTGCCATTCAGATGTGGAAAAAGACAGCCGAAGCTAGCTCTTTACAAGGTCAAAACCAGAGCTCTAATGGCGGCCTGGAGATCTAGAAAGAAACTATAGAGAGATCAAATCAACCATGTGTTATCCTTTTTATGACTTATTCCCTTTTACTTAACGTGGCTATTGTGTGTTTGTTTGTGTGTCTTTGATTTTTTCTCATCTTTCAAAACATTGAAGTTGAATAAAGAAATATGAAAGATATAGATATCTCTCATCCGGTCTTCGCTCTTCACATTAACCACCAAAGCTCGTTGGTTTCCGTGTTCGGCTTCTCCTTTTCTTAAAGTCGAGCCTTTCATTCTCATACTCTTGTTTTGTATTTTTCGGATCTTCAGACCTTGCCTGGAATCTCTTCGTTTTGAAGGATCCTGCTACGGAAAAGTGGGGGACGAAGATAAAGAGAAGCATTTGAGATCCGCTTCTGTTTTTTTTTTTTTCCTTTTTCTCTTTCAGCAAGTACGTCCCTGTTTTCAACTTCTAAAACCACAGCTGAAAGGCTTAGAGTTAACTGAGACTTTCTGAGGTTAGCTTGCTTTTTTGTTTCTTGGAGGTGCTCTTTCTGGTTCACGATCTCAAAACCCATAGAGAGCACTCGAAGACTTTTGTGAAGAACCGTTTGAAGTTTGTATCAGATCTTAGGCAAATGGGAAGTAAATGGAGAAAAGCGAAGGTCGCTCTCGGTTTACATCTCTGCGTTTATGTTCCGAGGACTCTGGATGATTCACCCTCGTCCCTTGATGCTTCGGAGAGGTATTCTGATGTGTCTTCTCTTTCTCCAGCGTCCCGGAGTTCAGATTCTCGACTTGCAATGTTGCCTTCACCCACACCATCTTCCTCGGGTCTTCGGCTGTCGAAAAAGGGCAGCAGATCCCTGAAGGTTTGATCCTCTCATCATCATTTACTGCTATGACGTTCGTTTGATTACTGTATGTTGCTTTCCATTTAATTAAGCTGATTCCATTCTGTCTTTCCAGTTGATAGTGTCTGCAATTATTGTTTTGAATGCATAGCATTTCCTCTTGGGATGAAAAGATTGTTCAACCGAACTCTCTTGAGTATCTTATCATCTTCTTGTTTTTCTTTTATTTTAATTTTTTTGAGGGGGTGAGACAGATTTCGGGCATCGTTTGTGATTGTGAGGAATGTTAAGAGTTTGTTTTGCAAGATTTTTCATTTTACTTTCAGCTCTTCTTCAAGATTGATTTCCCTGTTTTTATCGGACATTAGCGTGAATGATTGTATATATATATTTTTTATTTATTGATTTGTGATTGCTCAGATGTGTGTTTCTGTGTTATCTTTAATGGCTTATTTAGCAAAATCTAAATGGTTTATTTTCTTGCCAATTCAATATGTTTCACAGGTCATCCTCATTTTTTATCCCAATAATTAATGCAAGTTTTATCAGACTATGCAGCTGATTTATTGCTGTCTGTTGTTTTCCTCCACACTACCTTGTGGGGATAAAGTGTTTTTGTCCCTTTATGGACCATTGCCGTTTGGCTTATTAGAAAAGGAAAACTTCTCGGTACCTTTCTTTTAATCCATTATCCATCTCTTGAAGGGAAAGTAGTTTCTCTGGTCATATTGTAACCCGCCGGTTTTGTCACCATCATATTAGTGTCAAACCCCAAATGAAATACCAATCCTAGCCTCCTTTATATTCATATAGGGAGTGTCTGAATGACGTCTCTATGAGTGTAATTGGAATGGAACACTTTTTTTATATTTTTTGTTTTATACCTAAAAGTTTATTAAGCGGTAAAAGAAGTTTTTTATAAATTTTTAAACAGATAGATCATTATGTCATTGTCAAGTTTTATCATTGTTTTACACGGTTTCGAATAGGCCCATAAAAAACCAAGAATTACCCACACTTCAAAACACAAGGAGGTGTAATAATGGTTTAAGTATCCGTAATGCATGGGCTGTGTCGGTATCGGCCATGATCAACACAGATACTTGGTCGATATGATATTGTTTTGTTGAATAAATATGGTAACCGATACTTGATCTAGATAGGCCGATACTAGCCGAGACATGGTCAATACTGACCTTTACTGGTCGATATTGGCCGACACGTGATCGATACTGGCCTGGAATGATCAATATGGGCTGATATCAAAAAAGTCTGCCAAATCAGCATATGACCGACACCTTAAGAGAGGACCAATGATCTAAAAACAAAAATTTCTTTTAGTGACTCATGATTTCCCCTTTTGATGGATGAGCTGTGTTTTTTCTTTCCTGATCGTCTTGAGAGCGTATCAACATTGTTGAGTGTTCCACTATCCGAAATTCTCAAAGTCGTAGGTTTTGATTCTACTAATTTCACATTCTGCCCCCATCATTTGTTAAAAGCCTACCCTTGACCTTTTTCCTTTTCCTGGTTGCCGGGTTCTTCTTCATTTTTCTTTGTCTAATTTTTTTTGTTCACAAATGCTCCAGCTTTAAATTTGTAGAGTCATATACAGAAGTATACTTGATTGGTTGCGTCTGTCATAAATTGCTTGCTCTAAAACGTATTCAATGTGATAAACTTCAATAGGACATACATGCATAAAGTAACTTCTACGATGAAGCATAGGTCCCTTGACTTCAGTTATATGTTATGGTATGAATTAGGAAAACTGATACTTTCTAGTTGTTTCACATCTATGATGAAGTTCATTTTTTTTTTTCTGACCTTTTATCTTCCCTTGTTTATCTTTTTAAATTGAGCTAGCTACTAGTTATAAATTTGCGTTATAGATTAACATGGCAGTCAACATAAAAAGTGTTGTAGCACCTATTTGTTTGATAAAATAATCATCGATTATCCAATATATTTTCTCTATAATCAGATGCAATTTATGACACTTGTTTTCTTTGTTCTGCCGTCTAATCACAAAACCAGAGTGAGTCCATATACGAGTCAGGGCAAGTTATGCTTACAGGTTGCTGACTAGATTTTTTTTAAATTTTAATTAATTAATTAATTAATTTATTTATTTATTTATTGCTTCTCTCAAGTAGTTGATGATTGGTCTAAATACTCAAAACATCTCAATTGCATTCTCTTATAAACTGGAGACATGAGCATTTAATGGGTTAATTGATTGAGTTTGCATAATGTTGTGCTGGTATGACGGATATTTTTATATCTGTTGACCCATGTTGCATAGTACATCTGAACTTTCAAATTACTATTCATTCATTGCCACATATAGGAACAATATGTTATGCCAATTATTTCCTTTTGTTGATGAAGAAATTTTGATAATCCTTATAGTTGAGATTCTCTTATTGTTTGTTTAACTTACCTTTAGTTGCATGGGGGGATTGTGCATTTTCATAATCTTTCCTTTTATTTGCAGAGGACCTGTGCGATATGCCTAGCCACCATGAAACCAGGACACGGCCATGCTATCTTCACTGCAGAATGTTCACATGCTTTCCATTTCCAGTGCATTGCTTCTAATGTGAAGCACGGCAATCAAATTTGTCCTGTTTGTAGAGCAAAATGGAAGGAAGTCCCCTTTCAAGGTCCTAGTTCAGATCTCCCCCATGGGAGGGGGGCAAGAATCAACCCAATAGATGGCCCCCGGGATGATGCCTGGATGACTGTACTCCGCCGACTCCCTCCAACTCGCCGAGGATCCCCTCGGCAAATTGCATCCCTTTTCCAGGCTCCTGAGCCAAGTTTATTCAATGATGATGAGCCTTTTGTTATCGAACCTGAGTTAGCTGGAAGAACATCTTCTAAGTATGATTTGGATTGCAGTTCCAACAGAACAATGGATTTGAAAACATATCCTGAAGTGTCAGCTGTTTCACGGTTAACCTCCCAAGATAGCTTCACTGTTCTAATCCATCTCAAGGCTCCTGCAAGTTCTAGTCAGTATTTAGGCAGAGGTGCAGCTAACATGCCAGCAACCACACAAACTTCTCGTGCTCCAGTTGACCTTGTCACTGTGCTTGATGTCAGTGGCAGCATGGCAGGTACCAAGCTTGCATTGCTGAAACGAGCCATGGGATTTGTGATACAGAACCTTGGCCCCTCTGATCGGCTATCAGTCATTGCCTTCTCGTCTACAGCACGTCGCCTGTTCCCTCTCCGTCAAATGACAGATGCTGGGAGACAGCATGCACTTCAGGCTGTGAACTCCCTGATTTCAAATGGTGGAACGAATATTGCTGATGGTCTGAGGAAGAGTGCCAAGGTTATGGAAGAACGCAAGGACAAGAATCCTGTTGGCAGTATCATATTATTGTCTGATGGGCAGGATACATATTCTGTCAGTAGTCCTAGAGGAACCCAACCGCGGCCGGATTACCATTCTCTTCTTCCAGTCTCTTTCTGTGGCAGTGGTAACACATGCCACCAGATTCCTGTCCATGCATTTGGATTTGGTGCAGATCATGATGCTGCTTTAATGCACTCAATCTCGGAGACTTCTGGTGGGACCTTCTCCTTCATAGAGGCTGAGGGCGTGATTCAGGATGCATTTGCTCAATGCATAGGGGGTCTCTTGAGTGTGGTGGTCCAGGAGTTGAGAGTACAGATTGAGTGTGTTCATCCAGCTCTTCGTCTTTGTTCACTGAAAGCAGGAAGTTACCCTAACCGTGTGATGAATGATGCACGGACAGGCTATATTGATGTTGGTGATCTGTATGCAGATGAGGAGAGGGATTTTTTATTGTCGGTAAATGTTCCGGCAGTTGGTGAGTCCAGTTACATGACATCATTAGTGAAGGTGCATTGTGTTTATAAAGACTCTGTGACAAAAGAGAGAGTGACTTTGGAAGGGGATGAAGTTTGGATTCAGAGGCCTGAAATTGCTGGACAGAGGGTGGTGTCTATAGAGGTGGACAGGCAACAAAACAGGTTACAAGCTGCTGATGCGATGGCCAAGGCTCGAGCTGCAGCTGAGCGTGGTGACCTTGCTGATGCTGTGTCTATTCTTGAGGGTTGCCGAAGTGCATTGGCAGAAACTGCATCAACACGAGCTGGGGACCGGCTCTGTGTAGCTTTGGATGCAGAACTCAGGGAGATGCAGGAGAGGATGGCTAGTCGGCATACGTACGAAGCGTCTGGAAGAGCATATGTGCTGTCAGGTCTGAGCTCTCACTCATGGCAGAGGGCAACTACTCGTGGAGACTCTATGGACAGCACAAGTCTTCTGCAGGCATACCAGACGCCAACAATGGTTGACATGGTCACCCGGTCGCAGAGTATGTTACTGGGTAGCCCAACACCTCCGCCACCAGTTCGACCAGCTCGTTCGTTTCAGATAAGACCACAACCTAGGTAAAACTGTTAGGCTTACGGTATGCAGATATATTCGGTCACATTTAAATGTTTCTGCCTTTTGTTGTCTTGGAAGGTGAGGGGGGGGGGGTATTTTTCCTGTCATGTAAATGAATAAAATTGAGGTTGGAATTGGCTGGGGTGAGAGGGAAAAGGGAAGAGAGGCGGGACTTGGGGAGGTATAAGACCTTTTTGTTTTAATTTCGTTCTGGGTTTTGTAATTGTAATTTGAGTGATGTATCATGTACAGAAAAGAAGAGAGAGTGGGGTGGGGGTTCTCTTTGGGAGAGAAGGAAAAAGGGGTAGGGTGGTATATGTTTTTTTGTAAGTTGTAATTGTGGGGGATAGACCCTAGATATATAATACATCAGCTCTTAATTCTTTTCCCGAATTTGGACAACCTTCTATTCTGAATACGGGCTCTCTTTGGGTTATCCTTCGAGCTTGCAATCCCTGCTTGTGTGTATTGGGTTTGTAGGTGGGTGTCATTGGGTAATTGGGTATTAATGTGGGTAACTGACCCCGGCTTATTATTCTGGAGGACTGACCCTTGAGCACCTTGGTTTAAACTTTTAGAAAATGGGTAAACATTGTTATTCAATCCTGAAACTAGACGGGGTTGCACGGTTGAAAATTTGTAGCTCCATCTACCGTATCCCAGATCTTTAGAAGGCGGCGGATCTAGATGTTATAACTTGATCAGATACTAAGGGTTGGTAAGCTGATTAGTTGATACGTCTGTTAGTCATATCTGGTGTGAAACTTACATAGCTCAACGATCTCCTTCATCTGATTGCTTGTATTAATTCTATGGATCTTCAAAGAAACCAAACCTTTCAAAGAGCTCTGAATTCCAGGTACCGCCTTGCGCATCATAATTCGTTTTTTGTTAATTTTTTTTGCGGTGAAAGGCAGCGAGCATGGATTTAGTTCACGGTATCAGAATAGATATTGGTATTGGATACAGGTATTAGAATATATATTGGTATTGAATATAGGTATTGATTAAGTATTGATCATATGTTAATATGGCATACCTTTTTGACACTGGTTAGGTTCGGTCATGTGTTGGCCAAAATCGACTCTTATTGGCTACGTGTTGGCCAATATCAGTCAATATCGTTCTGTATCGATTAAGTTTTAGTCAGGTATCGATTCTTATACCAATTCAACGAAACGATGCTGTATTGACTAAGTATCTGTATTGATCACGGCTGATATTGATATGACATACCAATACCTCAAATCATGGCAGGTGGCAGCCAGGGATCATACTGATCCTTAATGGTTTGTTCATCCAGCACTCCAACAGGTATTATTTGCTCCCCATTCCAGAATTGACAAACCTGGTATCCCATATGTGTATGAGCAGAAGTCTTTGATAGGAGCCACGGTGTGAACAATACTACTACTGTAGTGATGAGACACTTGACGGCTGTGGTGGAGAGCCTTGAAGCTCGTGAGTCCTGTGAAATGCTTACGAACCAGCCCAAGCTGAAGTTGAACCCAATGTTTAGGGAAAAGGAGGCCCAACATCTTGGAGCATAAGGGCCTATATCTAAGTAAAGGCCACACAAATGCATCAAAATCCGACCTTAGCTCAGTTGGTAGAGCGGAGGACTGTAGTAGATAACCTATCAGCAAATCCTTAGGTCGCTGGTTCGAATCCGGCAGGTCGGAATCCATACTTTTAACCATAAAAAGGAAAAGGCTACAATAGGCATCGTTTTCACGGGGTCATTGGTTTTGTCTTGATTAATGCTTTAAGATATAGATGCCCGGAGTTGGAATGATTTTATTCTTAGTGGTGATGGCAACGATATTTAATTTAGCTTTTTTTTTTTTTCGTTAAAAAATTTATAAAATTATCAGTCTTTAAGTTGTCCTGATAGTTAATCTCATTGGCTGATAGTTGGAATGATTTTATCCCTAACAATTAATAATCTCATTTGCAGATAGTTGTGCTGTTAGTTCAGCTGATAAGCAATGTTTCGGCCTTGATCCGTCTCGTAGGCCCACCGAGCTGATTAGACTTGCAAGACAAGCAACGACAAGGGGAGGAGGCAGGCCTGTGGCCCTGTGTCCACTCCGATGCTAAAGTTAGGGCTTTGTGAACAGTCGATAGGTTCGGTGTCGAGCCCACAACAATATTTAAATGTAAGTGGGTAGGTGAGAGATTCTCCATCCCAAGTGTCAGAGCGATAATCCCAAGGATGAGTAAATGAGTAATAAATATTGTAGTACCTGAAATCTCGGGATTGCCTTATTTATAGTGAATAATGTATATTTTTTGAAATATCGCTTTTGCCCTTTGCTCTTGTGTTCGAGTTGGTGAAGATGCTTTCCTGTGTCGAATTGGGGATCTCCACGTGGTTCGTTGATCGAGTTCTATGTGTATAGGCTATAATGACAGCGTGACATAATTCCCCAACAAGCAATTTCTTTTTAATTTTAAAAATGATTCGCTGGTTAATATAACATAAGGAGAACAAAAATAAAATTGTATTCTATGCTTTTAGTTGATAATATAGTTTTTGGTTGGTAAAATGAAAGAATGGACAAACACCAAATTACTATCATGGGGAAATGCATTGACTATAACGCAAAATATCGAATGTAATTTTAACGAAATAATTTTTCTTGTCGTCTTAAACTGAATTGGTCCTTGGTTCGATCAGATTTCCTGCACAAGGAAGAAATGACACGTTAATGATGATAGGGTAGAGACACCCTTTAGCCATTCTAATGCCTAAATTAGTTTGATGGACAAACAATATGAGACAGATAAGAAAAAATATCCCTTTGTATTAAGGGGATTCGGGTAGCTCATTTGCTCTGAGTTCAAAAGCTTAAGATTAATTATCTCTTTACCTCTGTCTGTTTTGTTCATTTATAGGCTAGGAGTGACCTTAATATGGAAACTAGACTTGCCATTTGTTGTGGTAGAATGTCTTCCCCTGGAACGCGACTTATGTCCGTTGATTTAGAAATCAAGTGATCTTATGCTGAGTTATTGGATAGTGAGATCTCCACTTCAAGATTCTGTGAGTTACTCCATGACAGATATCCGAAAAATCTTGTTTTTTTGTACCAGGTTTTTCATGGTGGGTCCCTAATCATGCTTTATCATCCAGCTGGCATAATATGCACAAACTTGTATAATGGGGCTTGTTTCTGAAGAGACATCGAAGCCTTCATACTGGAGAGGTGTCGAGGCCTTCGTCTTGGAGAGCTGCCGAGGCTTTCATATTGGAAAAAACTATTTTAGCATTAGGCCTATCACTAAACGGGCTCTCGTTTTTAGGTATATACACATGACTTGCGTACTCTTTTGAACATTCTTCATAAAGATCTGAATTTTAGTATCCATGTGTGAGAATTTGATTGGGGAAGACGTTCTTCCCCGTATCAATTTCTTAAAAAAATAATTAGTGAAATAAAAATAGAGACATGTTAGGATATGCTTTTGTTATTTAGGGTCGACTATAAATAAGGATATCAAATCTTGTGAGAGATTTTATCCCAAAAAAGAAAAGAAAAAAAAAAAGAAGAGAGAAATTTGATCGAAATCCCGTTCTAGGAAACTAATTCGTCTTTTACGGAAGAAAAAAAAAAAAAAAAAAACTAATTCATCTTCCCCTATGATTCGTGAGGCTAATTCCAGGCTGTCGTTGACGAATCAGCAATGGGGAATTGTGCTGAGTGTGTTATTTTAGTCATTAGACAAAGCGCCCTATACCCGGATCATAGAATGCCACCTATTTAAAGGAACAAAGTTCACAGTCGCGTAAACGTACGAGCTGGACCATCTACTGTTCTGTCGCAGTCAAAGCCTCACTTCTTTTAAATTCACATCTCGAGGAGCTCTTCAAGTTCGAATGGTTCTTTCTCCTTCTTCTCCCCTGTCTCTTGGATTGAATCTTCATCACTTGAGCTTATCATATTATGTTTCGTCGATGTAAATGAAATCCAGTGAATAAACCAGCCGCTCTGTGGTTACTCTTTTGGTTCTGATAGCTTTGTTTTAGTGTGCTCTTGATAGTTGATATTTGCAGACCCCTCCGTTCCGCTTTCCAAACCGTCTGACTGATCACTCAAGTGTTAATAATGTCTCAATGTAGGTTGCGCATTTTGAAGTTGGATCTGCTGTTCCTGGAGATCCTTCGTAGACTGAATGTTGTCTTATCAGGTACTAATAGTATTTTCATTTTCATTTGTATGCACCGGTTCACAGATATCTTCTACTACTTCCTCTATAGTTCTCGCTGCATTTTCGATTTTCAGATCCTTTGCTCGTTCTCATCTGAAACTTCCCGATCGATACTCGATTGCAGTGAATCCAAGCTCCTTTTTCCTATTTTCCATCCGTCAGAAAAGTCAAAGGAGAATTTCACCATCTCCCAGGCTCAAAATTGGGCTGCTGTTCATATGGTCTAGATCATCTCATAAAAAAAAATAAAAAAAAAACCTGCTCCCCAAAACCCCTCCATTTTTTTATTTCTTAAAAAATTTGAATCTTTTTAGGCATCAGTACATCACTGATAGGTGGGCCCACTACTGAATCCCCAATAGGGGCAGGGACTAGGTCGGGGAGCTCGGGATGGAAGGAGCAATGAACAAAGTTTTAGTAGAATTACCAAAATGCCATACGAAATTGAATATAAAATACAAAATAATATCTTTTATAATTATAGCTTTTTTTTTTGGTAAAATATAATTATACCCATTAGCTACTTGCCTTACTTATTAGGGATCCCTACTTATTATAGCTATACTCTCATTTCTAAAATTTGTGCCGATTGTGGAGAATCTTCCACATGCTAAAACCTTGCAATTAATGAAGTGTGTGCTTTCGTCACTGTCTTAAATTCATCGTAGCCATAATAACATCTGGAATTATTTTTATTTATTTTTTTATTTTTTTTTTGAGGATGTTGTATTGTAGTTGTTTTCTGAAGCAAAATCAGGCGATGGTTGGTAGTTGGTACGTTGGTACAGTAGAATAGTAGACATTTTTCCCGATTTTGGTCTCTTGTGCGTGGGAAGATGATGGAGGGTCCGAATCGCAACCATGAGGTCTGAAATTCTGAATCTTCATATGTGATGGGATAAACAGTTGGAGGGTTGCGATTTTCCTGTCGGTTGTGGTCCCTATCAACCTGCACGGAGTTCACCTGTACTTCTGAACGGGAGAGTCCCAACTCCCAAGTCCCAACAGTCGACGCCGAGGTGGATAGGGCTGGTGACTTGTATTCGTAGAAATTCCTCTTTATAGTCATAACTAATATTTTATAAATTTGTCTTTGAAGCTATTTTCTTAAAAGTTTTTTACCGTTGGTGTATCCATCTTTGAAAATTTGAAAATTTTCCGTTTTCTTTTCTACATGTGTTCTCTCTATTTCATTCCTATTAGAATTTAGACACCCTTAGATTAAGGATGATACCGATGCAAGCAAACGGGCATGGAAGACGCCGGTTTTAATTTTCAATCTACCTTATTTGATATCAATTATTCTAGTTTGATGGTTGTCGCGTCTCTTTCCGGTTGCGAAAGGGTTGCTCTCTGAAAGGTGGGTAATGGAGGCGTTTTCCAATTTCCACCGATTTACTGTTTGAATATCTTGAAAACCCATCAATCTCAATCAACTTGTTTGCTTTCCCCATTGACGGTCACTAATAGCTCCGAATTGTTGTCTTGTGATGCTCTTTTGTCAGGACTCAAATCGTCTCCTGGAGCTATACTGTGATCCATAGAATAGAAAGTTCCGAGGATGCTACTGGATTGAGATTACTCTTTTGAGTATTTCTCAGTTTCCTCCATCGTTCAACTGTCACTTCAGCTTGCAGTTTTCTGCGTAAGCTTATGTCTTTGTTCGTATCATTTCTCCCCTGCATTTACTCAGTTTGGGTGTCACAATTTCTATGAGAGCAAACATTTAGTTCGAAGCTGGGAATGTAAGTTAAACAGTGCAACTCTCTACCAAACTATTTATTTACTTTGCAGCGTCCAAGAAATGTGCACATGGATTCTTTCTGGGAGTTTAAGGCTGAATCCGCATGAGAAAGAATGAGTGAAGGGGAACTACGTTCAATGTCCTTCGCAGGAATAAGGAAATTCATCTCGAGATATCAGTTTATTAATTGGCATATATGTAGTTAGACCCATTAGGTAGTGGTTATATTAGCTGCAGTAATTCACAACTATAGATGGGTCGCTGATTGGTATACTTTGGCCAAAACCTCAAGTTGAAACAGCATAACCTGTAAATCTGAACTTGGTCTTGGTATGCCTTTCAGAGTTTCCTAATTTCCTTCGAATTCCCTCCCCCACTCCAATTTTTTTTTTCTTGGATGTTTCTTCCAATTCTTTGTACGTAATTGTTATATGCTGCCATCTGGCGCAGGTTTAAGGTTTTATATTGGTGATACTTTAAGAGGAGATATCTTAGTGGTCGTGAAGGTTCAGTTTATTCTGCACCTGAGCTTCTGACAAGTTATGAAATTCTTATAGTGGTCTTCATGAGATGCCTTGATTTGATTACCAGAAATTACCTGTAGTAACAACTGCTTTGTCAGCTATATTTGTTGAGAAGGATGTTTCTTCTGGTGCATGATTGGTACTTCATTGTTCTGTGCAATGATCAGGATGACTTATTGTTTCTTGTAGTGAGCTAAATTAGTTACTCTTGAGGTGGCAGAATAAACGGTGGAACAATCATGATTTTGATTTTTTTTAACAGCAATGATTATTTCTAGTATTTTTTTACAATTCTGCTAGAACATGGAAAGAAACTAAGTTAATTATCACTACTCTTTCATCATATGAAGAGTCTTCAAAGTACTGTTTTATTTGTTTATAGAGACACCAAACAATTCTGAAATAAGTTTTTAGCATGGTTTTTCTTTGACTAGTTATGGATTATGCTCTTACTGGTTTTCTTCTTCTTGATTCAGCATCTGGGTTGTAAGAATGAAGCTCTGGTTGAAAGTTGCTCTCGCTTGGATCATTAGCCTGCTCTGGCTTCAGTACAGTTCTTGTGGTTAGTACATACATACATAACATTTGCCACATTGCTCTAACCATTCTTCACATGGCCAAGGACCCTAAGTTATTATAGTACCTGATTGTTCAGATAGATTTCCAACAGAAAATGCAGTGAGACCCTCCATTTGCAAGGCTCACCTTTAAATCTTTTAGGGAAAAACTGGTTTCAATTTTATGATTCCAAGGATGAGATCTGTTTTTCTTTTGTGGTTGAATGGTTACACTCATCCATCAGGGTGAGCTTTTGCATCAGAGATTTCTGGTGTGCATGGCTACTCTCTTGTATTTAAATTGATGTTATTGGTAGGCTGTCTACGTTCTGCCTGAAACGGCCTCCATAATTAACTAGGTGCAGCAAATAAACTGATTATGTTTCAGTAAGAGTTTAGCATTAATTAATCCAATTACATGTCAAGTATAGAGTTGATGTCTTGCTGAGAATAACTAATGTAGTTTAACATGTTACAGATGAATTTTCTGATGGGTCAGGCATAAACAAATGGACCTGTTCATGTGCTACTGCTCACCAGGGAAATCAGAGCTATGCTATTGGATCTAACTGCTCTGCATCATGTGACTGCACTCTTGGTATAGTTGGAAGTTTGAAGCTTTGACCTTTGTACTTGTTAGATATACTTATCGCCATAAACATTTCATGCGGTAGCTTCCATCTGTGGGAAACTGTTTGCATGCATTTTATTCTTTGCAACAACGATATATTCTTGTCTTTCGAAAGGATCTTTTAATGGATCCCTGCAAGTCCATGGTGTAATATATTGATGCAGAAACCCCACTATTCTGCAATCATCTGCCTCAAAATGTCATAAATTCTGTCAATAAAGATTAAGTTTGTTGTTGCATTCTTACTCTTTTGAATATAGAAAGGTGTAAAAGTAATGTTCAATATGCCTTTTGACCATTCTAACTGCATTTAGCTTCTTATTGCTGAAGCTGGTGGAGATAGATGGACATGTCTTTGTGCTGCTGACGGATTCCCCAAAACAGATGGTATCCATGGTTCCAGTTGTTTCACAGCCTGCAACTGCACATCTGGTAAAAAAAATTTTATTGTCCAAAGAAATGTTGCTTTTGAACTTTCCTAATAGCCATTTGTTGTATTTCTGTAGTGTTATATACAATCTTGAATTGTAGTATATTTTGAACATGTGGTTTCCCAGCCTAGCACCCATACCTCACACTGAAATTCTGGAATTCCCTATTGTGACTGACCCAGATTTGGAACTTTCTCTGCAAGAGAAAGTAAAGTACTGGTGCCAGATCAATATGTTTTATGGATACTGGTGCCAGATTGGTCTGGTTTTCTTTGAATGTTTTCCAATTGTAGGTTCAACTTCCTCAGGATAGAAATCTCTGAGGAAGTTGAATCACAGGTTGACCATATATGTTTTCAGAATATTTAGTTTTAATTTACTTATAAAATTATGTAGAATTTCAGTGTGCTAATATTCATGGATTGGGTATGACAACTGGTGGAATATCATCTACTGATTTACGAAGTTGTGTAGAAAAATGTTAGGCACAGTTAATGATCAATTTTTGATTGACAGGCTCAGCACTTCAATTGGATGCATTCTAAATGCTTCTCATGCAGGTTTTCCTGTTGAACCAAAACTTTCAAGGAAGCACATTTCAAGCAAAGTCGTGTTTGTGCTCCTAATGTGTGTGGTGCTCCCAACTGTTGCAGTTCTTGCATCATTAGCATGCTATATACGTAGGAGAGGAAAGTGTCGTCTCCAACCTCCTGTATTTTCATCTGATAAAGACACAAGCTGCAATAGCACTACCAACCTTATAAGTCATAGGTCGAACTCCGTTCCAGAATTCAAAGTTAATGTGAATTCCCTTTTGAGTCCATTCACAGGTAAAATCAGTGTCTTTTCTGTATGATTGATAAACCATTGGGAAAACCGGTACTGAATATATGCATAAGGTTTTATTTGGGTAAATTTTTTGACAATCCATGGGTATTGCCTCTGAAAAAGAATTTGAAATACTAATCCTGCATTTTAGACAATTTAGTGAGTGCTAAACCTTGCTTTGGTAATTAAATCCCTATTATGTCAATTGCTCTCACTGCAGGGTGCATATGGACGCCTTCTTTCATGTTTAGAAACAAAGGGAGAACAATACCTGGCAAAATTATTCTGTTCACGTACTCAGAATTGGAGTTGGCAACCAATAAATTCTCCAGTGTCAATTTGATAGGACTAGGGGGGAGCAGCCATGTCTATCGTGGTCAGCTTAAAGATGGCACCACTGTTGCTGTTAAACGGCTAAAAACTGAAGGGGGCCCTGATGCAGATTCTGCGTTTTTAACTGAAGTAATACCTCTTTGATGATATCTTTTTTCTTTACTCATTAAAGTGCTCCATGTTATAGGTAGCTTTTGAAAACAGGAGTGGAACAATTTGCCATCCTCTACGCTAACCTGTTTTCTTTTGATAGATTGAACTGATATCAAGACTCCACCACTGTCATGTGGTGCCTTTGCTTGGATACTGCTCGGAATCTCAAGGAAGACATGCTGAGAGGCTACTGGTCTTTGAGTACATGTCCAACGGTAACCTAAGAGAATGTTTGGATGGGGTTCAAGGAAAAGAACCCTTGGACTGGGGGACTCGTGTTAGTATTGCTTTTGGGGCTGCTAGGGGTTTGGAATATCTTCATGAAGCAGCTGCTCCAAGAGTTTTGCATAGAGATGTCAAATCCACCAATATTCTTTTGGATGAGAAGTTCAAAGCTAAAGTAAGAACCTCAGATCTGTTAATTTATATGTGTATCTCAAATGTTAGAAAAGATGGAAAAGTGAAGCAAAGAACGAAGGGAAAAAAAGGGGGGGGGGGGTTGGGTGGGTGGGGAGGGATTAGAGACAAGCTGTTTAGGTTGGCTGGGAACTAAGTTAAGAATACTTGGTATGATTCGCATTCTGCCAGTTGACTATAAATTCAAATTTGTACATTAAGAAACCAAAGGCTTGAATTTTATTTATTTAAATTAAAATATCTGTTAGATTATTTGGGTCTTCAACATTGAGTCAACTTGGATATTTAGGGTCAATTTTACATTCAACTTCAGGTTTTTGACAATATAACCACTTAGATGGCATGTAAAATAAATATTTCATTTCTTTGTGGTTCACTTGTAGATAACTGATCTTGGAATGGCAAAATGCTTGAGGAATGATGACCTTTCCAGCTGTTCGAGTTCTCCTGCAAGAATGCAAGGCACTTTTGGATATTTTGCACCGGAGTATGCAATTGTTGGAAAGGCTTCTCTTAAGTCAGATGTCTTCAGCTTTGGAGTGGTTCTTCTTGAGTTGATCAGTGGCCGGCAGCCCATTCATAAAGGATCCAACAAAGGAATTGAAAGCCTTGTCATATGGGTAAAATTTTGAACTCTTCTTCTTCTTCTTGCTCTTGTTCATCATTTTGGCACATTATTATTCTGGAGCAGATAAAACTAGTTACACAAAAATGGTTAAAACCTTGGTAATTGCAATAGTTACCTTGTAAAATTGGTGAATCCATTAATGTTTCACATGGAAGGTTGGATTAGGGTTCAGAGAAATATTTTAAGAGGGTTGTGTATGGTATTGGCAAAATCTCCCCGAACCTGTCATTGTCATCCCTCCAAGTCGATATTCAGGTTTTTTTGAACCTGGGTCAGATATTTTCTTCATAGTGGAACTCTCCGCAGGTGGTTCTCCATATATTCAATTGGCAAACATCTCTGTCCTTTTTGATATTCAAATGCTCAACTTGCAACCAAATTATCCCTCATTCCTCTATATGAAGCAATATCCAGAGATTATCATCCTTATTGACTCTCTAAAGTATGCATACTAATTTGACAGCTAAAACCATCACCAGGCTAAGAAGTGTTCTATCTTTTTCTGGACTAAAGAAATTTATAGTTGACTGTGCTGGTTGTGTGCATCTTAGGTATTGGAGTTGGAAATTGCATGAAATTAAATGGAAGTTTTATTTAATTAAAAAAAAAAG
The DNA here is from genome assembly GCA_028583415.1 of Protea cynaroides. Classification (NCBI taxonomy): domain Eukaryota; kingdom Viridiplantae; phylum Streptophyta; class Magnoliopsida; order Proteales; family Proteaceae; genus Protea; species Protea cynaroides. Next base: position 60,861,316 of record CM053269.1, on the reverse strand, counting down.
GGGATCTTCTATGTCCATTACATATTTATTTTTCATTAAAAAATGTTTTTAACCCTTTTATTTAGCTTCCCCTGTTTTCCATTGTGCTGTAGGCTACTCCTCGTCTACAGGATAGCAAATGGGTCATATTGGAATTGCCTGACCCATTTTTGAAAGGGAACTTCCCCAAAGAAGAGATGCATATAATGGCTTACTTAGCAAACGAGTGCTTGCTTTTGGATCCTGATTCTCGACCAACTATGAGTGAAGTTGTCCGAATCCTTTCCACTATTGCACCTGAGACATCTAGGAGACTAAATTACTCGGTTAACCTTTTTCAGGTAAATGTATGTTTTCACAATTCCTGTTCACTAAAGGTTTTTGAAAATGCAACTGTTGCTGTTTCCCTCAAGACAAGATCATTGTTCACAACATTTTTATGGGCCTGAAGTTTGTCATCCTTCAGCAGACCCTTTTGTTCATCTTTTGTGGTCCACTTTGTCTGTTAATTTCTTGTTAGCTCTTTCATGTGGCATAGCCTGTAGCTCAAAAAGTTCATACTTTGAACTGATGCAAGTTCTTTGGTTCTGCCTGCCCAACTTATTCTCTTCATACTGACTGTTAAACTTATAACTCAATGGTTGAAGTTTTAGATCTATATAAGAGTAGAGATCTTTTGGTGCCTTTGTCACTTTGACCTATCTGGTAGTTGGTTCATGATTGAGTGGTCTGTAGCTGTGAATGAATTGTGTGCATCTAGGTTTCTTCAGGATGAATAGCATCAAATCTATATTTGTATTTGTAAGGTGGCTTAATGGAGGAATCTAGGGCCAATAATCTACCTTATGGCAGCGTATTCAAAAGTGCAAAAGATGTCCCTTTTTTGGGATGATTTTAACTACCAAATCTTGATGGATGAAACTTTGAAGGGAATTGTTTATTAGAAGCAGTATATGCTGAAGTTTCAACCCTTAAGGTGTGTCAAATCTGTCAATGTTATGGTGAGATCCCAAATGAAGATCTAGCTGTGGAATTCTTTGTGCTCTGCAACAAGACTTGAGTGAACCTAGTCCAATGATCGGGTTTCATCTTAAGTATTTTGTTGTGCATATATGCATTTATCAGAACCTCTGATGTTGGTGCTTATTAAAGAGGAAAAATCTCTTTTGTTGGTGCTGTCGGTCATATCGGTTGGTCATGTCATCCATATTCAAATACGTGGGTGAACCTTTTTTTCCTTTCGGTCAGGTATTGCTACCTAATACTTTGAAGTGATCATCCTACCGAACTTGTCCTCTTGCTCTCAAGGCGATTAAATTAAATATTTGTTTGTGATCATGCAGAGGTCATCCAATCAAAGCTCAAGGAGTGCAGTAGACATGGAGAAGCCAAAGAAACAGGATGCTGGTTACATTGATTCAGGGAGCTTCAGAAGAATCACATCTGGTAGATGGTCTGCTAGGTATTCATTACCGTTGAGCTTAGACCGTACCCTATGTGGTAAGGACAGCAAGAAAGGGGTGGATACAGAAATGTCAGCTGAGTGTATAGAGAGATTGATCATCTTAACTTCCAAAGCTAGGAGTTGGCGTGCCCCAGATGAAGAAACGGTGGACATAACTGAACCGCGATTTGAATCGTTTTGTATGGCAAGCATTCAATCCCTGTGATAAGTCTACCCTTCTTGAGCAGTTAGACAAAAAAAGAAGAAGAAAAAGAAAATAAAATCAATGTATTTGGTAGCATCAGAGGGGTGAGTTCTTGATGGCTCTTACTGTGACGTGAGTCTGAAAGAAAACAGGGAAGTGAATCCAATTTGAGGTTTCTCAAGTGTTTAACAATGGTTAGTCTGGTGAATGGTTGAAGTTGAAGGGGTGTATTTTTATCCTATTTGTTCATAGTTTTCATTTTATCTTGATGTCCTTTACTCATGTACAGCTAAAGTTGGAAAGAAAAAAAGAATCATAGATTTAGCATTTATTTTTCCATTTTTCTTTTTTGATTTGCCTTATGGGAGTTTCTGTACTCGTACTTGCATCAACAGAGCAATTATTGAAATGTCATTAAGTACATTGTAAATTGAGTGATTTAGTGTTGTGTGTGCACGTCGGGTTGGTCTTTTTCTCTTTTCTTTGGCTTTGAAACTGAGCTATTACCACCTACTCCACCCTGCATGTGTTTAGGAAAAATTGTTATCCATGGTTCAGAATGGCTTGGACTGGTGGGTGTGGCGCAGTTTGCACCTTGTTCATCTCCCACATTTTTTTTTGGGGTGAATACATCTGCCACACTTCTTTTGCCTTAACAACCAAATTTATAGTCACCGAACGTGGACCTCCCATAATAAATCCGTATGTTTTCAGCCATGGACAACCATTCATCTTCTCCTACTTTCTTCCTTTGTCATCTTTTTGGCAGGTGTCAAATGTCTGGTTGTCTTATCTTAGGTGGTCTATTTGGGTCTGCATTTTCAGTGAGAGGCCTGATCAGATTAGGGTACAGTATTTAGATCTACAAAAAGGGAATTTGGATGCCAAGTCGTTAATGGGACGGCACCCATATGAATCATAGAATTTATTACATGCAATGGCGACTGTAACTTGAGTCTGTTCCATGTAGAGGAAACTCTGATGCCAATTCACCTAAGAAGACATTTTCCTTTAGGCTTTATTTGTTTTCGTGTAAAATGAAGGGAAAAAAAAATTCTTGTAAAACAGAATTTTCCACTATCTGTTTAAATAGTAAAATGCAAAGGACATCAATGTCATTGGATTGCTGATGTTACAAACAGTTGAGCCACTTCATTTCGAATTAAATACTTCAACCTTACCAACAAGGGTTCCCATACTGTGTAAAACTATGGAGAAGAGTGGGGTCACAGATTTGACCAATGGATTGGGAACCAGAGAGCAAGCTGATAATTCTGTCAAGGATGACCATGGGAGGCAAAAAGGGGAAGAAAGCTACAACCAGTTCATATATATATTTTTTTGTGTGGAGGGGTTGAGGGTTGAAGAACTGAAGATGATGATGACTCGGAAGCTAGTGACTTTTAGGAACACAAAATCTTTTCAGTGACTCCTGTCCCATGGTAAGTTGGTAACTTGATATCATATTAATTAGCTTTAAGCTGTGTTACTTTAAAAAAAGTTAGCAAGTACAAGAGAATTTTCTTCACTACAAAACCAGGGGATATTATCATTTAAAAACACTGCCCCACTTGACAACCAATAATACCCCCAACTGTTCCTGGATCCTAATTTAACCTCACCGAAGCCCAAGGGAGGATATTCGTCTTCACCATGAGGAGACAGGAAAAAAAATGGATATTAATGGTGAGTTCATTACCTTCCAAAAGCGACATACACCTAACATATTAATATAGAGAGAGAGAGAGAGAGAGAGAGAGAGAGAGAGAGTCCATGCTCTTAGGGATCATTTTGGTAGATGCAAAACACCGTAGTTGACTGATTGGTTGCTTGGGAACAGTACTGCATCCATAGGTATTGCCAAATTATCATGTTCAGTCATTCTATTATAGAAAATGAACATGTCCTTTCACATTCTTTGTCCTTCTCTCCATTCTATCATCTCCGACCATATGGGCCCCTTAATAAATTATGAGTCACTTCTTCCTGCGAATCCCGAATCTATTGGCTTGGTAATAATTGGTATGAAGAAGTCAATACATGAGGGGTTGCTTGTAGATCGCTCACCTTTTTATTATATTCTGTTCTAAACCATCTCACAGTACTGAATATTTGTTAATTGAATTTCTTATTCGTTTGTGTTGGTTATCTATTTCCTTTTTCTCTCTGAATTTTCTTTACTATTGTGTGTGCTCCTCACGTCTCCATGAACTCCGATCGAAGCATCGTTTTGCTGTTTCAGCTGATCTGCTCTGTATATTATATAGCGCTGTTGACTTTGATCACCATGGATTAAGAGAGGGCATCCCTTCTAAAACAAAACGACGTTGGCCAACTCACTAGGTCTAATCATTGAATGGTAGATGAGGTAAGCACAGAGGAAAGGGAGGTGCACCAAACCAGTATATTTTCATTGCCACCAAGATCAACAACTAGGATCCAAAGATCAAGAAGAAACCAGATTTGGTTAGAAGGACAAAACTACAGTTGTTCCAGTTTCCTTAAACTTGTTTCTGCAATTCGGTGATGGATCCACCTCCACCTCCACTGTCAGGACCTGAAGAACCGCTGCTACCACCGGCTCCTCCCCCACCTCCACCTCCACCTCCACCACCACCACCACCACCACCACCAGATGGTGGTTGCTGGGCTTCATGGTAAGGTTTCTCTTTCTTCTTACAATTTCTTGCCTGGTCAGCAGAAACTAACCCAATTCATTTAAACACTGTCCTCTCTAAGACCTTTGGTTTTTGTAATTTTGCAGCTTGTGGTTTCTCTGCTGCTGCGGATTATGTACATGGTGCTGTCCACCTCTCTTCGAGCCTGGACCTCCACCTCCAGTATGATTCATTTTCCCGTTACCCTTTCTCTGTGGCCTTCCCAGTGTGGTGTTCTCATCTGTGTATGCGTGTGTGTGTTGTGAGAGAGGGAGAGAGAGGGTATAGTGACAGTCCCCTTCTTCAATAACAGTCCTGTCTTCAAGCGAAAATTTATACTTTGAACCTTCATTTGTGTGTACTTAAAAACCAGTACTGGGAACTAATTGATTTTCCTGTTCAATTGTTTCTTCTCCCTTTCTTCTTCTTTTTGTGCGAGTACTGCAACTGCATCTGTATGTACATTCGCCTGTGTCCGGTGGTACAGGGAACGAGTACATACGTATTGATAAATCTGTCCTTAAAACATTCTACTGTTCTTCCTATTTAGACCTCTAGAGAAACGTTTTGTTGGGTTTTTCTTTTTGATTTCTGGATTTTGGTTGAATATGCACTTTATGTCGTTTCTTGATGCCAGTGAAGGTATTATGTTGGTTGTATCATTATTGAAAATAAAATTTTGTTCACATAATAACGAATTGCAATCTGTGAAGAGTGACATTCAGAACCTCCAGAATGGCTGATGGCTAATTTGGCTACGAAGGCCGCATGAATAAAATTTCATCTTCTTTAATAAAGTGCAATTATGTCTTTGGTGGAGATGCATGTATATTAATGATATAGCTACCTCATATGAATCGTTTTCACCTTATGTTACATCAGTTATCATGAACATCTAAATGCAGTCGTGCTCTATGCAAATGTAAAAGAGAGTAAAATGTTTTGAAGTCATTTTCAAATGTCAGCAATTTGAAGAATCGGAATCCCCTATTTGGTTGTTTTTGAATCAAAATCTTAATAACAGTTCCTTATTTCTACCACCTGTTCCCCTCCAAATCGTTTATTGATTTTAAGGATTCTACCTTTTCAGAACCGCTGAAATGCTCTCACCAGAAAACTTGCAGGGGCTATAATGTATTCTTCAGTAACTGATATACATGATGAGGCAAATCTTGTAGGATCATATCAATCCAAATTATAAAATGGGATGGACCTCATGTAGAACAGCAAGAGACAATGTTGAATGTCTGACCTGCATGACCCAATCCTGCTACTTGAATCCATGCTCAGGATTCATACGTGCATTTCATATAGTGGAGATTTCTACCCTAACCCTCCCCTTCCCCTCTGTTTTTTTTTGTTTCTGCAGTTAAAAAAAAGGGGAGGTTCAAATTACCAATCCCAGAGGGCAATGAAAGAACATGCATGGCTATTTTCCCACTCTTTGGTGATAGTTGCTCTTTTTTCACAATAAAAAGAAATGAAATGACTGAACTTGTGCCGAACATTTGAATAGATCAGTGTATTTGTGACCAATTAAAATTAACAAATGTTCAACAAATGCAATGAAAAAAAGCCGATATTGCCAAAAAAAAAGAAAAAAAAAAAAGAGGCAAAGTTTTGGAGATAGTGCAAAATCCATCCACAGTGAAATGATATTGAGATTAATCGCAAAAACTGTGAAACTTGAACATAATTCCAAGACCAATCTGGACAGAACCAGCAAGACAATCAGGATTGAACAGGAACTGGTCAGTTTTCCAGTTTCATACTGGTAACCAGTAAACAGGGACAGGGCTGATTCCAAGTCCGCTAAACCTGGAAGAAATATGAAATAAAAAGACTAACATTTGAATCAAACAACTACTGTGCTTGTTCTATTGGGAATAGTCTCACATTGCTAATGAGATTGGAATCCTGTGGTTTTATATATGGAGAGTCCTTCCATTTACTAGTTCGAACTTTTGAGTTAGAAACTTGATATGGTATGAGAGTTCCAGGTTCCCTCTCATAATAACCCTAAAAAAAGAGGCAAAGTCATCCAAAGAAGGAAACCAAATGCACGAAAGAGAGACTATGGTCACCCAAAGAAGGATGATCATCCAAAAAAGGGACTATATGTCACTCAAAGAGGGATCAGTCACCCAAGAAAAAGGACTAATCAGCTGAAAAGTGTCATGTAATGCCACATATACTACCACATATACACCTTTTAATAATGGGGTTACATGTGAGGGGGAGTATTAGAACATTTTGCCAAACTGCACAAACTCACCGTAAGATGGCGGGAAAGGCTGCCACGGTTCCGTCGACGTATTTCGCCGTCTCCGACTCAGAAAACGAGGCAATCCATCTTCAAAGATGTCGACTGGGTTCGCCCGGGCCTGCCTGTTAGTTCTCTTTCTCCTTCCTTGGTTGATGAGATGCGTTTTCTTTGGTTGATTTGTTCCTGCGGTTATGACTATACTTTGGGTTTTGGATTTTGCTGTTTTTCTTTTAATCGCCCTCGATTGGAATATGCGCATCTCTTTGAAATCATTGCTACAGTTTGTTGACACCTCCTTATTAGATCATGGGTTGATGTCGTCTATTTGTTGTTGTTTGTAGCTATTGTGCATGTATATCATCATGAATGGATGTCCAAGTTTACTGATGTACTAATACTTTTTTTTTTTGCCTGCTTGAGTTTGGAACATATTGCGTTAGAATTGAATTTGTGGTGTTTTTAGGTATTCCTTTGCCTGTATAAAAAATAAAGTGTCTCACGGAGGCATTGGGCTTCAGTGTGGTTCTCAGATTTTCCTCTTACTTCAAGGGCTTTCTTTAGTGTCATCTCTTGGGCGTTTGGCATCGCTAATGGTTGTTGATTGGACATTGTTTTTGGATATTTATATGTGGAAATCTTTATTTTTCTTTTTCTCTTCTCTCTCTCACTGTTTGTAGTTCTGTTAATTGGCGATGCTTATGGGATTGCAGATTTGTTACCTATGGCAAGTGTACGAAGACAGGAAACATCAAAGAACTAGAACTGTAGTTGGCTGTGGTGACCTTAATTCTGCTTTATTGATTGTTACAGAATCAAAAGCGTGGGGAAGTTCAAGGGAAAAACACTGTCTAGTTCAAGGTTGACATGTTCTAAGATCACATGGGCTTATTAATTCTATTAATTCAAATTTGGCTTAAGATGTAATTTACAAGTACTTCTTTCCATGAATTTGACATGTGGTACAACCTTAATGCTTAGAGCTTGATCACGAAGAGTCTAGGACTTATCTTTTTGTATAGTTAAATTTTTATCAGCCCTTACTCTTTCTGTTTGTAATGTGGAAGCTAATCGTTTATAATATAAGCACCTTAGGTGTTATGCAATCTAAAAACTTCAAAGTTTGGGGCTGTATCTTGAGTGCAGTTAGGCATAATTTTTTTTAAGGGTTTGATTGCTTCCTGGATTGCACATTTTCTTCTGAAGGATGACATTGACTTATAAGAGTTTGACACTGGCCTTCACCTAATCGTGCATTAAAGATGTAAAATTATGCTAGTGCATTTGATTCTGGCTGACGTCTCTTGCATGATGGCTTTTTACAGCATACGGATATGATACGTAATTACATTCATAGACTTGATGGACTTATTGGGACCAGGAGGCAACACTAGGCATCACAAAAAGATTTTCATGAATAGAATTAAACTTGTCCAAGGGAATGAACCATATAATCTGAATGCTTATTTTTGGATTGTTCACCATAAAGTTTCTGACTGCTCTATAGAATGATTTTTTTTTTAATTTTATTTTTATAAAAGTAGTTATAATGCAAAGTGTGAATAAAGGCCCAAAGCTTTGTTGGTACTTATCTTTTATGTGTTGGATGCATATTGAAAACATGTAAAAGTATGTTGAATTGCTTTACCAAGCAATAGAAACTACATGGTTCTTTGGCTCTTGCTTGGTGAAGAGAATACTTTATAAGTACAAAAATATCCTAAGCTAAAGATATCTACGGTATCTACCCTTGTACAAGGATCGGATATGGGCTTATTTTTTCCAATGAGACACATATTCATTTGTGTATTCAATTTACTTGTGTCTGCAGTCTCTGACCCTTATTTTCCATTCTTGTTTTGTTTAATTTAATTCTATAGCTTCACTTGGTCCAACTGGAATAGGATTTCCTGTTTTAATTGGAATATACTACAAAGAAGCACCTGAGTAATTGGTCACTTGCAGTTTTGAGGACCGATGCTGTAAATGCTGCATCAGGGTCTGCTTATGCTGAGTTCGGGAATACCAAGGTCATTGTGTCTGTGTTAGTATTTTAATTTATGCCCTGTTCCAGATTGAGCTCGTTATATTTTAGTTGTTTTCTTGTAGACTGGACTGATGTTCCCTAAGTTTGACCTTAATCATGAATTAAGAGATTTTATACCCAATCAGATGCCGGTTTGGATCTTTGGGATGAGTTACTTAAAAGTTCTTTGGGAGCAACCGAGCAAGTCCATGTAGGCATATTAGAAAGAGACTAAATAAGCTGAAGCAGTTCATAATACAGTATAAATGTAATGCCTCAAGGAAACCTGAGGTGCTGTCTTAACATCAATTACCTGATAACAATGGCTAATGGTGTCAAACTCCACCTTCATCAAAGCACCTAGAACTCCCTTTGCAAAATACAACAAGGTTAATTAACTAATTAATGGCTGATTAAATGATCCATGGAGCCCCATCTCCCTATTGTTCAGAAACTTTGGCATGGCTTATATACAGCATGTCTAAGGCCGTCAGGTGGTGGTCTGTAAATGGTTGTCAAGGCTCCAAGGCGATTTAAGGTGTTGGAGGGGTGTCTAAGCGCCTAGGTGTACCCAAGGTGTTGTATGAGTTCGTTTTCCATTAGAGGATTTATACTAAAGGAAGGGGGTTAGAGCATCAATTTTTATTGTTTTTAATACATATGCATGATTCCATGCATTATGGTGTACATGTACTTTGTACATCCAAAAACAATGCCACAAATGGCATCAATTAAAAAAAGACTTGATATAATAAGGCGCTGGTCACCTTGACCCCTTGAAACCGCTTGAACACCTAGGCATCGCTTGACAACTATGTTTTGTACCTTTATATGGTTAGGGCTCGGTGTCCAGGGCTTTGTCTCCTAATATGTCACATTTTTTTATATGCCATTTGTTACATAGGAGTTTAGTATAGTGCCCATATACTAGATAGGTTCTTAGATTTTCTTCATGACCTACGAGTTTAGTTTTCACTCTTAATGGTCCTTTTTTTTTTTTCTTTTGGTGGTGGTTTTTTTTTTTTTTTTTGGGGGGTGTAATTTACTCTTTGTTATCATGTTATATCTTTGCTGTTTCAGATTTGGTCCAGAGAAAGCAAAATAGCAAGAGATAGCAAAAGAGCAATGCTGTACAGTGAATAAATTGAGCCTAAACCCGTGCTTGCATTTTCCATAGAAGATGCACATGAAGAAATTGAGCCTGGCGTCATTTTCTCAGAAATTTTAAATCCTGTTATTTGGTTGGACTCCAATTCTGTAGCACATTATAGAATGGTTTTTAATTGGTTTTTGCACTGATATAAGAAAACTTAGCCAGTTCGTATGAACTTTTTCGGGTCGGGTCATTTGGCTATTCCAGTAGTGTCAACCCCTTACCCCCCCCCAAAAAAAAAAATCCATACTAGTTTTTTTGCATTTCTGGTTCAGTTTGTGAATTGACCTGCCAAAGATACCAGATGAAGAGTTGGCCAGTCTGACTGCTGGGTACAGTTTTGATAACTGTTTCAGTTTTCTACATACTTTATACAAAGGCTGAGCTGTTCAAGTAAGAAACAGAGGCTGCTTTCTGTATTCAAATCAAATATATTCCAGCAAACCTTCTGAAGTCTAATACGTTTCCCTATATAAAATTCTGTGCATGCAACATTTTCAGTTGTCTCACTAGCATTTTTTCTTGTTTCCCTAGTCATGTCTGGGGGAAAACCTTGTCATTGATCCCATGTCTGTAGAGGAAAGTTACCAAGATGTCAGCCTAATGATTACATGTTTGCCTTCTCGTAATGAGGTCACTCAGTTTACACTCACAGGAGGATGGTCGACCCCAAAGATTCACGATGTATGGGAACTTCCTTTTTGGTTGATTTCGCATCACTATGATTACAAGTTTTCCACTTTGAAATGACTTTTTGTTTTTATTTTTCAAAACCTGATCTTTGAGATAATTGTTGTATATAACAAAAGAAATGATGTTAAGATAGACTATTAGAATCGATGGTTAGTTGGTTACAGCACTCATCTGATGAGGTTTTATTTAGGAGCTTTGCACTTGTTAAATCATGCCGTAGATGGTGGTACATGGAGCTTTCATTCTTCCTGTGAGTACCTGTGTTGAGCGTGACACAGAATTGCTATAAGCATGTGATATCCTCTAAATCTGCACATTTTTTTTTTCTTAATTTTTTAATTTTCTGGTGTGGTTTTAATTGATTATTTGCACATGCATTCAATACTAACTATGGAATTGTATTGTCTTGAGTCTGTAATGTTTACTTATGCTTATACATGTTCCTGAATCCTTTTATCAGAGTTCCTGTATCCTATGATATAATGCTCTTATGGATGTGACACCTAAACACGCACAAAATCCAAATACCCACACCCAAACCCACGTTAATACCTTTCCTTACATATGCAATTGTTTGCTATTTAATGTTTTGACCACTTTTCTCTGGATTTATTCAAAATTAGAGTGCATCTCACTGGGCATATATTGACTAGTTAGATCCTGATTTAGCTTGCATGAGTGCTTTGTTTGCCTGGTTATTTAAAATACAGTAATATTCCTTTTTGGATGTCTGCATCTAATATCACCTTTCAGTCAAGACATATTTTGCGTGGAGATGCTTTCATAATTCATATCCATTCCTATTCAATGGTTTCTTTAGAGATCTTTCTTGCATAATAACCAATGCTATTTGGTCATTTTTATAATGATCAATTATCCCTTTTTTTTTTCATTGAACTTTTGGTAAATAAAGAAATCGATCTCTGTTGGGCTTGTGTATTTGCATCACTTTCACAGGCTGTGGAGCTTTGCCTTGATGCTTGTTCAAAGCTTGGGGAGATTATGAGATCTTGTTTAAAGAAGCTGTGACTACATCTCAGGAATAGAACTTGTCAGACGTGATTCAAATTGAAATATTCGCTTGGGAGGTCAGATTCAGTTACCCTTGTTACAAAAAATATTCAAAAGATAGCAACTTTCTCTGATGTGAAATGGAAAATTCAGCCAAACGGCTACAAGCCCACAGTATTAGTAATGTACCATGACTGGTGGCAGAGTTCCGACTTGCCATTGGTTTAGAGGCGGCCATATAAATCAGAATCCTGAAATTAGAGGTCTATGGAGATTCATCAGTTGTCATCTGCCAAATGCAAGGGAATTGGTCTTTAGTTGCATTGTTTTCGTTCTTCCTATGGTCCTTTTTTAGTTTTCATTTCAAATGTCAGTTACATGTTGATTCTAACTCCAGTTGCTTTTCCCAGCTTACCTACCTGAGTATGGTGAAAGAAAATTGAAATATATATATATATATATTTTGGGTGCTTAATGGAAACAAAGCATATATATATATATATATATATATATATATATATATATATATATATATATATATATATTTTTTTTTTTTTTTTTGCACTTAGAACCCGAACCTCTCACCACTGCACCTTCAATGCAGACCTTGAGAACTGACTCCTCATCCCAGCCCTCTGCAACTCCAATTGCACTTGGAACCCAAGCCTCTTACCTCTGCACTTCCAATGCAAACCTAGAGATCCAACTCCTTGTCCCTGCTGGTCAGTACTCCTTTGTTCCACGGTGCGACATAAACTAGCCATTATGTGCATCGTATCGGGATTTAAACCCACCGTCAGATCCAACACCCAATCCGACCAAGTCCACCAGGGCACTGAGATCCATTGCCACCGCACCTGAGTTGAACTTTGCAAATCTCGACTCCATGATCCCTGCTCGCACATACGATGACAGGAAGAATCATCTTACTAGCTTGAGATTCCCTTCTATCTCTTTTTGATGACATCTTTTTTTTTTTCTCAAAAGATAACCGTAGAAACAAAAAAACTTAAAAAAACAACACAACAAGTGTAATCATTACACTTTTTTTTTTTTACGTTTTTTACTCTTCTTTTTTTTTTTTTTTTTTTTTTTTTCACACCACTATAATCATGATCTTGAAAACCGTAGATCAAGAAAAAGTATAAAAAAACTCAATTTTTTTTTTGTGTACTAATTCCTTTACTTTTCCAAAAGAATATTCGAGAAAAAAACTCACCCTTTTTTTCTTTTTCTTCTTCTTCTTCATATCTTCTACGCACTTCCCTCCTTCTCCTAGATCACTGATCGATCTATCAAATCTAGCTCTGATACAACTTGTTAGGAATGAGAGTACGAAAACAAAAAGAAAACACAAGAATTAACGTGATTTAGCATCCCATCGTGGGATACCTATGTCCACTAGAGAAAAGAGAAATTCTTTATTCCCAAGAAATTTCTACAGCTCTCTACCTGACAGACATATCTCATTTGTCAGCTTTACAGCGCCTTCAGTTCTCCACTGTTAGAGGAGAATCCTTTGATAGTCCTTACAGCCTTACCTAGGTTTTCCTACATAGAGACAATTTATAAGGAAATCTCGAAATCCTAATCCCACCGCAATTATAAGTTTAATCCATACATGTAATAGATTTATACTCTAATACAAATACTACCCTTATAATTACGTGGACTCCATATAATACAAGACATTAACCCAACACACCAGACTATAAAAGGGGAGCATCTTGCATATAAAATATAAATACATGAAAGTATAGACCATTAAATGTGCGGATAAATGATTGAATATTGGGATTGAAATTTGATAGATGACTAAAGTTGACCATTTTTTAAACATCTAACTAGAGTTGTCACGTCCCTCTTCCACATAACAAAAAGAATGCACCAATTTTAATAAAAGTGCCAAAAGAGGAAGAAGGTCCTTCTAAGAAGGATGAACAAAAAGGCTATATCCTCTACTGATGATTGGTAAGAAAGTAGGAGGGAAGACTCATAAATTGGCCAACATTCTTTGGATTTCATTTGAAAATGGCAGTGGGGCCGAGGATAAACGACAGTGATTGATTTAATATGGTCCCACAATCGATATTTTAGAGGGTGTTTTTGTTCATCTAATTACAATTATATATAGGAAAATTGGCACATACTATTCTTATAGTTTACCTTGATTCTAAATACTTAATAAGTTATTGCATCGGATTCATAGTATCCTTTAATTTACATTATAATGACAAACCAGTTTAGTTTTACAGTTTAATCTATTTATTTTCTTAAATATAACTAAAATACCCTCTAGTGTCACAGATGAAAAGTCTAAAATACTCATTAACCCATTATAAATATATAATGACCAAAATACCCACTTCTCTCCTTTCTCTCTTCTCTGTCACTCCTATTTTCCAACACACAAAATCTTACAGGAATCAGTGTAAACTGGGAGATTCCACGAGGTTCTCTCTACCATACCTCTTTAGATTGATCGATTGGGCTGATTATCTTGACATCTAGTGTGGCAAGAAATTCAGATGACTCCTCTGTGGTCACTCTAACCTCACTCGCCGGATCGGGGAAGAAGACATGAGGAAAGACCAACAACCGGTTTCAATCGCCGCTAACACAGCTGGGAAGATCTCCATCTGCTTTGAGACAAAACCCTTAGTAGCCACATTAGTACACGTCCTTTTGACTCGTCTATAAATTAGAAATGTGGTGAGCATTTTGAGATTTCAGTAGTCTTTGACGGGGGCAAGAGACTGGTGGTGGTGTTTGAGCAAATTGGTCGTTTCTTCAGCTCCAACCATTTTAGGTTTACTTCCATTCGATTTTCTTTACATTTCTTGGTTTAGATCTGCAATTTATCTTTTTTTACAACTATTTTTCTTTTTCTTTTTTTCACTCATTTCGTTTGCTTTCGAGATCTTCTAGCTTTTCTTTTGCAGATCTCTAGTTTCTTTCAATTTAATGGTGGATTTGTGGTTTAAGCACTGGTTTTCTTCTTAATTAGTTGTAATTTTGTTCAGATTGGAGTCTTGCTGCATCAGAAAGCTTATTTGGAGCTTCATTTGTCTCATATATACTGAATTGATTCTGAACTGATTAGATTCCTCACCAAATCGCTGAACGTTTTCACCCTGAGTAAACTTTGAAGCTCCAAGGAGATGCAAAACTAAAGGAAGTTCAATTTCCAGAAACTCCATTGGATGATCGCCGACTTCTGTCCACCGTCTTCTGTTGAAGCCCCATCGGTTACCTCGGGTCCCCCCCTCTCTCTCGCTCACCGTGACATTTGTAGGAAGTTATTTAGGGTTTTCATTCAATTGAAGGAGTTCGATTTTACTGGATCTAAGCTCTGGTTCGTGCTTCGTTTTGTAGCAAGAAGACGACAAGATGCTACCTTCTACCCCCATTCGTTTCTTGGGTAATTTTGACATTTCAACAAGTAAAAGTGTTTGAAAGGGTAAAACAATATTTTTATCCTTTCTGTTTAAGATCGGTTGAACCAGGGGGGTAACTTGTCTGGTTCAACAACTTATTAAAATATCTTATGTTGGGGGAAAATAGTCATGGAATTAAATTTGGCCGTGGATAGAGACTGTGAGATAGTCCTTGAAAAATGGGGCACGTGTCACGTATCCAAGGTAGAAAGCATGAGGATAAAAGATGTTCGGGAGATGAACTCGTGTTCGACCTCTCTTAGGTGATCAGACTATGATTGGACAGAGTGATGGAGGTAGCTGGACATTTAATGATCTGCCATTAATGCTCATAAATACCGACAATAACTATAAATACCAAGTAGACGGATTTGACTAGTCAGGTTACTATATCAGAGATCGAATCAACAAAAAACAAGATTGATACTTGGTAAAAGTGTAAGGGCAAAAACAGTTGTCAGAAAATATGGAGGATGTAGACAAAAAAGGGGGTCGAAAAAGATCGAGAAGGGTCGTAAGCGGTTGACAAGACATCCTAGTGTTGTTCTAAGGGGTCGTAATCCCTCCAACCTATTGTTCTCTAGGCAGCAGTTGATCGTGATAGTGGTAGGTGAGGAGGAGTTTGTTGGGAAAACCCCTAATTGGACCTATAAGTAGCAAAAGAATATCGACTACAAGGGATCCGAATTCAAAATTTCTTATTACAAAGGGAGAACACCCCATTCAGGTATTATTCCAACACAACCGTTTTGGACCTTCTTCTCCATTTTCTACCTTAAGTTCTATCTCACTGGGAAATAGGAAATGTTTACTAAAGCTCCCGTATCTTAGGGAACCCCATCTCTAAGGAGCTTTAGTATTTCATTAAGAGCTTTATTCTGTTCGTCTTCAGAATTTCCTAACTTTGGCATCAGAGTGACCCCGGGGTCCTGCCTACTTTCTTGTTTTGTTTGTGTCTCAGCTACGTGGCTCGATCTGGGAGGTTAAACGGAATCCTTCGACAACATCTGAAATCCAAGTAAACTACAGGAGTAGTATGTGTCAATTTCCTTTATATATATATATATATATATATATATATATATATATATATATATATATATATATATATGATAATGGATATCTAATTGATATCAAATTTTGAATGAAATACCAAACTTATCCCTTATATATCTTTCAGATATTGAGGTTTATGCGATGGTTTTTACCAAAAAAAAATAAAAAATACAGGTTTATGTGATGGTATGAAATATGAATGTGTTTAAAAGGGAATTGACCCTGTTACATTCAGACATTATAAAATTTAATTTTTTTTTTCCTACCTCATGCCCTATCCGTCTTTTGTTAATGCATAAATATCTCATCGTTTTCTCTCTCGCTCTCTCTTGCTCGCCTGTCTTGCCTCTCGCTCCCTGAAACCTTATCGAGAGCGGCAGCAGACATGGCTTCGTCTTCTCTGGTCTACCCTTGCCTCACTCCCAACTCCCTATCATTTTCTAATACTCAGAACCCTTCCATCACTCTCTTTTCCGCTGTCTCTCTAAATTCTTCTGTTAAATGTAGAAACAGCCGTACTAGGATTTCCTTCTCATTTCCCTCTAGAACTAGGAGGTGCGATAGCCTTTCGTCGTCCCGTTTCTCTCCTAAAGTAGCCATCTCATCTGAATTCGAGCAAGAAGCCGAACAGAATTTCTCTCCTGATTTGAAACTCTTCGTGGGTAATCTCCCCTTCAATGTTGACAGCTCAGAGCTCGCCGGATTGTTCGAACGTGCTGGAAATGTTGAGATGGTGGAGGTCAGGTTTTGCTTCTGGTTTCTTCTTTTCCAATCTGAGGCTTGGGTTTAGCATTTTTTTTTCTTCTTTTTTTGTAAGAATTTTAGAGTTTCAAGTGTTTTAGTGGCCAAGCTGTTTAATTGTCAAGTTTGATTTAGGGTTTCCCTGAACTTTATGCTTCTTGTTTCCTTGTTGTGTATGGTGCGTCCGTCCTTGTTGATTTGAGCTGTAGAGTAAGATATACATGGTGGACTGAAGTTTTGGTTAGCGCTTTGCAGGTTATTTATGACAAGCTGACCGGAAGAAGCCGGGGTTTTGGGTTTGTGACTATGTCTACCGTCGAGGAAGTCGAAGCAGCTGCTCAGCAGTTCAATGGCTATGTAAAGTTTCCTTGTTCTTCCTTCGTCTACTATTCCGGTGGCTTGTTTAAGTGCTACTACTTTACTGATTAATCCTTTGTATTTCCTGCATATACATTTGCAATTTCTATGAGATTATTACCTTTATGCGCACCTTTGCATATAAAACAGGGGAGATCCTAATAGCCCCTTTCTGTATCCCCTATTTGGGATATGGTTTATCTTAAATGCCTTATTTCTATTCTGCTTATGATTGGCAGCATTGTTCTAGTCTCTAATTAATAAACCATGACGACTTTTCAGGAACTCGAAGGAAGGCCATTGAGAGTGAATGCTGGACCTCCGCCTCCCAAGGACGCTTTCTCAAGGGGACCCCGAGGTGGCGCAAGTTTTGATTCGGCCCATCGGGTTCATATCGGTAACCTAGCATGGGGTGTTGATGATTTAGCTCTTGAAACTCTGTTCAGTGAGCAAGGAAAGGTAATGGAGGCCAAGGTTGTATATGACAGGGAAAGTGGTAGATCAAGGGGTTTCGGGTTTGTCACCTACAGTTCTGCAGAGGAGGTCAACAGTGCAATTTCGGCTCTCGATGGTGTTGTGAGTATTTCAACTCTTATCTACCTTATTTTGTATAATTTTATCCCCATTTCTATCCCTAAAATTAAGTAGTTTGCACCAAATTCCATGTTCTTTACTAATTTAATTTTATATTCTTTGGGAGGAAGAAAGAACGAAGGTATATAAATATAGGGCACTTGAATGGCCAAATCCAATTTCTTGCTTCATAGTGGTATTGGAGAGGGAATTGGGGATGTGAGATCACATAATTACAAGGCAATTTAAAAGGAGTTACACATTTTCTTTTAAAAGCTGGACAGTTCTTTAATTATCTTTGTAAGAAAGATCAATATTTTCAGTGTTCTCTTTTCCGACTTTGTAATTCAGTCACTCATTTTGGTGTTAAGGTGAACTCTGATCTATTGTTTATGTGATAGTTGTATTTCTTATAATAATTTTTTTTAGTAACTAATTTTGGAGACTTTAATTTAATTCTGCATGTACTTTATTCGTTATTTGATTGCTTTGAACACAGGACTTGAACGGCAGATCGATCCGAGTAAGTATGGCGGAAGCAAGGCCAAGGCGCCAATTTTGATTTCTGGATTCTCTACCTATTTGATCAAGAAAATACTTATGGTATGGTTCTGAACTGCTTCTTATCTATTATATGTCAACTACCTTAAAGCTTTTGTACTTAATAAAAGTATGAAAAAAACTTAAAGCTTTTGTATTTAAATCATAACAGCTTCGAACTCTCAGCTTTTTTATTGGTTGGAATTGGAATTACTATATTTCTGTAGCTATGTTCAAGTGCTGTATTTATCTTTCCTTTTCTTTATATATATATATATATATATTCTTTTTGGCATTATATGCGAACAAGGTTATGGATTCCAGCATAAATAATCTTGCAGAGAATTCTTTTGCTTCACCTTTGTTCATTTGGCTCCGTTTGTTTTGATGTTGGTAAAATTTACTTGTAAAATTTTATATGTAATTTTTTTACAATGTTTGTCAATAGGTAAAAGAAAGATGAAGTTCCTTTTCCCTTCCCCTTAGAGATTGCTATTTTTATCTCTTGGAAACAAACATTGAAAAAAAAAAAAAATTACATATAAAATTGTTAAACAGAGCCTTTGTGAAAATTCAGAATTGCATGGCAAGAGGAGGCACTACGCCACTACCCTTGGCAATTCTGTGAGTTAAATACTTATATAATGTAGTAAAAAGATCAGTGTGAAGTACAGAAATGGAAGGTTTTGAAACCATTGCCCCCGCCCCCCCACCCCCTCCCCCCTCTCTTTTTTTTTTTTTTTTTTTTTTGTCCGTGAAGGTTTCCTAGACAGTCCGTCTAGGCAAGGTTGCCTTGACCCAGATTTCTGCCATATAGCATTTCGGTTGGCACGTAAATTTTGTGGACACAATTGACCATTTCATAGTCTATCAATTTAGTAAGTTCCGGACAAATTAAATTTTACTATGTGGAGATATGAAGCATTAGAATTTTGATGTGGAGATACGAAGAATTAGAATTTTGAGTTTCAACAGTCACAAGTTAAAACACAAATTCCAACTTTACAGTATTTGTTAGTTGGTCTGCCAAATGTTTCCAAAGCATTTGGTTTGTCTGGTGAATCTAGTCTTTCATTAATGGTTGGTTTTGCTGCATTATACTGTTAGTGTAAGTTTCTAAAATGTGGTATGTTCTTTAAATATAGGCCCCCCTGGAGCTGGATGAGGATGCTGAAATGTTTCACAGCTGGTTGAATATTAAAGATACAAATGCCTCCACGCATGGCATTGTTTCTTTTAATTTCTTTCTGCCTTGATCCGATCTTTAGCACCGAATGTTAATACAAGTCTTGTTGTATGAATTTGATGTAAGGCTTGACGAGTCACTTGTGAAAATAATGCACCATTCTGTTGCTGCATTATTCATTTAAAGTCTTCTTTGTCTTAATTAGTTAGTTGTGGGTGAACTTTTGCCACCTTATTTTTTTAAGATTTTGAAAGAGAATGCTAGATTCTAGATTCTGTGTTTGTTTAGTTGTAGAGAAGCTGTATTTTTTGTGATGTTGGAAACTAGTTTTATGTCATTATAAGGATTAAAAAGAGTATCTATGACCAACGAAAGAAAATTGGTTGAAAAGGGGGATGGGGAGCTTGTCCACAACAGTAGGGCTAAGGCTCAACCCGTTTCTATCACAAAAACATTTCATCTCAGTCTATGCAGCGTTGAGACAGAGAATCCTTGACAGAAGGGCAAAGCAACTGAGTCTTCCTCTCTGAGATTCGAGTCTCCAACCATTCCTAATTCCTAGGTACTCCTCGCTAGGGTTGACATTTTTTCGAAGTTCATTTAGATTTTTTTTTTGTTAGGTCTGGATTCTATTTTATCCTCTATTCCAAAGATGAATGATACTTTGCTTGCTTTAGTCTTGCTCCTTCGAAGTCGCCGGGTCCTGATTAGTTTTCCCCTAGTTTTATTTCAAAATTTCTGGCAAAACACAAAAGAGGACTTGACCAGGTTCGTAACTTTTTTATATCTGGTTATCTTCCTAATGAATTAAATCATACTTTTATCTGTCTAGTCCCTAAAGTTAAAACAACTGGAGCAATTGGATCATTTTCGTCCTATAAGTTTATGTAATGTGTGCATGAGGATTATCTCCAAAACTATAGTTAGTAGACTCAGGTTTTTTGGGATAGGCTATGCTTATCTAAACAAAAGAGGGAGGGGGTATCATTCAAAATCAGGCATTATTTACAAAATTGGAATGGAGAATCTTCATGAATCCTGAGGCAATGTGGGTAAAATTTTTGAAAGCTATTTATTATCCAGATTTCTTATCTGCTAAATTGGGTTCTTCCCCTTCTTGGGCTTGGAGGGGAATTATGGAAGGCAGGGATATTTTAGTTAAGGGTTTAATATGGAAAGTGGGGGATGGCTCTAAAATAGACGTTTGGAAGGATTGTTGGGTTCCTTCCTTACATGGTCACAAGATTTTATCCCCTAGGCCAGATTCGGTGGATGTACGCCTTGTTTCTGACCTAATTGATGCTATTTCCTACACCTAGAAATATGATTTATTATGTGCTTTATTCCAACCTGCTGAAGTTGGGACGATTCTGAAGATTCCTTTGCAATGGTTCCCAGGTGAGGATAAATTGATTTGGAAATTTACAAAAGATGGTAAACTTACTGTTAAATCAGTCTATCATATGTTAAATAAGGCTAAGGCAGATCATTCTCTTTCATTGCCTTCCTCTTCTAGGCGTCACTAGTGGCAAGATGTCCCACCTACTGTTTGGAAAGCAATTTGGCATTGTGAGACTCTTAGGTGAGACCCTCCCTAAGATAAGGGAATTTCTTTGGAGATGCTGCGCTGGAGGGATTGCAGTCAATCTATCTTTACAGAGGCGTAACATACCAGTTGATACTTTATGTAAAAGATGTCATTCTAGTGAGGAATCTGTAGAGCATATGCTGTTATCGTGCTCTTTTGCTAGAGCCGCTTGGCTGGGATGTAGTTGGTCTCTTCTTATTCCCCAAGACAAGGAGATAACGTTCCATCAATGGATCCTGCAGATGGCTTCTATTCTTTCTTTATCTAAAATTGAGACAAAAAAGATTTTGTCATTTGTTGTTTTCCTTTGTTGGCACCTCTGGATTGCTAGAAATGATTTGCATTTTAATAATCTAGATTCTAGCCCTTTGGATGTTATGCGGCGGGCTGAGAGAGCTTGGAAGGAGTTTCACTTTATATATTCTTCTTCTTCAACTTTTGTTTAGACCGATACTGTGGAGAGCCGACGGTCACACGAGTGGACTTTGCCTTCTCAAGGTGGGTTCAAGATTAATGTGGATGCGCTTTGCAGGAAGGTTCTAATTGTGGTATTCGAATTATCATTCGTAATGATACTGGGATGCCAATTTTTGCGATGTCTAAGCCTATGATGTTTTCAACTATTGCGGAAGGAGAAGCTTTGGCATTACGTTAAGGTCTAAATGAAGCTATAAAACTGGGCCTATCTAATGTTTATCTAGAGTTTAATTGCTTAGGAGGAGGGCGACTATTATGTATCTTCCATTGTTTAGGATGTTGTGTTTCTTTCGGGTTTGGTTGCTTGTGTTTCTTTTTCTTTTGTTCCAAGAGGGGCGAATGTTGTGTTACAAATTCAGAGATAGTAATTTTGCCCAAGTCCATTCCGTGGCTTATTGAGCTATGCCAAGCTGATAGCCCGGCTCATCCCTGTTCTAGCAATGAATAGATCCTTTTATTACCCCAACAAAAAAAAATAAAAAAAAAAATCCCTTTGGATGTGTTCCACCTGGGTTCTAAGTTCTAACTGGTTGCGAGGAAAATAAAGGGAAGCAAAACCAAATACAAGGGAAAATCAGTAGTAAAGTGGAAACTTTTGTAATTGGGGCTTAACATAACATAAACTATATAATTAACTCCAAAACATTTTAAATTTATTATGCAATCTTAATTACAAACTTCTTTGCCAATTTTATTTCCTTTACTTTTACTTGCTACACGGGGCCTTATTGCAATGTTAAATGACCATTTTACCCTTAAAGTTAGATTTCTAAAACCTTATTTCGTCGACGACTCTATGAG
Source organism: Protea cynaroides (assembly GCA_028583415.1). Classification (NCBI taxonomy): domain Eukaryota; kingdom Viridiplantae; phylum Streptophyta; class Magnoliopsida; order Proteales; family Proteaceae; genus Protea; species Protea cynaroides. Next base: position 60,839,129 of record CM053269.1, on the reverse strand, counting down.
ACCCTTCTTCCCCGACGAGTCTGTGAAACCCTTCTTCCCTAGACTATGTGAAATTCTTCTTCCTTCTCTGACAACAGCGGTTATCTTCTTGTAGCGATCCAGGTAAATCCATAATTAGTGCTGTTGTCGATGGAATCTGTTAGACTAGATTTCCCAAGAAATACAATATGGAATTCTCAGTGAAACACTAGAGTTCCTTCAGAAATAAGTGTTCCCTGAGATACTGACACTACAACAATCTTCCTTTTCCTTGAGATAGGATTCAAAAGAAAAATAGAAAACAACAGGTGCATAAAACTCAAAGAGGTGAAGTTTTTCTTGGTGATGGAGAAAATCTCAATCCCTTTCATTGATGTCCTCTTGTTACATATATATATGTTTAATAGGAGGCTTCCTCAGCAAGTTCCTCCATACCTATCATTATTTCAATCATCAGCTATCTAGAGAATAGTAGGTTCGTGAGGCTACGACCACCTAGGACAGCACTAGGACGTCTTGTCAGTCGCTTACGACCCCCCTTGATCTTCTTCGACCCCCTTTTTTGAATTATATCACATATCTTCTGATGCCTATTTCTATCTTTACACATTTATCAAGTAATGATCTAACTTCATGCTGACTCAGTCCATGATCATGGTGACTTGGCTTGTCAAGTCACCATATCTTACATTTATAGTTGTTGTCAATATTTATGAGTATTAATGACGAGCCATTAATGGCCCAACTAACCACATCAATCTGTCACATCTTATCTGAGTCAGCATAGAGGGTCAAATATGAGTTTCCTTTTTGATATTTTTTGTCATTTCTTTCTTCTCATATCTCATCTCTTGGATGTACACCACGTGTCCCTCTCCCAAAAATCATTCCAAATTCTCTTCCTACTAGATTTCGTATCTACTATTATTTTCCCCTAATAAATACATTCTCCCCAACTTTCTCACTGAAATCTAGTTGGGTCAAGTAAGATGGTGGTGGGTATAAGGTACGAAGACCGAATCCATTAGACGATACCCAGACCTCCCAACAATCCAAACACCATTCAAGAGCCCTCCACTCGCCCTTTGGTAGAGAGCAGATTTCTCAAGAACTTGATCATCAGGCAATGTACCTAATGCAGACATCTGTAAAAAAACTCTTCTTTGATCAACAACTCCCTGAACCGTAATTGAATAAGAAAGTCTTCTGCTTATGCTCTGTGTGCCTCTTATTGAAATACGCAGACACTAATCTTTGGAGCAATAATTGGGATATGCAAATTTGGTTGACAACGAACAACTGAATCAAACCACCAAAGCTTTTTAGCACCAAAGCACTCTGAATCACTGAATATTTCTGATTTGAACATTGAATCAAAAATCTGAGTCGAATCAATCGAACAAATCTGAAATAATCACTGCAGATCCGAATCTGAACCGCTGAAAAACAAATCGATGGTTTCTTTAACCCACGATTTCAATGAATCAAGAAAACAGACCTGTTTGAACAAACGAATCACCAAGAAACTCTGTTGAGCAGACGAATCACCAAGAACTCACGCTGAATCGCTGAACGAAGGATCGAGAGAGAACAAAAAAGAAATTAACAGGAACGATTCTGCTCTAATACAATTACTGCAGTGGTGTTTCGGTGCTTTTACCAATGCGTAGTGTACATGGAACCGACCACATTTGGTATCCCAGAAATGGATTCAAAATCATCCTTGATCTTCTTCAAGTTCTACTCGTCCGGCCATGGCTGATACCGGGGCATCAAAACAGTCTTAATGGCGGAACATACCTCAACAACCAGTTTTTGGCAAGTAGATATTCCCAACCCAAATCGTTTAGAGACAGACCGTACGTTAAATGCCCATTAATAATTCATTGTTATAAGGTGAAATTAGACATTCCAATGGTTTTCAATCTCAAAGAGAAAGAGTAGAAATGTCAAACTCTATTTTTAGTATATTCCATCTGTTAAGTGGAGACGGGCGAAATTTTGTGAAAAATGTGAGTAATAGGTTGAATTTTGTATACTTTTTGGATGGTACATTAAAATTATTATTTTTTAAACCTTTTGTATTCTTTTTAAAAGTTTTTAAAGTAAAAGTAAAAGAGGTTTTTTTCACAAAAATTTGAAAATAATTCATCATTATGGTCATTTGTTTTGCATGATTTTCAAATAAATATGTAAAATGATAATAATTATCTTCACAAAAAAGAAAAAAAAAACGAACGTACATTAAAGGCAAAAAAGGAAAATATCAAATCATTAGATAAGAAAATCTCTATAAATATAGAAGGACCATAACCCAATGCAAGTTATGCTTTTGCAAAGTTAGGGAGTGGAGCTTCAATTGGTCTTTGCCAGAACAGATAAAAAGGTAAAGGGTTATGATCATCTTTTAATAGGTAGGTTCCATGAAGAGTTTTTATACATGATCCATTAATTGTGAAGTATTAGTCTTGATCATTGAGGTGGGGGGAAATAATCATTATCAATATGAATATAGTAGTATTGAATTATTTTTTACCCTACTTAATAGAATGGCCTAGATCTACTTTTTTTTTTTTTTTTCGATAAACTAGATCTACTTCATTGAAGAAAAAGAAGGAAAAGAAGAAAAAAAGGGTTAAGGGGTGGGGTGTTTGACATTTTGGTTCCTTTTACATTTACCGAGAGCATTTCACACTGGGAGATGCAAAGGCCCTTGCCCGTTCAAACATTACCTCCAAGGCAACCTCAACGCATCATTAGGGTTTCTTTTGCTTGCCTTTATCCGTGACTCTACATTTATCAACAAAAAAAAGAAAAAAAAAAATCTGAATACATTAATCTGCTTTTTCGTTTGAATGGCCATAAATAATGTGAATCCATAAATTTTGGAAGTCCTATTATGCTTGGTCCGCGTAATCGAGCCGACACTCGGCCGACAAGCCCGACGGTTGTCGGCTCGGACGTGGGTCTCAGATTCACCCGAAAGCCATGTGGCAGTCATCCGAGATAGGTTGTCATGTCCTCCCAAAATCAGTGGGAGGAAACGATGTGAATCCATAAATAATCCTATTATTTGGTAAGAATCACGATCATGTCCCACTGTCCTTATACGGATCATCGGTGGAATTGGAAACAGGACAGGATTACAGGAATGGCGCCAGGCTGCCAGCCATCCCTTGTCATCGCACATTCACATTCGTTAAAACTGATGGAGGGCACCATTCACATTCCTTAAAACAGATGGAGGGCACCGCGTTTTAAACGAATGAATGAATGGCGCCACTGTCAGGCTGCCAGCCATCCATTGTCATCGCACATTCACATTCCTTAAAACAGATGGAGGGCACCACCATTCACACTCCTTAAAACAGATGGAGGGCACCGCCCTTTAAACGAATGAATGAATGGCCCCACCCCCACCCGTGGTTTCCCTGACCCCTGGTGTACTTCCGTTCTTCTACGATATATCATCCTTAAATTGTTCATGGGATTTCTGTATTTCTTATTATTGCCTTCTAATTGCCTTTTTGACCTTCTCTAAGGTTCCCCCCACACAACACCGGATGGACAGCTAGGATTGAACAGGGCTTGCAATTCGGATGATAGCTGGGTGCTTGCCTCCCTGCCCGCAGCAGTGGCAAAATCCCCCAATTCTATTTTTAATAAATTCCTTCATAAAATGGAATTTATTTAGTTTAATTCCTAAAAGAAGAAGTTTTTCTTCAGCGGAAGTAAAAGAAAGTCCAGCGATGAAAGTCATAATAATCCATATTCAAATGATATTAAAACAGAATTGGATCAAAGATCAATCAAATGTAAAATCGACATCACAGATCCATCGGATCAATAGAACTCATGAGTGAAAAGATTTTTAAGATTTTTTTCACCATGATGGGTAATGGAAAACTGTTCCCCTAGCCTTTTGATACAATTGGTTATTTTGATTATTGCTTGATTATGTATAATAAAAACTAATTCTTTTAATTGGTTTAATAAAAGATTCGTCCTAAGAATCCATCGTAGTCAACGTCTCTGTACCTTTGTAATATATGAGGACAAAATCATCACTGCACACTACGCGCTTCCGTACATTGTCATCCCCCCAGTCTACCGGATCCCGGTCTACCCTTCGCCAGTTCACTGTCAATTGACTCAGGAGATTCATGGGTCCTACGCTCCTCCCTCCCTCCCTCTGTCTCTCTCTCTCTCTCTCTGCATGTGTTTCACAAAAAAAAAAAATAATGGGTAGAGATGGAATGAACAGTCCTGAACTTAAAAAAAAAAACTTAATTCTGAAATCAGAGTAAGAAATTAAGAAAATACTAAGATCACTTTAGTGAGCTTCAAATACTGTGTTTTTGATTTACTTACCCAACTAAAAACAATATAATTAAGAATAATTTAATTGGATTCTCAATTTGGGAAAGAAAGAATAACTTACAGGCATTGTTATGTCCCCACCTGATGAATTTGGATCATCTTGCCTATAAGTTATCCTGTTTTCTCCTCTTCTTTGATTTATTCCCTTACTTTATTCTATAATAGTTCTTCATTCAATTTGCCTTAATTGTTCCCTTTTTAGTGTCTGTATTGAAATTATTGTCTTCCATCAAACACGCTTCCTGCAGGAACTGTGTATTAGATGTTCCATTTGATCTTAATTCAACACAAATAGTTTCTCTCTACTCTCCAAATTTTTATTGATTCTCTGCTCGATAGGTTCCCTGTCAGATGCCCCATCTCTTCTTCCATCCTCGTCAGTGAAGACAAAAATTTATCCATGCTCTTCTTATAGTCCTACTACCGAACCTCTCTTAGCCGGGCAAAGTATTGCAGTTTCAGAAATGGTTCTGTTCTTGATCAATTATTTATGAAATAGGGTATACGAAATCTGATGTTTAAGGGGTTGTTGCTCTTATCAGTTTATGCTTTTGCCCAAATTGAGAGATTAGGGAAAGCCAGGAATCATGGGAAAAGCAGCCCCATGAGAGGGTTCTTTTTGGAGTTATTTAGCTAAAGAAAAGAGATTCAGAGGAGATGTTCACATGTTTGACCTGCACTTTTGACTTTAAAGGAGGGAGTCCTCACAGTTTCGCTTCTTCTCCAAGTTGATATATTTTTGCCCACTTCACATGCTTCCTGATGATAAAATAACTCATGGATGGTTCCTTTATTTCTTGTACCTAACTGCTCAAATTCCATCGTTTTCTAGTGCTGCATGGTATGGTATCCGTGGAGCTCTGTCTTTCTTTTATACCATAAGAAGATGATGTTCTATCATATTCACTAACTGAAGGACACATTTCGGGGAAGCTTGTCCAGAAGAAGTGCCATGGCTTATGATAATTCGAGATCTGTAAGGTCTGTTCTCCATAGCTTCTTTGCTGTCATTGATATATTTATCAATCTCTTGCTGATTATTCCCAGGTTACTTTTGTTTTTTTAGCATTAGAATCTCCACTAAGTTTATGGCAATTAGTATGATTGGGATAGTTCTTGGAATATGTTTAGATCAAATACAGTTTTGATTTTAAATGTCTACGCCTTTTTCACTTGATGATCAGTTTCTAAACTGTATTCCCCAAATAAAATTTCAGATTTCAAGATGATCCTAATGTGAAGTACGAGATTGATTGGACACAGATATCAGAACCAAGCCCTAAGAAAGTTGATGGGGATGCACCTGAGAAGACTGGAAGATCCTTAAAATCTAAAGTATTGTCCAGAGTCTTCTCTGAGGACTATGAGAAAGGAAAGAAGAAGATATTGGATCCTCGAGGACCTGCGATACACAGATGGAATAAAATTTTCTTGGTAGCATGTTTGGTCTCTCTTTTTGTGGACCCTCTGTTGTTTTACTTGCCGGAGGTTCAGGAGGAGAAGGTGTGCATAGGTATAGGGATGCCCCTTGAAGTGGCACTTACTATTGTACGATTGATAGCAGATGTATTTTATTTCATTCAGATTTTTGTCCGACTTCGAACAGCTTATGTTGCTCCTTCTTCTCGTGTATTTGGGAGAGGGGAGCTTGTTATAGACCCTTCCAAGATCGCCTCGAGGTACTTAGCCAGGGGCTTCTGGATTGACCTTCTGGCTGCACTACCCCTTCCACAGGTATGTTACTTCTATTTTCCTTCTCTAAGGTACATCACTGGTATGCTGCTTTGATTGACTGAGTTCAGATTAACTAGTTATTTGGCTCTGATTCTTTTCACGGTATCTTCATATTCCACTGGATGAATCCATGGTCTTGAATAAGTGATGCTTACTGGCAAAAATATAATGTAGTAGGACAAGTTTGAAACATTTTGTTATCATAAAGTTGGCATAGATGTTAACATTCAAATTCCCTATATAATCTTGCTTCATTTCCAGGTGTTAATTTGGGCGGTAATCCCCAATCTAAATGGTTCAACAATGACCAATACTAAAAATGTGTTTCGCTTCATTATTATCTTCCAATACCTCCCAAGGCTATTTCTTATATTTCCACTATCGTCACAAATTGTCAAGTCCACTGGAGTTGTGACAGAGACGACATGGGCAGGGGCGGCTTATAACCTGATGCTCTACATGTTGGCAAGCCATGTAAGTAAGACCATTTTGACTTCTGTGTTTATCTTTTGAAACTTGAAAATGTAATCTTGTCAAATAATATCAGTGCTTAAATATACTGAAATTTTGCTTTTAAGTCAGAGATTGTTTTACCAATTAAACAGATTTAATATTTTGTACTAAAATTTTTGCAAGCATTAATCAGTAGTGCAGCATCCATAAATGTCTTGGTTTAACTATTGCCAGCATGGGAAGCTTTAGCAGCTTGCTCACATCAGTTGTCATTCTTGAGCCTAATGCTATCCTTCCTTGCATATGAGTAATACCTGATCTTGATATTTGTTCATTGACATCACATAAATAAACCCAGGCAATCATGTAGCCATATGGAGATGGTAGTTTTCAGTTTGATGTGGACTTGGACTAAATGCAAGGTCGATTGAACATGTTAGATCATTCATTTTTGTTGTTTGAATAGGTACTAGGAGCCTGCTGGTACCTTTTATCAATTGAGCGGCAAGAAGCATGCTGGAGAAAGGTTTGCAGTCTTCAGAACCCGTCTTGTAAATATAGTTTCTTTGACTGCGATGTGAAAGACAAACCTAATAGGGTCAATTGGCTTGAGTCAAGCAACATCACAAATCTATGTAATCCAAGCAATGGCTTCTTTGAGTTTGGTATCTATGCTGATGCGGTGAATTCTGTAGTTACCTCCTCGCCATTCTTCGGAAAATACTTCTACTGTCTGTGGTGGGGTCTGAGAAACTTGAGGTAGGTAACTTATTTTCCTCTCCCTTTATCTTTGATTAACTGTATAATATGCTTCCAATGATAGTTGAACCTGATCTTGTTTCCATCAACCTTTGCAGTTCTTTAGGACAGAATCTCTTAACAAGCACTAATGTTGGAGAAATAAGTTTTGCAATCATCATTGCAATTCTTGGGTTGGTGCTTTTCGCATTGCTCATTGGGAATATGCAAGTAAGTCTAGCATTTGAGAATGTTTCTCAATCTATTCTTAGTGATTTGCTTTTGTCTCTGTTCCAATTTTAGAGAGAATCGAGCATCCTGAGAAATTTTTTACTACTACTTTCTTGGGTAAAAGTGGAAGGTACATACAAGTTATTTCTATTTTCTTCTTTTGTGTTTAGTCGAATTCTATAGTTCAAGAGATGATTGACTATGACACTACACTGGACCTCTGCATTTTTATTTTCTAAGGACCTCCATGCTTACTAAACAATGGTCAAACAGTTACCACCTTACTACTGAAATATAGTTCAATTGCTAAGATGCGAACCGGCCATGTTCTGAAATGTTTACAGTTATACCATGTATAACTTAACCATATGGGTTAGATTTATAATTTAAAAGCAAAAGCTTAGCCAGAGTTCATATTACATGGGAACTGGATACTTTATGAATGTGCCTTTATTGTCAGAATTTCGATTCATGAAATTGTTCTACTCATAGTATAAAATGATGAACTGTAATTGGTTTATTTTTCATTTGAAAGATTATGTAATCATCATGTTAAACAGACATACCTCCAATCTACAACTATGAGATTGGAAGAGTGGAGGATCAGGAGAACAGATACAGAGCAATGGATGCGTCATAGGCAGCTACCACAAGAATTAAGACAGTGCATACGAAGGTATGACCAATACAAGTGGATTGCAACACGAGGAGTTGATGAAGAAGCCCTTCTCAAGGATTTACCATTGGACCTCCGAAGAGACATTAAGCGCCACCTCTGCTTGGATCTTGTTCGACGAGTAAGTCAGTCATCATCAGTTTGAGTTCAAATCGGTTTGCTCTCGTTTAGTTTGATTAGAGTACTATATTAGATGTACAGAATGCTTATCTGATTTTGAGTTTTTCTTCATGAAATGAAAACAGGTTCCACTGTTTGATCAAATGGATGAGAGAATGTTGGATGCTATATGTGAGAGACTGAAGCCTTGTCTATCCACCCAAGGCACATGCCTAGTGCGTGAGGGTGACCCGGTCAATGAAATGCTCTTCATCATCCGAGGTCACCTAGACTCTTACACTACCAATGGTGGACGCACCGGTTTCTTCAATTCATGTCGTCTTGGCCCTGGTGATTTCTGCGGTGAGGAACTACTGACATGGGCTCTGGACCCAACTCCAAGCATCAACCTCCCATCATCCACACGGACAGTTAAGGCGATTTCTGAGGTTGAGGCATTTGCACTCATTGCCGAGGATTTAAAGTTTGTAGCTTCACAATTCCGAAGGCTCCATAGCAAGCAACTGAGACATAAGTTCCGGTTCTACTCGCACCAATGGCGTACATGGGCTGTCTGTTTCATACAAGCAGCATGGAGGAGGTTCAAGAAGCAGAAAGAAGCAGCTGAACTCAGGGATAAGGAGAGCCCAATGGTCACTTCACCTGAACCAGCTTTTGAACAAATGGATATGTCTGTGCCCCAAACAGTCACAGGTTTAGCTATGTATGCGACAAGGCTAGCGGCAAGCAATGGGAGAGGAGGTGGCAAGCCATGTGGATCGGATTCTGTAGGTGGTAGTTCATTGCAGAAACCAGCAGAGCCTGATTTTACAGCAGAGGAGATATGAAAGTGGTGCAATTGTGTGTTCAACCGTGCATCTGGGATACCTCTAGGAATACCTCTAGGAATGGTTTGTGTGTTGTGCATACTAAATATCTCTCTGTTTTAGCCTAATAGGGAGGCTGAATTGTAAGTGATTTATTTATTTTAATACAACTAAAATATAAATTTATTGCGAACTAGAAATCCGGGATGGGATAGAAGAATCGGGTTGAGTTGGCCCAAAAAATTATTAAAATCGATCAAAAAGCCTTAAAAAGGATGGTTTTCAAACTGATTTGGCTGAATCAACCGATCCTTAGCCTAAAGGGTGCCTATAGGACCAGGTATAGCTCTTCTCCAGAAAAAATGAGGGAAAAGTAAAAATCATACAAGCAAAACCTGGGGAGTTTGCAACCAATAATAGTGGCCAATTTACTCGAGACAGGCACAGTTTTGATTGGCACCAACTCCCTGTCTTTGGACTGCCCGGTTGCCTCATTTGATCGACCGGGTGGAAGGTGGAAAAGAAGCCGATTTAATTGGAAAATCGTCCAAGTCGACTCGCTCATGTAACTGAAATCAAGCCCTAATTAGTAACAATACTTCAGTCAAACAGACCCTTCCATCTTGCTCGGCTCGTCCCCTTGAGGCCTTGAAGACTTTCTTCCTAGAGTGGCCAAATTGGACTTAACTAATCTTATTACTGAATAGTCAACACGAACAATTTGAAAGTAAACGCTATTATGTTTTTGCATTATCTGATTGTCCTTCGTCCCTGTGCTTTAATAGGAATGCTACTCTGTTTTCGCATAATTTATGCATTTAGACCTTTTTTTTTTTTCTCGCATGGGTTTTTTCTTCTTTTGTGGTGTGTGTGTGGCGTGGGAGGTTGGTTGGGGACGGATTCCTCCCAAGTTCGGAATGAACTTGAGTAGAGCCAGTGTTGGGTGGGTGGTCGACACCTAGTTTTCCTTCAGATTCTAATTAGACAATTGATTTTTATTTATTTATTTATTTATTTATTTTTTTTACAATAACTCTCATCAAAATAAACCATCGGATCTGACGATGTGCCAAGAGTCAGCCATCCACCTGACACTGACTCATTCTGAACTTGAGAGGAGCCCGATCCATTGGTTAGTGATGTAAAACTGATTTACAGGCATAAATTTTGGGGGTGGGTTTGAGATGACCTGAGTGAGTTTAAATAGCTAAGATTCATTTGTTGGTTAAGTACTATTTGGATTAAAATGCTTAAAACTCTTTCAGGTCGAGCATCTTTGATGCTAAGAGCATCTTTCTTTTAAGCAAGGATTCACCAATTTGTTTATGATTAACAAGGATGGTTTTGGTGATGTGGTTTTTACTTTTGATGCAGCTCTTGTGTGGTTGACTTGATCGTCGACATTGCTGGCACAGACAAAAGTGATGCTATTCCTTACAATGAAGTTAAATGAAAACCAACTTTTACATTTTGTGTCTATGGTGTAGATGATGAGTTGAAAATAAAACAGGACAGGTTTTAGGGTTTATATAAAAATTTCATTTTCAGATTGTAATGGGTTTCTTGTGTCAATGTTTGAATTTGTAATAGTTGGAAGCCCTTACAGATTCCTGTCTTTTAGTCATTTTGAGAAACAATTATGATATTAATTGATGAGTTTCTGGCTTTATATTCTACAACCTGTATCCTTCTTTTGGCTCCGAATCCCTCTGGTGGATCCCCTGTTACAGGGAATATTGGCCATGATGAGGATTTAATTGTCATTGTTATATTTCAGATAGGAATTCAACACATATATGTGAGCAGGGTCTCATTTGAGTTTCATCAGTTGAACTCTACAAATTTCTAAAGTACTATTTTATCTTCGCTACATTTATTTTGGGTTGATATCTGATTGTGAGGAAGGGACCATGCGGTTTAATTAATTATTCACACAATTTAGACCCCTAGTGAATCACCACATGATAATTATTTAGACAATATATTGTGATTGACTGAAACTATTTGAGCAGCTGATGCAAAACCTATTTGAGCAACCGATGCAATTACAAAAAATGGGAGAACTTACTATTCTCACGGCCAGCAAAGTCACTAGTTAAACAGATCAAAACATGACCAGCTGATTCAAAACTTCTTACATGTCCAATGTCCTCTTTGGCTTGCACTAACTACCTATTGAATTACAAAGGAAGCCAATTTCTCTGTCTATCTCTAAAGATCTGAAATAGCTCTTTATCTTTCCTCTAAAGAAATACAGAGGAAGCTTGGAACTTCATCTTTGTATGTTGATTGGTCATGGATGACTCAACAACAGAATGTATATCATGGTTGTCAAACCAACTTTCATTTTTTTTTTCTTTCTTAAGTACACTAGCTTTCAAAGCCTGCTTATTAATATCAGGAACTCATTTTCTGATCAGGTTAATCCATATAGGCCAACTATATTTTACAATGGCTATGACTAGCTATGAGGTCCTCCAGAAAAGAAGATATTCCCATACCCTCAAGACGTGGGAAATTCAAGGCCCATTTAGCAATACAATGAGCCCAATCATTTTCACTTCTATTTAACATGAAAGGAGTCACAACTCGCAAGCCTCAAAACATGATATCCATGAGTTTCTTGGCTTCAAACTTTCATCTGCTAAGCAACAAACCATGCATGCCCTAGATGGAGAAGACAAACAATTTGTTAGTTGGTTGGTTGCCTCATGGTAGAGTGCTGGCACTCAGGAAGTCAAATAATCAACCCTCCTGTCTTGATTTGTGTCGTAATGCCGAAATTAATTCTATAGACTGGCCAGGATAAATCAGGGATGAGAACTCCTAGAGGGCACGGATCAATGCCAAGAAAGGTTGAGAGAAGCATAAAGAGCACGAAAACTCCGTATTATTTTTTTTCCCTATAGTGACTTAATTAAGGTTTTGTGCTATTCTAAACGGAAGAGCCAAAAACATTTACAAGACTGACATATACACTATACAGGGACTAGAGAGCTCAGAGCGGAAACAGAGCCCGTGAAGGTAGAAGGCATGGGCCGTATGGGCTATTGGGCTTAAGGATGTAATGGATAACTGAAAATTCGAATTCGATTTGTATCTGTATCCGTTTAGAGGTATGATTTGACAAGTTGTAAAGGATGAGGAAAAGAAAATCATCCAAACATGAATTGATAACGAATCATACCCAATATGGTAGAAATGTCTGAATTGCATAAGTCAGGAGTGTAAACGAATAATTAAAAATCTGAATTCAAATTCGTATCTATTTAAAAATATTCAAATCCAAACTGTTTTGGACTATCAGGCCGCCCCAAGGCCCAAACTGTTTTCCAATCTTAACCCAAAAAAAAAAAAAAAACTCTTTTCCAATTATAATTGGACTTCGTCGGTTTTCCTTTCTATTTGTCTGACTAAATTTAGAATCGAAATCATCTCCTCCTAGGGGTTTGAGAGGAGACGCGACTGCCACTAGCTGATGCCCTACACGTGTGGGTGTCTGTTGGATCTGAGCTGTCCAGTGCATAAGCCGACACCCCCTTTGCGTTTGACCGAGTCAAATGGCTGGACGGCTCAGATCAAGCCGAAGACCATGTGTCAGGCATCAACTTGTGGCAATCGCATCTCCTCCCGATCCTCTGGGAGAAGATGATTTGGATCTCTAAATTTAAGACACTGAGATGTGACTTCCAAGTTGATTCTTAGTGCTGAGGTGATCCATCAACTGTGCTCTCCAACTCCAAGCCACATGTCTATTTTTTATGATAAAATATAAATAAATAAATAAATAAAGGAGAAAAATTCTTTGGTCATGGTCATTCGGTCCACATTGTAAAATAGAATCTTTTTAGACAAATATGGTTCACCAATCATTATCTATCATTTTTTTGGACTTTATAAAATGGATGTCCCACATTACTATCAAACTCATGCTAGTAGGACCAAAATGTTTCTGCAATCAAAATACCTCTAAATATTATTTGCCCACCATGGTCGTACTGGCAAGTTGTCCTGGACATGCATTAACAAATATCACAAATTAATCTAGAGAGAAGTTGTAGATGGATCTAGTTGACACCCACGTGTCGAGGGCATCGACTGGTGAGAGCCGACTCTCCTCCAAACCCCAGAGAGGAGAGGATTTGAATCCTTACAAGGTGCTTGTCTGCTTTATTTTTTACCGGCACAGTAATTAATGTTTAATGTAACCTGCGGTCCTGGGTTATTTATTTAGTCTATAGAAATTAATCTCTGGAAGAGTAGGCCTTGAGTATTTGACTGTTGACTGAAACATAAAAAAGTAATAAAAAAAAATAATTTCTACGTACTTTAAAGCCCGTAACCTTTGGCTTAAAGCCTAAGAAAAGTATTTATTATATTAATAATCCATTACCATACAACAAAGCAATTCCTGCAAATTGCCACACCAAGCTTGCGATTGCATCAATATGCTTTGTCTGGAATTTCTTATAGATTTCCTTTCATTTTTAAAAAAATTTCATAGTGATTGTTAATAGAAGGAGAGCATTTAACACAAAAAATTTACACATCTCAACAGTGACGTGGTAATTCATCAGATAAATTGTTATTTAAATGAAACTGTTTAAAATTGACGATTTGGTTTTGTTAATACTAATTAAACATTAATTAATTACCTTAATCCCTCTAAATTGTGAACCCTCTATTAAAATTGTTTTAATGATTTTCTCGTGTTTAAAATTGAATCACCGAAACTGATGACTTACTTTAAAATTTCGCTGGAGAAATATATCATATGCCTTTTAAGTCTTTAACTGAAACATTAGGATAAAGCTAGCTAGGTGCATAATTTCCCTCCACATCAACAAGAAGTAAAATCCTTTCTTTCCTCTTTATGAGTAGTGTCCCTAGCTATATGTTTTGGACAATTTAGAAAGGCTCCATTATTTCTATGGTAAGAGTGACCAAGAGCAGAAATTTGACTACATAATCATTATTTTTATCTACAAAGTGTTCACCAAATACTAAAAAGACTCACTTATCAGAATTACCATAATGAGTGAACTCAGTAACCTTCACTTTCTTGGGAGAAATTACTAAGTTGGTAATTGCAATTTACTAATTACAATGTCTTTCTTGTTTTGTGATTATCATGTGCTTAGCTTGACAGCCTTGACTTTTGACTTTTCCTAAAGTAATGCTCACAAATTTTCTTCTAACTTTTTTCGGAGGGAATATTACACAGTGTTTGGGATATTTGGTCCAATTTTTCAGTGAAAATGGGTAATTATATAGAATGTAAATTTTTACGAGGCCTGTATTGGAAGCAAATTTATCTACACATGTTATGTGTGTGTTAAATTCTTGTATCCGTTTTGAAGATTGATCAGCTCCAATAAATTTTGATGGTGTTTCGAATGAGAATTTTTATGAGATTTGTGATGGAAACAGTGGGTTTGACTAGATCAACTGTTTTGAAATCTTAGCTACAAATATGTGATTGAAAAAGGGTTTTCGAGCAAGGATGTTTCGAGATCTCCATTTCTATTTCTCTATTGTACTACCTCACAATAAATAAATAAATAAATAAATATTTGTAGAAAAAAAATGAAATAGCAAAAATGGGATTCATTTATCCTAACTGGATTTGAGTTCTAGAAGTTAATCCATACTGGATTTTGCACTAACAAATATGTTTAAAGCCCAGAAAGGTGGAGATTCAGCCGAAAGAAAAATTACAACCAAAGGAAAGAATCAAAGAGAAAAAAAAGAAAGAAGAAATGAAAAGGTAATGAGTGCTGTTTACCAAGAAATAATTTCTGATGATGATGAAGGAGGGTGGAAGACACATTAAGGAGTTGAAACAGAACACGGCAACTAAAAGAGGGACAAAATTGATTTAATAGGGGGCTACTTTGAGTGGGGTCAAACCCTAAAGTTTAGGTTGGGCTCCCCATTACCCCTTTTAGAGTAGAACACATGTCTCTGATGTAAGCTTTGGTCGGTTAGGAATGGACCCACTTTGACTACTACCCTACAATGTTTACTGAAAAGTTAAGAGGAAAAAGAAAATATGGAAATTTGGAGATAAAGAAAGCACTTTAAATAAACAAATAAATGTTAAGGTTGAGGGTTTGAAGTTGAACAAGTAATTTAAGAAAATTGATAAAGAAAGGAAAATCATTAGGTCAAATTAAGCTTATGCGAACCATATATTGATAGAGTAGAGATATTCATTAGGCTTTGGATAAGACAATTAAGCTAAGGCCTAAGGGAGGTTAGTGGGACTAGTATCAAGGGATCAAATCCCAAAATCCTAGGAATAATGAATGACCTTCACCTTCACTAAATCCCATGAGGAGGTTTTTTTTTTTTTTTTTTCAGGTAAAAGAGGGGGTTTTTCACCAATAAACAAAATGGAAGTTTATATCTATTACTGTATTACCTAACAATATATCTCTAAGGTTCTGTTTGTTTTGATTTTTATATAAAAATTTAATGTGCAATATTTTACATATTATTTTTTCAATATTTGTTTTCAAAAGATATAAAAAAATAAATAAATAAAAAACCAACTTCCTTTTTCTTTTTTCTTCAAGGTCATTCCTTATATTATACTTTTTGAAAATAATCATTGAAAATTTTTTTAATATGTAAAACCTAAATGTAATAAGGAGATAACCACCCTAGAGGGTTTGAACTGAATCCCTAAAATTGACAACTGCCCTTGGAATCGGGTCTTTTATATCTATTTGGATGTAAGGGTGAAACCAAAGAATAAGTAATGTCGGGTAACTGTAATCAACATAAAGTTACTACATGTAAAAAGATAGAAGGGTACAAGTGGGTCAACATGGATTCAGCTGACTCGATTGTAAGTGTGTATATGTGAGTGAAAAATGGGTGTAACACCTATACGGGTGAAAGATTCAAAAAACAACCCACCCACCCCACCTGGAAGTGGGCCGGCCGGGGTTCTGGCATGCATATGAGAAGATGATTAGAGTCTGGATCCCAAGAGACCAGGGAGCGATTGTCAGTCATTCCTATCATTTCAATCTTTCCACCAAATAAATCATGCCAAACCCAATAACCAGACTCAAAAAAAACACTAAGAAAAGGCTTTAAAGTCTCTCTCCCCATTGTAATTAACCATGTTTTTTGTTGTTGATGCCACCATGTGAGGATTAACAACAAAGTCCAACAACCCAAATCATAACACACCCACTTTCATACTTTCATGCTTCATAACATTGGTTGGTTCTTCATATTTAGAAATATAAATAAGTGGATCTAACCTACAATTTTTATCTTTTCTTTTTGACTGCACTAGATTGAGAAGACCCACTTTAAAGAATTATAATGGTATTGGAAAAAAATCATTTGGGATTTGATGGATGTGTTGAATGAGTTGAGGGAATGTGTTGAGGAATGTTAGGTTCCCATCATATAATTAGTTAGGTAGTTAAGTATACATTCCGTCATTTAGGTAAGCTTAAAAGTGATTTTATATAAAATTAACACAATTAATGAAAAATTCTATTCTATAAGAAAATTTTCATTTTTCATCACTTTACATGAAAACAACCAGAATCGATATATAAAATTTTTGTTCATTAATTTGCTAACTAATCAACACCACCGGTACAAAAGATTTGTCACTTTAGGTTCCTGTCTCGATTAGCAATTAATTTACATGTGTAACTAGGAGAAGTCCCACAATTCTATCCAAGTGGGATGACAAGGATTGATAAGACTACAAATTTGGACTTCTATTACTCCGATCACATGGAAACTTTTACGACTGCTTAGACTTTGGATCTTTCTCTTTTTATTTTTAAAGAAAGAAGGATTAAGATAAAACGAGACCACAAAGGAAGAGGGTAGCTTGCCCTCTAATGTCATCAAACAATATATAAGAATTGATTTAATAGTGACAATATTCATTATAAATTAATGTAGAATTATCTATGTAGAATGTTAAAATAATTTTCAAGGCTGCTGGATTTGTGATTCTAATTATTGGATACATTCATAGATTGGCTGTTCTTTGAATTGACTATATATGTACCAAGTTTCATGGCAGGGCAATGTGATGGAATAATTTTTCTCTCTCTTTTTTTTTTTTTTTTTTTTTGGTGGTTTATGACCCCAAGAAGGTGCGTCCGATGGGAGGGGAGGGTGGGGGAGAAAAATTTGAATGCAATGCAAACACTCAAATGAAAGTAAGAGAGTCAAACAAATTACCAACCTGAACATTCACTAGGGTTTACTGCATGCCTGATTGCCAGCCTGCCACCAGCCCACCACTACTCTAATGGAGCATTCCCCCACTCGTAAGTCTAATGTAAAGGCCCAAGAGTGTGACGTGGCAAAATGTATACAAATTGGAATGCTGACAAATTGCCATGTGGCATAAAATCCAGGCTCATTAAAGAGAATCTTACCTTAAAAGTAAATGATGATAATTCAGTAATAGCATAATAATGAAAGCCATAATTTAATACAACAACAATATTATTATTGCATTCTTCTCTCCATGGGTAGCAACCAATTTTGAAGGAAAAGAAGGAGAGAAATTGTCAGCATCCCATCCTACAATGTGGATGTGTCTCCCTAATTGGGGACACTGAATTTCTATTTTTCGATCATATATCCAAACATTTATTGGAAGTATATGTATAGATGGCTTACAATTCTTCTTGTCATTCTAATTCTATACTTCCATGCATACTGATTGCCTCAACAACATAGGTCCCAAGACTTCAATAAGGTGGGGCTCTGTATGGTTTCCAGCCACCAAAATTTATGGCCGAACACTCATTTCAAATAAAAGTGACTGTAGTGATTTGGAGTGACTCCCGACTCCTTCAACCCATTTCAAATAGTTCTCATCTGCCTTTCTCATGCTTTTGTGACTGTTAGTTGTTTAATTAGGACCTAATACAATAATGCTTAGAAGCATAATCCTCTCTGAAAGAATAGTCCATTGATCATTAACCATCATTTTATTGGGTTGATGTCTTGTATTTTGTGGGGTCCATACAATTAATAGAATTGTATTTGTATTAGGGTTTGGTCTACTACGTATATTGGATAAACTTATAATTATGGTGGGATTAGGATTTCTAGGTTTCTTTATATATTGTCTATGTGTGGGAAAACCTAAGTAAGACTGTAAGGACTGTCAAAGAATTCTCCTCTGACAATAGAGAGCTGAATGTACTGTAAGGCTGACAGATGAGATATGTCTGTCAGGTAGAGAGCTGTAGAAGTTTCTTGGGAATAAAGAATTTCTCTTTTCTCTAATGGACGTATCATGGGATGCTGAACCACGTTAATTCTTGTGTTTTCTTCTTATTTGCGTGCTCTCATTCCTAACAAGTGGTATCAGAGCCAGGTTCGATAGATCGGTCAGTGATCTAGGAGAATGAGAGGTAGCAGTATGAAGAAGAAGAAGAAGAAAAAAAAAAGGTACGGTTAGTGCTGTGTTTTCTCTTTTGTGAAGTTGAAAAAAAATTGAAGAAAAACAGGGAGTTGAAACCGTACGTACAAGAAAAGTGAGTTGTTTTTGTTTTTTTTTTTTTTAATTTTGCATCTCTGATCAATTTTTAAGAAAAATGATCATTGAAGAAAAAAAAAAAAAAAGGGTTTCATGAAGAGAGTATGGAACCGTGACGTCAATTTCAAGATTTGATTTGTGTTTGCAACCAAGTATCTGGATGGCATCTAGGGAATGAAGTCACTGGTGCAGATGAGATACAAGGACTGGCACGGGAATCATGCAGTGGGGTTGCAAGGATTGCTATGAATCAAATGTTTCCAGCGGTGGCCTGTGCACCGGATGGTGGTGTATGGGTGAGTTTGGGAGTTGGAAGGGGACCTGGAAGGGGAATGTGAGATGACATCCCCATTATTTATGGGTTTGTGTTTGGTACCCAGGGTTCTGATAGTCAGTGACGGCTAGGAGATCGTGATTGGATTGATGGAGCGATAGTTGTTGTTCATGGATCTGGTCGGATCGGGGAGGTTTTCTCCGAGATCTGACGGGGGGATTGGAATCCCGACACGGTGTACATAATGGTCAGGTTATGTCGCACCGTGGGGCAAATGACTACTAGCTGGTTGAGACAAGGAGTCGGATCTCTACGTCTGCATTGAAGGTGCAGAAGTGAAAGGCTTGGGTTCCAAGTGCAATTAGAGTTGCAGAGGGTTGGGATGAGGAGTTGATTCTCAAGGTCTGCATTGGAGGTGCGGTGGTGAGAGGCTCGGGTTGCAGGTGCAACTGAAATTGCAGGAAGACTGTGAGTGACGATGATCTTTCGATGATGCTGCAACAGTGGGAGAGATGGAGTCACATCACATCGTACGGTGGTGAGCTATATGGGACATCCGGACGGGGTGTGGGCTTTGCCGATTTTGGTGTAGCAGTTTAGCAGAGACAGGTTTACAGAATCAACATCAACGGATTTTCTTCAAGGTGGTTTGCAGAATCTAAATCAGGTGGAGATTTATTGGGTTGGTGTCTTGTATTATGTGGGGTCTACACAATTAATAGAGTTGTACTTGTATTAGGGTTTGGTCTATTATATGTATGGGATAAACTTATAATTGTGGTGTGATTGAGATTTATAGGTTTCCTTATATATTGTCTCTGTGTGGGAAAACTTAGGTAAGGCTGTAAGACTGACAGATGAGATATGTCTGTCAGGTAGAAGAGCTGTAGAAGTTTTTTAGGAATAAATTTTTTTCTTTTCTCTGATAAACGTAAACATCCCACGATGAGGTGCTGAACTACGTTAATTCTTGTATTTTCTTCTTGTTTGCGTGCTCTCAATCCTAACACTCTTCTCTGTTAAAGTATTCAATCCAAAACCTTAAGCTATTAGATAGAGAAATCAATTAGTATATTGATACATCTCCATCCACATTGTATGTCTAAAACTCTTTTAGTAAATATATATTCAATATGAAAAACCCTTTGAATGGGTTGAAAATAGGAATGATATGATCTTAAAGGCAGCCCCTCCCCAATGGATTTCCAATATATTTCCTCTGATCCAGAAAGAATAATTGATAACATAAAACCCAGCAACAACTGGGAAGATCTGGGTTTTTTTTTTTTTAAATTATCTATAGGTAGAGCTTTGATTGACTTCAGGAGCTGGTTGCCTTATGATCAGCCACAAACTTGATATTTGTGATATTTTCAGAAAAGGATAAAAGGATCAAATAAAAGAGAAATGTGGGTATTATTTCTATAGAAACTGTCCAACAAGATAATGACAAGTGGAAGGTTGAAATGCATGTGCCAAGCAAGGAATATGGTATTCTGTATTCCTGATTTTCTCTGTGTTTCTCCTTATCTTTAATGTAATCATTGTTCTGTTCCAAGCAGTACTTCATACCAAAACCTTTGTTTTTTCCTTCTCAAACCCTATCAACAACTAAATAGGTTTTGGTATTAAACACATGTAAAATTTTAACCCAAGTTTAGTAAAGTAAACCTTCTCTATATTCGCATAATCTTAGCCAATATTCTTTTTTTATTATTATTTTCATATTATGATCATTAGGATAACAAAAATAAAAAACTAATTCTCATCACAACCTTAATTATGTGATCAATGCCATCTAAATTACTCCTTAATTTGTATGCTTAAGCAGAAAAGAAGCTATAGAATTGTGTCGGTGCTGTAATTGATAGATTGCAAGAGAGGCGAGAGTGAGAGAGAAGAAAAGAAATTAAGAAACGTGGGAAAATTGCATAGAAAGAGAAATATGAATGAGATCTACGAAGATTCCTTATCAAAACAATCTTAAAACAGGAAACACTGATAATATAAAACGTTCCTATAAACCCACTTTTGTAGGCCCCAAAAAGGTTTCTTTTTCTTTTATATATATATATATATATATATTATTTTTTAAGATGTTACCTTAGTGGACCAAAAGAAAGAATAAATGGTCCATAATTTATAAATAATCATGGTCATAAATTTCTGAATATGGTCTCCACATCCAGACCACAAAAGTGGGTTGGTATATTTATGTTTACTAATATCTTATTAGGATTGCTCTCATAAAGCATTTTTTGACCACTTTTTATGTGGTTCACATAAGATGAATTTTATCCATGGAAGAGAACTGCCAAGAGGAAGAAGATAAGGCATGGAAAAAGGCTATAAAATGTAAGACTGAAAAGAGAAAAGGAATAAATTTCCATGGTATTTGAAGGGTGAAGCTGATGAAGAATTATCAATCTTTTCTTTTTTTCCTAGGCCATAGGTTCAAGATATCTATCGGCCGGCATTGGATATCATGTCAATAGATTATTCAATATTGATATGGATCGATGGTACAATTAATGGGGGAATGACATATGATCAATATGATTAAAAAATAATTAAAATTTGATATTGATCTCAATCCACCGAAATCAGTGCAAATCGACCAATACCGCGAATGGAATACCGAATTCTAAAACCATGGGGGAGGGAGTAGAAGGAGGAGACCAAGAGTCTTTTGAACTAAATTCTTTTAACTCATCTATCAGAGTCTTTACATGTTAGGTCTGTGTGACTTTTATGGAACAAGATTAACTGAAAAAAACTGTATCTGCAGATGATTCACTATTGATACGGATGGATGCTACAATCAATGGGATGAATGACATATGATCAATATGATTAAAATTTACCACCAAAAAAAAAAAAAAAAAAATTCTTGACTGTCAAAATTGGGAAAAGTATTATTCTTGAATTTGGGGTCATGTGTCGATGGATCTGAATCATCTCGATGGATCTGAATCATCTCCTCCCTATACTTCAGGGATGAGGGAGACGTCCCCATCGGATGGTCGATACATAACTCTGGGAAAATCCAAGTCCTACGATCGAACCGATACCTCATGTCAGATCGCACGTGGGACTTGAATTTTTTCGAGAACCATGTGTCAATCATCCGACGAGAGCATCTCCATCCCCCCTAAAGTACATGATGGAGACATTTTGAATCCTATGTCATTTTACCATTGGTTTTGTCTTTCCTTAATGCCTTGTGAAGGAAAAATGATACACGTAGATGGCTATCCTCTAGAAGTCTCAGTTTGGAAGGATGTGACACGTGTTAAAAGGAGGTCTATTCAAAAGTATTTTGAGCTTTTTGTTTTGGTTTGATATATGTACATGTTTGGTTGGAGGTAAAATATGGTCGAATAACATTTTTCTTACGTGTTTAAAAGTGAAATAAAATATCTCCACCTCGGACCCATCATTTTGGAGGGGATGTGACACGTGTCAAAGGGAGACCTATTCAAAAATATTTTGAGCTTTTCTTTGGGTGAGGCTTTGGCCATTACTCAAGCTGATGGTTGTTTACCATCCAAGGTTGAGTCTGATAATTTAGAAGTCATTACCTTATTACAGGATTTTTCAAAAGGGGGAGATGTGTATTTAAAGTCCACAAGTTTGGGACATACTTTCTTATGTCAGTAGTGGTTTGTGTATCTCTTTTTTTCATATCCCAAGGAAAGATAACTCGGTAGCTTATTCCTTGGCTTGGAAGGTTCTAACTTGTCCAGGTCAGGTTACTTGGCCAAACTCCTTTCCATGGCTATTAGATCTCTTAAATCTCACCGATGCTCATCATCAATAAAATTCTGGTTTACCAAAAAAAGAAAAAAGAAAGATGTATCATTAAATCTAGAGAGCTTTTATCGTCAATTAATCTCTGAAAGGTACATGTTTGGTTAGATGTAAAATATGATCCAACAACATTTTCTTACGTGTTTAAAAAAATTGAAATAAAATATCTCCACCTCAGATTCTATCATATTCTTTTCTAATAGTTTTAGAAAAAACTTCTATCTCTATATCTTTTTTTTCTTTGAAGTCTAATTTTTTTTCTTTTTTTCCTTCTCTTTCTCTCCTTGATTGCCTATGGATTCTTCTTATATTCATATTTTCTATGCATAAGATTCTAATATACTCCACTACTGTTTGGCTTCTTTATCCAAAATATAGTTAATGATTTTCAAATTAGTGATGTTTATCTTGATTAATTATTTTAAGAGGGGGGGGGCCGGGAGTTTTCAGATTACACTTCTTCTTTAGACAACTTAAAATATAACTACCTTAGTACAGGATCCTAAAAAACCTTTTGCTTTATTTTATTAAGGAAATAGAAGGAAATTTTCCTTCTCATCTCTTAATTGGATTTACCCCCAGGGATCACCTGATACATAGTCCCGAAATTCTGAACCCACATTAAAACCATACTAAATTAAGCTACCCACTTTGTGAAATAATTGTATATACAAGCAATAATTATGTAGAATTATTCCCCACCTTCAGGCCTCAATCCTTCGCCCTTTCAAGCAAAACCAAATCGCAAATGGGTCGACCAATCCCTCATAGGGTTGTAAGATGACCAGGGGTAGGACGGTTATTTCACATTCTTATGTGAGAGGGCAAAGGGGAACGCTGCCAAGTATTGTTCTTTTTACCCTTAACAAGAAAAAAAGTCACTGTGGGAAAATTTCATAAAATGCTTTCTTACGTTTTTTTTTTTTTTTCTTTCCTTTTTTGTTTTTTGTTTTTTGTTTTTTGTTTTTTGTTTTTGGGAGGGATGGGGGAGAGGGGTGTTAATGAAGAAAACTTATTCATTGATAGGAACTAAGCCCAAGACATCTTGATTACATAAATCAAGCAAGTAAGGATTGTTTTAAGGCCCTAGAGGAGCGTTGTATCCATGTTATATTGTTCGCTTTGGGTTAATATTTGTATAGTTTTAAAACATGTCTACATGATAGGGGTTTGCCCCTACTTATAAGCCAATGTTAAGGCTCGAGATGACCATTGCATTCATGTAATATTGTCTGCTTTGGGCTATTGTAAAATATAAGGATAGAACTTTAAATGATAACCATTTATTTGTTAACGCATCCAATGATATCTTAATGAAGATAGTAATGAGAATCACTCAAAATGATAATCAAGGCTGGGTGGTACAACAATCAGCATTGTCCTAAAGTCACTATTAGCCTCTTATGGTACAACGGGGTTTGTTATGCAAAATTGATTCCAAGATAAAGCAACATTGTTTTCGATAGCAAACATGCACTTGTTTAATGTACTCCAATTAACATATTCCCACAACTCATGGGCTTTGCTAATTAAGAGTTTCAAAACTCATCTTTGGATCATCACGTTTAATACAATCTTCCCATCTAACCGGGATAAGCAATAAATAATAGTACTACTTAGGTCAGCCAATGAACTTCATTTTTACCTTTTGAACCTGTTATGGTATTATGTACCCAAGAAATGAAAAAATGACATGTGGCAAAGCACACGTCATCAGCACAACGTTTGAGCTCCGTAGAGCTCGGACTCCTCTAGTTTCCAAAATAGTTGCAAGTCAACGGCGGGGGGAAACCCACTTTCTAATCTGCCGCACCGGATATTTATACCCACTTTCGAACGTAAACGATCCCATTTTTTGCTTAAATTCTCTTTACAACCCCACTCATATTCAGATATTGAACTTTGATACTTGACTGCCCGGTTCCCCGTTTACACCCCAACCCTCAATCCTATATTGTTTTCAACCTACGGAGCGACTTCGACTACAACATAACCTAATTCTAGAGATCTCCTTTCACATAGGTTGGGTGTTAATCACCTTAACTTATGAATCATAGACCTTAAACTCATTCTTTTAGATGAATACCACAATAGTGGTTAGAAGTTAAATAATTTTTCAGTCAGAAATACCCCAACTAAATTAAAACGTATTACCTTCTTAACTTCTCTAGATGTATTATGTGACATTAGTAAGACATATATTCTTAGTGCCCTTTTATGCCTAGTCCTATGTGTCTTATAAATTGTGACATCTGCATACCTATCAAATCTTTTGATTTTCATCATATATTTGTCATTGAAATATTTAACCACTTGATCAGTATCTCGAGTTTTCTTTAAATCTCACTATGTGTCATGACATTTTACATGATAGAATCAATATCATAAGATTCATTTAATCACCCCACCAACACATGTTTATATATGCATTTCATCTATTACACATGTTTTCTTGGTGATTCTATTTCATTTTATTTTTCTGGTTCATGATTAGGGTTGGATTTCTATAGGATTATGTTGAGATTTTTTTTTTCTCTTTGGTAACTTAAACTCACCTCGGTTTAAGTTCTCTTATCTCTTTCAGCCAAACTTTCAATTGTGTCTTAACAAAGGATTTATTTAGGCAAAAACTTTGAAAAACTAAAATCAATGCCATGTCCATGTATAATATACATTTATAGACTTAAGTAGTTATTTTTTTAATATATATAAACCTATTACATAGGCTGTTACAATAAACAGCGCGTGCATGAAGATGCACATACATACAAACAATATTAAGAAAGAGTTATAATTTTAATAGTTAATTAATTATATAAGACATGGGCAAGAAGCATACAAAAATAGAATATGGAGACACGAAGGAGACCAGAAAGGTGTCTTTTTTTGGGGGGGCTTTTAGGGATTGAGGATCCCAGAACAATATAATACAGATGAGTTACAGTAAAGCGTGGTTTGATTTTAGCAGTCCTAGCAATGGATATGAGCTAGAAGCTTAAAAAATAATAAAAATAAATGATTAAAAAAAAACCCATGAAAGAGATAGAGAGAGAGAGAGAGAGAGAGAGAGAGAAGAGTGAGGAGGATTTAAAAACAGAGGATATGGAGAAATAGACGATTGAATGAAAGTGGGGTCTTAGGGTAGGGGAAGAGAGTGAAATGCAATTACTACTGAGGTTATGAGGGATGGGTGGTGTGGAGGGTTGGGGACACAGCATAGCATGCTTGGTCTGGTGAGGGTGGGAAAATTTGGGGAATGGGTGGGCGCGTGATATTAAAACATAATGTTTCCTATGAATACTACAATGGTGTCGTGTTAAGATACCCCTTAAGCCCCTCTTATGTTTTTATTCAATCATTACTTACTCTCTCTCCCTCTCCCTCTCCCTCTCCCTCTCCCTCTCACTGATACTGATTGGATGATGATAGCAAGTATGAATTCTCAAGTCGTGCCTAAGATTCGTTCATTACTGTCTGATCAGAATCACAAGGAAACTACTAGCGATCAAAATCAAATAAAGGAAATTACTTTAATGACCTTATCTTATAAAAAGGTCACCCTACAATGTTAGTGGCAACTGGCAACTGGATTTGATATTGTTATTGAGGGGAAGAATAAATAAATGAAGGGGAAATTATTATTGTAGTCTGTAGTCTGTAGTGGTACCCACACATACACACACATACACACTGGTACGTGTGTGTAAGTGTGTGTGGGGGACTACGGCACTAGGACTCGGCGGGTTGGTACGCGTGGTCCTGCACGCACGTGCGTTACCATTTATATATACAAGCATGAGAAGGCGTTAAAACTTAAAGAGTGGTCTCAGCTGGGAGTAGTGTGAGCAGCCTGTGAGGCCTTAGGCGTGGATTTTTATTTTGTGCAGTGGCTTGTGGCTCTCTGTCTCTGTGACACTTTGCAAACGGAGAGGGAGAGAGTTAATGGAAAGAGAAAAGGAAATGAAGCAATCCAAGTTTAACAGGATTTGCGTGTTTTGTGGAAGTAGTCAAGGAAAAAAGAGTAGTTACCAAGATGCTGCTATAGAGCTTGGGAGGGAATTGGTAATCCTTCTAGAGCCCTTTCATCTCTGGGTTTTCCTCCAGTTTTACTATTTCTTATTTTGCTTTTCAATCTTATCCAGGTTTTCAACTTGGGACCTTGACAGATATCTGTTTTTCCTCCTGGGTTCTTTTTACTTTTTGTTTTCCGTGAAAATGTAAAATCACGGAAAGCTCAAATCTGTTCTGTTTTAAACCAATTGTTCATGAGTTTTGCCTCCAGCCTTGGTTCTTCTGTTTTGTTTTAATCTTTTGCTGTTTCTAGCAAAGCTCAATTCTGTTCTGTTTTACTCTGTTCTTGGTTTTCTCGACTTGTTCAAGCAAAATTTTCCCTGTTCATGTGTTTGCTGCCGACGCCAAAAACAGACTTCTTATCCACAAACTTGAGTTGTACATTCCATTATTTCTTTCTCTTCGTCTTTTTTTTTTTTTTTTTATGTTATATTCCCGGTTGCTTTCTCCCCCTACTCTTGACCCTGTCTTCCTAAAACTTTGCCCCCCCCTCCCTTTCTCTCTCTCTCTCTCTCTCCAGTGAATGTACTAACACGTACTCCTGCAAGATGCAAAATGAAGAACCCAACCATATTCCGTTTCCCTTTTTGTCTTCGACAGAAGTAAATGAACTTTAGTGAATAATGATCTCTGACAAAGATACTGTTATAAGAAAAGTGTTTTTGTTTTTGGCTGATTCGTTTTGGTTGTTGAAGGTGGCAAGGAACATTGATCTGGTTTATGGAGGCGGGAGCGTAGGCTTGATGGGTTTGATTTCACAAGCTGTCTATAGCGGTGGTCGGCATGTTCTCGGGTGAGCTTCTTCTCTCTTCCATAAAGTTATCTAAAAAACATATTAACATATACTGAAGGTTGAACGAAATGTTTCAGTGGTCTGGGCCTTGGGGGTTATTTTCCTTCTTGTTTTTCATCACTACCACAACTGATTTTTGTCATGTTATTGTCTTCTCGCAGAGTTATTCCCAAGACGCTCATGCCACGAGAGGTATGTCTGCTTCCATTTAAAAATATCTTCAAGCATATATCTACTTCTTTAATGGATAAAAGGGTGGAAATGGACAACCAGGAAACCAGAGAGAACGAATAGAGAGGTTCCTAACCCTCTTTTTGTTTGTGCGACCCTTTTAGCCCTTGGGTTTTTTTTTTCTTTCTTTTTTCAATGGTGGGGTAGAGTACTTCATTCCGGTTAGACCGTGGAAGAGTTATCCATCCATCCTGCGGTCCTGCCGGAAGATTAGCTGGGGTTTTACCCATTATTTTTTGGGTTCCCTCCCTCCTTTTTAGATATTTGGAATTTCTGAGATCCTTTTTGCCTTCTTTTTTCTTTTTTAAGTTTTGTCCTTTCTTACTTTTGTTTGTGTGTGGGATGTGTGGTTCATCATTAGCTTGATCCTGGTTTCAGTATATAGACTTCTTACCATCCTTTCCGAGTTGAAGTTTATAGGATAGTCCCAACACTTCGCAGGCAGCAACTTCCATCATTGCTTTCCTGCACAACACCCCATAAAAGTTGTTTTGGAAATTTTTCATAATTTAATTTCTCTGGGTTCTTTCTTTAATGATTTTTTGTTTTGTTTCTAATCTAGTCTGATCTGGGAACGCTTTTGCAGATTACCGGTGAAACTGTAGGGGAAGTGAAGGCAGTGGCCGATATGCATCAAAGGAAGGCAGAGATGGCTAGGCAGTCAGATGCCTTTATTGCCTTACCCGGTTAGTGTAAACCCTGTTAAATTCTCAGCCAATTAACACTAGACCACTAAGACAACTCAAGAAGGATTAATAATGACTTTGGTCTAAAGATGGGAGTGAAATCCATGCTTAACATAGTTACCTATATGGGGGTAGTGCATCTGTTACCATATATGGGATTGCTGTGAAAGCAATTGTTCGTGCCTCTGTTGCAACAACTGTTCGAACTTCGAACTCGGACCCCAAGATCCATGATTGGAGAGCAATCCTTCAATTTTCAAACCTTTTGTAAGTGACCCGTCAACATCAGACACTGAAAATCAGTTCTTCAGCAGTGGTTAATATACTCTTCCTATTTGTCATTTCGTCCGTTTTGTTATTCCCTTTTTTTGGGATGGATGGAATAGTCTTGAAGCTCGTGATTTTACTGTACTGTACCATCTAGTTACCAATTAAGGTTAAAAAAAACCCTAAGTGCTTTCACCAAATAGCTTTGCCAACTATTACCTACAGGGGACAGGAAATAATGTTCACCTCCAGAAAAGGTCTGATCGTCTGGAATAACAATCAACTTTTTGAACAAATGGTCTCCAAACTGGAAGCTTTATTATTCCATGAGAACATGAGAACAAAAGGAGCTACCCTACATTTTCACTGAGGCAGGAGAAGATCGCCCCATTAGTTACTCCTCTTTTGACCCAGTGATTTTCCCCATCCCCGAAAGGTGGGGATCATAAGCACCATATTCAGAAAAAATGCAGGGGAAGATGGGTCCTCTAGACCTCCATTGAGTAGGCCATGCCATAATGTAATCCAGAATAAAGGCTCATCAGGTGTTAAACAGCATTGTTGACTCACTTGCAACACAGGCTGTGTCTCTTACGGGTGAGACAATTTAGCCACCATGAGTGCATAGTGTATTTCAGCCAAAAAAATTATGCATTCTCACTAGCACCAATATCCTCTTTAGCAAAATCCTGGCTCGTCTCACATGCTTTCCTATACAATGGATGTATCCTTCAGAACACAAGTCTATCATACTATCATTCAGTAGACAAGTTGATTAAAGAAGATATCTGATGTACTTTCAGGTGGTTATGGGACTCTTGAAGAGCTACTTGAAGTGATAACATGGGCTCAACTAGGCATACATGATAAGCCGGTATATTATATTCTTTTAGAAGTTTTACACTCCTATACCCCCCCCACCCTCGTTTTTGAAAATCAAATTTGTTTTTTCTTTTCATACTGGACATATATGCCATAACTACACCTTCATGAGTGATAGAGCTATAAAACCTTCTAAATTTTGCAGGTGGGATTGTTGAATGTGGATGGATACTATAATTCGTTGCTGTCCTTCATTGACAAAGCTGTAGAGGAAGGCTTTATTAGTCCAAATGCCCGGCATATCATTGTCTCTGCCCCTACAGCTAAAGAACTGGTGAAGAAAATGGAGGTAATAATTACTTTACATTTTTCTTTTTTATTCTGATAAAAGGTTGGGCTAAATATGTGTAGCATCATAATCCTTAGTTCTGGAACTTGCTCTGTTTTTCACTATAATGGATGTCAGAAACCCTCCTTGTGTTGACTTTTGACCACTTTTGTTTTTGAAATTCAATTGCCTAAAATTCCTTGTGCAGAATTTTCATTTCTTTCAGTTCTTGCACTGTACATTGTACCTGACACGAGATGTATACATTACTGAAGAAACATGCCATATGTATGGTTGTGAAATTATGCTTAAAACAAACATTATCCCACGTTTCTGATCTTGGGTGTAGCCCATTTTAAAGCCTCTCGCTTCTCCCTCTCCAAAAAGATAAGAATCGGTCATTCTGGATAAGTTCCCCAAGTCTATGTAGATAAGAAGACAGGTCCATCCATGCATGTGTGGCCTTCAAGTATATAGATGTTCTATTTTTTGCCACAGAGCCTGACAAATGTTTTTCCAATTGCAGGAGTACTTTCCCCGCCATGAAAGAGTTGCTTCACAGTTGAGCTGGGAGACAGAGCAGCTTGGCTACTCTTCAACATGTGATATCTCTTGATAAGAAGATTCGAGTGGGAAGGGTGAGATTAGAAGACCTGGCAATGGAAGAGACTAATTCTGAAAACCAAAAGTTTCCACTGTGGGGGAATTCTTTTTGTAAAATACCACAAATGACTTAATATATGTTGCTTCCCTTTATTGGAAATATTTGGTTTTCTTTATGTTCTAATTCTTACAAAATGCTCTAGGTATATGTATCATTACAAACCTGCCCACTCCTTCCATCATGATTTTAATTGATACTGATATGATACCTGATACCTTCATTTTTCATTACTTTTTAATTTATTATCGTCCACGGGTCACTCAGTAACCCGTATTGATTCAGACTGGCCGATATTCTTTCTGATATCATGAACTAAAACCATGCCTTACATACTTCAATGGCAATCCTAAATTGAAAGATTTCTACAATTTGAGTGTACAATTCTCCTGATGTCTCACGAACGGTCAACCATCTTAAATTTAATCAAGAAACAAAAGCAGTGGTTAATAAAAGATTTCATATTTTAGAAAACCCAGTAATTGTCAGCTGCCATAAAATTATGATTGGCACTACTATCAATTACAGGGTCTAATGTCTAATGTCTTGACATTTGAACAAGAACCCTAAGCTATACTAGGAAGACATAGGTGTAATTTATTGGAAGAAGACAATAACATGATCGTAATGGACATTCTTAACATGTTGGCATGTGATGGTGTGCTGCTTAGATTTTAAACTTTGAGAAAGAGACAATTGGCTGGGAAGGGAGTGGAAGGAAAAAGACAAACTGTTAACTGCTATTGATTGGGAGGACAAAGAGTGGGTCAACCTCAGCCTATCATCGACAAATTACAGACTGAAGTAATGGGGAAAGAGCCAGGTGTTGATGATTTGGAAGGAAAGAGAGGCCATGCATCATGGGCATGATCTTAAATAAAGTCTAAATGTTACACCTTTGCTTCCCTCTGGCTTCTGTCATTGCCTCTGGTTCATTTGGGTTTTGTTTAAATTCCAACCCACTACTCTGCCTAATCTGTGAAATCAGAATTAAAAGTACTGGTGGATGAGAAGTCAAAAAATAAGAAAAAGAGAAAGTTTCGTTGGTCTGCAGGATATAAATCTTTAAAATTTTTTAAAAAAAAAAGAAAAAAGAAAAAGAAGAGATAATTTTTCTCTTTTCCGGCATTGAAGAGAATGAGGGCCTTATTTTCCCTTCCGTTTTCTATTGTACAAAGTCCAACACAATTCTTGGAATCACATCCGACGGCAATGAAGACGGATAATTTCTTTGTGGTGGTTCCATAATTTAGTCAAAAAGAAAAAAAAAAAAGGATCTAACTTTTTTTTTTTTAATTTGATTTGTAGCAAGGTCAAATTTCAGGGTTTTTTTTTTTTCTGGGTAAGAAAATTTCAGCTAATTCTGATGATGTAAATTTCTCAAGGATTTTAGTAAAGGATTCATGTCGTGGGCATAAAGGCTACGACATCATTGTCAATGTTTGTAACTAACAGAATTTCAATTGATGTGCTGCTACTCTCTTGAGTAAGGCAGACACCCTGTTTCAATTATGGTAATGGTAAGGTTTATTTACCCTTTTAACTAAACAGTGAGTAAGACAACGAAATCTTAGTCCACATGGCAGAACAATGTAGGTTGTGATTGATCCTTTTTTTCTTTACTTCTTAAAATTGGACCGGACCTCCAACCCAAGAAAGAGGCCAAATCTAGTCTAATTTGAGTTTGACCCACTCTTTTTGGATTATCTTCAGTTTTAGAGAACGAGTCTTGGTGTGACGGAAAGATTGTCATATTGCAACCTGATAGTCATGGATTTGAAACATAGAAACAATATCTCTGTATTGTGGGGGTAAGACTGTATCATTCTGCTCTCCCTAACTTTACAGGAATGAAAGCCTTATGCCCTTATGTAATGAGACACCCTTTTTCCTTTAATTTTAAAACTTACTTTAGACTAAATAGGTAACAAGCTGGTTCCAGTCTAAACTGGTCCGCTTTCAATTATCATGTATTTCCTTTGTCTAAGAATGGGCAGGCTTGGGGTTTGGGGAGGGTTGACCCAATCCCATCCCAAGGTCTAGGAAGTGAGACCAGTACAAACCCAAAAGGAAATAAGCCGGAGCTGGTTTGGGTTTTTTTCGGTTGGGCTCGGCTTTGATAATTTTTCTTTTTTTTTTTTTCTTTTTTTTTAAATGGGGAGAAGGACAGTATATATATATATATATATATATAAAGGACAGTATATATATATATATATATATATATATATAAGAAAAGCAACCGTATCTTGGTTTTACATTTATTTTTCCTTTGGTTTTTTTAAATTCTTGGGAGGAGGATCTACAAGTTAGCAGGGTATATTAGAATCTCATACACTAACAAGAAAAATAGAAATACAAGAAGAATCGATAGTCGAACACTTGAAAGAAAGAGAAAGAATTCCAAATTTCAAAGAAGATAGAGATAGACACAGAATATACTTCCTTTTCACTATAACCTGTTTCTGGTAAAAGTAAGTTTTATGATTGGTAACTCTCACATTAGTGGTTAATTAATTTAATATGCATGTGTGCTATTGTCCTTGATATACTATAAACTATATAATATAAACTATATAATGCATGAGTGCATATATGCCATGTGCATGGATATACTTACAATACAAGTACACTTTTTTGGGGCTCCGGCTAGGGCTGGTAAGGCATCTACCCAAATCCAACCCAACACAATTTTGGGTTTCAATTTCTCTACCCAAGCCCAACCCCGGGCTTTAAAAAAAAAAAAATAAAAAAAAAAAAAAATAAAAAAATAAAAATATATATATATATATATATATATATATATATATATATATATATATATATATATATATATCGTGGGATAAAATGGACATAGTATTCAATATCATTTATGTAAAAGAAAATTTTTATATGAGGTTCTATTTGTTTTGACATATATGAAAAAATTTCAATTTTTGTTTCCAACAAGTAAAATATAGTGATCTTTAAGTGAGAGAGAAAAGGAATTTCATCTTTCTTTTATTTATTTTAAATAAATTTTGAAAAAAAAAATTACATATAAAATATTACACATAAAATTTCAAATAAAATATTATTTACATGAAAAATAAACAAGACCTTAAGTGAATACAACTAATCAAATGAATTATATTTACAAGATGACCCTAATAGAGTACAAAGTGAATGCCTAGCCTCCAAGCCGGGTCTTGACTCTTGATCAAATGCCTCCCCGTTCTTGTAACAAATAGGAGATCTATCCTGAAAGGCTAAAATTGAGGGGGAGTGTGTTTAGTTTTCTTTTGAAAAGTTAAATTGAAAAATAATAAAAAAAATATAACTAAAGGGAAAATATTCTTTTGAAAATTTTTTAATCTAAAACGATTGGAATACTAGAAAACAATGTAAATTGGTCTTACACTCTTATCTTCTCTTGACACTTTTTCTCTTCTCTAACCACCCCTTTCCGTGCCCCCCTTAGCTTGGCATGGGAGATACCATTACATGTTGCCAGCATCTAAATCCGTCTCCCCTTAGCTGTACATGGATGCCTAAATACGTACATTTACCTTATTAAGAGAGAAATAGAGGAGTTAGTTTCTATCTAGGAAACTACTCCATAAAAACAACCCACTTCATCCTAACAACTCACAACATAAGGGAACCGAATCCTCTCCTCCACGGCTCCTCGGCTCCCACCCCATCCAACTGTTGGAGGGGGTTGGAGTTTGAGCCGGCTCACCCCTCCAACGGTTGAAGGGGGTGGGAGCCGAGGAGCCGTGGAGGAGAGGATTTGGACGCCAACATAAGGCATGGTTGAAAATTCAGTGCTTTAGTTAAAAGCTAGAGCAGTAGAGCTGATTGGTATTGAGTATTGACAACGTCATTTTATTCCTTGATAGACAGTATTATATTTTGAACTTCTGTCATACATGACATATCAACCTACGTTTGATTTTATACAGACGTAGAAATCTTCATCCCTTTTGAATCTTTGTTCATCCTCTACCTGCCTTTCACCTCCATAGATTAATGGACACTTCGAAAACAAAGATGCTACCTGTAAGCAAATCTTACAAAGTATTTGTTTTATTACTATTCTCTTGCATTTATTTATTTATTATTATTAGATGGAGTTAACTTGTTTTTCCATTATTATCAGCTTCCAAGGTACTCCATATCCTTCAAGTCTCAACCTCTTAAAGGGTTTGCTTCCAAGCTTTGTGCATCCCTTTCACTTCTACCTAATCAACTACATGCCCGGTCACCTCTTCTTCTCCTCTAACAAGCTGTTTCTGTTTGCACCCTTATAAGAACCCTTAGCACCTTATATCCCATCCTCACACACTTCTCAAGCATTCAAAAAATGGCAGGACATTACAATTTGAATCAGGGTGTTCTGTTTCTCTTCTTATGTTTACTTGTTTTTCTTACATTTCAGCCGCTGGAGGCAGCCGTGAAGAAGTATCAATTTGATGTGAGTGGGCTTTTTTCAGATTTGATCAGAGAAGTTCCATAAATTCCAACTTCTTGTTTGTTCTCATTCCATATATTAACTTGGTTATTTGTTGATCGTCATTTTGGGTAAGGGTAACAGATTCAAGTAAAGAATGTGAGTAGGTTGTGCCATCCCAAGCCTATTGTTACTGTGAATGGGATGTTCCCAGGACCTACCATATATGTTAAAGAAGGCGATCGAGTTCTCATCAATGTCACGAACCACGTGCAATATAACATGTCCATTCATTGGTATGATCACAATACATAACACCAAGGATTCAGCTCTGCATGTTAGATTTTCAGTAGTGTTATTTAACATATGGCGGCCTCTGATTGTTTTCCCTAGGCATGGCTTGAAGCAATTCAGGAATGGTTGGGCTGATGGACCAGCTTACATAACTCAGTGTCCGATCAAAACTGGAAACAGTTACACTTATGATTTCAATGTGACCGATCAAAGAGGAACATTGTGGTGGCATGCCCATATTTTGTGGCTAAGGGCCACAGTTTATGGTGCCATTGTTATCATGCCCAAGAATGGGACTTCATTTCCATTTCCTCAACCTTACAGTGAGACTAATATTCTGCTTGGTGGGTATAATGCTTGCTGTTGAACATCTTTTAGAATTTGAAAAGTTATAAAACACCACTACTGAGGATTTTGCAATAATTCCTGTTGATTGTACAGGAGAATGGTGGAATACCGATGTCGAAGGCAATGTTAAACAAGCCAACAAGTTGGGCTTGCCACCGAAAATGTCGGATGCTCATACCATTAATGGGAAGCCAGGACCTCTCTTCCCCTGTTCAGAGAAATGTAAGGCCTAGAATTTGCTTTGGATCTAAATCAGGCCATTGCTTGGAAAAATCACAAAAACTAAGTCATGGGTGGGGTTGGACTGTTTGAGAGGGTAGTACTACTACTGTCTAGGATTTTCTTGGCAGATTTCCACTAAGTATGTCTAAATCTAATCAACTTATTCTCTCTTTCTCCTCATTGCAGATACCTATGCAATGGAAGTAGAATTGGGTAAGACCTACCTCTTGAGGATCATCAATGCTGCACTGGATGATGAACTCTTCTTTGCCATTGCTGGTCACAACATGACAGTGGTGGAGATTGATGCAGTGTATACCAAGCCCTTCACAACCCAGGCTCTGCTAATTGCACCTGGCCAGACCACAAATGTTCTGGTTAAAGCTGACCGAACCCCGGGAAGATACTTCATGGCCACTAGGGCTTTCATGGATGTTCCAATTTCTGTGGACAACAAAACTGCCACAGCAATCCTACAATACAAAGGCATCCCAAATAGTATCATGCCTGTGATGCCCCAACTGCCAGCACCCAATGACACAGAATTTGCATTAAACTACAGTAAAAGACTTAGGAGTTTAAACACTCCTCAATTTCCTGCAAATGTGCCCCTCAAGGTTGATAGGCATCTTTTCTTCACAATTGGTCTTGGAAAAAACCCATGCCTGACTTGCCAGAATGGAACAAAACTCACTGCTTCATTAAACAATATCACCTTTGTGATGCCTAAAACTGGCCTTCTTCAGGCACACTATTTCAATATCAAGGGAGTGTTTACTACCGACTTCCCTGACCGGCCACCGACCGCTTTCAATTACACCGGTGCACCACTTACTGCTAACCTTGGTACTTCTTTGGGAACCAGGCTGAGTAGAGTAGCATTCAATACAACAGTAGAATTGGTTCTACAGGACACCAATCTTCTCACAGTGGAGTCTCATCCGTTCCATCTTCATGGTTACAACTTCTTTGTGGTCGGGACAGGAATTGGTAACTTTGATCCAGCAAAGGACCCAGCAAAATTTAACTTGGTTGATCCTCCTGAAAGAAATACAGTGGGAGTTTCAACTGGAGGTTGGACAGCTATCAGATTTAGAGCCAATAATCCAGGTAACCTAAGAC
Source organism: Protea cynaroides (assembly GCA_028583415.1). Classification (NCBI taxonomy): domain Eukaryota; kingdom Viridiplantae; phylum Streptophyta; class Magnoliopsida; order Proteales; family Proteaceae; genus Protea; species Protea cynaroides. The sequence continues at coordinate 60,802,110 of CM053269.1, read as the reverse complement.
CATGACCCAAAAGCATACACCTGATGGCTTTGGATAGGCTAATTAGGCTGTGTTTGGTTTGCATTCTTATTCTTAAAATAGAGTGACAAGGGGCCAAAAAAGTACGGGGTTTTTGTCCTGGACTAAGAATCTAGAATGGGTTAAAGAATGTGTTCTAGAATGGGCCATATTTTCTAACGCATTCCATGATCTAAAAACAAGAATACATTTATCATCTTAGAATGTGTTATTGACTTAGAATGCAGCCTAATATTCTGCTCCCATGGAGGGGAAACTTAAGTTTTAATTATATTTAATGGGGTAAGTCTTAACCTTGTAACAACCCAATGAGTTTCTCTTCACCCACAATGAAGAGATTTGCCGTCTTTACTGCCACCGGGAGTGGCTATAGAAGATAGATAAGGCCTTCATACAATAGGGCCACTGCTATTATTTAAGGAAACTAAAACGATTTAGCTTGCTCTTCATTCAATAGATTATATATTGATTCCAACATGTAACACAGGTATTCATTAATTGTTTGTTTTGTCATTCTTGTATGATCTTGATTCTTGTAGGTGTCTGGTTCATGCATTGTCATCTAGAGCTTCATACCATGTGGGGATTAAAGATGGCTTTCGTCGTAGATAATGGAAAATCACCTGAAGAATCTGTTTTACCTCCTCCAAGCGACCTTCCGCAGTGCTAAACACCAAATTAAACACACATTAATGGTGGATGATTGATTTGTTTCTTTTGTTTTGTTAATAATATTGTTGTTGCTGATGTTGTTACTATTAATGATTTTACCCTACAATAGTTGCATGGGGTATTCAGTATTGTTCATGGAAGATGAGACTACACCATAACAAGGTTTTCTGTAAGATTGTCTTGAGGTCCAAATGTGACCTATTTTATTACCGTAACAAGGTTTCCGGTAAGATTGTATCGAGGTCCAAATGTGACCTACTTTGCAAATAAACACATCAATCAAATATTTTGTTCATTGACCATCTTTTTTTTTTTTTGGGTAAACTGTTCAATGACCATCATATTTAGTACGTAGTAATGATGTTGATCATGCTATCATGGAACTCAAAATCTTTTAATTTTCAGCCATATGGTTGAGATGGCAGAGGTTACTCATTCCACCTTGCAGAGATACCCATTTCTCTTCCTACGAATTGAATGTTAATGGTAACAGAATTAACAAATCAATGAAAAAGGGCTTTCTCGATCAGGATCCAAGATATCAACGATGGTAAACCCTAACTATTACCCTGACTTTCAATGAGAAAAATCAACTGCGTCTCCCAAAGAAAGGTAGTTCTCTGCGGTGAGTTTAATGTGACAAAATTGTAGACATTCAAGGAAATAGGGTATGGAAACAAAGGGTTAGAGGTTGAGTACGCCATTAAAGACTCTGCACAGAGGAAGCTTTCACCGCCCTGATACCATAATAGAATTAACAGATGAATGAAGATAACCAAGTAAATGGGGTCCATTGCTAGATGGGCAGAGCTACTTGGCCTGAGCTACTTCATTAGAAGATGTGAGATTTTTTTTTAAAAAAATTGGGCAAAAAACCACGAACTTTACCATCATTTCATGCTTTGACTATGAATGATCCTCCATACTTTATGGGAGTGGACAGCTTGGTAATTTGATGGTAAAAAATATTCTCTATCTCATAGGATCAATCCATCCTTAAATAATCCATTATTTGTAGAATAATTCTTTTTATATTTGTTATGTAGAAAGAAAAAAGAATCTCCAAGATTCTATGGCAAACACATTCTTCTTTTTTGATTATATAATAAAATTTGGAAATCACAGAATCCAGGTTGATGGAGCCTCTTTGGCCAAATAAACTGAAACAGATGGAATCGCCAGCTTTTCAAAGCTCAGTATGTGATTAAGGCCACAAAAGCTTGTAGAATCCACCTTTAGTTAGAACCTTTTTTTTTTCTTTCACTTTAACAATTTTAAATTCTTCTTTTTTTTTTCTTTCATTTTTTTTTTTTTGTGATAAAAAGATCTATTCATTAAGTAAACCAGGCATAGTCATGGCAACAGGGTTACATAACTAAACAAGCCACGAAGATGATAAGGGCCACACGACTCTACCTGGAACAGTCGTTGCCTGTCTTGCCAAGGAATGAGCTATAACATTGGCCTTCCACGGTATAAACAAAAAGACTATACAATTCACTTTTATAATTACTTTTTGTGGGTAGTAACTGGAAGAGATACAAATTTAATATCCATCAACAAATGACATTAAACCCAAGAGAAAAGAATGGGAGAAAAAAAATTAGAACAAAGAAAGGATTCTTTTGGTGGCTCCTCTTTTCTTTCATTAAATTGGAGAGATTCCTTTCTTCAGCATAGACGATCATGAAATTGAGAGGTTCATTTTTGTTGGGACTTACATTGAATATGGTCTTGAAATTGAGAAGTTCATTTTTGTTGGGACTTACATTGAATATGGTCCACGTTCATGGGGATTCTCTTCCTTTTCTCCTTTTTGTGGCGAGGACCTGTGGTGGCAAAGGTCAACAATTATTGGTCTTAAAATTGATTAGTGTGCATAATTTCCAATTAGTTTGAGATATTCTCAAAGTACAAAAAGAGTATATACTTTGTATCTTCCACCAAATTTCATTTGAACTGGGAAAAAGAGGGAAGGAGGAGACATTTTATTAGGACGATGGGTTTGAACTTTTAAGGATTTTGAATGATTGAAGTCATTGAACCAACTCCTCTATCTTATTGTCATTATCATACACTAATATGCCCATTGGAAATCGTATTATTCAAGCTTCGGAAGAATAAAATGTTGGAGTGAGAAACAGAGAGATTCCTTGGGGCTTAAAGAGAAATCTAGCCGTTTTTACCTTCATTCAAATATTTGAAACAAGGAAAACAGTAAGTTGGAACATGGTTTTCAATTTAGCAACAATGGGTGAATATCAAACAATTAAAGGCCAGAACAATAAAAAAAAAACTTGGGTTTTTATACACGAGCCATAAATATAAAACGGTGGTGTATAGGGCCCTTCATTCAGCAGAGGAGGGGGGGGGCAGAAGCCATGTCTGTTACATGCAGACAACCTTCTTTTTTGTGTGCAAAAAGCCCCTTATAGGGACAATTTTGTCCATCATCAGGAAGAAAGCTACTTACAGTAGGCACAAAGTCCTCAGGAAAAGAGAATCCCTAAAACCCTGAGTGGGGTAGCATAAAGCTCACCAGGCCAATCTATGAGCTAAGACATTTTCTGTTCTAGAGAAAAGAGAGCAACAGAAGAAAATTGACGAAGCATCCGATTCATGGAGAACAGTGGTCACTTCCTTCGGTGGATAACTCATTTGACCTTGGAGACAATGCACGAGAGTCTGTAATACCAAATTTGAGTCCTAAAACTATGTTACATTCCATATCAGAACATTAAAAAAGTCCTCCAGTTAATATGATATAGAAGGCAGTGAATAAGTGAACCAGTCACCCAGCCTAAAAATGGTGCAGTCCAGAGTCCAGACTGAAAAGTCGAGGATCTCTCAATTAGATTGTGTTCTGCCCTTCCATGCATCATGGAACAGAAAAGAAGTTTCAGATAAAATGTGGCATATCAAAAATACCATCTATTTACCCCCCAAAAAAAAACACCATTATTTATGGTGATTATCCCACGAAAATGGATTTCATAACATTTTGGGGGAAAGAATTTAGCTACAATGGTACTGTAAGATTAGAAAAACAAAGTATAACCTAATTTCATAGATCTATTAGTTTCTTTCAGTCATTGGGTAAGATGAGGAGCCAGCATAAGCAAGAAAACCTACCTTAGCTACAATGGTATTTTGTAAGAGTAGGTAAACAAAGTATACCCTAACACAATGGTATTGTAAGAATAGATAAACTAAGTATAACCTAACTTCATGCCTAATCCAGAGCGCAGGCTTTCAATCCATTAATATCAGAACTGAAACCTTTTCCAAAAGAAATTTTGGATTGATAATATGTAAGTCAATAAAATCTTTGACTGCACTCTGCACTGCATCACATAATGACACAAGTCAGCATTAGTAATCTATCCCTTATTTTATTTCTCTCTGTTCCCTGCTGGCGACTACTAACCTGCCCATGCAAATGGATAAGCAAAATTAAGTACCTCTGGTATGAACTATGAAGCCATTGAAATGGCCAAATACCTACCTATGGAAGGTTCTAGGCACTAAAATAAGCTAAACCCTTATATCTTCCATAAACACCTCATTACAAACGATTTTCCAACTTCATAGTTGTGTAACGAATTGTATGATGGCACTTCCATTCAAGATGAAGGCAGGAGAATAATTAACCCACAACATTCTTTTAGATCAGATTACAATAAAAATCATTTACCAAAAAATTCAAAATAAACTCTTAATTATTCTGTCAGTATGGGAATGAAATCTCAACTTTTACCCAACTCCTAAATTTCAACAAAAGTGAAAAAGATATTGTGTCATACTCGTGAAAATAAAATGGGAGATCATGTGGATTGATCATAGCAAAAAGATCAATTCATTGGCATTGGAAACCTGGCCAACATTTACTCTTCAAGTACCTAACTATAGGTTGACACAATAACTAGTTCACTGGAATTGGCAACAAGACTGTGCAGGCATGGATTACCATAAATCTAATGCTTTTCTAAACTACATAGAAGAGATCAACCTCAAACATTGCCTAAAATGAAAGTTAGAATGACAACTCAGTCACCTGACAGGCTATTGGTTGCTATAAGTGACGTTTCTACATATGCAAGTTTAAAGAATAACTAGGTACCCATTGATTACCCTACAAACAATATAAGGCCCTGTTCCAAAACCTAGAAAGTTGTTGGTCTCTATAGGTGGGGTTTTAACACATGAGTTGATGGAGTAACAGGGACCCTTATTCAACTCCAACATACATAATAAGATCATATCTGCATAATCAACTTATCCATAACTAATGCAAACACATACAGGTTAAAAACTGAACTCAGGTGCAATGCTACAGTGACTGAAAACCCAGTTGTATGTTCCCCACTCATTCTAAAACTAACTACATTTACTTTATAATTTTTTTCTTATTTATGGCCATATCTTAATATATATATATATATATATATATATATTTCCTTAAAAAAAATAGAGCCTGAAAAGACATTTCTTTGTTTCTCAAAAAAGAAGGGACGGGAACCTCCTCAGGTTTCTATCCACTTTCAACTTAGAAAATGATCATTCCCCACCAGCATCCTCCCACAGTAAATTCTTCTTGTATTCTCTCGAGCCTCTATGCATTCCCACTGGGGAACCTTGAAAACAAAGAGATGGTAAAACCAATAATTTGGAACTATAGAATTAATGAGCATAATTATTCTGGCACTGAAGAGAGATTGCATATCTTTTGGATTACCTTACCCAATTCATTTTAACAAGTCCTTTATTTGTTTTGGTAAGTGGCAACGATTTTGTATCATGAAGGAAACTCCATGTAAAAAAAAGTACCAAAGAAGCTGGTCAGTGTGAAAATATGATCAGCTAGTCCAACAATTCCTAGACAAAGTATAAATAGTTTCTCTTAAATAACAGTGATCAAATCCGAAAATAATTTGCACCTCAAAACAGGGTAATAGAGTCAAGATAGTGCATTACCACAACTAGAAAGAAAGCCTTCCATTTCCCAAGATGGATTCAGAACAGAATGGTTTCAAGGATTGACAGGTTCCATACAAAAGAACCCAAGAAATGTAGCATTTCCATAAAATAATTATAAAAAAAAAAAAAGGTGTAACAGGATGAACAACTATGTAAGATATTGCCAGTAGCTTTATTTCTCATTGGTAAACATCTAGTTGTATAAATCCTTAATATTGTTTAATTTACTAGTTAAGAAATACATGTAAGAATCTGAAATTCTAGAATAATCATATTAAATATGTAATCATAGCTTGAGTTAAATAAAAAATGAATTATCATTCACTGAAGAAGTTCTAACAACTGGTTTACAAGCCAGAACAAGCTTACACTGAAACAATCTACTACATCTACTGGGGAAAGAAAAGAGAGAGATCCTATAACCAAACAAAAAAATGGTGTTTCTTGAATCTTGATTACTAGGAACAGCTAGCTAGCTACCTACTTGTACCAAAACAACGAATAGACAGGAGATCAGCACGCCACCTGTTCAAAAGCTCCTCAAAAATGTTCACGGACCTGCATATTATAAGAAAGTTGTCAGAAATAACTGTTGAAGCACGTGTCTCATGCAAAAGCACCCAGCCAGAAGTACAAAATCAATTAATATCTTAAAAAGAAGAAGAAGAAAAGTTCATTTTAGGATTTACCTCCTTTCTTGGTAAACTGTTGCTGTTATCAATGTTTTTTCTTATTTTTAGATTTTGATGGGATCTTTCCATATGCCATTAGCCTTGAAGTGGATAATTTAAGGTCAGCATGATGGCGCCTTCTCCTGATTCCCTTGGATGTACCCACTTCACCATTCAATTGCCCCACTTCCCCTTGCTCCATGGAACCTGTTGCTGAAGCTGCTGTAAGATAAACAGCCTTTGACCTGTGCTTCTTGCCAGCCCTCTGAGCATTCACATTTTCTCCTTGGAGAAGCAACTTATTCTTCATTTTCTGCTCATATCTCTTGATATTGTGTACTTTCCATTCCCTTTCTCTGTAAGGAGCAAGCTTTTTCAAAGAAACATACTGATTCAGTTCACTGTCATCCATCATTAAAATCTCAGCAGCACTCAACCCATATCTCTTAGATGGAACTGAAGTATACTTGAATCGTGTCTTTATGTCCCCTATTGTATCTTCATAGTCTAAATTATAGTACTCATCCCACGCGTTATCCTGAAAGGTCTTTTCCTCAAGAGACATTTTACCGTTCCTCTTGTGCTTACTTCCTGCTTGTGATTCCTCCTCCTTTTGGTCCTGGTCTGAGCTTTCAACATCCATGGTGCCAGGTTTGCATTGTAAGGTCTTCTCCCTAGCTGCTAAGAAACCTTCACCAGAACCACACCAATCCCAACCTTTTGGGAGCCCCAGCAACTCATCTTCTTTCTCAAAATTGGGCTTCCTAAGATCATCATCATCTTCATCTCTGTCACTGCAAAAATCAGGGTCTGCGTCCACCGCCTCATAATAATCCTCATCAAACATTTGCTTCATCTTCGATCAAAGTCCTTAGGATCAAAGTCCTCCTCTAGATCATCTTCTTCCAATGCACAAGCCCCGTCATCAGCTATACCTGCAACAGCCCGTATTTTATTGAGCTTCTCCACGATTTCCTTCCTCTTCAGATTCTTTAAGCGTTTCAGTTCTTCTTTCCTCTCAAGTTCTGCTTGAGCCATCCTCTCCTTCTTGCTCTTCCTTTGCACCTTCCGGGCATTCTCCTTTTTTCGAACTGAACCCTCGGCAATTCGTGAGTGACCCAACACCCGATCCCCGGCACCCTCCTCATAACGGAAGTTGTACTCTGCCTCGTACTTTTCTTGCTTCTCTATTTCTTCCTCATCTTCGAAGACTCCATAGACATTTGCACCAAAAGGCTTTAAGCTCTTCTCATCCTTGTCAACCCACATCTTGTTGAGGAAAAAAATTCTTCAAAAACATCTGTTTTTCATCCAAATTCTCGTCCTTGCCGAAATATTCATCCAGCCTCGTCTGGATTTCATCTTCATTCCCATCTTCCACATTGTCACCCTGGTTTCCCTTCTTTTCCATGAAGAGATCTCCATCGTCAGCTTCCGAAGCCTCTTCGACAGCATTCAAGAGAGTTTGTCGAAGGTCCTCCTGTGTTTCTTAATAGCTCTTCACACCTGATGTTGTGTTACTTTCTTCAAACTCAGGCCCCTCTTCAATGAGTTGTTTTGCGACAACATCCTTCAAATACATAGGCTTATCTTTTGTCAATTTGGGCTTCTTTGCCTCCTCCTCTTCTTCTTCATCATCGTCGTAGTCGAAGAGCTTGGCATCTTTCTGCTTGAGAATCGGGTCCCTATTCTTAACCTTAATGAGGGCATTCAGGAACTCTAAATCCTTTTTACCTGAAACAACCAAATCATCCTCGTCTTCGTCGGAGGAGGATTCTGGAGAGTTGTCGTCGATGTCGCCAGTGAGCCCTTTCTTCTTTAGGTCTTCCAATCTCTGTAAATCCTCTCTTTTCTTGTTGTGCTCAAAATGACGAGCGAATTCTTTGTTGATTTCGATCTTTGAATTATTGTCATCATCATCTGAACCACTCCCTTTGAACAAGTTCAACCCCATTTTCAGGCACTAAAGATCCAATGATGCGGGATCCTAGGTTGAAAATCCTAATTAGATCCGCTAGTAGGCCCACCCAAATAATAAGCAAGCTTGATTCAGATAACAGTGGCAAAATCGTAAATAAATCCAAAACTCAACCAATAATGGTAGATTTATAATTATTCAGAACTTTCTAATAACTTGAGTAAACCAAATAAAGCCTTGGGATAAAATTGTAATTAAAAATAAAACAAGGCATAAACTTAGAAGGATGAGACAAAAAGGACAAAACAAACTTATATGTAAAACCAAGGGTAATTCTGGAATTCCCAATTAAAGGCTTTCTTCAACCTTAGATTAAAGTTCACGAACAGACACAAGAGAGGCGGAAACCAAGGTGCTTCGAATGGGAAATCTCACTCAAATCAGCACCTCTTGACCTAGAAATCTAAGAGTAGAATCGCAACTGCCTGGTTTATTAAATCAGACCAACAGTTACTTTGAACAACAAAGAGATAAAAGGCACTGCAGGTCTGAAACTATTCCTGGCGGTAAAGCTTAGAACAGACTTGGTTTCAGCTCTGTAACTCAATGAAAGGAAATCAGTTGGGGAAGAAACTCAAGAGATGGAGCCGTTCTTATGGGTTGAAGGTGCTCTCAAGGTTTCACATTGAAAGGAGAAGTGATGAGGGAGATTAAGGATGTCTATTGGGGCTGGAGTTACCGCCAGAATAGAGGATGAAAAGAAGAACAGGGAAAGGGAAGAAGAAGGAAGAGGAAGAAGGGAAAGAGGGATAAAGGAAGAAGGAGGAAGAAAGGGAAGGGGAAGGGTTAGCAACTCACACAGCTTCACTGGTCACGCAGACACCAAAACACTATTCTTCAATTCATTATTCAATTCTTCACTACTGATTACTCTATTACATGCCTCTTTATAAAGGAAAAAACATTCCTAAACTAATTTGAAGTAAACTTAGAAAGTAAATAACATCTTTATGAAATAAAATCTAATCTCTATGGCAGAAAACAGAAATAATAAATAAGGAAACCTAATACTGAAACTTCCTACTCTAATTAATCATCTACCAACCCTTTCCAGACCAAAAGGTTGGTTTGGATTTAAACCGGTTCAGGTTTGGCTTGGGTAGCCAAATTGGCTCATGTCGATCCATCCATGACACTGCAACTGCATCATCCAACTTGAACCCTAATTTGCAAACTTCAAGCTAATGATTTGAGGAAAACCCTAAACCCCGCATGGGTTATTTTGACGGATCGAGCTCCTCTGAAGCACCCCTAAGTGGTTCATGGGGTGGAGTACCCCTTGGATGGTTGCCACATGGAGCGTAACTAATCCGATGGCTAGAGATAAATGCCTGCAAAATCAAGAGGTGAGTGAATATCACATTATATCATAAGAATGAAAAGGGGGGACCGAGAGAGACCTGGGCTCTCGCAACTCTCGCTACTCCCTAGGGGTGCAACATGGTCAGATTGGGCGGGTATTTGCAAACCTTAACCCTACCCTAGGCCCTTTAAAGTTAACCCTAACCCAGGCCAACCTTGTCAGGCTCAGACATATCTCGAACCCTAACCCTACCCTAGGCCCTTTAAAGTTAACCCTAACCCAGGCCAACCTTGTCAAGCTCAGACATATCTCGAACCCTAACCCTACCCTAGCAGGGTTCAACCAAACCCTACCTAACCCTGATTGACCCTGAATCAGGATCGGGTTTATCCAAGTTGACCCTGATTTGCCCTGAATTCAGCATATTAACATAGATTCCCTTCTAATAACCAGAATCGTTGAAGTAGGAACGAACAATCCACTATTACAGTAGTACTAATTTAGGAAATTATCAATTTAGGCTAGAAAATTACTAATAATCCCAAAAGATCAGCATTTTAGATGGAAAAAAAGGTCATGAATTTCAAATTTCAATTTAGAGCTAAGAAGAAGTAACAATGATCGAAGTAATTATGTGAATGCAGAAAATAAAAATAGTGATGAAGGTGAAGATGACTGCGACAAGTGCAGGACCGAAGCCCGACATTACAATTCGGGCTGAAAAAAAAAATACTTTGCAACATTTTCCAGCCCTTAATTTAATGATTTACTTATTCTGTATCCAAATGCAAAGCCAATAAAAACTTTTAACGAATCTATTTGCTCACTATAAGAAACACTGAAACAAAGAGAGAGAGAGGCAGGATGAGAGAAGCGAGAATAAGCAAATTCTTACCCAAAATTTATTTGCTAGCTATAAGAATCAATTTCTTAGCTATAAGAAACACCTAAAAACATCCATGGATGACTTCTTGAAGCATTCTTCCCCAAAATTTTCATAAGAAATTAACAACATCTCAATGAGAGTGAAAAGAAAAAAGAGGGAGGAAGGTGAAGAGAGAGAGAGACAAAAGTACCTCAAGGCTGTGGCCGTTGCTTCTGCTTCTTCTTCTTCTCGCGGTCGCAAGGCGATGTGGAGGTGAAGCCGTGGAAGAAAAGCAGAGAGAAGAAGAGGGAGCTCGCCACCGTCGCCGCTCGGGAGAGGAGGACTCAGGTCGCTGCGGACTGCGCGAGTGCCTGAGGAATGAGGACTGAGCTCGGTGGGGCTGCGAGGGAGAGAGATTAGGAATTTAGGATTTGCGGTTCCTAAAGGCATAAATATATATATATGGTCCGGGTTAGACCGGCCGGGCTCAGCTCCAGACTTCAAGCCTGACCCGGCCCGATCCTGACAGGATTTATAAACAAAAAAAAACAGGACCCTAATCCGGTCTGTGGGTTCGGACAAGTTCAAATTTCAAGGTAAAACCTAGTCTGAATATAACCTACCGGTTACCAAAAAAATTTTGGCTTTGTCTTTTTCTTTTTCTTTTTTCTTTTTCTTTCCAAAATAGTCCTCTTCTATGACATCCAGTTTCTGATTCCAAGGGCAAAAATGGTAAACTAATTCTCCATGCACATTTTCTGAGACAAGTACAATTAAAGAACAAGTTTTGGGTTTTTTTTAGAAAGATGATCTTTAATGTCCAACAGTTATAAAATGAAAGTCTGATTTTAATTCAGTCAATTACAACCTTAAAGATTTCTTTTAAAATTTGGTAAGCTACAAGTCAGAACATGAAATTGATTTAAGTATCTTCGATTAATGGAAACCAAAAGAGTTAATAACAAGTTTTCATCTAAAAAATTAATAAGCTTCATATGAAAATCTCTTCTTGTGAGGTGTAGTATAGCAAGATTAAAAAGTTTTTAATATTAATAGTCGGCCTTGGGCATAATACGAAACGTCAAGCCCTCAAATACTTTGATTTAGACCGACCCTAAAGTCTAAACCATGAAAAAGGTGACATGCTTTTACAGTAATTAAAGTAACAATGTATATATTAAGAGGTGCATAGTTTGGCTATATTATTTCTAAGTTAATATGGGAGTCAATGGGAATATAGGCACAAGCATCTACAAGGAGATGATAGACTATTTCACAACCTACGTAAGAAGGCCCCGAAAAACACCCCGGATACAAAACTTTCTCCCATGTATTTATTATTAGGTATTTAGGTACCCGTCTACACTACCCTACGCTGCCGTCTCGTTAAAATACTAATACTTAATTTTTTATTTTTTTTCGAGTAAAAAGCACATATATTTCATTAAACTATCAGGATACATCGCATCATCTTCATTACAGAGACGAACAAGCCACGGAGTGGAATCGGGCCATGTAACATGTCCTGAACCAATTACAGCCCTCCGAGTCAAAGAGTGCTCCACTTCGTTGGCCGACCTTGGAATGTGTGAAAACATTACATGAGAAAATTTAGCAGCAAGAATTAAAATATCCTATACATACAATAGGGCGAAGATAAATATTATCATATGTAGTGTTCCCATGTATCATGTTGATAAGTTCCAGATTATCAGTTTCCACCATCAACAAAGAAAATCTCCTGTGAAGAGCTTCGGAAATTCATATCCTCAAAGCTAAAGCTTCCCCAACTACTGGAGTCAAAAAAAGGAGTAGTAGAAGACATTCCAAATATCGGTTTGCCAGAGGCCTCCCTAAAAACAAAACCCACCCCACTGCCTTTGGAATTAAGTTGTAGAGCAGCATCCATATTGAGTTTGATGTAACCTACAGTGGCGGAGACCAATGGTTAAAATAAAAGTTGAGGAAGGAGCAATAGATACCAATGATGGCGGAGATGGAACGATAACTTGTTGATGAAATTCATAAAAAGCTCTTTCTGCCCCTCTTATGACCTCCTTAGTATCGCCAAATTCATGATTAAAATACAGAGCATTGGGAGCCTTCCATAACGCCCAACAAAGAAATGCTGCAAAAAAAAAATATATTTTTTTATTCATATCTTTGGAAAGTGATGGATTTGCAGACAGAATCAGAAGCCATTGGTGAAGTTTTAGAGGCTGATCTTGAGGAATAAGAAAACTCATCTGTGACCCCAGCCAAACAGTACGAGTGAAAGGGCTAAACAGAAGTATATGATCTATAGTTTCTTCCCCTCGGCCACAACGTCTACAGACCAAATCAACTGGCACTCGGCGATGATGGAGATTGTCGCTTGATGTAGTACCTTGTGCACAGTAGCGCCAGAGAAAATGGCAAATTTTTGGTAGCATTTGATAGTTGCAAATGCATCGCCACAAGACAAAGGGAACTTATTTCCATACATCAGTCAAGGAAGTAGATGGTAAAGAAGATTATTCTGTTTGGCACAGCTGAGCCAACAGATTATATGCAGACCGAACCGAAAAAAGTCATGATTTTGTTCCCTTCCAAATAAGTTGGTCATCGGTCTGAGTAAAACTAAGGGGGATACAAAGAATTGCTTCCACTTCATGTGGCGAAAAAAGAGAATCCAAAATTGATATTTTCCATGAGGGTTTTGATGATCAATTAGATCTGCAACTGTAAAATATGCTGTGGAAAAGGGCTTAGGAGAATATACTTTATGGTCTGTAATATTAGGTATCCATTTATCCTCCCAAATGTTAATAGCATGGCTACACCCAACTCTCCAAATAAGACATTTTAATAGAGTATTGCGGCCCTTTAATATACTGTGCCATAACCATGAAGGCTTATGTCCCAACAAAACATTTAAAAAAAAGTATGTGGATGATAGGTTGCCTTAAGTAATTTAACCCAAGGAACATTCGGAGATATCTAGACTCGCCAAGCTAATTTGGCCAATAAAGCTTGATTTTGCAATATAGGATCTCCCAGATCCAGTCCCCCTTTGGGATTTGGATAGACAAAAACGAGACCATGCAATCCAGTGAATACTTCTAGTTTTATCACCATTGCCTCAATAAAATTGTAAGGTTGTAGCTTGAATTGAATGAAGAATAGACTTGGGTAACTTCAAATGAGATGTAAGATAATTTGACATGGTTAATAAGACAAATTTCAACATAACTTCCTTACCAGAATGGGAGAGCAGTCCAGCCATCCATGATTCTAACTTTGATTTAATCTTCTCTACATGGTCTTGAAAAATGGTCCGCTTCGAAGCACCAAAGGGAATTGGGAGACCAAGATACTTGGCAGGAATGTCCTCATATTTGATTTTCAAAACCTGCAAGAACCACCTACGAAATTTCAATAGAGTGTTAGGACTGAATGTGGGACAGGATTTGCTCAAATTGATTTTTTGCCCGGAAGCCCAGCAATACAAGTCTAACCAGTTTTTTCGATGTTAATATTTCCTGTAGATGAACATGGCCAAAAAGTAAACTATCATCTGCAAAAAAACAGAGGTGTAATTGGTATAGCCCTTCATTTGATCCGAATTCATTGAATTGTCCCTTGACTTTGCTCCTCATGTAAAATGCATGATAAAACATGGGCACAGATGATAAAAATAATAAGGGAAAGTGGATCACCCTATCTTATTCCTCTAGTCGGGTAACAAGAGCCTTTTTCAGTCCTGTTGATTATCATGGTGTAAGAAACAGATTTAATACAACTTGTAACCAATGTGACCCAAGCAGCATCAAAACTCAGCCGTAAGAGTATTTGTTCCATAAAAATCCATTCACGCCTATCATAGGCTTTTTGCACATCTAATTTTAAGACAAGCAACTTAGATTTGGATTTTTTCTATTGTTTAATGTAATGAAAAAGCTCATGGGTCATGAGAATATTATTTAAAATGAAATTAAAGACCCCTTTTTTTTTTCTCACTGCACATTGACAAAGTAATTAATTTTTTATTTTATAACATATAGCTAGGAATCTTTCCTTAGACCACAGTTTTCTTCCCGTTGACATTGACTATGGTTTTTAATTAATAAACCAGAATTAAGCAAGCAGGGACCTACATTTATGAGAAGGATTAGTTGCAGATTTACAATTTGGAGTTAGGCCCTTCTCCCACTCTTCAAGGTATTATTCTTATATTTTATATTATTATTATTAAGATAGTTGTCTATGTAATAATGGAATATAAATTGTGTTTCCAAAAATTGTGTTTCCAAAAATTGTGTTTCCATCTTTGTTATTTTCTATATTCTATTACTAATCTAAAATTTATTTTGCTTTTTTTATTAAAACTGAATTTGATTTATGTGGAAAGGGGGCCAGGGGTGCATCATAAATTTAAAAAAAAAATAAAATAAAATCATTTTATCTTACCCTATTCCCCAAAAAGAGTTATGAACATCAGTTTGGCGGGTAAACTTGCAAAAACGCGCCATTTTTCAAATGGAAGTTGAACTGAATCGTTATGGTCGTGGAAACGACCGTTTGAGAAATACATTTTGACTAAAATACCCTTTGATGCTTTTCTGTCTCACTTGGTTGGACGTCAATGATCACCGTTTTGATCAATAACCCAAGAAAGAGAAAAGGGCTTTCGTTGTTGATATTCTTCTCTTCCAAGTATTTCTTCGACTGGAATGAAAATTTTGAAAGATCGCTCTTAAAAGTTATTAAATACCAATTTCTCCCCACTTCCGGCTTCCCCCCACCCAACCTTCACGAATTTGTATTCGCATTTGTTTCTGCAACTGTACGGACGATTGCTTTGACTAATGAACAGGAAGAACAGATGTTTTGCTTCTTTGTCTCAAGCAACTGAACCCATTTGGACATTCCCTAAGTAATTTCCGTCCGCGATAGGTTTCTTATATTCGGTTTACCAAAGTTCGGGAAAAGGGCAATGCCAATACCACATAACACTGAGATTTCCTCGTATTTCATACACGCTAAGTCAACCAAATCATTTCTTTACTACGTAAAGCGCTCCAAAGACTCGGCCTCTTCATTCAAACATTTCCCTTGTCTGAAACTGGGCGCTACCTCACTAGATCCAGTAATGGCCGTGGGGTTGAGGTTTTAGCTTTCTTTTGTTGGAGATGGGGACCGCTCTGGTTATCTCTGGTTTTTCTTCCTTCTCAAGGTAGAGTCTATGCTTTTCTGTGTTTCCATTTTGCTTTTCCTGTTGATTCTGGATCTAGGTCTCCTCTGAGAACAACACAAACTACTCTTCTTGGGATTCTTATTTTTTACCGAGGGAAAAAAAAGATGAGTTTATAAGTCCATGTTCTTGTATGGGTTTAAGCGGATTTGCTGCAAATCTTAATTCAATAATATGGTTTTGGGTTTCTTTAGTTTTCCCAAGTCCAACATTTCCAGGATTGAGGATCTTTTGATGATAGGGGTGCTAATAGGAACAAACAGTAGGAACTAGAACTGTGCAAAAAAACGCTGGGCGCCCTCTTTTCCGCCATTAAAATCGGTCTTTTCCGCCATTAAAATCGGCTTTTAAATGGTGCTGGTGGGGGAAAATGTATGAGAAGTATTGAAGGTACTGCGTTATAAATTTTAATTTAGTGTTTAGCCCATGTGACCTTTGATGCATTTTCCATGCGGTCCCCCACACAACCTTTGGCACAGGAGCCGTTGCTCTTCAAATCTCAATGGTTTATCATCTTCTCTGGTCTCCCATTTTGGCTACTTCCTTTCCACTTCACTTCTCTTGCACTTTGTTTGTTCTTCTCCCTTCCTTTCTTATTGTTCATTACAAGACTACCGTAGCTATTCTCACTTTCTCCCAATATTGATTTCTGCGGCTTCTGCTAGTG
This sequence comes from Protea cynaroides, assembly GCA_028583415.1. Lineage (NCBI taxonomy): Eukaryota > Viridiplantae > Streptophyta > Magnoliopsida > Proteales > Proteaceae > Protea > Protea cynaroides. The sequence continues at coordinate 60,785,726 of CM053269.1, read as the reverse complement.
TTCGAACCTGTTCCCACCCAACATCAAATCTTGTGGCTCCGTCTTTCATGTACTGAGTCTTCTCGTATTTGGCAGACAGGTGTAGTGACCATTCATCTTGAATTATTTGTTGATTTTCTCATGTCTCTGTTTCTTGAATTTTTGGGACAATGTTGAGATTATTTTTGACTAAATTCTGTGTACTCTGCATTACTTTGTAGATCAGCTTCTTCTGTTGTACAAAGATGGGTATAGTTCGTACACCCAGTATGAGAAGTGAGGATTACTTGGACGCGATGATCAATAATGATTACATGGGTGGAAAACCCAAAATGAAAGTTCATAGAGGTGCTTCTGGCCGCCTAGCTTCCCTCACCTGTCTTCAGTTTGCATTTGCTGTCTATGCTACCTTTCTTCTGTACTATATGAGTCCTGTTGTAAATTTACGGACCAAACCAGATTTCTCATGGGCTACCCGGACTGCCAAGGAAACAGTTCATCATCCCACCTCACATTGTTGGACGCTACCAACAAGCTTCTTCCGTTATTGCAGCCGAACTTCCTCCACTAAAACCATCTGAGGTATGCTAGCATGAAATGATGGATTTCTTGCAGAAGAAATCAAATGACACCCAGATGATCAAGCTAAAAAGGGAGCTCTATGATGAGGTGTTGGAGTTCCAACGTAAGTCAAATGGGACTGAGTGCCTTTCAGAGCTGATGGTGATGAGCTCAAAGTGGGATTTACGAGGCCTAAATATCCCAAGAATCACTGTGATTTTGAACCATTTTAAGAGGAAAACACTCTGCTGGCAACTTGATTCGCTACTTCAACAGACCCTTCCTTTCCACAGTGTCTGGGTACTGTCATTTGGAAGCCTGAATGAGCTCTCGCTGAAGAGGATTGTGGATAGTTATAACGATTCAAGGATCAGCTTCATCGGTTCGAGCTATGATTTCAAAAATTATGGAAGATTCCAAATGGTACTGCAAACAGAAGCTGATATTGTATACATCCTTGATGATGACATGATACCTGGTAAGAAGATGCTACAGATTATTATCCCCTGTGGCAGGTACGGAGAAATATAAAAACTCAGTGTTGGGCAGTATAGGGAGGATACTGCCTTTCAGACAGAAGGATTATACATTTCCAAGCTATAGAAAGTTACGATCAGAGGAAGCGGGACTATATTTGGCTGATCCTAGCTGCTTATGATATCACAGTTGAGAGAATTGTGCCGGTGGATTTTCTGTCTAACTCATAGTTTTTATCATCGGATTTGATTAAGATACTTTTCATTGAAGATCTGCACCTAAGGTATGCATCATTTGGTATTGACACCTGGTTTCATTGCTTTTTTAAGTACACAATTAATGTAGAGGATAAAGTTTCACTAAATTCGGTGAGACCATGTTGGATTGCAGATGTAGTAACTAGTAGTGACTCTTCTATAAAGAAAGTAAACTGGGGTTATACAATGCACAGAGACGTTGTTCTCTTGATATGGTGATATATTTATTAAATTATATTTCTGATTTCTGATATTCCTTCATTTGTCCACTATGCAGCTGTCAGCTCCAAAAGTACAGAAACGCCGGATCTTTTGTGCATCCTGTTGACACAAAAGATAGGGATACTTGTGGTGACAGTGAACAAATTGCTTATGTCTGAGACCACAGTCATATTCAAAGATATTGTTCAAGTCTGAGATGATCAATGGTGGCGAGCCCTTTCTTCAGGTTATCTGATTCAATGGGCTGCAATGTATCCTCAAAAAATAGATGCCCTATTTTATGCCCATTCACATGAAGAAGTGAAAGCATTTGCACCTCTTCTCGAAAAATTCAGGTCTAAGGTTGGGAAGAAGGCCTATATTGCTGTCCCTGGAGGCAGTTACTGTCCTTGTGAAGAAGCTGCATCTGCTCTGAACTGGCCCAAATCAAGTTTGCAGAGAGAAAAGATTCAAGATCTTCGATCTGGGAATTGAGGCTATTTCAGGTTCATCAGATTCTGAAGTTCCTGTCCTGCAAGCAGTGTACTCAAGCATGAAAGGGCAGATTAAAATACACAATCCCAGTGCGTTGATCACCGTTTCTGATATTGATACAAATGTGAAGAAAGCCCTGAAAATGGCCTTAGAGACTAAATCAAATAGTTCCACGCTGATACTTCTACCACGGTCTTCTGTATCCAGGGTTCTCTGGATGGCTGATCTACGATCAATAGCGTTACCAAGTAATTAAGAAGCTTGAGTCCTGGTTGTTCTCTAATTATCTATATAAATTATTTTATTTTATCTTTTTTCAAATGTATAAAACGAAGAATGACTTTGTTATACCAATTGAGGTTGAAAGTCATAATTTGGCTTCATTTTACTAAGCACTCTACTTGTTGTCGGTGGAATCTATTCAGCTTCCCCGATCTTGCCATGTAGCTGGAACACCTATACAACAAGAAAGTGGGCGGGATATACCCCGGGGCCACTCCGATGCTAAAGTTAGAGACTTCCAAGGACACGCAGTATGAAACTCTTATTGGAACACTAGAGCTCCTTGAAAATGAAGGTTCCTTGAGATACTGGAACTTCCACCATTTTTCCTTCCTCTCCGGTGAAATGAGATCTTAGAACAATAGAGGGAGTAAAAACAGAAGAGGATTAATACCTTTTTTTTTAGGATGTCCTCCCTTTTTGCTATATATAAGTTCAAGAGGAAGTTTTCCAGACAAGCTTCTCCACACCTACCACCATCTCGATCATCAGCCACCTAGGAAACAGTAGGTTCGAGGGGTTACGACCCCTTAGGGTGGCGCTAGGACGTCTTGTCAGCCATTTACGACCCCCCTTTAGCCTTCTTCGACCCCCTTATAGTCCACGTCCTCCATATTTTCTGATGTTTGTCTCTGTCCTTACACTTTTATCAAGTACCGGTTTTGTTTTTTGCTGATTCAGTCCACGATATGGTGATCTAACCAATCAAATCTGCCTATTTTGCATTTATGGTTGGTGTTAGTATTCATGAACATTAATAGCGGACCATAAAATGCCTAGCTACCCCCACCAATCTATCCCATCATGTCTGGATCAGTCTGGGGGTTGAACACAAATTCCTTTTTCGAACATATCTTCTTCTCATACCTCACGCCTTAGATGCATGCCACGTGTCCTTTTCTCGAAGATCATCTTAGATTCTCAATTGACGGTCATATTTGTATCCATTATTATTTCCCCCAACGCTACTCAGTATAGAATTTGCTATTTTAGTTCTGGACTATGTGATAGGTTTCTCCAAGTAATTGACAAGCATTAGCGAGCTAATTATTTAGTTTCACACATTTAACTCTGAGGTTAGGGTAGTATTTTTTTCCCTCGATCTCATTACATAGTGATCTAAGCTTATTTTGCATATTGGAACCGGATGAGGGTATCGTTTAACATCATAACCCAAGACCGCGCTACTTCTTTCAGGAGACTTCTCAAATCTCTGAGTGATGCCTACTACGTTGGGGATGAGATCTCTATTAGCTTTAACATGGACAGTAAGGTGGATGAAGAGACTGTGAGGCTTGTGAACTCATTCCAGTGGTCCCATGGTCCCAAACCCTCAGAAGAAGAATTATTCAAGGAGGGCTTATCAGAGCTGTCAGTGAGAGCTGGTATCCATCATCGAATGATGACTTTGGTCTTCTACTTGAAGATGACATTGAGGTCTCTGCATACTATTATCTGTGGATCAAATATGTCCCATTAGCTTATCACTATGATCCTCAAGTTTCCTTCCCTGAACTCTCTTCCATCTCTCTTTACACCCCAAGATTGGTTGAAGTGATCAAAGAGAGACCCAAGTGGAATGCAACTGAGATTTTCAATCACATCCATCCAAACACACCTTATCTCCATCAGTTACCTTGCAGTTGGGGTTCGGTTTCCTTCCCCAAACACTGGAGAGAATTCTATGTTTACATGAACATAAGGTTCACACTAGATGCTAAGCAAAACCCAGTTCAAATTCCAAAATCTAGAACTAATGTGTGGCAAGCTTCCTGGAAAAAGTTTCTGATTGATATGATGTACCTAAGAGGGTATGTCAGTCTCTATCTCAACTTCCCCAATCAGGAAAGTTTTTCAACCAACCATATGGAACCTGGGGCACACATTAGTGCTAAGGACAATGTGGTTAAGCATGACAAGGCAGATTTTGAAGTGCCACTGTTGAAGGAGGACTTCCAGGGGTTGTTGCCAGGGGGAAAGTTGCCTCCTGCATCAAAGTTGCCATCACTGAATCTCTTCTACCAAGCAGTTTCCTTAAAGGGGCTGAAGGCGGCTGGCGCTAAGTTGGGGCAGGATGTGATTGGATGCAATAACATTACAGAGGTTGTTGCTGTCGATAATGAAACTGGGCTGCCTGGCCACTCTGCAAAATTCTGAGTTTAGAATTGGTAATTACTTGTCTTTCTTTGTTTTCCAAAATAATGTAATTATTTTCCTCTAAAATCAAACCATGTTCGCGAAAAGATTGTTGGGATAAGGATGATCAGTACTGTTTCTTCTTTATTTTCATTCCCCAGGTGATGGAAGGGGAAAGAGGATTCTTGATGGGGAATAGAAAGCTGTTTATACTATTGTTGCTTTAGACCTTTTTCTCTCTCTCTCTCTCTCTCACACACACACACACACAAAACCTCCAAACCACACTCAAAATTGCATGTAATAGCCACATATTTTGTTGATGTGGGGTCATCGAGCTCAAGATGAAGAGCAAAGTGATGTTAGGAATTCGTGTTTAACTACCCCAATTTATCAGGTAAGACATGCAATGCTTATGCTATGTTTTTAACAATTTTATCAATCATGAAATGGTTGCATCTTGGTCCGCTGCAAGTAGGCTTAATCATGTATAATTGGACCTCAATATCAATTATTAGACTATTACTGGTTCGATCTTCCCTGGTCTACTCTAGGTAAGATGTGGATATTTCGCGTTGACCTGCCAAATATTTTGTCTGTTATACCTTTAATAATAATAAAGTTTCATAATTTATTGAGTACTACACTGGTGATTGGTTTGGTGTAAGACCCTCTCCCCCAGGCCCCAACAAATATAAAAGTTCTGAAAATAAAGTTTCATTATAATTTATTGAGTACTACACTGGCCCATATCGAATCTAAGAGGACTTGGAGCACTTTCCTTCAGGTCTGATTGGAGCAAGCGTCAATTCATCATCTATTCAGCTTCGTCTTTCTTTGGATTCCCAGTGCAAACCTAAACCAGTTCGATACGATAATGATATCATCCTTTTGCTTTCTACTGATCAAAAAATAGAACTGAATTATTGATACCGAATGGATTGACACCTTTACCCAAATCCCAGGGGTCTATAAAGAAGCACCACACTCTTCTCTAATGGCATGTGTGATGAATGATCGAGCTCAACCCGATCGCAGTTGGCTTAATGTGAAAACCAAACCCATCCGGAATACATATTAAACCATTTCATATTTCATAATCAAACGAGTCGTTATAGTGGGGGAGGATATGTGGGGCCGGCCAAACTCACGCACTCACGGACGCATGCACGCACGCACGCCAAAAAGGGAAAAAAAAAGGTCCTAAACGACAAGTTGGTACAAAACGAAAGGTACATAAGCGCCTGAGAGAGACACAGATGATCTTCGTAATTCTAAGTTTCGTGGAAAATGCGAAATTGCCATTTGGGAAGGCAGATAGATCTAATTTGAAGGAGAGGATCACCATACTCGTCGTTCTTGGGACTGTTTCCGAATTCAGAACTCTCTGTCGGTCTACTAGTACGATCGAAGACGTTCGCGAGTTTCCTCATGCCATTTCTACAGGTTTCGTTAAATCTGAGTTTTTATTTATTTTTGTATGATTTTCCTTTTTGGCAATTCTATCTGGTCACCAATTTCTAGATTATCTGTAAATCATAATTCTCTTCTCTTTTTTCTTTTTGTTGATTTTATCTGCCCACTGTAACTCTTGTAATTATAGTTTGTGAAGATGGGATTTCTCCTTTTCTTTCCTATAACCCATCAACTTTGTCCAGTTGCTATCTTCTTATTTTCTTATTGTTTTGAGAGGAGAGGGGAAGGGGAGAGGGGGAGGAACGTGTGCCAGATTTAGAAATCAACGTGTGAACATCAGCGGATGAAGTTTCCATATAGTGTTCTAACATTAATAGTTCCATCATCTTTGAGGAGTTTATGGACAGGGAAACATTCCCTGGGGCGGTGGGAAATGGGGTTTTGGGGCGGGTGATGTGATCACTTTTGAGTCCACTTATAGAACTAGTGTACCAAATTGTGTTTGTCTTATTCGTTTGATGTTAACATTCTAATTCTGTTGCAAGTTAACTCATGAAATTTTGCTCCCCCTTTTGACAATCAATACTGGATGTTATTCTGAAGTGAATTTAGCTCCTTTATGAGGTTTTTTTTTTTTTTTTTTTTTTTTTTGGGTGGGCGGATGAATTTTTTGTAAAAGAAAATTTATGAGAGGGCTGGAAGGGAATGAAATTGGCAGTGGGGGTTACGTTAATGATGCATAATTAGACTAAAATGCTTGATCAAATTAGTGTTGACAAATCAAATTCAAATACCTTCGTGATTGCTCATTATTGAGTTTTCTAATCCCTGTTAAAATATGTAAGCTTTTTTTTTTTACTTCCCCTTTCTGCTCCTCTTTCCCCTTATATCTTCTAATAGTGAACATTGGTGTGACTATCCTGATTAAAAGAGAACTGAGCTTCTTATCAGTTTGTAAGCCTAGCAGAATCTTGGGGGGAGAGAAAAAAATAATGATAAATGTTTTCTGTACATTTATGTTGAGAACACTTTATATCGTATGGTTATCTGAAGATTTTTTTTTCTACCATAGATTCTGTAGATCTATAATGAGAACACTTATCATATGGTTATCTCATGATTGTAAGTTTTCCATCTGTCAGGGGCATCCTTGAAGGCACTATGTAGAATCTGGAGCACCATACTTGTTGTTGAAGAGTGCTGCATTTGATTCCAAAGTTCTTCAAGGATTTGACCTAATTTTCCACTGCTGTGTCAATACTGGCATGCTGACTTTTGATTTGAGGATATACCAAGATGGGAACTAACCTCCGCAGGTTTGTATACAAGTTATATGCTTTTTCTATGTATGTTTACTGCTAGAGCTGTTGCTGCTTTGCTCTAATATGCGTCAGCATATCCTCTCTTCTTTTCTACCACTCCATGCCACACTCATAAGTCAGGCTTCTCATACTGTCTTGAGGTCTTCAAGATAGTTTGTTTAACTAGTTCTTCTGCCTGGTCCTCAGTGGAGCTATGAAGAAATCAAATGACAGTGCCAGACTTATTATTACAACAACTCTAGGAGTAGTCATCGGGTTTTTTATTGGTATTTCATTCCCTTCAGTTTCAGTTTCTAAGGTATGTTGGCATTTGTCTCTTAATGTTTTAAAGTTTGATTGCTAAAATCATTATTAAGCCTCTGAGTTGTTGTGGAACCTTGCAGCTTAACTTCCATTCTGATCTTTTATATTCTAATGATGCGGCCATTGTTAATGAAAATACATCTGGCAGAACTTCTATACCCAATCTAAATAGAAGCAAATCCTCAGAAACAAATGGATCAGCTGATATTCCAAAGGTACCTAACTTTTTACCATTGTCTTCATTTTAGTACTTTTGTTTTGCATGATTTGTTTGGTCACCTTAAACAATTAGTTATCCACTTAAACCATAACCATAAACCCAAGATTATGTCGAAGGCTTATTTAAACTAAAATTTTCTATTCTTCATTAATCGGAAAAAGATTCTCTTAGCTACTAGTAGTGGCTACCGTGTCTTCATGAAAGACAGTCATTTCAGTCTCAAACTCTAAGTGGTAATACTCAATATTCTTTATGTGGTATAATATCTTGTCATGTAGTCTCAAACTCTTTGTAGTAAATTGGTAATACACTTTCTTTATGTAGTATAATATCTCTTTTCCTCTTGTGTGCTTTTAGAATATTTCAAAGTTATCCTATCGGCAAAGTAGTGATGTCCTATTGAGTGTATTGGGTTCTGCTGAGTGCTGATTGAGTGGGAATCTGGACTAGATTCAAGTGATGGAATATTGTTTTTGAATATTTCGAACTTATCCTATTGGCACAATAATTGAGTCCTATGAGTGTATTGAGTTCTGCTGGTTGAATGAGAATCTGGACTAGATTCCAGTGATGGAATAAAGGATGATGCGGTTTTCAAAGTTAATGGTCAAATAATAGTGAAAGGATGGATGTAGGGATAATCATATACAGATTGTTCAAAGGATGGTGCAAGAGGCTGATTGATGAGCATTGTGATGGCTGGAAGTTATGGCTTGTGGTTGGTGTTTCTCAGCCTCAAGGTCACATCTTTGTAATCTTTACTTGGAAGAATATAACCTGAGAGCTGTCTCTAAGTTGGAAGCTGGATAATGGCTCAGTAGAGGAAAAGTTAAATAGGTACTCTACATACTTGCGTTGATTGAAGAAATCACTATGAAAACATAAATTAATAGTAAAATGGTTAAAGAGGAGCAACAACCATATGGGTTTCAACATAACTGTCCATTTGAGGAAAAGACTGATATGTCAAACCCTGTGCCGAGGAGGATATAGGTGCTCAGGTGAACAGCTATTATGAGCACCTCTTTACTGAACCATTGAACCAAAGACTTAAATTGTTGGGCTTTGGCTTTTGACTTAGTAGTTAGTACCTGTTGAACTGAGGGTTGGAGTGAAGAGCATCTAACTGAAGAGGAAATCAAGAAGAGCATCATAAGCGAGGTTCAAATTTTCAGTCAGGAAGGCTATTTCGCATCCTGCTGAAACTGAAATATTACAGGAAAATAGCAAAATGGGGGTGAAAGCTGATAATTTTGCCAACATATGCAGAAATTCCCTTCTGGTGCCCTAAACAGTGAAAATTTTACTAAAAACTTCAGGGAGTGCATATTTAAGCATAAATACATGTGTTTGAATCATTAGATGCAAAAAAAAAAAAAAAACCTAAGTTGTAGTTTGGCTTCAGACCCAATGTTTCCATAGTATAGCGTAGCCTACCATATCATTTCCTTTATAGAACCTATTCTGTACATAATTTAGGTGCCTTATATACAATATTCACTAAAAACAATAGAAATATGCATTAGAAATGAAAAACCATGAAATTAGCTGGCGTAGATGTTCCTCTTATTTAGAGCAAATAGGGGCAAAAACTTGTATTTCTATTAAATCGACTACCATTCATTTCAACTTCTGTCAAAACCAAAAAAATTTCGCCAAAAGTTAGAACCCTGAAGTTCATAAATGATGTGGACTGGTGGCAAGTAACCAGGGCACAGAATCACTTTAGGTTTCAAGGTAATCAGCATGCTTGCATGGTAGAATGTCTAGGTAATCAGGTCCTTCTTGGGAGAGATAACTGGTGCTTTGATATTCCTTGGTCCCTTCTATTAAAGTTGCCTGCATCAGAGATGCTTTGGTGGCCTATTTACACAACAATGGATGGCTTTGGTAGACCTTGGTTCAGGGCATATACCTGAACAACTAGGACATTAGCCAGTCTGCCGATCTTTTTTTCCCTTAAAAACAAATCTCTAACTCAGGGAGTTAATATGATAGAATAATTTGGATGCTGGAAGGGTCAGGTTTTAATTCTTTCACTCTGATATCATACTCTGAATTGTTAGTGGGCATGGAAAGAAATGGTTTTTCTTGTAAGTCCATTTGAAGGGTTCCTAAAAAATGTGATTTTTTTTTTTAATTTTATTTTGACAGCCATGTGGACAGAATCCTAATCATAGATTACCTGATCAGATATGGTTGATATTCTGCCTTGCTACTGGGGTGTCTGTTAACCGTGTGGTCATACATTGTTTCTTTGCTAAGAGATGCAGTGTGGTATCATGGGGAAGGCTGAGTATTTCTGGTTAACGCATCGTTTGCTTGAAAGGATGCTAGCTTGTTGGAAGAGGATGAGATTCATAGGCACAGGCAACAGATTGTAGGAGCTTATTCAGTTCCTATTTGCAGAGTACATGGAGGGAAAGAAACAGCAGAGTTTTTTGGAAGTACCTGGGAAGCTGCAGTTATTTTTGGAAGGCTAAGGATAAGGTTGTTAAGTTGGCATCCAGCTAAAATAACTTCTAAAGTTTTAAGGGAGTTTCAGCCTCTTCTATTTGTTAAATTGTAAATCCATAAATTTGTGTAGCTCATGGCCTTGTATGATAGAACATTTCTCTTTAATAGAATTTTCTTATCAGAAATGAATAATTGTTCAGAAGTACCATAGCATGCCATCCCAAATTGACCAAAGAACATAAATTAGATCTTACCTTAATGCTGGACCTGCCATTCCAAGCCCATATATTACACTTACCAGGCTTATAAATATTTTCTAAAAGTTGTAAGGTGAGGCACATAATAATACACTGTTCTTTTGTCCTATGGTCATTGTAGTTTCTTTGTGCTTGGCTGAATTCTAAATGCTAAATTGGACATTGAAGAGAGGTTGACTTTCTTTTTTTTTTATATTCTTCTTTCCTCAGTTGCTTGCCTGAAAAAAAGCGGTTGTGTTTCTGTAGGTCTCTTCTTCCCCCCCCCCCCCCCTAATTGCTGACATCCCCTTAACTAATTGACTTGCATCAGATATATGTTCCAACAAATCCTCGTGGAGCTGAGTTATTGCCTCCTGGAATTGTTGTGTCAGAGACAGATTTCTATTTGCGAAGATTATGGGGAGATCCCAATGAGGTGCATTTACTTTTCAGTGAGCCACTTTTTTCTGAAATTGCTTGTTACCACATTTTGGTGTTTCAGTGTATGCCTGAAGGTGGTCTGGTGGGTAGTTTTTATCCCCCCCCCCCGGAGACACTTCTGTTGTCTATCTTTAATATGTGTACATGCATGGATCCGTTGTCGAGCAGAGATATGTGGATTCAAGCAAGATCTGGGGTTTTTATCTGTTGGACTGCCATTTATACATTGGTGCATGAATTTTCTTGGTGATGGTAATATCTTCGTATGATTAACAATCTTATTAAACCTGCAGGACCTGAAAAGTAAGCCAAAGTACTTGGTGACATTCACGGTTGGGTTTGATCAGAGCAATAACATCAATGCAGTTGTTAAAAAGGTTAGATGGGTTTTTCGATCTTGTTATATTTGATTTTGTTTGGTTGCCAAATGTATTGAGGTTTGTCTTTAACCCTTCCTGGTAGTTTTCTGAAGATTTCACAATTTTGCTTTTTCACTATGATGGTCGGACAAGTGAATGGGATCAATTTGAGTGGTCACAGCGTGCGATTCATGTGAGCGTAAAGAGGCAAACAAAATGGTACTATTTTTTGAGGAGTTGCTGATTCTTGGGTTCATTACTGCATCTCTCTCATCAACCCCATCTTTTTTTTTTTTTGGGGTGAGGGTTAGTATCTTTTTGTTGGAAAACTATCAAAATGGTACCCCTTTTTTTAAGGATCTCTCTCTCACTCTCTCTCTCTCTCTCTCTCTCTCTCTCTCTCTCTCTCTCTCTCTCCCCCCATTGATCCTAGATCTTTCATATGGGCAACAACATTGCACAACTTATTCTAAGCTACAGCATCTTTTTTGATCTGCTGTAGGTGGTATGCAAAACGATTTTTGCATCCAGATGTAGTGGCAGCTTATGATTACATTTTTATCTGGGATGAAGATCTTGGTGTTGAACACTTCAATGCAGAAAAGTAAGTGCTGTATATTTCCTAATTTCTGAAAGCTCTATGTGCATTGTTAAGGCATACTATCTCTACTTATTTATACTTCTTGCAACCATACCAGGTACCTTATGTTGGTAAAGAAACATGGCTTGGAGATATCTCAACCTGGACTTGAGCCCAATAATGGACTTACTTGGGAGATGACTAAGAGGAGAGGTGACAGTGAATTTCACACGTAGGATTTCCATGTTAATCTCTTTCTCCTTCAGTTATTTGTATTTTATTTTATTCCACCTGCTGTAATAAATAATAAATATCTTGATTGTATGCAGGGAAACATCAGAGCAACCAGGCTGGTGTAATGACCCACATGTTCCTCCATGTGCAGCGTATGCTCTTTCTCCACCCCCCCTCTCTCTCTCTCTCTCCCAACCCAGTAAGCATGCAGAAGGCATGGGCTTCATAAGCCCATCCTAAGAATTTCTGGCCTTGATCAATGGATCTCGAAAGAACCCATTAACTGGTTGGTGGGATCTTTCTCAAAATATCTAGTCCCTAAAAGAAATCATATTGGGTTAACAAAGTAGGTAATAGAATAGGTTGTGATGTAGGAGTTAAAGAAGATTAGAGTAGGTGAATGATTCAGCGGTATCTTTTACTTTATATTATTATGCCTTTCCACAAGTAGGAGCATGCTTTTAGTGTGAAATTGTTATACATAATAGGTATTTTGGGTTTTTGGATTTATTTAGACAGTGAGGGACTTCTTGTATAGACATGTGAAATGGTAGTAGCCTTAATTGAGATATGTTTTCAGTAAGATAGGGTAAGTTCTAATGGTCTTAGAATTACTGTTTAGTCCATAGGAATTTTGTAGTTTGTTTACAGAAGATGTAATAATATGGTAAGGTTGTTTCATTGTGAGCTGGTGGTTATGGGTTCGAATCTGGAAATAGCCTCTCAGCGACCCGGGGATAAGGCTGTGTACATAAGCCACTCCCCAAACACTGCGTGCACTTGTTACGCCTTTTTTTGCTTACAGATGTAATCTGTCTTAACTCTTAAGTTGGATTCTGTCGAAGAGTTCATGTTTTAGTTGTCTAGTCAGATTGGTTGTCTAAGTGTCAAAGTGTAAATTGTTTATCAAATATTGGCTTCAAACAGGTGCATATACATATGGATTTTTCAATTTTTTATTTTTATTTTTATGGAATGGATTTCTTCTGCACATGGGCGTCCCAGTGCACATGGCTCCTGCTAGTGCAGGGTCTAGGGAAGGTAGAAAGTACGCAGCCTTAAGCCCACAATGTGGAGAGGCTGTTTCCAAGTTTCGAACCAATGACTACTAGGTTGCAATATGACAACCTTAACGTCACACAATGGATTTCTTCTGCACATATGAAATGAAAATGGGGTTTCATTGCCTTTGGGTTATCACATTCTCTGTTTTCCATTTCAAATTCTCTGCAAGTATCTATTTCAAAGTCCTCTGTCACTGAATTGATTCTAACAATAAGTGGATTGTAATTTCTGTTCATATTTTTATTTTCATAAATTGTTCAGTTTTGAACCTAAATTACATAACTTCTAAAGTGTAATTTTATGATTTGAAAACCTAATTCTAACTTATGTCGCAGTGTGACTAGAGTCTCTATTGTTTGTTGGGCCAATAACCCACAGGTATCTATACTGTCCTGCATCAGTCAAGGGCTGAAGTAATTGCAGATAGTGGTATCATTGTTTGTGATAAAAATTAGGAATTTGAAGTAGATAACATGGAAGATAGGAGAAGAAAAGAGATATCAGAATCATTATAACTCTAGAGATCAGCACCCAGAAGCCATGGAAGCATCAGCACCAAATGAATCAGGAAGAAATTTTAGTTTCTACAAAACCAACATGAACATGCAGAATTTGTTGGATCATTTAGTGACGCAGGCAGCCCAACTCAGTATGGCCTGAAAAGACTTAATTTGAGTGTCCAATGGGTTTTATTGTAAATGGGCTGACTTTTATGAGCCTATATTGTGGCGTACTTGATCCTACATGGGATTTAGGTGACATCTTTATTTTCTATTTTGGGTTTATTAAAGGATTTAGGCTAGATTTATATTCAGTTTCTAAGTTGAGTTGTTCCTCTTTTTTTAAAGAATTATTGAATCTGGTTCTAGAAACTTTAAAAGCTCTAGAAAGTTTTTATTTCCAGATTCGTCAGTTCTCAAGTTTAGGAAATTAGAAAGGTTTTTAGAGTTGAGTCATTATAAGAACAAGAAGTTAGGAAGAAGCCAGTCTGTGAATATGGAGTCTTATTAACAATGTAATGCAATCATTTGAATTTAGGTCGTTTTAGGTATGATTTGAATTTGAATTTGAATTTCATTGGGTTATTTCATATGAAATCATATTGTTTGGTATGATTTTTACACCTTGTTTATTTCATAGGGTTATTTCATTAAATTATATTGTTTGATATGATTTTTACACCTTGTTAACATGTGTCTTTTATATTTAGTAGTATATATTTTCTCTTTATTTTATAGTTGGTTGCTTAGTGGAGCGTAGCTTTGTAACTGGCATTCTCTTTTATTATTATAAAACCTACCATAGGGGGAGAGACATCAACTAACAATCTCTCCTTTCTCGGTATTCCCTCACTTCTTTCTTCTTTTTCTTCTTCTTCTTCTTCTTCTTCCTTCTTTTTATTTTCTTTTCTTGTGCATCAGCTGATTATTTAATCTTGATGTTGTTTCACATCTAATTTCTAACTGAAAAAGAAATCAATTTTGATTGAAATCCTGAAATGGGGGGATTCTTGATTTCACCTTCAAGTTATCAAATTTCATGATTTCCAATCACAAGTCACAACCCCCACCCCACCCCTTACACCATCCTCTCCACAAGCCCCACCACCCCACTCTCTCCAACCTTACCCCATCTTCTCCACAAGCCACACCTCCCCACCCTCCTCTGCAACCACCACCTCTCTCCAACCCTTAACCCGTCCTCTCTGCAAGCTCCACTCACCCTTCTTTACAGCGCCCACCCAAACCCTCCTCTGCAACCTCCGCTCCACCCCCTCCGTGCCTGTTTGGAGCTCAGGGAGATGTGTGGGTGTCTCTGATGAATCCAGTGATAGATCCTCGGTGCAGATCGTCGAAGATTCTGTAAAACACCATCAGTGAAGATTCTGTCAAACTCCGGTGAAGCTGGATGATGAGGGAAGGTCTAGGGTTTCATCCACACAAGAGTTTTCCCCAAATTATAGAATCGCAGGCCTTAGGTACATGGAAAATAAGTACCTAACTTACCCAAAAAAAAAAAAAAAAAAAGTACCTAATATGGATGATTTACAAACTGATTTATTATTCCAAGTTACGGCAGCATATAATCAAACTCGTAACATTTACAGCAGGCCTTCTCCTCCTCCTGTGTTCTTTCACTTGCCTTCTCCTCCTCCTGTGTTCTTTCAATTCGTCGCTCTTTCTGCAATTAGGCAGAAACTACAACACTTAAAGCTGTTACTCACGTTGTCTGTGTTTTTAACTTGGTAGTGGAGACAATCCACTGCAACAGGCTAATCAAATATCTACCAACCCAAAAAAATAAAAAATAAAAAATAAAAAATAAAAAATATCCACTGCAACAGGCTATGATTCTGATGCCATTGGCGATCTCTACAGCTGACCCTCATTTCTTTGTCTCTTGTGTCTTCTCCTTTAGTTAGACTTTTGAACCTTTAAGATGTCCCAATATCATTTGAAACAATAAGACCTACAATTTGTGTCGTTCCTCTATCACTAATTCTAATCCCTATATAAGGCATTTTATTATATGATGTTTAGACCTTCATCCAAATCTAAAACCTGAACCTTCATTTTCCAAATATAACCCTAGTTTTCCTTGTGATTTTCAAACAACTTTTCCCTAGGATGCCAAAGCCTAAAGATTCTGCCACCTTCAGAACTCAACAGGGACCACAACTTGCAGAACCCTCCGGGTTTTGTGCTGCATCACTTCCTCACAACTCTGTCGCCGTCTTTCTGGTTTTTTTTTTTTTTTTTTTTGGTCTGGATGCTTAAATTTTCGAACAATTAAGACGAACCAACTGTATTTGCCTGGGTCGTTTTATGGTGGAGTATGGAATTCAATAACTCATTGTTATTTTAAGTCCAACTAATCTCAAAATCCTACAGCTGTATATGCTTTCTTTACATTTGTGGCTTATAAATGTTCTCTACATTCAGGTTTGTGGAAATTATGGCCCCTGTATTTTCACGGCAAGCTTGGCGTTGCGTGTGGTATATGATTCAGGTATAAGCGGATTTTTCTAGGAACATAAGGCTTCAGCAGTTTGGTTCTGCTACCCCTATTTCAGGATCTTTTCCATTGAACGCTTTCCTGCTTGCGCCTGCAGTAATTGAATAAATTGGATTTGTGCTTGTAGAATGATCTGGTACATGGATGGGGTCTGGACTTTGCATTAAGAAGATGTGTGGAGGTATGAATTATCTTTCCCTTTCTAGTTAATTACTTGTCTGCATTTCAGTGGCTGTTTTGTGACCCTGCTGATTGCTAACCCATCTTCTGAGTTATTTTCTAAAAATGCACAATCTATATGTCATACATGCATAGTTGTCAAGGCGTCAAGGTGAACTAAGGCATTGGAGGCCTGATGGGGCGCTTAGGGGACCAAGGTGCCTACTTATGCAATCAAGACGCCCACCTAGGCGACCAAGGAGCCCATTTTTCCAAGGCGTCACAAGGGCGCCTAGGTCCTAGGTGACGCCTTGACAACTATGCATGCATGTTGCAAACTCTTTTGCATTGTTTTGCATAATACAAATTAATATTCAAGAGACTGTTTTGCAAATCAGAAAGGTATTCATCTGATTTAGTTCACAATCCCAAATGAACATCTGAATTACTCAAATATATGACGGATTATATGGTGGACAAGGTTGACTTTTGTCAAGCCATTTTGATTTTCCATTTTAAGAAACCTGTTTTCTAACCTCCTTTGGAACATTAAGTCTTCCATTGTATATTTCTGTCTAATTCAATGTGACTTTTTAGCATCCAAACAACTATTCTAGTTTACTTTTATTTAATCAATTATTCTACTGATTGTTAATGTGCAGCCTGCACATGAGAAGATTGGTGTGGTTGATTCACAATGGGTTGTTCATCAAGTGATACCTTCCTTAGGGAACCAGGTAAGTCCCTTCTTAATGAACTTGTGATATATTTGTTTTACCTTTGTGTACTCCCTGAAGGTGCTTGAAGCGTTAAGTAATATCCTATTACTCCCTCTCTCTCTCTCTCTCTCTCTCTCTCTCTCTCTCTCTCTCTCTCTCTCTCTCTCTCTCTCTCTTTGGGTTTTTGTGTGTATGAAGAACTTATGTTGTATGCTCCCTGAATGCATACAACATGTGCATGTTGTGTTTTTTCATGTGATATAGAACCACATTGTTATCCTTGAACTTCCTTTCTTTTATTGAAACTTTTAGTTCATTTAGCTATCCTGTGCTTTCACAGTTCTAATCTTATTACCCCATACCTTGTCAAAATGTGCAGGGCCAGGCTGATGAAGGGAAAGCACCATGGGAAGGGGTATGTTCCCTAACCATTATGTATTCAAATTGGGTTTTTTTTTTTTTTTTTTTTTTTTTTTTGTGGTGAAGTTTTGTTCGCTAATGTAGCATCCTTTTTCTTTGGGTGTGGCTAAATCTCATCGACCCGATGATAAAAGTTGGTGTCACCAATTCCATTTCATGCATTCATTGGGCTATTGTGGTTACTATTGTGGAAACCACAATATACAGGGGAGGTAGTTTTGGTATTTCAGGGGAAAGGGGTTGGTTCAGACGCTTGGTGACAAGGCTAGTTGTTACCTACCTTGGTGACAACTAGTTTTCCCTTTTTCTTCCCTCCTTCCCCTCCCTTTTTTTTTTGGTTCTGTGTTTCTTTCAAGTCGCATTCCCTGTATGGTCTGAACTGATGTAAATCAAATCTCTCCGTGTTTTCTTTACCATGTTAGATGAAACTCTATAACTTGTATATAAAAATAGGAGAAAGTTTCGCTGGTCTACCCCTCAGCTAATGAGGGGCATGGTCTAGAGCATTTCACCCTCAAAAAGGTGCAAAGCCCTCACCCAATATTTGAAGTTCTCATAATACCCTCCCCCTATATCTAACCACCCACAAAAGCCCCCTTTTGACAACTACTCCTTTAGCAAACCCCTCCCCATAAAAATATGGGAAAAATATACCCACACCACCACTTTGGGGTTCTTTCCCACAACCTCTCACTCTCTTTTCTCCTGATATTTTCTCTTTCCTCCCTCTGGCTTTGTGGCCCTATTGAAGATACCAATTCCTGCATATCTCTCTGTGCATTTTGGGAGATTTTTCCCCCACAGTGGCGATGTGGAGATACCTATTCCCTTTATGACCTAAAACAAGCGGACCTCACACAAAAAGTGGAAGGAGAGGAACTAGAACATATCGGACTATGGATATCACATATCTGCTACCCTATAATCAAGTTAGCATTCCTCCCTAGACGGATCTCTTTCCCGAACCGTTTCTACCTTAGTAGGCCTGTCATGTCCCTTTCCCAATCCAGAGCTATAAAAAAAAGAAAAAATTCATTTTTTTAGTGGGCCTTTTATATGCCCTCCATTAACATTTCTTTTCATCTTGCACACCTCAGTGATGTTTCTTGGGCTTCTTTTGTTGCCCGCTATATCTACATAATTTCATTCTCAGGCAACTAGTTTCCCCAGTCAAGACCTGAGGCTCTGGCCCCAACTTGGGGAATCTTGCCCGGATCCACACTTGCAGAAGCCAAGTGGGAATCCAGATATGTTGGGCCTCGCTGCTAACTACCTGGGACTAGTACTTTGCCAGCCTACTCAACTCATTGAGTACACTTCTATATCCAACCAGAGATCAACATGTAATTCGTAGGGGTCAGAAATCTACATTTATAACTTAAGAGATCCAAAGCACGTACGTGGGATCTGACCATAACTATTAACAGAAATGGTCCTAGCCCCATTTTATCTCTCTCTCTCTCTCTCTCTCTCTCTCTCTGCGCGCATGTGTTTGTGCTTGCTTGTGTTTGTGCTTGTGTGTAAAAGTTGTACCAGATTTTCTGTAGACCTATATTTATTGATAACCTTTTTCTCTTATTGTCCTACCAACCCCAGGTCAGAGAGAGGTGCAAAAGTGAGTGGGCAGAGTTTCAAAATCGCCTTAGTAATGCAGATAAAGCATACCTTGCACAGATTGGGACGTGATAACTACTAGCATCCTTTGCTCTGTACTTTTTCTTGTCTGTCACCTTTTGTGAATGCCCTCTGTTGTTTCTTCAACTAAAGCGCAATAGTTTTTTATTCTTTAAGTGAAGTTTTCTTCCTTCAGTGTAACTAGCTTTTTCCATTGGTTGTTGAGGTAACATAATTTCTGGAAGGAAGAAAATTTCACTTCTGTCCATAAGATAAAACCTTGATAATAGTTCTTCCAGATATCGTTGTTTATTTCTTTTCCCTTTCCTCCCCACCCCCACCCCCACCCCCACCCCCAACACACACACACACACGCACACACTTTTTTTCATCTCTCTTTGCTACATTTGATCGTCCAGATCCGGAGTTTTGCAGCGGATAACACTGGGAAAAGTGCATATTGTAATGGAAAACTATTTCTTAGTCCTAGCTTTGCCAGTGGAGAACTCTTTGTTTCTGGGAGGACCAGATGTTGCCACTGGTTCCCTTTAAATCATAGCGCTTTTTGGCAAACTATCAGAATAGAAACATTTCTCAACGATTGGAAGAAGCAAAGTCTCTGCCTTGGCTGTTCTCAGGTGCACCTGAAACAATACCCTAAATATGACTCAATGGTCATCCACCTTAATAAAAATTAGGGGAAATTGCATCTCAGGTTCCTGACATTAAGGGGTAATTGGACCATGGGTTGCTTCTTGTTTGAACATGGCTGCTTAAGAAATTACGTTTTGGCCAAAATAGCCTATTGTTTTAATTGGAAAGATAACCATTACACTTGAAATTATAAATTGGATCATGGTCATTCATTTTGTATTATAAATTATGGCAACCACTAGATTGTCAATTAAATCTAAATCGCATCATGATTACAACTTAACTACATGATTGAAGAATGCATTAGACTATGCCATCATGTTTATGTTAACTTTAACATGCTAAATAAATGGTCATGACAAAAGTCGAAGGATGAAAATTTTCAAAATATGAGGTTGAAATGGAACCCTTTTGATTAGAAGCTTTTTGTCTTAGATCAAATCATACCGTTGTTTTCCATAATTTAAAATGTTAAATGAACGGTCACGATCTAAATAAAAGGCTTAGAAAACCTAAAATATTGTCAAACTCTATCCTTGCCATTGGATTTTTTTTTAAACTAATGATAGTCAAAAGAAATATGGCTATATCATATATGATCCAAGCATCCAGATCGGGAAGCCCTTACCCTTCAATAAATATCCTTTAACTCAAGCGAATTTCAAATACCACGATCCAAAGATACGCTGACGGTGGTGTTCAGATTGTGAACTTAAATTTGGCCCTATAAAATCCAGAATTTCAGAATTTCGTTGGAGAAGACAAGGACAAAATTCTCCAGCAAACCGGTAGCTGAAATTTTCCTGCTGACCAGTTTTTTGTACACGGACATTGAATCAAGCTCCAATGAAAGAGATATTTTAAAAAATACTATAAACTAAGAGAAGGTGCTTGCGAACCTCTGGGAGAAGGGACAGATTCCATATGGGTCCATATGAATTCCTGTTATCCGGTTTGTAGGGAATTTTTTCCAGAAAACAATTGATAAGAATTTGGATTGAGATTGGACCCGATATATATGGGTTTGCTAGTCTCGAAATTTATTGAATTCAGGACAGATCCCAACATCCAGACCCCATATTCATAAGGCTGGGTATATATATGCATGGTTAAACTAAATACCCCTATCCGACCCATGTCCAATCTATTTATAGAATCCAAAATTCTCATTTGTTACATAGAATAACCAAATACTGGATTTGGATTTTGGACCTGTAAAACTTTTGGGAGTCTGTTTGGGAAAATTGGCAATAAATACTGTAATGAATTAAGAGTTTTCTCGTTGGATTCCTCTCATCCAATGCTCCTACAATGGCAAATCATGATTAGCATTGCTAATGTTATTCTGATCTAATTAATGCACAAAGAGAATTTGGGGGGAACCCTAATGACCGATGGGGTGAATCCACTGAAGTTGACGACCTGGATCCACCGACATCAATGACATAGGTCGTTTTGATGCATTAATCATAGAATCTTTCTCAGAGAATGGTGAGGGGAATGGAATAGGTGGCTGGAGAAGTAATTTTATGAAGTACCTACCAGGTGCTTGCTACCAGACCCTAGCTGTACAATTAGCACTAGGAATTAAAAGGTAGTAAGATCCTTTCACCAACTGAATGAGAGAGTCTTCTTAGCTGCTCTACTTTGCTTGTGTGTGGGGCTTGATAACGGATGAATATGACAGAATAGTGCTGCAACCAACTTCTCCCACTTATTGCTTGGAGGTTAAGTACATTCAAATTTTAGGTTAGTAGCTCTAGATCTCCCACAGATCTTATTGTTAATACTAATGGCATTTATGGCCCCCCAATGAAACACTAATTGAGTTACAAAAGATCATGTAATTAAGATAGGCCCTGCAAATTAGGGTTTTGACCATTTAAGTACTTCATTTAGACAGATTAAACAAAAGATTATTGCAAACCATCAATGGAGTCTGTAGACATCTTAATCTAGCTCTTCATTAGTTTTTCTGGTTTGGTATGGTCAATAAAAGAGAGGAGAGGTGAGGAAGGTTTTAAGTGAGTTTCAAGTTTCTTCACCAAACACTTATTGCTTGCTTTGCCAGATATCCTTCATAAAAAAATTGATGTTTATCGTATTATGTCACCTTCCTAATAACTTCCCTGCTAAGCTTCAGCTCAGCTCAGCTCAGCTCACCTCATTTGTCCTTCCAAAAATGGCGGGTACCTAAAATGCATGGAGCTGGTAAGTAGGGAAAGTTCTATTGGACAAATATTATTATCCTGGGACCATAATACCCTTTTGTCCTTTCCCCACTCTTCTCTGCCAAATATCCAAGGTGCAAGATTGAAATATTATATCCTGACCTCAACGAATGAATTCAAAAATAAAAGGGCAATCACAGGCAGATTTGTTTTCTCAAACAAACCAAACCCACTCAGCCTTCTCTCTCTCTCTCTCTCTAGATCTCTCAGTTCCTCTTCTCCTGGCCTTCAAAACAAACATTCAGGTCTGTCTTCTTCCCTCTATCCCCGCCAAAATTCTTGGTGGGGAACATCCATGCACCGGCGTCGATTCGCCCATACCGATAACGCAGCTTCTTTCCCAACCGTTGATTGATTTCTTGGAGCTCCAGCTAGGTGCTCTAGCTCGCCAACAGCCAGTACTACTCTCTCTCTCTCTCTCTCTCTCTGTGCAACTGAACCAATATGTTCGTAAAAACTTCTGTCTGAGTTCTTTAAAGAAATGTCGTTTTTGGGTTCTCAATTTCAACGAATTTTCTTTCTTCTGTTTTCTGTTTTTATTGTGAAGAAGTTTAACGTGGGTGTTTTCTTTTCCCGCATTTTACAGATTTTACAAGATTGTTAATTTGATCGAAGGTACCTGGAATATTTCAATTCTCAACCACTAGCCTTCCAATGTACTGCTTTTGAATATTAAATTTTCCATAGACCCTGTTTGTTTGTAAAATTATTCCTGCATACGATATTCTTCACGTAAATTTTTTTTTTCTATAATGGATAATTGTATTTTACAAGAATTTTTTTTATTTCCACCATTTTATATGTAACAAACGGAACCATAAGGATTCTTATTTAAAAAAGAAAAAAAAGTTATCACCAATCTAAATAAAATTCTTTCTTATGATGACTCGTAAATATCACTAGCTATATTAGACATTATTATATTAATTGAGCCATCGGGGACATGCAACCTTCATTTGCTTGTGCTTATTATAAAAGATCTTTAATTTAAGATTAATAAAATGATTTTCAAAATAATTTGAAGTGATTTATTATCACTGTCATCTTCAAAAGATTGTTAATATCTCAACATATTTTTCAATTACACATGTGAAATAATAGATTTAATCATTAAAAAAAATAAAAAATTATGTCATACTAAGAAGGCAAACAAAAATAAGATTACAAATTATTTTATCACCTTAAAGGGTGTCAATAAAAAAAAATTTGTATATATATGTAAGAGAAAGAAAGAGAGAGATAATGGTCAGCACACGTTATTAGTTATTTCTTTATTTATAAAATTAAGTCAATCTTTCAACAAAAATGAAAACCTACCGACTTCTAGTTACTTCTTTTTGTTTATACAATTCAATTGAAGTCGACTCGATCTTATACATTTAAATTGCATCAACTCTATGGATCCATGCCAATCAATTCTATTTAATTAGAACTATATTTGTTATAAGTCTTAAGCTATATATGCATATCTTTTCTCACCATTTCTCTTAAAATCATTTTAGACATATTTAATTAATTTATTATTATTATTATTTTACTTTAGACCCACCTACCATTAGGTGGTATATCATAAGAGAAAGGAGGATTGGCATATGCTAACAGAATAGTGCATAAACATATATATATTTTAATATTTTAAAAATATATATATTGCATTCCAAATAGGCAATTTTTTGATAAAACATCTGAAAAGTGCCACTATTTACCAGCTTGTCGTATTGGGTATTTGTTAAAAGCATGATCCTGGAAGCTGGAAATTAAGGAAGAGACATTTTTTCAGTTTGAGCTTTGAACAGGTAAATTGTGGTTGCTGTTTATCATTTAGATTATCTTATTCGTAATTTGGTATTGTGTCACTCTTTATTTGTCGATCATCTCTTGTCTCAATAGTTTTTCTTCTCAGTTTTGTCTTCAGATTCTAGAAAGAAAAAAAGATGGGGGAAACTCATGGCTTCCAATTGGGTGTTATTGGTGCTCTGGCACTTTCTGTGGCTTCATCAGTTTCCATTGTCATCTGCAACAAAGCTTTGATGAGTAATCTTGGCTTTTCATTTGGTAATTAATTTGTCTTTCTACCTCTGTGTTTTTTATACGCTCCCCTGATTTTTTCTTTCCATAGAAGATATAGAACATGGGCATGGTTTCATCAGTTAGTGATCAGAACTAAAAAAAAAGAAAGTCTAAGAAATATAAAGTTGACCTTAAAGTTATTTGATTGAAAAACAAAACAATGAGAATACAGTATCTTCTAGCTCTGTCTTTGCATCATTTGTGTGGATATCTCATGGACACATATGCCAACAATTTTTCTATTGAATTATTGAACTCAAAAGTTTATGTTATGAGATGGAGATACATACTCAATTGGCATATAAAGTCATTCAAAGTTGCAGAGCTAATTGATGTAGTATTATTCCTAACAATATTTGCGTACCATTAATGACGGACCTGGTGCTTCGATAGCACATTGAAAAGTTAAACCCTATAATTTAAACTATTAAGTGGAGAAATCCAATTGGTAAATAAAGTCATCCAAGGTCTCAAAATTAGTTGATGTGAGATGATTTCCAACATTGTCAAACTTCTTTTAGACTGTATGATTTGTTTACTACAAGGTTCCAAACCATGGGCCCCTGTGTAGATTGTTTTTCAAAATTAACACCCATCACCCCCTACAAACCATGGGCCCCTGTGTAGATTGTTTCTCAAAATTAACACCCATCACCCCCTAATTAAGGATTCTCAATTGAAGTTGTGGTTCCCTTATTCCTATGTTGCAGCTACAACATTGACAAGCTGGCATCTGATGGTTACATATTGCACTCTTCATGTTGCGCTACGCTTCAATGTGTTTGAGAACAAGTCCATAGACACCAAGACAGTCATGCTTTTCGGCATTCTTAATGGGGTCTCTATTGGTCTGCTTAATTTAAGCCTTGGGTTCAATTCCATTGGCTTCTACCAGGTGATCATCATCATCAATACCTTATTCAAGACTAATTAACCTTCCCCTTCTCTCTCTCTCTCTCTCTCTCTCTCTCTCTCTCTCTCTCTCTCTCTCTCTCTCTCTCTCTCTCTCTCTCTCTATATATATATATATATATATATATATATATATATGCTTTCTAGCTCCTCTTTGTTTTTACTGATGAAATCATAACTTTTGTTAAATTTTTTTAAAATTATTAAAATCCCAATTATATTATAATGTTTGACTGTTGATCGTGTACAGATGACAAAGCTTGCAATCATACCCTTCACTGTATTATTAGAGACTGTTTTCCTGAAGAAGCAATTCAGGTTTTGTTTTGATGTTCTACCCCGAAATTTTTTTTTATCTATTATGTATGATATATACCTTACACGCTAACACTCTCACCTGCCCAACCCTACACCATTTTTTTTATATTGGCAGCGACAAGATAAAATTGTCTCTTCTCTTGTTACTCGTTGGAGTTGGCATTGCATCCATAACTGATCTTCAACTCAATCTTGTGGGATCCATTCTCTCTCTTTTGGCGATTGCAACAACCTGTGTTGGTCAAATTGTATCCTTTCTCTTCAGTTTAAAAATAATATCGAAAAAGAAAAAATCGTCATAGAGCCAAAGTTGGGATGTTTTCTCACATCTTCTTATGTCTTTATTATGTGGGTCATGCATTAACTCTCTCTTTTCTCTTTGATCATGTGAGCCATTGTTGATGAAAATTCTTCTCACACCATTAATTGGTGTGGCATAACACTGATTAGTTCTTTCGAACAAAATCAAAGTTAATGTAGAAAGATTTATGCCAACAGAAGACCCACCATGAGTTAAGAGTGGGCTGGGCTTTTTTGTTCTGGGACCAAAGTTGGGAGTTGTGATAATCTAATTATCATCGGTTCCTTTCAAACATTCAAACTAGTTCATCTTTAACCAAATGGATGTAGCTGACAAACACCATACAGAAGAGATTGAATGTGTCGTCAACACAGCTGTTGTACCAATCAGCTCCATTTCAAGCGGCCATATTATTTGTAACGGGTCCCATAGTAGATCAGTTCCTCACCAAACAAAATGTGTTTGGCTTCAATTACACCCCTCTAGTGTTGGCATTCATCATCCTTTCATGCTTGATTGCTGTCTCTGTGAACTTCAGCACCTTCTTAGTGATTGGGAAGACATCACCGGTGACGTATCAAGTGCTCGGTCATCTGAAGACATGCCTTGTTCTCACCTTCGGCTATACTTTGCTGCGTGACCCCTTCACAGAGAGGAACATCATTGGCATCTTAATTGCCATGCTTGGGATGTTCTTGTACTCTTACTTTTGTAACCATGAGAACAAAAAGAAAAATGTCGGTGATCTCTCCATGGCGTCTCAGGTTTTTCTTTCTTTCTTTCTTTCTTTCTCTACATCAATATATGTACAAAATTTATCTAGGATGTTTGACCTGAAATGTCATATTGTTTCAGATCAAAGATAAGGAGACTACCCCACTTTTGGCAACTAAGAACAATGGTCTTGAAGACAAAGAAGCTCATGAAGTTAGGAAATCAGCCAAGGACTCTCTCGTTTAGAAATTATTATTGTTTTCACCTCATTGTTTTGATCGAATGTAATTGATCATTTTCATTCTTTTATATAAATCCATCGCTTTATTGTTCCTTCATTCCTCATTTTTATCAAACTACTTGATTAATTAAAGACTTACAGTGGAGAGAAGAGAGATAAATTGACTTCCAGGTGGGAATATTAATTAATGAAAGCCTAAGAGGTGACTGGGCTCGCCATGGTTGGAATATGGTAGGCCACTCTTTTTTTATGATATACTTACCAAAAAGTGTATGAAATGCATCAAAAATATATCATAGTCTATTTAAGGGAAATCCAACTGCCACCCACTCTTATTTAAATTCAAAACTGTATATGGAAATTCTATGCTAGTATTGAACCCCTTCTTCCAAAATAATAATATTAATAATAATAATAATCCCTCTTCTCCCAAAAAAATAATAACAACTAATTGTTTTGATGGATGATTCAGGCAAAGGGAATAAAGGGGATTCGGGAACAAAGGATGATTGATGGGAATCAGAATTTTTGGAATCCCCTTATTTAAAATTACTAATGTGGCAAATAAGATTGAGAGCGAGAGAGGAAATTAAGATTCAATATACACTTTTGCAAATAGTTTGATCTATACAAGATATTCCCTATTTATTTTGAGAAAAATAATCCAAGAGCTGGTTATGTCCTCTCATGTCTTTTTAATTCTTTTTTTTTTTCACCTAAGAAATAAATAAAATGTGGCAAAAAAAATTTCTCATCAACACAACCCAAGTATTTAATACATTCTCAAGAGTGACAAAATCCTGCCTTTTTATTTACGAATATAATTCTATCCCTGATTTCTGTATTCTATTCCCCAAAATAAATAAAAAATATCTTCTAAACATGAAGATCATTGATCCTTATTTTTTCTTGTATTTCTTTATTGAAAAAAATTCCACACAGCCCAAAAACATATGGGAAAATTTTAGCCTCCAAATGAGATTCTTGATTATGTATATATGACGTTTTTAATCCTAGTTTAAAAACTTGTTAAGCCCAATGGATGGACATGTCCCTCTTAGATCCAATCCAATCCAATCTAATCCAATTGGGGAAATGAGTTGAGAGATCGAATCCAACAAAATAGTATCCAATGGATCACTATTCATATACTCGTTAGCATTTAAGATTTTAATATACCTTGTTAACTTGTAAATCCTCCTATTTTTTTACTTTAATACATATAATTTATGAATGTCATGTACGTAATCAATAACCAATCGAAAAAGACCATGTTTGGTGATGTAACTTGTAATTTAATTGAAGAGCGAACTAGAAATTAGAAATAACTTTATAGAAAATGGAAAGACAAGAAGAAAGTGACAAGGGTCGTATGGGGACCATTCAACTCAATGGTTTCTTGGAAATTCTTTCAATCCAAATGTGAGATTCTCTCATCACAAGAAAACCTTAAATTCACTCAAATAAGCATTACAAACACACTTAAAAACATAAACTCATAAGCCATTTTCCACCTCTTTCTTGCTTCACATTACATATTTTTGGGCCGTCAAATTTATTGGGCTGTGCTCCCAGTGAGTGGGGGCCATCGGATCCACTCTTTGAGATGCATATAAATTTATTATTATTGAAATGAAAGAGAATCAAGAGATGCATATAAAAACATTATGATTTTATTATTATTTTCCGTTTGTTTTATTATATATTTTTATTTTATTGATTTCCAAACATAGCATACCTGCTATTTACCTATATTCTATTTTGGTCTTTGGATGATTGGAAGAGTTGGATTTGACCTTTGACCAAGTAAAAGGGAGGGGATTGTGCCGTTCACTTCTCTGATCTTTCTCTTTCCTATCAAACAATCATTCATCATCATTGTCCAGCTGGACCGAGCTTTGGGTTTCTGGGGCTTTCCCTCGACCAATAAAAAAGAAAAACCGCGCCAATTAAAAAAGAAAAATCAGAATTTTTTTTTTTTTTTTTAATTTATTACCTGAAACACGACAATGAGTTAAACCTCAAATACGACAGGGAGTTCGTATTTCCTGTAAACGATTCTCTGTTTCCCTTAGCTGGGATCAGAGAATCATCACACACTCCCATTCTCATCAAATCTCTTCTTTTTGAATTTAACTTTATGCAAATGTGCATACTCAAAACTGGTTTGTGCTTATGAAACCATGCATAAAATTCAAATTCTCATCTTCTTGCATTTCCCTTGAGAAAAACTAGGGAATCAAGAAGGTTAGGTTGTTGGATTTCTCTGATATGGCGATGTCACAAGAGCATGGGAGAATGGAAGGGTGGCTGTATCTCATTCGTTCCAATAGGTTTGGATTGCACTACTCCCGGAAGCTGTATTGCATTCTCCAAGATCAATTTCTTGGGATCTTGAAGACCATGCCAACCTCAAAGAATGAGGTTCTTAACTTATTCTTTGCTTAATCCTTTCTCGCCCCCTCCCAAACTCATAACAATCTCTGAAATTCTGGAGCTTGTTCTCTTTAAGTTTTTGTACAATATTAAAGAACACATGTTGCAGAAAGAATCTACTGGGCTTCTTCTTTTCCTTCGCTTTTCGCTTCTCATTTTCTGTTTGAATTTGGGTTATATATGTTATTTATCTTCTATAAAATATAAATACATATACGATGGACAAAGGTATTTGGAATTTGGAATCCCCACAAGGGTTGAAATTCATTGGAATATTACATGTATGAATGGTAATATGTCATGTTTGATATCGCCAAATTTGTGCAGTTTATAGCCATTTACATTTTCCGGAAACTCATGTCGGGAATCTTCATCTCCTTTTTTACTTACAACCCGTTTGTGGCTGGGCCTTTGTTATTCAATTTTCCTTGCTTAGTTTGAAGAATTTCTGTAAATCATATGAGCCGATGTGCTTGTGTTATTATTGTCTTATTTTTCATGTCTCTTCAACTTCAAGCATTCTAAATAAATTATGTAACTGCTTGCTTGTTCTTATGCCTGCAAAAGTTGGGGGAACTGAAAAACACCTTGATTTTTTTGTCAGGATCCTGTAAAAAGTGCAATAATAGATTCCTGCATTCGTGTTATGGATGATGGGAGAGAGAGGATTAATAGGAAGGTATGAGCATTGGCCGTGTTGCCTTTTTGCAGCATTGATAATTATTCCTTTTTGAAGAAAGTTGCAGCAGTGATATATTCGCTTCTGTTACCACTTTCCAATTATAGTTTTGTTCCTATTTGCAGGTGTTTTTTGTTTTTAGCCTCTATAATACTTCCAATCACAATGATCGGGTTAAGGTGTGGTAATTTTTTTTTTTTACAAAATCTAATTCTTCCATGCTTCTATACATTCATGAATCATCGGTATCTAATTTCTGAAATCTAAATTTCAAAGTTGGGAGCAACTAGCCCAGAGGAAGCAGCAAGATGGATTCGTGCATTTCGGGAAGCTGCACTACAGGTTCTTCTCCCACCCACCCCCCAGTGATAAACCTAAGGATTTTTCTTTTCTTTCCTCCACTCAAGATCAAGGACTGAAGGTTTTTGCATATTTGCAGGAGTGTATAAATCCAGGAGAGAATGCTCTAGATTGTCTTAAGAGAAAGTGCAAGACCTCTAGGTGACTTATATTCCACCATGTCCATTTCAGGATTACTCACAGAAGAGGAAAAAGAAGCATACTCATTTAGGAATGCATAATTCCTAATTTTTTAATGCGTTATCTAGTTCTGTATTCATTTTAATTTAGTAAGAAGTTTATATTTGAGAAAATTAATTATACTGAACTAATTTGAGGAAAACAAGTGCTTTGATTTGTAAAATTTATACTTATATTTTGATATTTAATTAGATACACTAAGGCACAAATACCATCCTTCTCACCTTCTGTATTGCAAACCAGAACTCCCAAATCATGTTGCTTACTTGCTTGAAACATACTTATTTTTATGAATTAATTTTCAGACGCAGCAAGACACATGAAAAATAGCTGCTGATTCATTTAATTGGACAGAAAATGTCTATCAAAGTGTGCAAAACAAGCTCTACTAAATCCAATACATCTAGGAATGCAGCTTTCTGCTAAAAAAGAACACTCTTTCCCAGTCCTAAGCATTTATTGTGTCTAAACCCCCATCTCTCATTAAAACCTCATACATCTGTGAAGCAGCTTTCTACTAACTAAATTCATTCTTTCATAGTCCAGTTATATTGTATCTACACTCCCGTCTCTCTTTTGTAGACATCTAACTTCTACACCACAAAATTGGACTGGACAAAGTAATTTTCCTAATTTTGTTAACAGTTGGATTATATGAAGACTGAACCATTCAATTAATGTTTGATCATATATAGTCTAGAGACTGGAAATTAGTAACTCTTGAATTTCTAGAACTATCCCATTATTGGTGAAAAAATAAATTAAGAGAAATCCTTTTGTTAGCTAAATGATGAACATAAATAACAATCTTGGTGTCTATTTGTTCCTAAACCTTTTTCTTTGTCAAATCTGTTGTCATCCATAGAGCAGAGGTGTCAGTGGGTACCCATGATCCAATTTCCCGGCAGATTTGGCTCCAGTTAGAGGGGTTTGGGTCCATTTTGGTGTGAAAAGTATTCTGTGCCATTGGGGGGAATGCAAATTATGTCCTTCCATGTGTGGAATAAAACTGAGTGATCTGTTTGATTAGTTTTACTGAAAACAAGGATTGGCGACCAAAATTATCTTCTTTCTGGGTAAAAGATGAAAGACTAAGTTTGTCAGTATCTTGCCTGCAAGTTCATGTAGATAAACTTTCAGTACCCATCCACTAAGAGGCAAGGTAAGGTTTTGTGGATTAGTGTTGAACTAAATCTATGACTAGTTTTTTTTTAACCTTTCACCTTCCAAACATCAGCTTCAAATTTCCAAAAGTTGGTAGAAAATGGCAAAGTGTGTCTACCATGTACCTGTTCAGTAGGCCCACTGCTAATCTAATTGAAAATTTAGAATTACTCTCGGACTATAGCTGGGTAAGTCATGGGTACACAGAAGTTATTGCCCTCTTGGGTTTATGCTGGGGCAGTTTTTACTACCATCTGTAGCTTCTTCAGACCTGAACCTGAAGTATGTAACAGGGTGCAAGTAGGGGCATGCTTGGCCTGGCCCATAACTGTATGATTGATTCCCTACTGGTGTGGGATAGGAATATCAGGATTGTGTCAAATCCAAAGATTCAAGTTGATTCAGTCAAGTGCAGCTTGTGGCAGCTATTGTCCACTTCAACTATTGATTATTTTACAAAATGAATCCTGGGGGCAGAAAGTAAACTCTTTCTGTGTACCATGCCTCATCTCTAGTATGCCTGATCCGTACAAGAGAGGCCATGTTTCATTTTGAGACTCGCCTTGGTCTTTTGGTTCTATTGGATGCCTGAACATATATATTGCCATCATTACTAGTGATGCAACTTATCAAGATGGTTACTTAGTGTTAAAAAATAATTGATAAAAGGAAGTTATAAATGTTGTTATCTGCATATTGGAATTTGCAGACTTGACTTGTGGGAAAAAAGGTTGGGATCCAACGTTAGATAGGCCTTATGTACTCTCAAAGCAGCTCCCTCTTTGTATGGTCAAAATCTCTTTGCATATTACTGGATTTTCTCTGAAATCTTGGTCATTGATTGACATAGTCTCATTTAAGTTGTATTCCTGCTTGAGGGCTGGTGAATGTTTTTGTAAATATTTGTTCCTGTGAGGGGTAAACCATTCGGTTGACTGCAATGTCTGTCTTTGTTTGTAAATCTTTCATTTTAGAGATATAATTTACTTGAATATTGCTTTTATAATTTAATGTGTTTTACTGTGATAGATTAAATGGTTCCAAGAGAACAGATTATAGAAACTCCATAGACTGGACTGTTCGTTCATCCCTGCATTCAGGAGCAATGATGAATGATGTTATAGCACCCTCTCCATGGACAATCTTTGGCTGTCAAAATGGCAAGCATTGAATTACAGGTTTTTTTATTTTGCCTTTTATTACAGTTAGAAACAGAATCCTAATTTTCTTTTTACTTATGCAGGATTACGGTTATTTAGGGAGGCAAAAGATAGGGATTTTCATCGGACAGTGGGTATCCTTTTTTATTTTATTTTATGGAAATTTCATTGATTTTAAAATCTGGTTTCAGTTGCTGAATATAATTTTATCTACAGTATTGGGATGATCATCCAGCAATAATGGCAGTGGGCGTGATTGACGGAACTTCAGAGGCTATTTTTCGGACAGTTATGTCTCTTGGGCCCTCCAGATCAGAGTAAGAATTTTTTTTCCCTTTTATTTGTTACAAAAGTATATGAAGAAAAGAAAAGGCAGAAAGTAAAAGAACACAGTCAACAGAGCCACAAATCAAATGACAGGCCATATGAAACCAACAAAGTGATAAAGTGATACAATGAAACTGTTGAATGGTAGAATGACTTGTCTGTAATAGACAGAGGTCCTCTTATTTATAATGTGAGAATGAATACAAAGAAAGAAAGAGATAGTACAGGTAGTACAATACAGGTAGTACAATGAGGGTAGTACAGGTAGTACAATTGTACAATACAGGTAGTACAATGAATCTAGACAAAAAATGAAGTAATATTCTCAACACTCCCCCTCAAGTTGGTGCATATATATCATGCATGCCCAACTTGGACAATATCATATGGAAGGATTTCCCTGGCAGACTTTTGGTGAAAATGTTTGCTAGTTGGTCCTCTGATCTGACAAACTGAATCTCGATTTGTCCACTATCCAGTTTCTCTTTGATGAAGTGACGGTCTACCTCAACATGTTTTGTCCTATCATGCTGAACCGGATTATTAGCAATGCTAATGGCTTTTTGATTATCACAGAATAATTTCATGGACTGGTTATACATAACCTTCAAATCTTTGAGTAGTCGTTGTAACCATAGTTGTTCGCATATTCCATGCACCATTGTTCTGTATTCTGCTTCTGCACTGGATCGGGCAACCACATTTTGCTTCTTGCTGCGTCAGGTTACCAAATTGCCACCCAAGAATGTGTAATAACCAGAGATAGACTTACGATCAGGACTTCCTGCCCAATCTGCATCAGTATAAGCCTCCACCTGGATTTGTTTATTTGGTGAATCTGAAATAGTATATGCTTCCATTTTCAGAGGGTCATTAGGAGATAACAGGATTCCTCTTCCAGGGGCTGACTTTAGGTAGTGCAGTATCTGATAGACAGCCCCATATGTGTAGAGTATGGGTCATGCATAAACTGGCTTACCAAACTAACTGCGAATGCAATATCTGGCCGTGTGTGGGCAAGATATATGAGTCTGCCAACAAGTCTCTGATATCTTCCTTTGTCTTCTGGTGTGCCTTCTTTTGCCCTTAGCTTGGTATTGGGATCGAGAGGAGTATCACAAGGTCGAGCCCCAAGTAACCCTGTTTCTGAGAGAAGATCAAGAACATACTTTCTTTGAGACAGATAGATGCCTTTTGCAGATCTGGCAACTTCAATCCCAAGAAAGTACCTAAGTTTGCTAAGGTCTTTGATCTCAAACTCCTTCCCTAGAAATGCCTTTAGTTTTGTGATTTCATCATTGTTATTGCCAGCAATGATGATATCAGCTAACAATGATGAAATCATCTACATATACAAGTAAGGCAGTAAAAGTGTTAGGGGAATGTTTTATAAATAAAGTATAGTCAACATTGCTTTGAACATAGCCAAATGCTACCATAGCTTTATTAAATCTTCCAAACCATACTCTAGGGGATTGTTTTAGACCATAAAGAGATCGCTTTAACTTGCAGACTTTTCCTTGGCTTTTATCATCTGTGAAACCCGGTGGCCAGTCCATATAGACATCTTCAGTAAGTTCTCCATGAAGGAATGCATTTTTTACATCTAACTGTTGCAAGTCCCGGCAGTGATGTACAAAGACAGACAAGAAACCCTGATGGTAGTCATTTTGGCCACTGGAGCGAAGTTTCTTAGTAGTCAATCCCATATGTTTGAGTAAACCCCCGTGCAACCAATCTAGCCTTGTACCGATCAATAGTCCCATCTAGTTTCTGTTTCACTGTAAAGATCCACTTGCATCCTACTGACCTTGATCCTGCAGGAAGTGAAACAAGATCCCATGTACCATTTTTCTTCAGAGCCCTCATTTCTTCCCCCATTGCAGCTTTCCACCTTTCATCCATAATTGCATCCTGCCATTTTTGAGGAAACAGACACAGAAGAGAGCGAAGACACAAAAACACGGAAAGAAGGGGAAGGGAGTCATAGGAAACATAATTGGAAATAGGATGTAGGGTGCAAGCCCTAGTTCCTTTTCGAAGTGCAATTGGAAGATCAAGATCAAAAGGAGTAAGTTCCTTACCAGAAGAAGGCTCAGTAGACTCAGTTTCTGGATCCAGGGCTAGCAAAGGGACATGTGCAGGAGTGGTAGTGGCCTTTCCTTGCTTGTCTTTGGCACGGCTATAAACTTGCAGAGGTGGCTTGGTGGTTGGATGCTTGGATGGTGCAGTTGTATCGAGCACTTGTTCTTAGACTATTTCTGGTGCATCAGGTATATCTGGTATAAGTACATTAGGGATATCAGGTGCATCTTCAATTGTCTGTGTCTCCCCCTGAAGAGGAGCCTGATAATAGGAGAGATGCTCATGAAAAATGACATCTCTATTAACAAGGACCTGACGAGAGGGAGGATGATAACACTTGTATCCTTTTTGTGTTGCAGAATACCCTAAAAATATGCACTTTAATCCACGTGGATCAAGCTTGCCAAGGGAACGATGGTTACGAGCATAACAAAGACAACCAAAGACTCTAGGAGGAAGAACAAAATCAGAATTTCCACGTAAGATGTCCAAGGGAGCCTTGTTGTCTAAAACTCGAGAAGGAAGGCGGTTGATCAGGGATGCTGCAGTGAGGACAGCATCACTCCAGTATTGAGCGGGAACATGTCTCTCAAACATTAGTGCTCTAGCTGTTTCGAGTAAGTGGCGGTTCTTTCTTTCAGCGACTCCATTCTGAGCAGGAGTGTCCACACAACTTGTCTGATGAATTATCCCGTTATCAGTCAAGTATTGCTGAAAAAATCCTTCAAGATATTCCTTACCATTGTCACTACGGAGCATCTTCAACTGAGTTTGAAACTGCGTCTTGATCATATTGTGGAAATGGCGGAAGCATGCAAAGACCTCATTTTTTTGACGCATCAGATAGACCCATGTAGTACGAGTGTGACAATCAGTAGAGGTTACTTCAGATGTCATCCTTGAGTTGTGTATTCAAGAACAAACACCAAAAAACAATATGAATAGAACAGCCTCCCTGTTTGGTTATAGCACAATATATGGAGATCAAAGTAGAAATATCATTTGTCAGATATCCTAACTTGTCCCATGTGCAGCATAATATATGGAAATCAATTCTGGTTTGCACCCACTTTTTTGTTTATTGGGTTAAACTCAGAAACTTATCGATATCCGACCAGACTGAACCATATTATTAATATCCAGACTGATAAAAAAAATTGATTTTCAATAAAGAGAATAAAAAAATGATCCTTAATGAGGGATAAAAAGAAGGGCAGTACCTATATCATTGTATGATTCCCTCTTTGGTTGCTGCCCCTAGTGGGGAGAGAAAAAAAACAAAAGAAAAAGAAAAGAAAAGAAGGAAAGTCGGTGGTCGGCGGTGGTAGGTTGGCGGCGGCGGTGGTGAGGCGGTGGAGGGATCTGACGGTAGAGCTAACTGGGCTCTGATACCATGTTGAATGATGGAATGACTTATCTGTAATAGACAGAGGTCCTCTTATTTATAATGTGAGAATGAATACAAAGAAAGAAAGAGGTAGTACAGGTAGTACAATACATGTAGTACAATGAGGGTAGTATAGGTAGTACAATTGTACAATACAGGTAGTACAATGAATCTAGACAAAAAATGAAATACGTAATATTCTCAACAAAAACAATTCAAAAAAGTACATAGATTCCTTCAATGACCATTGCTGGTATAACTCATCCCTAAGGAATTACTCAACTTAGGTGACCAAGTACACGAGATCCTCGTGGCTGATACCATACTATGAGCTTTTCTGATCACAGGGGAGAAGTCTCCAATCCATCTGTTGCTTGAGTAGATACATCCTATAGAAATAGATGGATCTCTCCACTCGTGATGAAGATGAGAGAAGTAAACAGTAGGAATACAGGGAAGCACGTAGTTCTCCACCATAGCCAACCTTGCCACACCGACCATACCTTAGAAGGCTTGAATCATATTCCTTGCAATGTCAGGGCCTTGGATTACAGACGATGACACATCCATCAAAGTTGAGATTCGGTGTTCTCAAAGTGGAGGTCCTAACCACTTGCGGGGAGGGAGGAGATGGTTCGATGATGGCTGCCATTCCAAAATGATAGAATCAATAGATGCTTTTTGGATAGTCAATCATAAATGCCTCACAAGCTGTTTTCACGACAATAGTGCCTCTATGTTGGGTGATTGTGAACTATCTTTAAATAGTTTTTTATTGCTCTTCACTCATATAAGGTCCACACTCCGGCTTCCCTCTGATGCAGAACAGAGCAGAGTATGGACACCATAGAAAAAATAATATATTCTAAAGAATCATAGAAAAAGGAGCCATAATGCCCTTGCAAAATGACAAGTGAAAAGTGGTGATTGACTTAAGGCAGACTACCCTTGCAAAATGACGAGGATGAAATGGTGATAGACCAACTTGTTATTCATCTTAACAGACGTGAGAAAGAAAAATCCATTGCTTTGTTTGCTACTAATCCAAATTACAAGAGTAACTTTCTGACTACTCATCTCCCATACGGAGACCTACCCTCTAGGCCTCTAGAGGGGCAAGAATTATGTGAGAACTGACAGGAGGGCTTGACAAGTATAAAGTAAAGCTGAGAAGAAAGATTTGGATGGGTTTGAGCTTAATGAACAAAGGTAACAATCATAATATTTATATGACATAGATACCTTACTGTCGCAATTAATTGGAAAAGGTTTCTGTGTTTCTTGCTTTTGTACAGAATCCCCAGTTCCTATTTTGGTCGGCTTGGGGGTATGGTCTGAAAATTCGCTATGGTCTTTGCTATCACCCAAATAAAAGGAAGTAGAGACAACAGAACCTAGAATTAAAGAATTCCCCACCACTAGTCTTCTAATGCCTAATTGTCTCTCATCTGTCCACTGACTCCACTCTATGTCTCACAAACTTAATTTTAGAAAGGATCCATCTAATGTTTGAATCACCAGTATTACCAATATCCCATCCATTAGGCCAAGATGGTTTTCTCGGTCTTCTTATCCTTCGTAAGCGTCTCATGTTGTAACCTGTTCCATACATGTTTGGCTTTCTTTGTCTTCTGCCTGTAATATTGGATGTTTGTACCATAATATTTTTATCAATAAAATTATTGTTCTATAAAAATAAGAAAAACAACTGTACACCATTGACTCCCAATGTTCCTCAGGACAAACCCCCACTTGGGAAGTAAGGAATCATTCTTGTGACAATAACACAAAGTGATAACCAATAACCTGCAAAACCAGAAACTGAGATGAAGAAAATAGAGAAAAGAGAAAAGAGAGAAGAGAGAAGAAGAAGAAGAATGATAGAGAGAACGAGAGTGTGACTGCAGCAGAAAGCTGAAGTCGATCCCTAATATCTCCTCTCCTCAATTTATATTTATATAAAAAAAGTGTCCAACCATTACAAGCAAGCTTCTAAACTTAGAAGAAACACAATAGGAAGAAAATAAGATAAATAAGGAAACAGAAACCAAACTAAACTAAGCAACTAATCCAGCTAAGGTATCCGATATCGCTGGCAGCAATAGTACCGCCAGCGATATCCACAGTCGATATCATAACAATTCTCGTCCTAAAGATGACCTAGATCCAGCCTATGATTCTCCTTTATGAGGTGTGTTTTCGGACTCCCCATTCTCCTGGAGGAAATTTTTGTAGATCTTTCAAACTTTGATCACTTTGGTGGGGACCTTGAAGACTGATAGGTGGTAAACCTTGAAGTAGAAACATTGGATTTAATGAAAGTCATCCTGCCCCAGGATCCGAGTATAATTGATAATATCCCTCACCCATTTTTTGATTTTGAAGCTGTTCATATATTTTCTTGAAAGGTTTTTGATTGCCATCGGTAAATTTCATCTACACCCCATCAAGGATTGCTAACATCATCTACACCCACAAGTGCAAAAACATCACCTAGGTCCACTTAACTGAAGGAAATCACTAAAATTGTTGAAATATAGTTTTACCCCTCATATTATAAATTGAAAATTTTAAAAATTATGTTGTTTTACTAATTTGACCTTCAAATCAAATTTATATTTTCTCTCTCTCTTTCCTTTTCACTCTCACCCAAACCCAAACCCCAAACGTTGGAGCTCCTTG
The DNA here is from genome assembly GCA_028583415.1 of Protea cynaroides. Taxonomy (NCBI): domain Eukaryota; kingdom Viridiplantae; phylum Streptophyta; class Magnoliopsida; order Proteales; family Proteaceae; genus Protea; species Protea cynaroides. The sequence continues at coordinate 60,746,877 of CM053269.1, read as the reverse complement.
TTTGGTGTTCCGGCCTTGATTCCCTAAATCTTGTTTTTTCCACGTTCCCAACAGCTCAGAGTAGGAAGAGTCTCTATTTACCTGCTGAAATCCCAAAAAAAAATCATCTTTTGCAATTAAAAAAGGGGAGAAAATAGAGATGGAGAAGTTCCAAAAGAAGAAGACGCCTGTAACAGCTTTAATCTGTAGTGTAAATGTAAATAGTCACTTTATTTTTTCTAAATGAAATAGCGTTTTCACATGGTAACAGAGCAGGTTTCTGACTCTTTGTTTTTTGTTTCTTGATCTGGAGATCTTCAGCTATTAGCATTTTCTCTTCGATCGTTCGTCTTCGATTGTTCTGGCAACGTTCTTCGTCTTCGATCGTTTGTTTTTCCTGCAAACGATCATTCTCTTATTTTTCAATTTAATTTCTCTGTTCAATTTCTTTTCTTCGGTCATTCTTTCTTTTCTTGTTCTCGTTGTTGTTCAATTCATTGTTTATCTGAAAATTTTTCTTTAAGATTTGAAATTTCTAAGTGGTCATTGCTGGTGATACGAATTCATTGTTTCTTGACAGTTTTCAAACTTTCATTATCCTCAAAATTTCATTGTTTTCTTGAAAGTTTTATTGAATCTAGGGTTTACGAATTCAGTTTCAAGTTCTTCTTTGTTTCTTGAAAGTTTCATTGAATCGATTTTGGATCTGTGTAGAACAATCTTGGGTGTCTTCTTCTTCTCCTCTTGGCTTTTGCAAAACCCTAGTGTCGAAGCGGATTTGCCGGATCATTCTTCTACTTCCGGATTGGTTGTCCCACCAAATCATTCTTCCCTTCTCATAGACTTAAACCAGGGCAAACATCACCAAATCATCGTTCCTCACTTTTTATTTTTTCAATTTTGGGTTATCACTTCTCATCCATCAAACTCATAGAAACTTCCCCAACAATTTCAGTCTTTGAATTTCTCGATTTCTCTTGTGCTTCGAGATTTCTTGGTATTGATTGATTTGCAGAGGAGAGTGATAAATACCTATTGAAATCTGAGAAGGAATGAGAAAATGAAGAAATTCAGATTAAAATGAGTTTTGGAAATCTAGTTGGAAATCTTGGTGAAATCTGAGAGATAATATTGAGGTTTAAAAAGATTGAAGAAATTTGAAATAATAAAAAAAAACCAGAGAAAACCGAGATAAAACCTGGTAAACCAAGAGATTTAAAAAATGAAAAGAAGAACGAAAATAGAGCAGAGATCATGAAGAAAACAAATCGGAAGTCCCAAAAACCAAACCAAAATCTGATCTTGGAGCCGTCCACCCTGTTGAATCTCTCCACCCGAACCCCTCTATGTTGAGTCAAGGAGACCTTCACAGTCTCCGGCGAAGAAGAAGAGGTTAGAGATTTTGGGGGTAGGGTAAAAAATCAAATAAAGGGTATATTGGTCTTTTTAACCAACCAAAAGGGTATTCTCGTCTATCAAAAATTTCAATCCACCTGACGTCAGCATCTAACGGGAATCAACTGACGGAGTGGACTTCATTGATTACCACAGCCAAAGCTTTGGGGTGTAGATGAAGTTTTTGCATTCTTGTGGGTGTAGATGATGTTAACGATCTTTGATGGGGTGTAGATGAAATTTTTTCTTATTAAAAATTTAGTTTCCCTTCTTCTCTAGAGTACATTTGGTGCACAATGTGCCAGTCAAGAGGCAAAGTATAGGTTATTTCTGTCTCATGATTAAATTTGGTTCAATATCCATAAACATTCACTCTCACCAAATGTGAGGATGGCAACAGGTAGAAATAATCCCATCTTCTGTTTGGATGGGCTTGAGCCCGGCACAACATATTAATATATGATATTATATCTCACATATGAAGTTATACTTCTTATATGTGCATTTGCAATGTGTTTGAGTTTGAGATATACATATACACATATGCTAACTATATCAGATAGATTAATTAGCTAGTCTATAACATATTTCCATTAACACCTGACAATAATATTTAATACACTACTGGAGGCAGCCTGACAGGACCAGGGGTGGCATATAGCCTTTATATACCATTGGCCTGATAAATTGCCACACCAATCAACTTTTGAGAGTTTGAGTAGTTGATAAAGACACTTCAAATGGTCCTCCTCCCAAGCCCCTGAAACTACTACGTAAAAAGAAAGAAATCAGGAATGTAGTGATCTAATGATTATTGAATTATTCACAGAACATATGGAGCACAGACATTCAGTGGGTCCTGATGCGGATGCAAATGTGCACCATTATAGTAGGAGAAATCATTATTATTATAATGATACTCAATTGCATTAAAATTGATGAATGCAGGGAAGTCTAATCCCAACACAAATTTTCATATGGGCTTCCCAATGCACGAGGCTCCCGCTTTCATATATGAATATGATAATGTTGAAACATCACATTGTAAAGATATCAATCTACAAACATAAATGTTTCATCTATATTATCATAAATAGATTGGACATAAAGAATAAGTAACCGAAAGTTATTAGTTTCTTAATTTGTATGTGCCTACACCAATATGCCTCTAGCTCTGTCTTTCTTCCTTGACAATGGAATCTTTTTGTCCCAATAAAATCTACTGATGTTCTTGCAGATGGGACTTCTGCATTTACCGAGGTAGTGTGGTCGAACATCTCGACGGTCATACAGATATTATCCACAAGCAGTTAAAGAGTGACTGGATGCCTTGGTCAGTTCTCAAAACTTCTTCTAGGTTTTTCGAATGATGCTGACTGCTGAGTCATTTGTTAACGTAGTGTTTGGAAAATTTTCCTTTTGCTAATAGATCATGGTTATATTTCAGGGGGATGAAAAGGAGGGATTTGCTGCTGCAACGGTATTGGAGAAGGGAGGATGATGGAACATATGGTACTGACTCTTACAGAAAATTTGAAATCAATTTTTCATTTAAATCTTTTATTGGACACTAATATCCCTTTAAATGTTTTTTGCCACAGTTATTCTTTACCATTCAGTGTTTCATAAAAGGTGTCCACCCCAGAAAGACTGTGTTAGGGCCTGCCTTAAAAGTAATGTATGCTTTGAATTTGGATATTGCAAATGTTCCTTGAGAGTTTTTTCTTCCCCCTTTTTTTTTTTTTTTTTTCCTTTTGGGGTCTTTCATATGTTAATGTTAGCAAGGATTAGAACACCTTACAATATGATACCCACTATATTTCTACAAGTTTTAGGTACTGCATTTGTGACTATAGATTACAGACATGGTACTTGTTTTCAATTTGTCTAAATGCATGTATCTCTTTTTTATCCCCCAATGAATATTGTAAATTCTATACCACTACAAAAATAAAAACCACAAAATCAGAATAAACCATCTAGCCTCTTGTGCTGTATATGCAGCATGTTTTATTGGTGGTTGGAACACCACCATTAGATACTTTACCTGAGGCAATCTTCTTGTCAGAAGTTGCCCTGGTTGATGAACATCACTCACTGAGCACTCTCATATCACAGTCCACTCTCAAGATATTGTCCAGCAAGAGTGCATATTTTCTATGACTATCCAATTTAACACTGCAGATTTCAGGGAGAACATCTGGTAGACTTGCTTGTCTACTGAGGTAGTTTTCATCAAATAATGGATCCCATTCGCATGTCAACTACATGGATGTCACAGACTGATTGGGTGGATTCTTATGTCCCGTTGACTAAACTATTTGTCTTTTTTATTATTTTTAACAAGGAGTTTACATTGTACTCTTACAAAGTTTTCTTGTGCCTCTACAATACTTATGTTTTGATATCTGAAATATCTGCAATGTTTGGGAACTGTTTTTAGATAGTGTTCCTTTATTAAATTTTAGGTGGAGGATATGTAATATCTCCAGTTAGCGAAGGGAAACAATCAGTTGTAAAGCACATGCTTGCTATTGACTGGAAGTTCTGGAAGTCCTACGTACGTACATCATCTGCGAGATCTATAACTATCCGGATGCTTGGGAGACTTTCTGGTACTTCTCTTAGTTTACTGATGTAGCACCATCCCATTTGGTCTTCTGTAGATTATTGGGCTGGGAATCTCCTTAATATGAAAACGAATGCATCTTTATCTATCTAATTTTTTTTGTTTGTATGTTTGTTTGTTTTTGCAGCACTTAGAGAGTTCTTCGGATCCAGAATAGGGAATTACCCATCCTTTGATTTATCATCAGGGGAGATGACAAGAGATATTGAGTTGCCTCAAAATGAAAGAGAGGATATGAAGGTTGAGGTTCAATGTCCAGCAGAAAATAATAACAGTGATGCTGATAGAATGGAGTCTTCCCGACCTTCAAGTCTCATGGATTTGAATGAGACATCCGATGAGTTCTTTGATGTTCCTGAGCCAGCGGGTAACGATGAACCAGAGCGTTTGTGGCCTTCTGACTCAAGTACAGAAATGCATCCTCAGGTGCATATTTTTCACAAACCTTGATGCTTTGTTTGTGCTTCAAAAAAGTGAGCTTTTAATCTGCAAGAATAGTTCTAGATTGTATCAAAGCTCAAGGACTGGGACTGAAGTCTTCATTCTGTGTTTACACTCCATTCATTTTCCCCTAAATACGACATACATGACCTCATACATGACCTTCCTCAATATGCCTCTTCTCACTCATTGAGTCAGCTAATTTGTTACTTGACCTTGATCTCCGTGATGAGCAACATAAGTCAGATATTTACATGAATACATGCCATGTTTAAACTTGGCAGCAACAATGTGGCCCATTTTTCTCAAAAGAAAATAGAAATTTGGAACTGGTACTCAAGGACCAGCTACAACTGAATTGGCTTATCTCAGGTCTGTTTCAATTTATTTATTTATTTTGTATGTATTTGGAATCGGGATGGGGCCCTTGAGTAAACGCTTTATGATTGTCAAATCTGAGGCCTCATCATTTTCTTATTATATGTGTTTTGTGAGTATAAACACCAGGGATGAAATTCTATTCATAATCATTATGATTATAGATGCTGGATGACCATTAAGTTACAATTGCATAAGATGGGAGGATTTGTAGAATCTATTTTCTTTGCCTCTTTATGGCATTCCTTAGGTGGTCGTGTGATGCATGACCAATGGCCCAGTGAAGGCTCAAAGTAGGTAGTGTGGTCATCAGTTGGTTAATTTTCTGCAGGAATACCTTCCCTGGATCATCTATGGGTTCTAACCTTTTGATGTCCATCACAAGTACATCTATTCTAGAAATTCCATCCTGAGGCAGTATTCCTGTAAACATAAGTTTTCAAATTTTCTTTTGCTTTTCTACTTCATTGGACTTCGTTCATAAGATGTCTCCCACTTTGTATTTTCATAATTGTGAGTTTCAAATTGTTAACCAAGAATAGAAATAGAAGAATTTGAGCTCATTCATAGGACTATTCCATATGCGTCAGAAGATAGTGGTTGTTGGTTTGACCATGTCAAACCAGTAGATATTGACTCATTGGACAGGTTGCAGCAGAGAATTAGTTTTTTATCTTTACTCTTTTACTCTCCTAATGTAGTTGGAACTCTATCCTCTCTTGTGGAGTTCCCTTCTCTTTAATTAGAATAAGATTGCTTCTCTTTATTATAATAAAACTGTTTTTCTTTATCGTTTTAGTCATGTTGACGTGTGGAACTCCTATTACTTTGTAACTTTGACTCCTTATCTTGTGAAGTACTAGACTTATCACTTTACCCCATTCATTTTGTCTATAAATAGTGACTGCTAAAAGGAGAGGAATACACATCGTTTCTCTCCATCTTCTCTTATTTTCTATTTTGTTATAGTAATCATTTGTTTCTATTAATTGTGCTCTAGTAGAAGTTGTGGACTTTGACCTTTTTGTTTCTTACATGGGTATTTTGACATTGGACGTGCAGGAATCATGCCATCCAAGGCTATCAACAGCTACTGGTTTTGTGAAAAAATTGCATGATCGAGCAAGTGAGTCTTGTTAGACTATCCAAATTTCAAGTTATCTGATGGACGGATGTCATATTTTTAGCTTTTGTGTTAAGATATCCTTTCAAGATTTCAAAAATGATTTGAAGCTTCTATTTGCTGCAGTTCAGAAGAGGGGTTATGTAGACTTACAAGAGTTGGCAAGGGAAGAAGGTACACCATGCTGTTATGGAGCGACTCTCCAAAACGATCCTAGTTGTACCATGCCTTGCAGTTGGACAACATCTGATCCTTCTACTTATCTAATCCGAGGAGAAAGTTATCTACAAGACCACAAAAAGGTACCTTCTTTTGCCTAGGTATTTTAAGTGGAAATAATTGTTGTGTTATTCGAATAGTTTATTTTAAATGGAGAAAACAAAAGGAAAACATCTTAGCTTTAGCAGATATTGACCTAATAGTATATAGTGGAAGACTTGATGCTCTTTATATCAAACATATATAGTGGAAGTAGATATAGATTCCAGTTTCTTAAGTGAAACTTCTGTTGTGAGTTGCTATTTGTGGTTTCATTATCTTTAGATTTGCTACCTTTTTGCCAGATCAAGGCAAAAGGCACCTTGATGCAAATGGTTGGAGCAGATTGGCTTAGATCTGACAAGCGAGAAGATGATCTCGGTGGCCGTTCTGGGGGCATTGTTCAGGTTTATCTATTTTGTAGTTCTTTTTAGTGAACTAATACTTTTTTGCAACTAGTCTTTTCATATGTGTGCGCCTATATATGCTTGCATTTGCACACAAGCCCAAACAAATACAAAATCTACTCTTACTTGTGAGGTTCTGTTGTTGTGCAGAACTATGCCATGAAGGGTGGACCAGAATTCTTCTTCATCATAAACATACAGGTCAATTTAATCTCTCTCTCTCTCTCTCTCTCTCTCTCTCTCTCTCTCTCTCTCTCTCGCCCTTCTTTGGGATTCTTCTGTGATCAGTATTATTGGAATATTTAACATGGTCAGTACCATGGACCAGGTGCCTGGTTCAACTACATATAGCCTTGCGTTGTATTACATGATGAGCACTCCTATGGAAGAAAGTCCCTTACTCGAGAGCTTTATCAATGGAGATGATTCATATAGGAATTCAAGGTTTAAGCTCATACCAAACATTTCCAAGGTAAGTTTGAGGAGCGATCCAAATTTGTTTGTGACCCACAGATATAGTTGAACAGAATTATGTTTACTAGAAACATATGTTTGCTATTTTATCTCTGAATATGCTTATTATCTGTCTGTTAGAAAGATATGCAAAAAAGAACATTTGTTCCCTCCCTGCTCCCCTAGTGCATACATAGAGAGAACCGTAAAAGGGAATTCATAAGGTTGGTCACCATGGTAATTATCACCTGACTTTTGGTTGATATTGAATTTGTTTTGCAGATCTTGATGATAAGTCAGGAGACAAAATCTCAGGGAGTTTGGCTTTATTTGTTCTCATGTTAAAAAATAAAAATATATTCTAAAAATTTATTATTTAATTAGTAACAAGGTTGATTCTTGTCAATTAGTGGAAGAACTTTAAATCATTTCCTATAAAATTAGTAAAACAAATACTGGGCACTTCTGATTTTATCTAATCCATAAAATTAAAGATTATTTATATAGGTATAATATAACACTAATTTTCTGATTATATTTTCGATATTTACATAAGACAAACAGAACTTAAAAAAACAACCAAGAGTGTGCAGCTTATAACTGCAAAGAGTGTGCTAAACTGCTAATTATGGGTTTTCCCCTCTCCTCTAGGGCTCCTGGATAGTAAAGCAAAGTGTTGGAAAGAAAGCATGTCTGGTGGGTCAAGCTCTTGAAATAAACCACTTTCGGGGGAAGAACTACTTGGAGGTAAAATCACACCAACCTCTGTATTGATAGGACTTTGTCTCCGGAATCCCATTTATGTTTTGTACAGTACTTGTTATGCATACCATGCAACCAACATTTGATGATAAGACCTGGTCTATTGATTGAAGAATTTGGGAAACCTATTTATCTTCGGTTATAAACGATGGTTTGAGGTTGTCCCGACTCAGAAATGAGGAATTTTCTTTCTTTGTGTGTGTGTGTGTGTGTGTGTTGCACTCAACACATCTTTGGGCATGTCACATTGATAGCATGCATGTTAGTGTGATCATATTATAATATTACTAATCTTGCACATGGAATAAAATTCTCAGCTTGGGATCGATATTGGCTCATCTACAGTTGCAAGAGGGGTGGTTAGTCTTGTACTCGGATATCTAAACAATCTGGTAATAGAAATGGCATTTCTGATACAGGTGAGACAGCCGTACCTTAATACTGTGACACAGAAATTCGTTGGTTCTTCATTTTGGTAATTGTGATAGGTTAACTCCCCATTGCAGTTAACCAAACTCACCTATAAATGGTATCACAACCTAGACCACCAGAATACAGGAACACATTGGATTTCTTCATAATGCCGTGGAGATGCATGGAATTGGTCTTCATTAAAGTTTGAGAATGGAATGGGTTTAGGCCAAAAAGGATAATGATGGTGAAGAATAAACTTCACTAAATGAGTTTCTTAGCAAGGGGATTATCATGGATCAGGAATCTTACATATGCAAGCTTTTAGGTGTTAACCCTGAACGTTGCCCATGGCTGTCAAGTCATTGTTCCATGGGAGCAGTTTCTTGTTTGGAACTATTGTCTCTGGCCTCCCAAAATAAATGAACAAATAAAAACAAGCCTTAGTCTGTGGCTTGTATTACTTGGGGAAGAGTTCCTAGCATATTATGTGACTAAAGCAAATCATCTGGTCAATCTGAAGGATCTCCTATCAGATGGATGGTCTGTATTGACCATGAATCATGTCTCCACATCACTACAATTAGGGGAGGATGCACACACATCAAGTGAAGGGATCCCATTAATCACTGTGCTAGTTTTGTAGTTTTGCTTTTCTCTGACTTTAGTTATATGAACTTATTCATCATTGAATACAGGCTAACACAGAGGAGGAGTTACCAGAAGCCTTACTCGGAATGTGCCGTCTAAATCATCTAGATGCATCTAAAGCAGTTCTTGTGAAACCATGATCTTCCCCCTGACAATATCAGATTACAACTCCTCCCCTCCCCCTACACTGCGGCGGGGACCAAGAAAAAAGGGGGGGAAAATGAGAAGAAAGAAAAAAAACCTGGGGTGGTGGTGATTGAGTCTCTTGCAGAGCACTTCTGGTGCATGCTCTGGAGACCAGCTCACTTATGTAATTCTTTTATTCAATGAAATGTAAGTTGGCAGAAATGCATGGTATTACTGTGTTCTTGTTAAGGGGACTCCACTGTTTGTGTATGCTTCTCCCTAGTTAGTGTTCATTCTTCAATTTGCATAGTGTTAGATAAATTTGTATTCACTAAATCATTGAAATTTTTTTTCTCCGGTGTAAGTGAAGATTACCATTATAATACCAAGATATTATTGGATTTTGTTAAAACTGCATTGATCATGAGCTCTCCCTTGATATAAAGACATAAAGAATGCCCACAACAGGCTGCAGGCCTAACAACCCCTATTTGGCTGACTTATTGGCTTATCTATGCCAGTATTTGCTAGCCTGATGAGGTGTTAGGGTTTATTAGTGGCGATAGGCTATAATTATATCATCATTACGGCCTGATGATATAATGATAATAACAAATAAGGGTTTATCATTCTATTATCTTTCATTCGGTGAGGTCAGATAGGAAAGGTGTCGATCCTAAATTGGTTGATAAAAATGAATCGTGTCAAACCAAACCAAATGGTTTGATTTCAATTTTGCATATAAACAGATGGTCTGAAGCTGGTTTAGAACCGTATAATCACCAATTAACCGAATAAAAATAGATTATATAATGAATTATTATTATTATTATAATATTATAGTATATATAAATCATGAATCAAGGGAAGGAACTATTTATGAACAGATTCAGCTAAACAAATAAAATCAATTGTTAATGGATTTGATTTTGATTTTGTTTTGAAGAATAAGAACTGATATCTATTCGAATTAATCCAACAAGCCAAACGGATTAACAATTTATGAATCCATTAGACCCTAATCGAACTATCTAATACACATTTTTTTTTTTTTTTTTTTTTTGGGGGGTAGAAAACGATTCTATTCCTGAAAATGACAAAACTATCTCATCCATTTACACCCTAATCGGAAAGGAGGAACAAAATCAGGAAAGTGTTAATTTTGTAAGGTGGTCATAGGCTGACGTGTAGGAATATTTTATCATATTTTGATTACCTATAATTAATGAGAAATAATAGGAAAAAAAAATAAATGGAAACAAAAGAACGGCAATGACCGACAAGAGAACGCACCGACAGGTTGTGATTTACAAAGACTAGTGAGTAGTGAGTGAGTCATGAGTGAAGGGGGTAGCCGGGGGAATGTATGATGTGGCATCTCAGAATCTGCATGTGGCCCACCCTATCCCAATTCTGGCCGTGTTATTCAGTTAAAATGCTTTTACATGGTGGGTCGGTTGAAATCCGATCCTTAGTAGACGACAGGATGGCAAGAGAGAATTTGAATACACTTTTACATACATACATCAGAGTCAGACAGACAATCAGAGCAGTGAAGTGTAAAGGGTGGAGCTAGTAGAGCAGCTAGCGTAGCACTGGGAACAGAGCATGCAGAAATTGTTTTTCACTGGTCATACCCGGTAACACTGTCGGTGGGCATCTCTAGTGTCGGCACCGACAAGGCCATTCTCTATTTCCGGTGAAAGCGTTAACACGTCTGCACATGGAGAAACACAACACATGAGAGGAAAGTATTGGATGGTTTCGTTTTCGTTGCTTTGAAAAATCCATTCTTCGCAGCTGTTCCCGCTGTGCCACTCTTTCATTTGTCAAAATACTCCTATTTTTACCACTTTTATTTTTATATTTTTATAGGGCATACCAAGGTTTTAAATCCAAGGGTTTCGGACGATTGATATATATATATATATATATATATATATATATATATATATTGGATCGGTGTAAGGATTCAACTGACACGTGATTGATATTATATTTGATAATATTAAAATAGAATTAAATCAGAAATCTACAAGTCTATAAACCGATTATGAATCTCGATTAATTCGATACCATGCATGGACCATACATACTAGACCATACTAGCCGTGAGGATGATTAGAAGGCTCTACTCTATATATATCGTGTGATGGTGGCCGATAAACCTGGGCAACTTTGACGTTAGGATTGGGCATAATTTAAGTCCTCTCTATTTCATTATAATTATGGAATATTGGCCTTCACCAACAATATCATTATAATTAAGGAATATTGGCAAATCCTGACTAACTATTTCATAATTTAGGTTCCGTACACTGCCTAAAATGACATTAATCCAAGTAATCCTACCATGATGAAAATTTTCCTATAAAACAAAAACAACACACCAACATCGCTCCCTCAAGTCTGCATGCATCACCATTTCTAGTAATCCTACTGTGACGAATATGCCCCTGACCGGGATGTTGACAAAGAGCTTGCTACATGTCGACCATCCATATATTGATGGATCGCATTTATGCACGTCAATAGGTAAATTCCCTAGGTTAGGTTTGAAGCTGGCCTCCATCCTCCAATCCACACGGCTTTGAGGGCATGGTTCAAATTCTGGCCGTAGCCATCGTTCCAAGTGATAAAAATGTGTGTGGGTTTGTGTGTATACTTGAAATGTATTCTAGGTCAAAACTACATTATGAAATAGTAAAAACAATGTTTGATATAAATTTTTGTTCTTGAATCGTAAAATACCATTGGAAGATCCATTCTGCATTCTGAACAAATAGATTGAAAGTGCTTCCTAATTTAACAAATTCTCATGCTATGTCGGGAAAACATTTATCATTATGAGTAATGCATTTCTATTAATACATTTCAAGAATAAGGTGTCAGTAGTGGGATCGTGGATGTGGAAGTTGTCAAACAACTTTTTCCGCGCTCTTGCTTGATAGGCCCCGCCACGGCAGTGTGATTCTCCCTTATCTGTCTTATCTTGTGCCCTTTAATAGTACCCTCATCCCTTCCCATCTGAAAATAGAAACCCCCGAAATATGAGTGAAGGACTACCAAAAAAAAAAATATACTGCTTGGGTCTAGCTCTCGCAGTCATCTAAAATTAGGGGTACAAAGCAATGTTAAAGCATCTCTCCTGATTGAGCAACGTAGTTGATAATCTATGGTTTTAGTGGGGTTCATTATACCATGCCATAAAGCCATCTAGCATCAAAATATTAAATGTTGTTGTTTATTTATTTTTTGAAAAAATGTTGTTTGTTAGTCACCTGAAAAATGCCAACACTTCTCTTGTACAATTGCTAATTGGTTGGTGTCATGTAGAGGACTGCTGGTAGAGTGTAAGCACTCCACACTCAAGAGTTTATGGATTTGACTCTTCTATCTTTCTATTGTGTTTTAAAATATTTTTTTTCCCAATGATTAATTTCAACTAAAGAAAGATGTGGACAACATATCTATTAAATGTAGATGTAGATACATACATAACTATCAGATAGCAATTTGTAATAAATGTGCAGAAACCCTATACCACTTGTTGTGGCATTAATCAAGTTAATTTGAGCTGGTTGATCTTGAATTTACGTGAATAATTGTAGATTAAAAAATAATGAGAAATTAATTTACTGCTATTTTAACCTTCATTCAATAGGCACCTTTCTTTTACCCAAAAACAAAAAAGAAAAAGCACCATTCAATGAAATCTATCAGAAAAAATGGGCGATCCGGATAGCAAATATAAGCCCTCCGTCGGTACATAAAATAGGACAAACAGTCAAACACCCTAGAGAAGGTGGTCCCACTAGCGTGGATGAATGGGGTTTTATAGTAAACACCGGTGATGATTCCCTTTCCATTTTTTTTTTTTTTTTGGATTGAGTTCGTTCATTTTTGTAGGGCACGTGAGATAGGCTCCACGTTAAGAGTACGGAAGCAAGATATCACGTGACCATGAGTTGGAAGTCCGGAAGGAAAGCTAGTGTAAGTGGGCTCCACGTACAATCTAATAAATCACCAGCATCCACGTGTCGCAACGTGCTTGCGACTTTTTTTGTATGATTTTGGTGAGATGCTTGCTTGCGAAATGACTTCGCTGTCTCAGAGGCTAAACCTGAAACGTGCGCTGGGTCCCAGAGAATATGGGAGAGAACATGCCCCAGACCGTGGATCTGCTTATATAACCTAAACTTATCTATTTGCAAATGCGGCCCCCGCTTTATCCGCCGATTACATGCCAAGCCTCCAACATATATCGTATCCGTATTCCGTACATTCATTCTGTAGCTTATATTCAATCGCCTCCCCACGCCAGTCAACGTAGACCTCCATTGAAAACCGTAGGATCAGATTCTTTCTTCACCAAGCAGCTAGGCCTCTCTGTGGGTATCAATTTGGTACCAGTATTGTATACCACGAAACCTTTACTATACAATTTATATAAAACCGTCTTACCATTTTCTAGCCAACATGGTAATGGTTTGAATTTTCATATAGCTATTCGATAGGGTGCGGTTTCCATACCAGTCTACCAGCGATACAAAAGCAGTGCCTACCCTTTTGTGCCGTATAAGTATATAAAAGTAAAACTATATAAATATATAACTAATGTAAGTTTTTTGTTCCATGTAAGACATATAAATTAATATATGGATATGGAATTGGTAAGGGCTTTTTTCTGGAGATATTCATTGAGTTCTGAATTTTTTGGGCATTAGAGCGTGGGGTTGAATGTACACCTATAATACGGAGAGATTGTTCCCTTGTTTCGAACCTGTAATCACCATGTTGTAATATGACAACCTTACCGTCATATCAAGGTTCACCCTCATTGTTGGGCATTGTTTAATACATTGGTTTGTAGCTCAGGGAGTTAAGTCATCGTTAACTCGAGGTTGACGTATTGACTCTCTCTATCATCACATCTTGGGTATAAGTTTTGTGGAATACTAGTATCCATTTACATCGTACATTTATTTATATGTTTCATAGAGCAGATATGATGTGGATGCAGTCTCAAGTTGTAGTTCAACTAAATTTTAATGAGTGGTAAAATAAAGTTTTAAAAAATGTAAGACTACAAAATATGCAAGTTAACAAATTAGAGGATATATAATTGAATTTAAAAATATCTTAGCAGAGCCAATTAAATATCACTAATTCACATGGCAAAACCTTTTGCCTCTCTCTCTTTTTGCTGTAATTTAGAGGAAGGTCAGTTGGGGTTTTCGCTCATGAACCTTTAGCCCCAAGTGTGAGGTGTTGACAAGAGATGTTTGAAACAAAAGATAATGAAACACCAACCACATGTGGAATGTCATATATCATCGTCGTCAAAGCTTTTTTTTTGCTACAGCTTGCCCTCCTTTAGATGAATCGCAGTTGTTGACAATATGCAAATTTGACAGTTAATGTTTTGCTGGAATGATTGAACTTGAAATAATACATTAAAGTGTCAATCACATTCTATCTCTATTTTTTTTTTCTAAGTTTTCTTGGTAATTGTCTGTTTTTGTGTCATGGTGCAAGAAACTTTCAACTACTACTATCTTCATCATTTAAAAAATTATTTTTATACAATTGATTTAGGTACATGAATGCTTGTTATGTAAGACACAAATGAGGATAGAATTAATTATTAATTCCATAACTAATCATGTCAAAATGATCCTAAACACTTTTCTTGTTTTAGTAGACCACCACTCTTGAAGATATTGATTTTTAAAAGAAATATCTTAGGGTCCATTTGATTTACATTTTTATTCAAATATATATATATATATATATTTTGTTGAGATCTCTACCATCGAGTGAGTGGGGTGGACTCATCATAAGTCTTAGTTATCAAAACATATTATCTTTTTATTAAAAAAAAAGAATAAAAATCATGATAAACCTTTTCTTTCATTAGGATGTCTTAATTATAAAGTAAAGAGAAAGTTTTTCTCCACTGTGGCAAAACATCGTGAGGAGAGATGAGGGGACATGATCATTAAATGACCCTATCTTCTAGAACGCCGCTTATACCTCACCACCAAGGTTTCAAGTGTACGGGTGTACGAATCCCCAATTACCCCCTTGCGCTCGAATGGGATTGATTATCGATGAACTCGACATCTTTAGAATAAATAAATAAAAAATAGAGAAATATTGTCATTACATCACCAAACGAGACCGTCTCTTGTGTTAAGTTTTCATCTCAAGAGTTGGAACTTTAGAATTGAAAACTTAGCATGATATCAGATTCGAAATTCCTTATTCATGACCATTTAGAAAAGGGAAATAGTCTTTCATTGCTTAAGTCTCGAATATTGGATAGCTTATATATGTGAGAATCTCTTCACTCACTACTTAGTTTGAAGTTTTGAGAAAAAAATTTAATATATTAAACAATAATAACCAAGACTTTATTAAACATTGCTAATTTTGGTCTCTCTCACGGTATGCTAAACTTGTTAAGTAGACTCAGTTTGTTTCCTCTGTATGTGTTTTTCTTCTAATTAAGTAGTGATGATTTGCAAGGTGGTCAACAGATAGTATCTCCTTTACCTCTCTTGTAAGTGAAGAAACAAACGACTGACAACCCTCTTTTAAAAGCTAGCTAGCCCAAGTTTTTTAAAAAAAAACAAAAAATTAGGTACAATATATGTGACACGGCCAGTCTTGAAGGAATCGGATCGGCTAGCACAGCGAGTCTCCGTTTTGTATAATTGTCCTTGATGTGACTTTAATAATACAAGAGAGTGAAACTGAGTAGTGAATATATGTGGTTTCTCACTTAAATGGGAGAGTAATTTGGAAGGAACTGATGCAAAGAGTGTTAACCAAGTTAGCTAAAAGAGAACGACTCTAGCTGCTGCTATATATTCTTTTCCATATCAAAAACAAAAAAAATTTGATTTGGGTTCCTAATTAATGTGAGTGAGAGAGAGAGGGAGAGAGAGAGGGAGAGAGAGTAATTTGTAAGGGAGTGATGCAAAGAGTGCAGGTCAAGTTAAGTTGTTAAACGAAAGAAGAAGAGGGTGAGGCCTGGATGCAACTCATCATTTCTCATTCGATTGTTTAGCAAATGTACCAAATCGCATCCCCTGTGCCACCCTCCACGGTCGGACTGGTATCTAATTGTTACAGACCGGCCCTGACACATCATGAAGCAATGATTGTTGCGGCACGTGCTGGTCAGTGGTCAGTCTCACTGTCACACAGCTTCTTACAAAAATATTAGAAAATAGCCAAATTAATATAGCGTAAAATTGTAAAATCTCTCTAGTATTAATTCTTAAGCAGTTAGTTACCAAATCAAATCCGAAACAACTTTGCTAATCCCGTTTCCGTTTCCGTTTCCGTTTCAATCCGTTACACAGCTGAGGATTATTACTGAGTTTCTTTTTGATATCGAACCTAGAGGGGCATTTTAGTCTTTCTGAAGTCCTTGATTTTATCCTCTCTCGATAAATCTGGATACATATGGGATTTCAAACTTTTCACATTAACGCGGTAAAGAGATAAACCTTGGAAACAGCGGCCGTTAAAGTCAAGTAGTCGAAACGGGAGCCTGCTCTCTCTCCTGTCCTGCCTTAAAAATCCATCCATTTTACGCTGGGGAGGGAAATTGAAGTTGAAACGGAAACCGACAAGTTTAGAGAGTGAGGGAGACGTTTCTTTCGTTCTATGTCTATGTATACTTTTTACCCCTTTCACCATTTTGGATTTCTTCTTCGTCTGCAAAAATCTTTCCAAGACTTCAAACTTCTAACTCTTAACTCTAAACTTAGAACTGCTCTCCAAATTATATATATATATAAAAAAGAAAAAAAAAAAAAAAGACAAGGGGAAAGTAGAAAGAGGAGGATCGGTGAGGGTGGCGGTGGGACCCGTTCATTGTCTGCAGGCATCACAGGAAGAGAGAGAGAGAGAGAGAGCTGAGAGAGTGAGGGAGAAGGGGAAAGGAGGTATTGAAGACTTCAACAACACGACAGGGAAAGGATC
This sequence comes from Protea cynaroides, assembly GCA_028583415.1. Taxonomy (NCBI): domain Eukaryota; kingdom Viridiplantae; phylum Streptophyta; class Magnoliopsida; order Proteales; family Proteaceae; genus Protea; species Protea cynaroides. Next base: position 60,729,866 of record CM053269.1, on the reverse strand, counting down.
GTAAAAGACAGCTAGCAATGAAGGGGGAGGCTCACCTACCAGAAGTAGAGGATACCATATCACGTTCCTTTTCCCCCCTTTTTAGGGTCTGTTATCTCACCACCCCCTTCCTCCTCTTCAAATATAGTCTCTTCTCCAGTTTTCCTTTATTTAACTATTGATTCATGTCTTCCATTTCAGCTTTAGTTCTCCAGGAGGTTAGGGTTTAGGAGTAGGTTGTATGTAGGTTTTGTTTCTCCTCCTTTTCTTCGCCATTGTCTGATGTCACCAAGTCTTTGCACAGTTTGGAAGGGTGTTTGCTGAAGATTAGTCTTCTGCTTCGTTTCATTTCGTTTTCTTTCGGAGTTTTGAGCGGGAAACCAGGTTTGTCATCTATCTATCTTCCAATTTTTGCGTTTTTGAAGAATTTTCCGATGGAATTTCTGTTTCAAGCCGGGCTCTTCCTTTTAACCCTCCATTTATGCTTTTGATTCTGATTTTTGTTGCATATCGAGGAGAGATTGCATGCATTCCTTGTGACGTTTCTTATATAAACAATTAGTTTTTCTGACTTGCTTTTTTTCTCATTGCTGCCGCTCACCTTTTGTTTTGCAGGAGTTCAAGGAGCTTTCACTGAATTTTCAGTTTTAGGACGTTCTTCTTTTTGAGTTGCTGCCCTGTTTCTGCTTCGATTGACCGTGCTTCCGGCCTCCTGTACTTCAATTCTTCTTCGCATTTAAGGTTCGGATTCTATCATGCTAGTTTTTCACTCTACAAATTTCTGCAAGCAGGAATAAGCAGTGGTTCTAAACTTCTTAAGAGAGAGAGAGAGAGAGAACATCGTTTACAGTATCGGTAGAAGACTGTAGAGCAAGAGAGAGAGAGAGAGAGAGAGAGAGAACATCGTTTACAGTATCGGTAGAAGACTGTAGAGCAACATCCGAGTTGCTAATCCCTTTTTATTTATATAAGGTATTGCTTCTGAGAAAATTCAAGTTATGCCCCTATTCCTTCTTCAATCTACCGTATCGGAGTCACCCTTGTTGATTACGTTTCTCCGGAGGATTTTGATGCGAATTCCGGTCATCGCTCATTGACTGAAGCCTCTTTTGGAAAAATCCTCAAAAATCTTTTTTTTCCTTTCATACATTTGGAGGATTCCTTTTTAATGTACTCTCTGGGGATATGCTTATATTATCCTTAGCTTTTTTTAGTTATTTTTTCTTATTTTGGTTTTATCTTCTTCCCCAAAATCGAGGGTAGTGATTTCCAGAATCCGTATGAAAACGAATACTTAGATTGTTTGTAAGCGTGGCCATCGTGTGGGGCCAACTCTTGCTTCATTTTTTTACTACTATAATTATTTCTGGGCCCACTTTTTGTGTTGCCATGTGTCACGCGGATCCAAATAGTCTCATCCCAATAATTCGAGAGAGGGGCGGCGATCCCAGTAGATGATCGTTCTACGTTCATCCGATCCTTCTATTTCAAGTTGATAAGTCAAAAACAATAAGAAAATGTCGACTCGAATGAAAGGATCGAATGAAATCCGACCGTCATGCGACAATCATCCACTGAGTCGCCGCCCCTCCTCCCTGAACTTCAGGGAGGATGGGCACGATTTGAATCCGTGTCACGCAGCATACGGATTCTTGTCGGTGGCTGCGTAATTGCTTCCTTCCAATTTAATTCACCACCTCTCACTCTTTATTTTGGTCTTTAAATACTCGTGGGACCCACAGGGTCCGTTTGCCTCTTCCCTATTAATTTACTTTGACCCGAATAATTGCGTGTAAGGAGCTCTAATTATTGTGTATTTGTGATGATATATATGTACGGTGTACTCTCTCCCTCAGTCGCCAGGAACAAACATGATCGAGCCGAGCTTCATGGATGACCTAGACAATGACTTGTGCGGGGATTTCTTCGACCACATCGACGATTTATTGGATTTTCCGATGGAAGACGTCGAGGGTGGTGGTATTGGAGGAGGATGCCACGGTTTGCAAGGTGCTTGTTGGCCTCCTATGGCGGACGCTTTGGCTGCTTCTACTAACACAGTTCTCTCCGGCAAAAATGGCGACAATATCACTCCAGAACTTCCAACTGAACTGTCTGTTCCGGTGAGTGGATTCGTACGTATCAATTTCTTAATTCATACATGTAAACCAACCCTTTCGAATCTATGAAAGCATGTCCTTTTTAAGGAAAATCCATCTTGAAAAAATTCCCTCTTCTTTGTCTCTAGCTCTGTCGTACCGGTTTTGATATGTGATTACAGGGTCAGTAGTATATATGTATTTTTAACACGATTGCTTAGATTACAGTACAAGTAGTGTATTTGTAAGGATTGGGCCCTCCACAGCTCCACTGATTGTCTTGTTTTATATGCTCTGTCCTCCAGTATGAAGACATTGCTCAGCTGGAATGGTTGTCCAACTTCGTCGAAGATTCGTTTTCAGGTGGGAGCATTATCGTCGAAAAGGACGCGTCCTTCCTCGACGGCAACATCATCCACAATAACTATAACACAAAAGACAAGAACAGCTGCAAGAATGACAATGTCAAGGACAACAAAGACGCTCACCGTTTCCAGACGTCCAGCCCAGTCTCTGTTCTGGAGAGCAGCAGCTCCTGCACTGACGGGAACGGTGTTGGGAGCGGAAGTACTAGTATTGGGTTCAGAACCATGCCTCTCAGTCCCGACAGGTTTGTGCCAGGGCGTGCTCGGAGCAAGCGCCCGCGCCCAGCTACCTTTAACCCTCGTCCACTCATATCCGTCATCTCTCTGACGACCTCTTCTGCTACCGAGGACCCAAATCCCTTCTCCACCTCAGAATCTGCCTCCGAACTCGACAATTACGCGGAGTCCTATCCTGGGATGAAAATACATTTTAAACCCATCGCTCTTGCTACTTTGGAGGTGGACCACCAGCAGAGGCAGAAGAAGAAGAAGAAGAAGTTGCCAGTACCACCTTCTCCGGCTTCCTCAGGTTTTGCAGGTGCCATGGATCAGCCCCTTCAGCTAGCAGGGGCTGTTAGGAAATGCTTGCACTGTGAGATAACCAAGACCCCGCAGTGGAGAGCGGGACCTTTAGGGCCGAAGACCCTCTGCAATGCATGCGGTGTCCGACACAAGTCAGGCCGGCTCTTCCCAGAATACAGACCCGCTGCCAGCCCAACGTTCGTGGCGTCATTGCATTCCAACTCCCACAAGAAGGTGCTAGAGATGAGGACCAACAATGCCCCCAAGTCATCCTTCCCACTTGCGACTTCTGCCACCACCGAATTGGTGCCGAACAACAACCCTTTCCTTGATTTCATCTGAGGGGAAAAGGGTAGAATGCGCCTCTCTTCCCGGCGGCCAGCGGCATTTATTATTATTATTTTTTCTTCCTTTTTCCCATTTTGTGGGTCCTCCTTAGTTAACTAAGTTTTTTTTTTTTTTTTTTTTTTTGGGTGTATATAATGAAGGGGAACGGGGATAAGAGTTTAGCGGGTAGAGTTAAAAAAACAGAGGAAGAAAGGGACTTAAAGTGGTAGAGTAGATGAGAGAGAGGCTAGAGTGTAGCTAGGGAAATTTGTTTGTAGGTATATGATGCTTAGGTTCTTATTTTTTGAAAATTTTACTTCATTTGTGCGTTTAATTTTGGTAATTCTTTATTTTGTCATTCGATATTGTCATCAGGAAAAGATTAAAATGGTAAATCACATTGTTTTTTTTTTTTTTGTTAGTTTCCCTGTCAATGGTTCAGACTTGTAAGTAGAATGACTCGTATATGTAAGGCACGCAAATTTTTTTTTTTTTTTTTTTTTTTTTTTTTTTAGTAAAAGCACCCAAGGTTTTAAACATAAGAAATATGGAAATATTCTTAATATTTTTTTTTTTTTTGTAGTGTCCTTGTATTAACTTTTAGATAGTTATATGTGTGGTAAATCATAAATGTGGTTTCATTTTGAACCACAATAATGAAAAAACATAGAGCTCATAATGTTGGAATATATATATATATATGGATTTAATTAATTACTAAGCTCATTGATCAGTGGGAGTCTATGCCACTAGGTTAGATTAGTTCGGTTTGATTCGTCACAAAATAAAGAGATAGGTAATCCCTATTATAGTGTGGGATTGGTTAGGGTTTGTGATAGTATTATATATATTAGGTCATGAGTCTCCGCAGTTATAGTTGTTTTCTTTTTTCTGTACCCATAAGCAGTGAGAAAGGCATGGAACCTCTAAAGGTTGTGGAAGACGGTGATCAAAGCTCTATTCTTGGAGAATAACGGTGAAAATCAATCTTCTACTCTCAGGTATGTCTCTATTATTATTGATTACATTGAACATCATTGTATTCTAGATCTTTATATGGATATTAGGGTTTAGGATGAAATCCTATGAATTAGAAAAAATCTAACAATTAGTATCAAAGTTATTCCATACAGACCTAGGATCGATGGTTAATGATTGTGGAGACTGTAGGTATGATTGGAATGAAAGTGAGAGAAATTTTTTCCAATTCTTCGTACAAACCTGTCTAGATTTTAGACCTTAGAAAACTTTTTCAGACCGATGAAAACTAAATCAAACTACACAATCTTGTAGGGCTTTAAAAGACGAAGTCGTCGGTATAAAGAAATTCACTGGCGGTGACCTAATGCGCCTTCACGCGGTGGTGGAAAAGGCCCTTGAGATCCACGGTCCGGTTAGGTTTGAAGGAATTAAAAAAAAAGTGTGGCGGCTGATCCGGTCATCAACCGGTCAATTCGGTAACCCTAACGGGTTATCCAGACCTCAAACCGATTTGACTCGGTCTGACCCGTTGACACATGTGGGTAACCCACCTGGGACCCGATTAGCATTTGACCTACCCCAGTCAACCACCAGCGAACCGGATCAATGACCCGAGTTGATCGACCCAGTGCCTCCATCGAATTGGCCTAGATACCAACCCGAGAACCCGAAGTGTGCCCGGGTTACCCGAAATCTTGGATCGGATTGGACCAGTACTGAACCGATGAGTGGTTCGACGAACCAACTCTCTGGTTCAACCCTACTAGACCAAGCGATTCGGTTTTAAGGAATTAAAAAAAAAGTGTTTAATGTATATTCGGTTTGGTTCAAACCTATCGACCAGCTCAAAACCGAACCGGTTTCAACTGGTTTCAGAGAAAATAAAAGGATTGAATCTTCTTAGGGCGCGTGTGAGCGCGTTCGACCTTCGATTGAGGTGTGGTTTTTTGCATTGGATTCATCTCGTTGACATCTTCAGTGTGGTATATAATTTCGATAGTTTTGGAAACCAATGAAATGTGTTTTGGGCAGAAAGTGTCCTATGAGACTTGGTTCGATGTTATTTTACAGGATTTTCTAATTATTTATACCATGTATCTTGATGAGCTATTGTGTATGTTTTCAATGAATGTTTAGCTTTATATTTGAAATATAATTGTGACATTTCATGTTGTTTTAAAATTTCATTTTCGTTGTAAAGAGAGTTTAGTGATATCATGGTGGAATTCAGTGGAACCCACCAAAGTGGCACACCTTATTTCATTATGATGTCTTCAAATTCAAGATTATGTATTTATCAATGCTTCAAAGTAAGGGAATGTTTACCCAAAGGTGGCATTACCAAACACAGTTATTGTGAGAGTTTGTGAGTATCATGTTGGGATCTAGTGGAACCCACCAAAGTGGTAAACCTTGTCTCTTCAGGATGCTCTCAAATTCAAGAAGAGTTTTTATAAATACATCAAGAATTTCACATCTACAAGAACAGCTAGACCGAAAGTGTTAACCCAAAAGTGGCACTACCAAGTTTTTTAAATGTATCTACATGCACATAAATAGAAGGATTTTGATTTTAAGGGTCCCATTAATCCAAATGTGGTGAGATTTTTGAATCACTATTCTTTCGCAGTCATTGTACAGATACTGAGGAGACCACTGCATGTTTATCTCAAAGGAGAATGTGTAATTGGTTAACTCTGAAAAATGAAATTTACTTACATGTGTATTTTGACATTGCTAGTGCAAGAAAATTATATGTATGAATTTCTATTAATTATCTATTACAACACAAACACAGAGAAAATCAAATGCATATTTGTCACAAAGGATGAATTTATATTTTGGTTGACTCCCGAAAAAGTTATTTGTATGTGTTGTGTAAATGTTAGCACAGTTGGTTTGTGAGTATGAGTGATTGTTTTATTTACTACACTGCACAATAGTTATGCATTATCTTTTAATCTCAGGATGTCTATTAATGCAAGCAATTTGGTTAGTGTTCCTGTTCTTACTAGAACCAATTACAAAACAATGAATTAAGGATCTAGAGATATCTTTAGGTATGCTAGACCTTGATATGGGTATCATGAAGGATAAGCCTGCTGAACTCACATATTCTAGTACCCTTAAAAATGTTTGCTCATGATTAGGCGTTATGTCCCTGACTCTATATTAGATGAAATTGAAGGAAAAGAAACAGACAAAACTTTACTGAAAGGCATTAAAGCAAGATATGAGGAAACTGAGAAAGCTCAGATGGGCACCTTAATAACAAAACTGTCTACCACTGTTTATGATGGAAAATGTAATGTTACAGATCACCTTGTAGGATTTGCTAGTATAGTTGAAAAACTCAGAGAAATAAGACATACTATTGATAAGGATCATTTGGTATACTTGGCAATGAAATCTCTACCTAATGAATACAAACATATTAAAGTGGCATATAGAACTTTTAGAACAAAGTGGACTCTAAATGAATTGATAGCTGTTTGTACTGAAGATAAAGAAAGTGACAAAAAATGGACTATTGAATCCATTAATGCTACGTTCTACAAGAACAACTCTGACAAGGGCACTAAACAGCAAGATATTTGGATCTCACAGAAGAGGAAAATATTTTTCTGATAAAACAAAGAAACCCTACAACAAGGAAAAAGATGATAAAGAGCAGCATGAAGAAAAGGACCTGAGCGACATCAAATGTTTTTGGTGTCAAAAGAGAGGACATATGAAGAGGGATTGCAAGAGCAGAAAGCATTGGCTGGAGAAGAAAAAGAATTCTGGAAACTCTAAGGAAGATGATGCACAAAAGGAATGAAGGCTTCATCTTCATGAAATACAAGTCTAGTTAGGAGTCAGATACATTAACAGTTAGAAGTTATTTAAATTCAGTTTGATATTTTGAATCTTCAGTTTTTTTGTTTTCTCCATAAATGAGAGTTTGTTTCTAGTTTAAGTATTACCAAGACTTGATTCTATTTAATTTTATTTAAATAAGATTTTATTTTATCTTAAGATGTCTTTATGCAATAAATAATTTTGTGTGTTAAAATCTGAATTTATAATAGTGATTGAATGTTTGGATGATTTTAAGATCTTCAAAGACAAAGAATGATTCACTAATGGAAGCCTTTAGTGACTTATGAATGATATGGTAGTCACGAATTATTTTGATATGCTTAGTCAATGAGAGTTTTCATTTATATCTAGTGCTATGGTTGTTTGTATTGTTGGCGATTTGATTCATGATTCAGGCTGTATTTAATCAATGATAAAATGGACAGTATTTAGCGAGACACCAGGCAATATTTAGTCAAAGATCAAATAAGGTAGTATTCAGTCAAATATAAAAGGTCAAACAAGACAGTATTCAGTTAAATATAAAAGGTGATATTTAACCAAGATAGGAGGCAGTATTCAGTCAAACAAACTATGATGGTGTGTCAAAGTGAGATATTAATCAAAGTTAGAGGCGGTTTGCCATGAAAGGATAATATCAAGTATAAAAGTTTGAGGTAACTCGATCGAAGGTAATTCGATCAAAGATGACTCATTATCTCACGACAATTTATGCTATTAAATAGACTTTTTTATGTGGGTGATAAAAGGTAATACACCATTTGTGTTGGAGTATTTTTCACTGTTTGACAAGCTCAATAGCTGGATCAAAGTAGGTGACGATTTGTTGTGTAAATAGATTTCATGGTCACACTATTCAATGGTGGCATTGTAATTAATCTAGCCTAAGTGGGAGAATGTTGGAATATATATATATATGTGGACTTAATTAATTAATAGGCCCATTGATCAGTGGGAGTCTATGTCACTATAATATATATATATATATAATATATATTAGTTAGACCCGGTCTATGTCACTAGGTTCGGTCACAAGATAAAGAGATAGACAATCCCTATTACAGTATGAGACTGGTTAGGGTTTGTGACAGTATTATATATACTAGGTCATGAGTCCCCGCAGTCATAGTTGTTTTCTTCTCTCTGTACCCACGAGCAGTGAGAAAGACATGGAACCTCTACAGGCTGTGGAAGATCGTGATCAAAGCTCCAACACCATTCTTGGAGAATAACGGCAAAAATCAATCTTCTATTCTTAGGTATGTCTCTATTATTATTGATTACATTGAACATCATTGTATTCTAGATCTCTATATGGATATTAGGGTTTAAGATGAAATCCTATGAACATAATACTAAGTTTCTATCTCAAAATTTCAAACTTGTAAATAGATGGATAAATTTACATACATAAAGTATTTAAGATTTCAGATTTAAGCAATATAGGATTATCATGTATATAAGGTGTGTAAAATTCTGGATATAATTAAAATAAGATTATTCTTTAACACTCCTTCTCACATATCCCTCTTTTGGGTGGTAACATGTGGTATCTCTTTTGATTGACTGTGTTTAGTTGGAGTATATTATATTCCAAATTTGACTGCTATATATGAGCCGTATGATTCTGGGATCGACTAATTTGTGGAGGAGACAAACAGAAAACTGACCCAGTTCCCCGCAAGTATCTAGGCCTCTGTCAAATCCTTAATAGGTTGGACTTTGGAGGGTTGTGAATTGTGATAATGTGGTGTCATGGGACGGCTTCACTAGTTAGTTCTCAATTCCCATCGATGGTTTCTGTGCGGGCCTCCAGCGTACTTCGTCCAACATCTGGGTGGAATTAAACCCGAGTCCAATCCATCAGGTTTTAGGCTGGGTCAAGCCCGTGCTCTAATTAAGGGTTATAATTTGTATACAATTATAAGATCATTTTCTTTTTGGGTAAATATTATAACATCATTTTAGATATCATGGTTTCAAGTCTCTAAATCTTTCAATTCACAATGTAACCCACATCCTCCTTTTTTTTTTTTTTTATGAAGAATTATAGTAAACTACACTTTCCATTTTAGGACAGGACATACTACATTAGATAGGTTAAATCAATAATAAAATTTACATATACATGGTACTACATGATGTGGCAAACAAGAATAACCTACACTATATGCAGACATATGCTTCTGGACCAGACCAACTTAAACCATGGCCTCAACCCGAAACCCAGTCCGATCTTGGTTGGTATTTCTAACCTTAGCCCGGTTCACATGCTAAAAAAAAAGGTCAATTAGCTCAGGAATTTTTGGACGGGCAGCTATAACTGAATTCCCTATGTTCAGGTCAATCAGACAATATCGCAATCAGCTTTTATAATTTTCACATACAATCAATTAAATGAGAAGTAAGATTTTCCTGGAGGGAAGCTTTCTGAACGGATATCTATCTCTTCTTTCTTCCATGTGAATGGTGGATTTGGTTTTGGCCCTAACAATTGGATTGGCACAATGTATGTCTAAATTCATTTATAAGAAAATTAGTATTGGAATACTCTCCCCTACAGTGTTTAATAGTCTGAGGGGGTGTTTGATAACACTTCCGAAGTTGAATTCTGATTTCTGGAGCATAAATGGAGTAGAAGCCTGTTTGGTAATCCGGTTCGGATTTCTGGAGAATCCATGAGTGAACCGGCTCCAAATGGGTTCTAGAATCCAATTTTTTGGAACATCAAATAGATGCTTTTCGACTTCAAAGCACAATTTTGGAGTAAAAAAAAAACCACCCCACACCACTACTACCACCAGCACTACAAACCATCAGCCACTAGCCACCACCCACAGCCGCCACCACCACCACCACCACCACCACTGCCACCACCACCCACCACCACCACCACCCTCGCCACCATTGCCACCACAGCCACCACCACCCCATCACCACCACTGCCACCACCGCCACCACCATCCACCACCACCCACCATCCACCACCACTAACCATCACCCACCACCACCCACCGCCACCACCACCAACCATCACCCACCACCATCACCCACTACCACAACCACTGCCACCACCACCACCACCACCCACCGCCACCACCCACTACCACAACCACTGCCACCACCACCACCACCACCACCCACCGCCACCTTTCGCCACTACCTCCCACCATCACCAACCATCACCACTCACCACTAGTGCCACCATCCACTACCCACCACTACTCTGGAGTCCATGACTAAATTAGGTTAACAAACATGTTTCTACTCCCATATACTCTTGAATCATTTTGAAGTTGAAGTAGAAATTTAAACCAGAAGTAAGAATCTTAGAATTGAAGTTTTATCAAACAGCCCCTGAGAGTTTCCAAAAAAACCAAGAATCAAACAAGGTGTTGTCAAGTTTTCAACTCAAAAGTTCGAACTAGTAAGTGGAGGGACTATCCATATATAAGACTATAGGATTCTAATCTCATAATTAGCAATGTAGGACTATTCCCAATACTCCCCCTCACATGTAACCCCACCATTAGGTGGTATATATGTGATAGTATATGTGGCAATACATATCACTTTTTGGATAACTGGTCCCTTTTTTTGGGTGACTGATCCCTCTTTTGAGTGACATATAGTCCCTCTTTTGAATGATCATCCCTTTTTTTGGGTGACTAGTCCTTCTTTTTGGGTGACCGTCCCTCTTTGGGTGACCATAGTCTCTTTTTGTGCATTTGACGTCTCTTTTTCTGTAACTTAATTAGCCTTCTTTTTTAGGGTTATTATGAAAGAAAATCTGGAGCTCTGATACCATGTCAAGTTTTCAACTCAAAAGTTCAAACTAGTAAGTAGGGGACTCTCCATATATAAGACCACATGATTCTAATCTCATTAGTAATGTGGGACTATTCCCAATAGATATCACGTGGTAGATATAGCACATGAAGGAGACTCAACCACATAAAGCTATGTTTGACTGTTTTCCTAGTATAGAGAAAAGTAGTGTTGTTTATATTATACTGGGAAAACAAGGGAAAGATAGAAAGGGGTCTCAATCATAAGAATGGGGTGTGGGTGTACTCCAAATGGTATTATTAGAGGAAACACCTCATTCTATAAACATCCTCCTCAAACCGAACTCAACTCAACCGGCCAGCTGAGTTAGCTAGTGTTTGCCACCTTTTTTGTGAGGCAAATTTTGTGGAAAACATTTCTCAACATTATCCCCTAGGATGGTTTTTTCTTTGCTGAGGAAGAAAATTGAAGTAAATGATGATAACATTCTTACAAATATATCATGATGTGAAGTGGTAAGGACTATGGATGGTTGTTTGGCATACTGAGGTAATTAACAAATATTTTTATTTCGAATGTCTCTTAACATATTCCATCGTTCAAGAACAAGAATATATATGTCAAACACTGTTTTTGTCATCCATTTTTTGTTCTTGACCTAGAATGCATTCCAAGAATCCATCATCCATCATCCATGCTTTCATGCTGAAACTTGAAAACAGTTGGAGAAGAAATCAGTCATTCAGTAGTTGGCATTTTCCCCATACATTTTTACTCTTATACACATTATAACTACTTTGTAGGTGCAAACAAAGTATTTGTAAGTAAACATAAGAAAAAAATAGTATAGATAAAATAGATGATTTGGTTATACATAAGGCAACACTGTGTACTCAAATGTTAATTCCATTTAAATGGTCAAAAGTCCCTGTTTTATATGGTAGAATTAATTAACCATGCATATGCGATTTCAGAGTTTAAAAGTGTCAGTATTATATATCCTCTTAATTAATTAATTGCATGCAAGTGCAGTTGTTAGGTTGAGGCCCCCTTAATTATTAATAGATGGAGACTAGTTTTCACACATTAATATCATGCCATATGGCATGTCAAATAAGCAAAACAAAGTTGGTTAATATAATAGGGCCGGGGTGCAATTCAGGTGGACCTTCGATAGGGAAATCTAAACATTTTGAAACTAATTGTATTTGAACCCAGACCAACCCAACTCAATTATCATTAAAGTTGGGCCCACCTGCATATTGTAACAATCTCTCCTTTATTTTTTATTGTCCAATATATGCTAGCTAGCTTCTTCAAATGTCAGAGTCCAATTGCAAAAACTCTTGAGGTTGTGTCAGCTTCAATGTTGTTTCTTGTTATCCAACCATGCACTCTCTGATCAATCTCGCCCTCTCTTTGTAGTTAGCTTTGATGGGACTGGATTTGGCTGATCTATATGGTATGGAACAATGAGCAGGATGCATGACAGGTTCATTCTTTGGAATGTTTTGGATCTTCTGGAAGAGAGAGAGAGAGAGAGAGAGAGAGAGAGAGAGGGGAATAGACTACAAATCTAATCTTCAACAATTTTCAGATTGAATGTGTTAGCAACGGATATACTAGTTGGAGTGGAGGTCTTGAGATTAAAATCTAGCAGAAAATTCCAACGAATAAATGAAGGTAGGTACAGTCGTGGGGTGTGGGGCTGTACGTGGAACCTAATCCATCAACTCAGTCCGGAACCAATTAAAGAGCTGAAATCGACATGGATCCATTCCTTCTTCATTCTTCCACCTTTGGTAGGTACGTACCAGCCAACCTAGTACCTACTGTATAGATAAGGGCAGGTCCCGTATTCGTAAGGTCTAAACATGGAGGAGGGCCGGGCCGAGAAAAGTTTAAAATTAAATACCAAAGTCTGCTGCTTCATTATTATTCAGGCGAATAACGCTCCCTATGTCCTTTAAGCCCAGAGTGTCATTGTTACTTAGATCTCTCTCTCTCTCTCTCTCTCCTTCTCTCGCCCTCCCCACGCACACACACAGTATAACTCTCTCCTCCCTCCATGATTGGATTGGATTGGATTGGATTGTCACTTAAATCCAATCCATTCATATACCTTCCCATTTATTGTCATCTAATCTAATCTGATTTATGTCATGCGTTCTCTTTGTGGTCCTGGATTGTTTGAAAGTTATATTTTCAACTTAAGCCAATTCCAATATAACTGAAATTTGAGAAGCGTATATATGTTGGGGGTTATGTCTTGTATTCTGCTGCTTCAGGGCTTTTAATAGGACTTTGGGGGTCTATGTATCTTAGACCACATCCGGCTGGGGGTCAGGTTTCGGAGCAGTAACATCCTGGAAAATTTGTAAGGCTTACATTTTGGAAATTTTGGAAATTTTTATCTCTCTGTTTTCCTATAAATTGTTATAGATGGAGGTTATTAGGGTTACGAAAATTATTTATAAACACAGAGAGGTGAGAGGAAGAGAGCATGCAACCCTTTCTCCATTGTTAGTGAAAATTGTTCTCATCTATTCCTGGATATAGACATACAGCTTGTCAAACCACATAAATCCTTACATTATGTGATTGTTTTTCTTTCTATTTTCATTTATCTTTAAATTCCTATAATGAGCATGGGACCTTTTGGTGTCCCTCTACAAAATTTTAACCCCATCGAACCTGTTCGGTGGTATAATTAGGTAGGTGGGTCATGGGCCATCCATAAATACCATTAGAATAGACTGGTCCACAAAACTTGCTTCCTATGTTTCTTATAAGATGCACGCACTTCTTTTCACCCTTATTTTGATAACGAGGGACCAGCCCACCATGGGCAGACTAACAGACATGGGCCCATGTAAGACCTCACCATCCAAGTCCCCTGAGAACAATGAAATTAACGTTGTGCGAGTACCCCTAGCGGTAGAGAAGAGTCGGACTGAGGTTCTCCATTTCTTGGGGTGTGATCCCTTACCAACTAAGGTACCCTTGGAGTTACACTTCTTTTCCAAATTTGATTCAGAGTCTCCTCAAATTCAGCAATGCCTTGAATGTTTCACACTAATATCTCTGGGAGAAAAGAGAAAAAGAAAAGAAGAAGACTCAATGTAATGATTTGTGATGTTAATATGATTTAGTCTAATATCCGTGTCATGTGGCAGATTAGTTAGAACTCAAATTTTGTGTACGATTACATCCATCCATTAGTTCCATGATGCTTTGATACCTATCAAATTTGAACTCAATCAAGTGTGTCATGTTGTAGCGTAAATTGTAAAATTACGAAAATATATTACATTTTGAAAAAATAAAGTAGTGGCTAAAAACACAAGGGAAAATGTGAGAGTTTGCTGTGGAAATGACATGTGGCCAATTAAGACTGTTCCCTTTATATTCAATGGTTGGATTTAACAAATCATCTTTTCATGTGGGAAAGTAAAGTATTATTAACCATCTACAAATCGAGTAAAGATGTACGTGCTGCTACATTGGAATTTAGTCTCCTATCGATTGTGTCTTGGATAGTTTCCCATTGGCTGCGATTATCCTTTGCATGTAACGACACGTTTTTAAATCATGTGGTGACCTACTTACATGTCAAAAGCTTTCACATGTAACGACACCTTTTAAAACCATAGGGTAACTTTCCTGTCTATCAAAGTGGATAGTAGTATCGTGACATGTGGGGTCGCCTTAGGCACTGCCAAAGAGATTCTATTTAGGCCATATAATAGGATAGGCATTCCCCTTGTGAAAATTTGACCCTGGTTACATTATTTTTTTTATAGATTAACTCTGGTTAATCTGATTCTGAATCATCATCGCGCTTCTTCAGAGACTCTTCACAGAATTTGGTGGGTCAACTGTGTGAAGAGGTAGGTCTTCACGGTGGTGTGGAGACTTTCATATATATAGAAATCTTTTCCTCCAATAGCTTTGGTTGCCAAGGTAATTCAATAATTAGAATTTATCCAGTATATACATATCAATATATATATATCGATGTATTGATATACATATCGATTGAACTCCAGATATTAAATCAGTCGACAGTTCCAACTGAGAGGATTTGAATCCCGGATATACAAAGTTCAGTCTCAGTTTCTCAGATAAGATATTTACCTAACTATGGTTAAGTTGTTGGGTTAACGACTAATTCGATTTGAGGGTAGTCACCCGATCAGTGACTTCTTTTGTAGAACTTAAAACCGCAAAAAGAGGAGGAGAGAGATAGAGAGAAAGAGAGACTCACGTTTTCTCCTTTTCGTTCGCTTGTCACTACTACAGTACTCACAGTACTCAGTACTAAAATATTGCTGACACACTACTGTATCGATTGATTTTTAGGAACTCGCGATATCACCAAAATATCGCGAATTACAGTTCAATTCTTCTAGTAACTCAACTCTCGTGGAGGGGGGGAGGAGAGCCTGAAGACACGGGTGCGTAGGAGTGAGGGAAGGAGGATTAAAGATAAGAAGATATTAATTAGTATTAATGAACCATGTTTTTAATTTTATTGTTTTTTATTAGGTATTTGTAAGTTGCAGTTTATTTTTAGACTTCTGATGCTTCCGTTTTTGTTATTTCCGCGTGACGCTTGAGTCTTGTTGTTTGTTTGTTTGTTTCGCATTCACTTCCTGTGGGAGAAAAAACGAGGGAGCGTTTCTTCAGATCTCATCCTCTGAAGAAAAAGTTAAAGAGAGAGGAACAGGTGGTAGTAGAGTTATTTTCATTATAACTTTTGTTTTGGATTTTTCTGATCCGAAAATCATCGAAGAAAGTGAAATTGTGTGGATATTTCTGTTTAGTCGCTGTGAAAGCTCTCTCATGGAGCTTCTCTTTTATTTAGTTGCGCAGGAAAAGCGTTGGGGAACTTGAGAAATTATCAACCAGTCCTGGTGAAGAAGGAGAAGACCGGAGAGTGAGGACGAGCTGCGAATTTTTCTTCAATCTTCACTAGGAGTCGGGATTTCCTGCGACTTCTGTTCAATTTTTGTTTTTACTGTTCCCGCAAAACATTGGAACGAGGAAGGCGTCCTATGTGTGAAACAAGGACAAAATTTTAAGAGATTGGGAAGGATATACTCTCAAGTTAATTTTTTCAGTGTATTTCTGTTATTATGTACTTCAACCGGGAGCGCAGATTGCTCTAACTAGTAACTGCTGCAACGGAAATTACGCGAATTTGGATTCCTCCGAGCTTCAAGCTGATCTTGCTCGTCTGGCGGTTGGAGTTGGGTTTCTGCTTTGAATCTTCAATACAATGGAGGATTCATAAACATCAACACCCCCTCCCCCCAAAATTATGTGGTGTCGGGAATTCTGCTCTGAGTAATATCTCCGGGGGTTGGACGAAGTTAGGGTTTTTTTGCTTCACTTAATCGCTACGATATGAAGTTGGTTCGAGTATGATACGAAGCCTGAATGTACGGTTTGCAATGTTGCTATGAGTTGCCAGAGTTCAAGACACGGCATCCTATGAAAGGTAGGGTTTTCTTCAATGCCACACTGGAAATGGTCAGTGAGGAAGTCAGAGTGGAAAAAAAAATGGAGTGGAGAAATACTAGTTGAAGATTTCTTCTGCTAGGTTGCCAGTCGTAGAAGCACAATTTCTAGCTTAGGGTCTTTCTTCTTTAACGGTGGCAGCCGGAGGAGATCCTTGCTGGGGATGTATCCTTGTTCTTGGTGTCTTGCTTGAAGGAAGTTTTGAAGTAATGTGCTTTTTTCTCTCATCTAGGAGGAAGTTTTGTCCCTTCTTTTCCGCTCTTTTCTTGCTGCAATTTCCAGCTTACAGAGAATAAGGTTAGAAATTTCTGTTCCTCTGTCTTCTCTTAATTTTTAATTTAACTCTCTGAGTTTTTGTTTGGCCATGTTAAATTGATTTTTCATTTTAATCTTTGTTTGATTTCAGCTTGAATTCATTCATGGATTAGCGTCAACAAATTAGGTTCATACTTTGTAGACCATCTGTTTTATTACTGCTATCACTTCGAAATGATCCTATATACGGATTCGACGAAAGAACCGACGAAGGATACGGAGAAATGCCTAGATTCTCAACTTTGGCATGCCTGCGCGGGAGGGATGGTGCAGATGCCTCCTGTTAACTCAAAGGTCTTCTACTTTCCCCAGGGACAGGCGGAGCATGCTAATGGGAATGTCGATTTTGGGAATTTGCCAAGGATTCCGCCACTCGTCCTCTGCCGAGTTGCTGGAGTGAAGTTCATGGCAGATCCTGAGACAGACGAAGTGTATGCCAAGATTAGGTTGCTTCCCATAAGGAACAACGAAATCGACTACAATGATGATGGGGTTCTCGGAAGCAACGGAGCCGAGGTACAAGATAATAAGCCCGCATCATTTGCCAAGACTTTGACACAATCAGATGCCAACAATGGTGGAGGCTTCTCTGTTCCTCGTTACTGTGCGGAAACAATCTTTCCGCGTCTAGATTATTCGGCCGATCCTCCTGTCCAGACTGTTCTTGCGAAGGATGTCCATGGTGAGATTTGGAAGTTCCGCCACATATATAGAGGAACCCCACGCCGACACCTCCTGACCACTGGATGGAGCACTTTCGTGAACCAGAAGAAGCTTATTGCGGGGGATTCAATTGTTTTCTTGAGAACGGAGAATGGGGATCTCTGCGTTGGAATCCGGCGAGCAAAGAGGGGGATTGGTGGTGGTCCTGAGTCCCTTTCTGGATGGAATCCAGCAGCTGGAAACTGCGTCTCACCATATGGTGGTTTTGCTGTCTTCCTAAGGGAGGACGATAACAAGCTTATGAGAAACCCAAATGGCGGGAATTCAAACTCCAATGGCGGTTTTAAGGCACGGGGAAGGATTAGAGCCGAGTCTGTTATTGACGCCGCAACTCTTGCTGCCAACGGGCAGCCCTTTGAAGTTGTTTACTACCCAAGAGCCAGCACCCCTGAGTTTTGCGTCAAGGCCTCTGCTGTGAGGGCAGCCATGCGAATCCAGTGGTGTGCAGGTATGAGGTTCAAGATGGCGTTTGAGACTGAGGATTCTTCCCGGATTAGCTGGTTCATGGGAACCATATCTTCTGTTCAGGTTGCTGAGCCCATCCGGTGGCCTCATTCACCGTGGAGACTTCTCCAGGTAGGTCTTCTCTCTAAAATCTGGTTACCCAACTATATAATATGTTCTTTACATTATTTTCCATTTTGAAGTTGACTAATTATTAATTTTGTGCTATGTTGTAAAATTTTGGATTGAATTTAGTGATTTATCTTTCATGCTTAGATCCTGATCTTGCATGCTAGACAACTGTCAATACTGTGTCGGATCTTATATGTTAGTTAACATTGTCTCCTTTTATTTACCGAGGAAGCTGTTCTTGCTATTGTTGGTTTTTGATTTCTTTTTTTTACTCACATTGAGAACCTGATTGTCAGTTTTCCTTTCCTTTGTACTTCTAGATAAAAATCCTCTTATATGTAGTTTCCAGTTCTTTTGGAGAATAGGTACTCGATGTTCCCAATCATGATTTGCATTTCTGGGATTCTGTTCACTTTGAATATTGAATCAATGGATGCTTAACATCTTACCTGTAGATCTGTGCTGGTATAAAATCTGTAAGATTCTATATCTTTCAGGTCCTAACATAAATTTTGTTGTATATTTGCCTCTTGCTGCTGTTGGTAACCAAATTCAACATACTAAGATGTTGTATAGTTATTGAAGTTTGCTAATTGGGTGCAAATCTTAAATTTCTATTTAATCAAATATTGGAGGATCACACCTTTTTCTGATCTCACATGATAATATCATTTGTTAGTCTTTGATGACCCATGATTTGATAGTATCGGAGATGATTATGTCCTGCAATATATAAATAGAAAAATATTGTAGTTTTCCAAAAGCTTATGTGGGCCTTTGCTATAGAAAACATTCTTGAGATACATATCTTTTATTTTTATTGTAATAATGGAGGATTCGCAAATAATTTAGTTTACTAATTTCATACTTTTAAAGTCAATGTGACTTTTGGTTAGCTCATGTAGTGACACATTTGAAAGTAATTAGGTAGGTAAATGTTTTGACATCTGACTTGGGAAATTTAGTTTTCACGGCCCTATTCTGATAAGCTTATCAGAAGAGGCCGCCATTTGAGCCACACATTTTTTTATGTCAGAAAGACTTTTATAATTTGTCACGAAGGATTCAAAACCATGCCATAATCTTGATGTCCGATATCTATAATTTCTGAAGAAATCCTAGCTTAGCTTCTTTCTTTTTTGGTATCTTTGTGTGAAAAATGTATTGTGGATGATTCTCAAGTTTGTGGCTAATTGCAAGAAAATTATGTTTTTCTTGTTTAACTGCTGTTGTCTGTTTTTTTATTGTTCAAAGGCAATATTTTTTTGTTTATATTATTATTGTATATCTTCTTGTTGATGACTCTGTCTTATCATCAATCTTTGTGGAAGTATAATACAGGTAACTTGGGATGAACCAGATTTGCTCCAAAATGTGAAGCGCGTCAGTCCATGGCTGGTCGAATTAGCATCAAACATGCCCGTCATCCAATTCTCACCGTTTTCATCCCCAAGAAAAAAGTTGCGGCTCCCACAACACCCAGATTTTTCTCCTGACGGTCAAGTTCCATTACCGTCATTTTCAGGCAACCCCCTTGGATCCAGCAGCGCCTTGTGTCTTTTGTCGGACAGCTCGACTGCAGGCATACAGGGAGCCAGGCATGCTCAATTTGGTATATCCTTATCAGATTTCCACCTAAACAAACTGCAGTCGTGTATGGTTCCAGCTGGTTTCCAGCGGTGTGATCACGGTATTACGCCAACAAAATTCTCTAACGTTAGTGGCAGTGACAAAGTATCATGCTTTTTAACCATGGGAAGTTCTTCCCAGACTTCGAAGAAATCTGATGATGGAAAAACACCTCAGTTCTTGCTCTTTGGGCAACCTATACTCACTGAGCAGCAAATCTCGCTTAGTGGGTCTGCTGATACAGTCTCACAGGATGGGAATCGGAAGGAGACAAACATCTTTGGGTCTTTAATTCATCAACGAGACATACAGGATAATTCATGTGAACGGATTCCTTGCTATAATGATCAGCCAACAAAAGATCTTGGTTTGGAGACCGGCCACTGTAAGGTGTTTATGGAATCAGAGGATGTGGGCAGGACTCTAGACCTCTCAGTTATTGGATCATACGAAGAACTATACAGGAAACTGAGCGACATGTTTGGCATAGAAAGGTCAGAAATACTGGGCCATGTGCTCTACAAGGATGCAACAGGTGCGGTTAAACACATCGGAAATGAACCATTTAGGTGAGGCTTCCTCTTGTCTTATTGCCATTTGTCTTAAAAGCTCAAAGGGGTAGGATCTGGATTATGTAAATGGCCAATGTCTCACTGAGATTCTGATGTGAATATTTTCCCAATGTCATTGCAGTGAGTTCTTGAAAACTGCAAGAAGGCTGACAATTCTAATGGAGTCAGGCAGCGACAACATAGGAAGATAGCTTATAAAAAGTAAAAAGAGAATCTCAATTGTTTCATGTACAGTTGATTGACCAAATGCTTACATATGTTATTGTTGGTTGTGGGAGAAACCCTGATCCAATTTTTGGATATCAAAAGATTTAAGTCTCGTCGGACAGTTACTTCATGTCGTTTCCTAAAGGATCAGGCTTTTGAATTTAGAATTATGCAAAATTCTATTAGTTTTATTGTCCAATTTCGTTCTGGGAATCTGTACAAATGCCGGTCAAAAATCTTTTTGCAGGAAACGGGTCAGACGGTTGCAGAGTGCTGAAAATGGACTCAACTCTTCTAATAAGGGGAAACTTTTTAGGATTTTGAGACAGGATGTTGACATCCTTTCTTTTTAGGATTTTGTGGTTCTGGTGGTAGTGGGAAAGGAGTTTTATTAGTATATGGAATGAGAAGTGAGATACAAAGTTTTATTCCCTTTTTAATGGGGGGATGTGTCATTTTCTCATGTTAATTTCTTATTACATATGTGATAAATTTTTTTTGAAGGGGTTATATGATTTTCGTAGTGATTGGGTCAATGTTAATCCTTTTTACTTGACTATTCAGCTTCATCACCTCTGAGCAGAAGCATTTTACAGCGTGTCTACATGTTGGTGGGTCATTCATACCATTTGAATGGGGTTTCGATGGTATTTCAAGTAATGGAGGTTTAAGATTTGTTGTAGGTAGTCTCAATAAAGAAACTTGAAAACAACGGTCACATCCAGATTAGTTAAAACAATGGGAAAGTTTCCCATAGAAATAAGTTGGGTAAATGAGGAAGGGAGAGAGTTGGGATCAAGATTTGTAATATGTTCTTCACCAGCGAGACTGAAAAAAAAAATCATATGTTAAGCGGAGAGCCTAAACCGCGGCTAAGGCGTTGGGAAAAAGTATTTAATTCATTGCTATTTATTTATTTTATTTTAATAATAATAATAATAATAATAATAACGTGTTAACATCTATTTTTTTTAATAATAAAATAGGATATTTGAGTGCGAATAAAATAGAGAAATGGATAAGGGAGATTAGTGTCGTAAAAACAGAACTTGATACTTTAGATGAGAATCTTATTATTTGATGGTTGCGACAGTAACATGAACAAAAGTATAAAAATGATTAGTATAAAAATTGAGTCATATCACGATCGACACAGTCTTAAAGTCAGTATTTGCCCCCCACAGGTGCTACCGGGTTGATAATGCAAATCTAACTCCAAGATAAAACAACCTAGTTTTCTGCAACAAACTTGCACAAGTTCGATGCGTCTTTTCGAGAACTTCAGAATTGTGCTTCAGATAAAAAAAATAAAATAAATATCCCAAACCCAAATGCTTAAAGAAGGAGAGATAAAAAGAGAGAACAGTCCCACTAATGTACGTAATCATTATTCTTTTGAAAGGTTCATCTTCTTTTATTTAATACGTCAGAAACGTCACTTGAAGGTTCTCTATTGCAAAGTTGTGACATTTCAAAAATCAACGGTCAGATCTGAACATTCACACCCTTTCATAATGATACAACCATAGGAACAGATGTGTCTCTCTGTCTTAGGGACACATCAGATGCTAATCTCGGTTGATGATCTCAGGCAAAAGTGACATAATAGTCCCCAAGTCCCCAAGTCATAAGAACCCAAGTTTTCAAGTCATCGAGTCTCTAAGTCTCCAAGTCATCAAGTCTCAAGTCATTACGTCTCTAAGTCATCAAGTCTCCAAGTCATCAAGCCTCCAAGTCTCCAAGTTTTCAAGTCATCATGTATCCAAGTCTCTAAATCATCAAGTCTCTAAGTCTCTAAGTCATCAAATCTCCAAGTTATCAAGTCATCAGGACCGTCCTGTGACAATTTGCAACAATGATGACTTCACATGACGACTTGTACTGTGACGACTTCACATGACAACTTGCAACTATGACGACTTCACATGATGACTTGCACTGTGATGACTTTACATGACGACTTGCACTGTGATGACTTCACATGACGACTTGTATTGTGACGACTTCACATGTGTTGACTTGCACTTGTTACAACTTACACTGTGACGACTTCACATGATGACTTGCACTGTAATGACTTCACATGATGACTTATATTGTGATGACTTAATTACATGTGACGATTTGCACTTATTGACAACCTGCACTTTTAACATATATATATATATATATATATATATATATATATATTAATATTATATATATATATATATATATATATATATATATATATATATATATATAAACTATAATATGTATTTAGAAACTAACTTTTATAATAAAGAACAACGATTCTCCCACAAGTTTCAAAAATATCGATCAAACATAAAACAAATAATCTGAACACATTAGAACAATAAGACACTTCGATACAGATGTCTTTCGAACTTGAATCTACACGAGGTTTGGCAAACCACGCTATAGAGTACGGGTTGAATCAGACTCATTGAACTTTTTCTCACTGGTGTAGCCGACTATCCTACCAACCATGTCTTACCATCAGACCCTTTAGTCAACCCTTTTCTTAAATGGACATTCTGGCCCTGTCCCCATCTCGGATCATGAATGTTTAGGAAATTCGTCCATAGAAATTCTCATTGGAGTCGGCCACATCTCCTACATTCATTTATGTCAGCACATAGTATGCACCACGGTTAACATACCTCCATAATTCATGAGTTTTTTTGCTGATTAAGAGTTTCAAAAATTCATCCTTGATCATCGTGGTGAGTACTATATTTTCTGTTCAACCAGAATAAGCAAAAAATTGATAGTATTACTCAAGTCTTCTAGTGATTTCATTTTTACCCTTTGAATCTAATTTCAAGGATCTCCTATCACATAGGTTGAGTGTCCATCATCTTGACTCATGAATCATGTACCTTAAGCTTATTCTTTTAGATGTATCAAAGATAATCTTAGTGGACCGCAGCTTTGTTAGCATATCTGTTACATTTACCTTCAATTTAACGAAGTCTATTGTAATGGCACCATCTTCTAAATATTATCGCACCAAATTATGTCTAAGGTGTATATGTATTTTCTTTCTATTATATACCTTGTATTTTGCTTTAGCGATCACTGCTTGACTATCACAATGTATATGTATAGGTGGCATCGATATTGTCATAATAGTATATCCGCTACTAGGTTCCTAAGCCATTTGACTTCTGAACCAATTTTCTCTAAATCCACAAATTTAGCTTCCATGGTGGAACTTGTCCCACAAAACTGTTTAATCGATTTTCATGAAATCGTACCTCCACTCAAAGTGAACACATAACCACTAGTAGCAAAAGTTTCCTTTGAATCAAAAAATCCAATTTGCGTCACAAAATTCCTCAAGAACTGTCGGGTGACCACTATAGTGTAAACCATAATTCATGGTACCCCTTAGATACCTTAATTAACGTATCAATGCATCCTAATTTTTCGTTTCAGGGTTTCTTGTAAGTTGACTTAACTTTCCTACAGCGAGGGCAATATCAGGTTGAATACAATTCATTAAATATGAAATCGAATCAATAATTTGAGAATATAATTTTTGAGACATTGGTTCTCCCTCATACGTTCGTAAATGGGTATCAACCGACAATAGAACATTTAGAGGTTTTTCAATAAAATAATCATATTTTTTAAGCATGCTTTCCACATAGTGTGCTTGAGATAGAATTATTTCATTTTGTCTCCTTATAACTTTGATTTTCAAGATGACATCAGCTTCTCCCATATCCTTAGTGTCAAACTTGGACATGAGAAAAGATTTTGTTGATTTAACTATGTCAAGGTTTGTTCCCATAATTAGCATATCATCCACATACAAAATTATAATATACCTCTATTGTCATGAAATTTGCTATACAAACACTTTTCATAATCATTTACATACAAATCATTTGAAATTAATACACTATCAAATCTTTCATGTCACTGTTTTGGTGCTTGTTTTAAACCATATAAAGATGGCACAAGTTTATAAACTTTGTGCTCTTGTCCTGGAACCACACATCCTTCAAGTTATTTTATATAAATATCTTCTTCTAAATCACCATTTAGGAATGCTGTCTTAATATCCATTTGATGTATGACAAGATTATATGTAGAAGCAATTGCAATCATTAATCTTATTATTGTAATTCTAGCAATAGGAGAAAATGTATCAAAAAAATCTATATTTTTTTTGACAGAATCTTTTTACTACTAACCTAGTCTTGAATTTGTCAAGAGATCCATCAGGTTTTACTTTCTTCTTAAATATTTATTTTGTATCAAAAACCTTAGTACTAGACAGGAGAGGAACTAACTCCCAAATATTATTAGCAATAATATAATCTAACTCACTTTTTATTGTCTCTTTCCAGAAAACTAATCAGGTGAAGTAATTGTTTGTTGGTATATTATAGGATCATTCAAAACCATGTATGTAAACATATCATCACCCAAATTGGGTTTCCTTCTTTGTCTTGTATTTCGTCTTAATTTAATTTCACTATTAGGTTCTTTATTTTTTTAATAAAGAATAATCAATATTCATGCATTATAGGTTCATTATAGAATGATCAATATTCATGCATTAAGACATAACATTTTTTTCTTAGGTTTAGGTATGCCCACTTTAGCCAAACAACTCCAAACCTTTAAATATTTAAGATTAAGTTTTTTACCATGCCATTGTTCAAAAGGAATAGAACCTGTCTTCCTATGAGGTATTCTATTCAAAATAAAGCAAGCAGATAAAATTGCTCCCCCCCCCCCCACATATTAAGGGATAAACTTGAACTAATTAACAATGAGTTCATAGTCTCTTTTAGAGACTTATTCTTTCTTTCGGCTACTCCATTAGATTGGGACTGTTAAGGGGCAGTAGTCACATGAATAATCCCATTTTGTTTCATAGAATTATAACATTATATTTAGTCCCTCTATCAGTTCTAAGTTTCTTAATTTTTTTTCCTAATTGATTTTCAACCTCAGTTTTATATGAGATAAAAGCATCATTTGCTTCATCATTGGTTCAAAGAAAATAAAGTTTAGTATACCTTGAAAAATCATCAATAAAAGTGACATAATATCTTTTTCCTCATCTTCACTCATGTGATTTAAAATCATCTAAGTCACTTTGAATTAATTCTAATAATTCACTAACTCTTTGAGTTTCAGAAAAGTAAGATTTTTTAGTAAACTTAGCTTCCATGCATATTGGACATTTATCATGATTAAATTCTAAATTACTTTTAATTAAATCATTATCACAAAGCATTTTAATATATGAAACATTGCAATGTCCTAGTCTACTATGTCAAATATCATATGAGTCAATCATATAAGTAAAAGTATTTTCATTATTATTAAGGGAAAAAGACAGTTACTTCCTCTGTAACTTACCTTATTGACAGTTGACTCCCAAAAGTTTCAAAAAAAAAAAAAAAAAAAACAGTTACATTCCCTAAACAAACTATTAAAATTCAAATAACCCCAATTTTTAATGGTGTTAAAGTTAATTTTTTTATGGACAACTCTACCCTCAACGTTTTATCCCTACTTCAAATCCTATCATTGTTAAAAAACCAATATAGTCCTTTTAGATACCCAACTAAAAAATAAATCATAATCTCATTTTCTTCTCATTCTCCCTCACGATGTTTCCTATGGGGCGGAGATGATCTATTGGACTTAGCTGTAAGCAGAGGTATTTCAGACGACCAGTGAGGCAACACTTCTACATTTGTAAGCAGACGTATTTCAGGCGACCAGTGAGGCAAAACTCCTACATTTGTAAGTGGAGTTATTTCACGTTCACATAAATATTTCGAACAAACTGCACTCCTAGTCTCCCTTGTTTTTGTCTTCTATTAAACACTGGTTTTGATCGAAAAGGGAGAAGTCTATTTCAACTGTTAGAAGGAGAAGTCTTCAATTAAGCACTCGGTCAGATTACTACAAACAATAAAAAATGAAGGTGGGTGGGTTAGACTGTGATCCTCAAAATCGACATCAAACAATCCCAAAATTTGGGAGTTTCGAAGATGAAGCATCCTACTGCCGTCACTACTTATTAAAAGCTAATTAAAAGATAATTCTTACAGTACTTCACTGTTTCAATGTTTGCAGCAGCAGGTAGGGTTTCGAATCACTGTCAATGCTTAAGGATTTACAGCGGTCAATGCTTCATGCTTGGAAGCGGTTTGTGATTCAAGATTTAAAGTGGTCAAATCTCCTAAGGATTTGCAGCGATTTATGCTTCAAGATTTCGAAGGAACATGAAAACTTCAAAGTCCTTGTAGTGACAGGATAGAACTGCTTCAAAATTTTAGCGAAAACATTTCGAAGCCTCCTTACTGCTTCAAGATTTCAGAGGAAACATTTCGAATAATGAACTGCTTCGATGTTCAAGGATTTGCAGTGGCGGAGAGCTCCGAAGACGACATCGATTTAAGGGTTTGGAAAATAGAATAATAGTAAGCTCGACTGTGGTGAGCAAGCAAGGAATCGGAGAATCGTTCAACTGACAAATAGTAATCTTATTAAATAGTAAGGGTAAATGGGTAGTTCATATTTCTAAAAGGGTAGTTTGGTATTTAATAAACTATTAGGACTCCCACCGTTACATATTCCTAGTGGGTGGGGCTATTTGAATTTTAATAGTTTGTTTAGGGGAGATAATTGTCTTTTTTAAAATCTTTGGGGATCAACTGTCAATAAGGTAAGTTATAGGGAGGTAACTGTCTTTTTTCTTATTATTAATCATAATGGAATCAACATTAAGTACAAACAAATCATCAGAATTATAATCTTTTTGACAAATACATTGTTCTTGGTTACAATAGCTTTATCAGCCTCAAATGACAAACGAAAACCAGTCTTGTTGAGAAAAACCCCGAAAATAAAATTACGTCTTATTTCTGGCACATGCAGAACATCCTTAAGAAACAGATATTTTTTTAAAGTTAACTTCAATTTGATTAATCTTTTCCCAATGACCTTAGAAGTCTGGGAATTCTCCATGAAAACTTGTTCATCAGAACCCACCTTTGTATAGTTGGTAAAATAACTTTGATCCCCACATACATGCTTACTAGCACCAGTGTCTATGATCCAATCTTTGGGTTTGTCAACCAGATTCACTTCAGTCACCATTGCAGCAAAGAAATCTACTTCTGTTAAATTGACATTAGCTTTGCTGAAATCCTTCTTTTGAAATCCTTCTTCTTTCGATTTCAATAATCTTTCTTGTAATGTCCTGTTTTGCCACAAACAAAGCAAACCTCTTTTTGTTTCTTGAAATCTATCATTTTCTAAACTTTCAAATGCTTCTTGTTAGATTTTTCTTTTGTTAGACTCAACTGAATTGGTCTTTAATTTAAATTTTTTGACCTTTTCAATTTTGTCTTTCTCTCGATTTTTCTCATGGACTTTAATTCGAACAATAATTTGGCCCAATGAGATATCCTTATTTTTATATTTAAGACTTAATTTGAAGTCATTCCAAGAGATTGGTAACTTCTCAATAAGAGACCCGGCCACAAAATCATCAGGTAATACCATTCCCTCTTTTGTCAAATCTCCTACAAGAATTTGAAATTTGTCAATTTGAGTCGAAATGCTCTTATCATCTGTTATTACAAAATCAAAGAAGTTTGCAATAACATACTTCTTGTTTCTAGTATCCTTTAATGAATATTTATTATCTAATGCTTTTCATATTGATGATGCATAATCATGGGAAACATAGACCCTATAAAGTTCATTAGAGAGGGAGTTTAGAATGCGATTCTTACATTGATAATCTGCATTAATCCATTCTTCTCTCTCTTTTTTCTTAACAGGATCATCACTCACATCAGGTATAGGAGTGGTCAATGCAAATGAAACAGTCAATTGATTAAGTATAAACATAATTTTCTGTTTTTACCTTTTATAGTTTGTACCATCAAAGGATTCCACTTTGTCACAATCTGTCATTCATTTAAGACTTTGCATACCAGAAATTATTGAAGCCATCCTCGTGAATCTCAAATAAAGTGATGAAATATTGACTTTAGAATTATTGTAAAAACAGAACTTGATATTTTAGATGAGAATCTTGTTATTTGATGGCTGCAGTAGTAACACGAATAAAAGTACCAAAATGATTAGTACAAAGGTTGAGTCATACCACGATGTCTTAAAGTCAGTATTTGTTCCCCACAGGTGCAATCGGGTTAATGATGTAAATCTGACTCCAAGATAAAACAACTTGGCTTTCTGCAACAAACTTGCATAAGTTCAATGCGCCCCTAAGAGAACTTCAGAGTTGTGCTTCAGATAAAAAATAAAATAAATATCTCAATCCCAAGTGCTTTAAAGAAGGAGAGAGAAAAAGAAAGAACAGTCACACTAATGTATGTAATCATTATTCTTTTGGAAGATTCATCTTCCTTTATTTAATAAGCCAGAGACGTCTCTTGAATATTCTCCATTGTAAAGTTGTGACCCTTCAAAAATCAATGGACAGATCTGAATATTCACAACCTTTCATAAGGATACAACTATAGGAACAGATGTGTCTCTCTGTCCTAGGGACACATCAGATGCTGACCTCGATTGATGATCTCAGGCAAAAGTAACATAATAGTCCCCAAGTCTCCAAGTCATAAGATCCTAAGTTTTCAAGTCATCTAGTCTCTAAGTCTCAAAGTCATCAAGTCTTCAAGTCATCAAGTCATCAAGTCTCCAAGTCATCAAGTCTCCAAGTCTCCAAGTCATCAAGCCTCCAAGTCATTAAGTCTCGAAGTCTTCAAGTCATCAAGTCACCAAGTCTCCAAGTCATCAAGTCTTTAAGTCATCAAGTCTCCAAGTCTCTAAGTCATTAAGTCTCCAAGTCATCAAGTCATCAAGTCATCAGGACCGTCGTATGAAAACTTACAACAGTGACGACTTGCAACTGTGACGACTTGCACTGTGACGACTTGCAATTATGACGACTTCACATGACGACTTGCACTGTGACGACTTCACATGACGACTTGCACTGTGATGACTTCACATGACGACTTGCACTATGACGACTTGTATTGTGACGACTTCACATGTGACGACTTGCACCTGTGACGACTTGCACTGTGACGACTTATACTGTATGGATTTCACATGACGACTTGTATTGTGACTACTTTACATGTAACGACTTGCACTTTTAACTCCTCTTAACCCATCTTATAAGCAAGAAAATTAAAGAAAAATAAGAATAAAAAAAACAACAGAAAATGAGTATATATATATATATATATATAGGTATTTAGAAATTAACTTTTATAATAAAGAACAATAATGAGTCCAGGAGACTTCATGAAGATTGGGTCAGAAGAGAAAGGAGACGGAATAGGATTAAATAAAAATAATTTTATATTATGTAAATAAATAGCAGTTGGTTTTTATATGGTCGTGTATAATTTATTCGTGTGAAGCTTTGAACAATAAACTTTTGTGGGATCCATCAAAATTTGTCTCAAAGTAAAATGTTTGAAACTTAGAATTTGATCATGAAACTATTACCATTTGTGCCATGAGGTTTTGATGCATTGATATATATTCGCCTCAGAACTTCACTGAACGTATGTAAAAGTCGATCGATTCGGTTTTGAATCAAAAGCCAGTCAAGTCAATGCTTTCCACTCTTTAAGCATTTGGAATACAGCCAAATCACTTTTGTAACTATGAAACTTTGTAACACTGCCATGTCATCCGTATGTTGGCAACAATGACAATCTTATACCCTAATGTCCCAACAAAATAGATGCATGAGAATTAATTATTTGATCTCTATCAAAGGATTGGATAATAAACTTGAATTAAATAATTACTAGTATCCAATATCGTGTTCCTATTTCCTACCCAAATTCTGTATGGAACCTTTCTAACAAATAAATATACAAAAGCAGCCTTTCCAAGACTACAGAGCTGTGGTGTTGGTCGTCGTCCTTGTTTTCAGTTCCCTCCACTGGTCCAGCCACTATCCATTTTCTTACCTGTGTTGAATTACATACTCTGTTTTTTTTTTGTTTTTTTTTTTATTATTATTTTAGTATCCTTTCTTATAAAATATAAGCTAATACTTGGGAAGTGTTCTGTTCTACTACTTACAATTTACAAATGTATTAATTCCTTCAATTTCCACACATTTTAACTAATATCATTCCCTTCTCTTCTAATTTCTATTACCAATGAAAGGAAGAATGAAATCACTCTTTTATCACTTAAATTAATCTTTCTGGGTTTGCTCTCTTCTTTCTAGATATATATATATATATATATATATATGTATTTTTTTTTTAAATAAAGACACGATTTCTCCTCTTCATGCTTGAACACTTACAGCTAGGGTAATGTAATAATATTGGGGAAGGCCTTAACCAACCCATCCCCACCTGACAGATGTCCTCATTTCCATTGTCCAAGGCTAGCTAGATTTAATTTTTACCCATTTCAAATATATTACAAAGTTTGACCTTCTTCCTTTCTTTCTGCGTTTTCAAGACACAAATGGGCTAGCCTTTCCCAGCACTAGACACTAAGTAGTAGTTGATGCTCCTTGCTTTCCGCATTGGGATTGTTATATTATAACTTATAATAATAGCAAGTGCCTCATAATTAATTAATTGCATAAAACTAATATGGGAAAACGAAGTACATCTTTCAGTGTGCACTTCCCCCTCCATTCTCTTTCTCTTTCCTTTTTAAAATTTGTGTCCTTTTCCAATGAATTGGTTCTACCAATTCTCCTCATACTCATATTTCCCCCCACTGACGATATCTATTTCTCCAAATACACGGGCTGCATAAAGATGTCCTACTTTGTATTACAAGTAGTATTCAATACATCAAACATAGATGACTTTGTCAGAAGACATCCTTAGATCAGGCATCCTACTTCCTACAAGGTTCCCTCTTTTTACTTAATTTTATTGAGTGTTAATATAATAGTAAATTATTATTGTAACAATAATTTGTTATTTTTTCATGGGTCACAAAACATCTATTCTACCACTTTCATGCAAGTGTATTAGTATACTATCTCAACTCTCAACTAGAACAAACGGTTTATATATAAAAGAAATCATAAAAATGACTCATATTTGTCTTGTGATTTTCAAGAGCATCACATTCTATTATTACCAGAACAACTAACCTAACTTAATTATAATTATTATTATAAAAAAAAAACATGACCATGCATGCAAATTGCCTCGGATCAATACAAAATTTGTTTAAACCGAACAATGAAAAGGAAAACATCTCGTAAAGTTCACGATTGTATGCCTTCCTTTTTAAATTTTGAATCCTTTTTTGTCTACTTCCTCTAAGAATGAAGTAGATAGTGTAGAACAATGAGAATCCAACTAAGACAGCTTAATTAAATGCATATTAATATTATTTTTTTTTATTCCAACACATGAAAGCACGGTGGGGTTTTTTTTTTTTTTTTTTTAATGGGCAAAAAAGCACAGTTTATTTAACATCTTATTAAAGGAAAGACGTGAAACAAAGTTTAAGACATTGACAAGGCAGAGACATCGAGCTTAGAGAGAGCGTTGAAAGTGAGGGTTATTTTTATGGTGTTTAGAGTTGAAGTGCGAAGGGGTTATACATGCATGTGTGCCTCAAAATTAATAATTTGAAAGTACCAAGATCCAAGAATGTTACTCTAATGGAGTAGTAATACTTAAGTTGCGCTATTAATGATGGTCCCATCCCATGGAGTAGCACTTCAGCTAAAGTCAACCTCGAATTCAGTTTCATAAATGTCCCACATGTTATTTCTCTTCCATTTATTCTAATCTAAACCAATCTCCATTTTTTAATGACAAATATACCCTAAGCACGTATATATATATATATATATATTAGAACAAGCAATAAAAATTAATTACTAATCTAAAAGAAATTTTCCTTTCAGTCAATTTACATGAAACAAACAGAGTCTGAAAATATTTGAATTTTCCTTTCAGTCAATTTACATGAAACAAACAGAGTCTGAAAATATTTGATGAACTTTTTCTTTTTAATAGGATTTGATAAACCGACAGAAACGATATTTGTGAGGGTGGCGAACTACTGTATGGGAATTGGGAATATACTATTTATAGCACCAGGGATACTTGGTATGGAGAACCTGAAAATAGGGGATTAAAAAACCTGAAAAAGAGGGAATTAAAGTACTTAGTTTTTAATATTTTTGATCGTTGAGAGTCAAGAGTCATAAGAATGTGTCTCCAGTCCCCATATTGTTCGCATAGGAATTTTTTTATCATTTTCTTACTGAAAAAAATGTATATGATCTGAATATCGACAGTCGGATGAAGAAATATAAACTCAAAATTATGCTCTAGTAATAAATTAACGATTAATATATATATATATATAATTTTTTTTTATATATACAATGAACGAAAACCGTTCTTTTTTTTATTGCATAATTCATTCTTGTTTTTTTCCTAATTCTCCATTCCATCACCTATGACGGGAGGTGCATTTTGCGCTCTCCGGCGTATAGTTGTGACTTTGGGGGGAGATCGGAGTCTGATGGGGGGATCCGCATCCTGTTCTCCCAGAAGGCAACTTGTCCTGGATGGTCGCCACGTGGTTCTCAGTAAATCCGAGATTCATGTCCGAGCCGACACCCAGCCGACAAGCCGAACCAACAGGGGTTGTCGGCTTAGACGTGGGTCTCAGATTCAACCGAGAGCCACGTGACAGTTATCCGAGATAGATTATCGCATCCTCCCAGAATCACTGGGAGGAGACGATGTGCATCCTTGATGGGGTGAGTTGTTATTTAATTTTATTTATTTTTGGTAAACGGGTGAGTTATTAGTTATTAGAGTATTCTCCCGCATTAGGCGTCATTCAATAACAATAAAATAATGGAATAAAAAAAGAATACAAGGAACAGCGATTAGCGAAAGGTCCCTCAACCTAGTCCCCCCACTACCTGGGCCATGCCAGGTGGGCCAAGGGAACGACAGAGATTTTGGAGGACTGACGGTGGGCTTTCCTTAAAAGAAAGATCCTCGCCCCGTGTGGTGGTCCCCATTCCCCGTCCCCTAGTGGGGCTTGGGGTTTCCGAGTTTCAATCGACCGACCGACCGACCGACCGACACCCGGGCTGGGTGTGGTTGGGGTTTTTCTTCTTTTTTTTGTGTGTTGGGGCCTGGGGATTTGGTTCTACAGTGACACGAAGTTCCGTCAAGTCAAACATCATACTTTCGTGTACGGCTGAGATTTCGCATTCGTCCTGGAGGGAGGGAATTGGGAAAACATGAGAGTGAGGAATTAACAGTCACTGGATCCCACTTTGTTAGCTTTTGGGAGTAGATACACTGGTTAAATAAAAAAAATACAAAAACCAAATTTATTACATTCGTGCAGATGCCGGTAAGGTGTGCAAAAATAAATCTGAATACAGGTGTGTACAACAAGGCTTATATATATATATATATATATATATAATGTCTCTGTTTTGAATTTTTTTTTAACAAAAATGGGTTTTCGTGACAAGTGGATGTGGAAACGAAGTTATATATTTAGGATGACCAACTTCTTTAACCCAGTACGACTAGTTTAATTCCTCTGCACGCACAGCTATGGTATGACATTCATCATGCATATTCGTTCGCCATTTATCATTCACAAAGGGGTATTTATGGAAATAAATAGGACAAATGTCTTCCCATGATCATACATGCAACGTACAACCCACAACGTACAACGTACGTGAAGATGAACTATTGATCTCCACTACAACTGTTTCACTGGAGGTGCCGGCTAAGTCAAGAAAACACACCCCTTTTTATTTAAGTTTGCTGAAGATTAATTAAGCCCGCATTTAGCAGATGGATTCAATTTTTTTAATCATCTTTTGTTTAATTTTTCTGGGTCATAATTAAAACCAATATTTAATTTATGAATTCCTTATTTTTAATTTTTTTTTCGGTAAACATTATTTTTTTAGTTTTGATTTGATTTGAAAATGGCAGGTAGTGGTGGATAGAAATCCTCTCCATCCATCCAGTCGAACATCAGATGGCTGAGATACACTGGGCACACATCCTGATGTAATCCCAACTGTCCGATATTCAGCTGGATGGACGGAGAGGATTTCTATGCCAGGTAATGTACACATTATCTTTCCATTTCAAGTTTCTTCACTATTGAATTATGTTATTAAAATCTCTTATTTATGGCTTGTTTTGTTAAATCTACAGTATCTCGAGCTTCACATTCAGTTTCTTTCTACTTACGCACTTTCATCTTGGAGGGAACTTTATTCTTGGATAAATATGATAATTCTTTTAGAAATCAGACTTCATAAACGGGTCATGTAAATCTATGGCTATACAGGTCAAGTACGCTTGTGTTGTTTTTTTTTTGGTCCACCTATGGAGGACCAAGTTTGTTGAGTTTTCTTTCTCTTGGATCAATAAATTTTCTGCCTATTCAAAAAAAAAAAAATTAAAATATCAATGAAAAAAAGAAAACGGTTCATTATAGGATAAAAGGTAACACATGTACAGAGGTAAACGAATCAAATATGACCTAGGTGTGATCTAATACTGATGCGAATCAAATCTAGATATTTGACCATCCGATTGCATCCATGGCCGAACCTTCAATCCCCCCAATGGATACTATTCCTTCTTAGTCCATTTCTCTTTTTTCTTCATCATCTAGAACCTGTCTAATTTCAACAACTTAAGAATTTTAGCTACTTGATTAATTTTTTATTATTAATTAAATATCTATACCAATCAATTAGATAATGTTTGGAATTATCCAAATTTCACATCCGGATACCAATATATATATATATATATATATCAATTCAGAAATTAACTATCAATTTACATCCCTAAATGCATGTGATCCGACAGATTAAGGGGACTAGCTAATAGGCAGTAGACAAATCAAGGTTGGCTATATGCCTAAAACAATCACAAGTCCTAACCACATGGAATGGAAAGCAGTCAGCTCCATCGATGTGATTTGTGGACTATGGCCCAAACCAAAAAAACAAAAGATCATAAAAATGGATGAAACTTGCCGAACAAGAATTGGATCATGGAATTTATTATTTATGGCTTTTGTTCTGCACAAATACCACTTAAGGGATGGAGAAAGAAACCACTTAAGAATTATGAATTCTTTTTTTATAAAAAAAAAAAAAAGGGTTTTTTTTTTATTTGGGTGGATGAATAAAAAAATGAAGTATATATTATGGAAACAGATATCCCAAATGTAATTTTATTTTTCAAACATTAGATACCTCAACTGTAATTTATTAAATTATATGTAAGAATTGGTTTTTATAAATGGTGGTGAGGCCTGAGGAGTGGATAGATGCTGTTGATCTGGCCCAACGTCTGAAATGAAATGTTGATCTCTTTTTCCGCCAAGACTGCCTACATAGACTCTAGAGCTCTGTTCCTCTGGAGTCTTGAACGGGCCTGCCGTCATCCTTGCTTTCAGTTCCTCCATTAATGATCTAACGATGTCGTCGCCAACCTTTCCGCCTCGGACGTACGCCCTTGGAGAGCCAGTCCCCACTCCCCATCCCGTGAGCCCATGACCCACAACCACAAGCGACACCTCAGATCTTCGATCCATCGATCCTGCCCTCCGACATTTTTCTTTTGTAATCCAGTTTAACTATTATTATTCCCTTCGATCTATCTCTTCTAATTTCTATTATTAATTTCAGGGAAGAAGGAAATCACACTCTTTCATCACATAAATTAATCTTTCTCCACTACCTCTCCTCTCTCCTCTTTTCACTTATCTGTTGCAGTAAGATCCGGCACTCCTATCGCCATGCATGTCTATTTTATAGAAATGGATTTTAACATTTACTTTTAAGGTGTTTTTTCTGGTTGACACTGGGCGTCTGTCAATGTTTGATTGACACCGGTTGCACAAACCCGTCAAAGAGAAGGACCCTACCTGAGCCTGGGTAACGTAATGTAGTTAATTGATTAATATACGAAAGGGCCTTAACCAACCCATCACCACCTGATAGATGTTGTGTTTGGATTTATTCCCCACATGGGCCCGACACCCCAAAGGTGGATCTGGGTCTCACATCCCATAGACGATGATGGATAATATGACAAGGACAGATGAATCAGGCTCATAGATCATTAGATAGGTGTCCTTGTTTCCATTGTCCAAGACCAGATGACATTTTTACCCATTTCACGTATATTACAAAATCTGACTTCCTTTCTTTCCGCCAATTTCTTCACTCAAAAAGGAGGAACCCTATTGGGATTGTTTTTTAACAATAATCAAGTTATGTATTGGGGGAAATTGCCAAGAAGTGCAGGGATTTGGTGAATTTGAAGTCATGTATTATTTGATCTTTTCACGATCTGAATATGGCTCGTCATTTGAATCTAAAAAAGGGTCTGTCTATAGCAACAACTATTTTGGAGTTATTTGGACAGTTTCTTTTGTTGGGTTGGTGCAAGATCAATATCGATGGATGCAGTTTGGGTAATCTGGGACATGCTTCATTTGGAGGTGTAATCCGGAATCACAAGGGCATAGTATTGATGGTCTTTGCTAAATACATGGGAATTGATACAAACTACAAGGTTGAATTATATGGTGCTCTACATGGTATTTGGAAAGCATTATCCTTAGGATTTCAAGACATCTGGTTGGAGAGTGGCTCTGGTGCAGTGATCATGAGTTTGCTAGCAAAAAATATCATGCGGTATGCTAAACAAATATGGAAAGTGTTGCAATAGGATTTTGTTGGAAGAAGATTTTGTTTCTCTCATTGTTTTTGGGAGACAAACACTGTGGCTGACAAGCTAGTTAAGCAAGCAGCCCATGATAGACATTCTATTGTTTGGTACAACTCTCTAAATTTCGTTTATAGAGAGGTCGTGTGGGATGCTTCTCAACGACCTAGATTTAGATTGTGTTGAGCTTTAGCCCTTATTTGAATTTACTGATGGCAATGCCGAAGGTGGATTCATAGTGGTTTAGGGTTGGTTTGCATTTTTCTTTCTTTCTATTTTAATACAAAGGATCTTTAGCAACAAAAAAAAAAAAAAAAAAAAAAAAAAAAAAAAACCCAATAGCAAGTTGGTCATTAATTAATGGTTATTGACATCGAGTTGGACATATGGTCTTGGTTCTCTTAGATCCATTGCGTAAAACCCTCCAACTCCTACTCTGTCAAATACCAAATAAACTATTGTATATTGTGATTTCCATAATAACCCAATAAATATGCATTAAAAGGCATTAATGTCAACACCATATTGCATGAAAATTAATAGCAAAACAGGTGCAATTAATTTCTAGTTTTCTATGGGTTTCATATATATAACAAGTAGTATATTTAATAGCCCAAATACTTGTGCCAAGGGACAAAGGCCTCACAAGATGAGGCACCCTAGTTCCTACGTACATGGGGTAATGGGTTCCGTATTCCTAGCGTTAAGTGGATTATATATAATATTAACAATAAGATTACCATGCATGCAAAGCCTCGGGATCCATCAGATCTATCATCTCGTAAAGTTTACGATTGTCTGTCTGTCTTCTTACTGGTATTTGTGCTTCATTCGAGACTTGAATACCTTTCTTTTTAAGTTTTGGACCCTGTTTTTGGGTAAGAACATGTACATACATCACCATAGTTTGAGACAATAAGAATCCAATGAAGACGTACAGCTGAAATGCATAATATTCTGCATTGTTTTCTATATGATTTAATTTATTAATGCAGGGGTTAGAAGTTGGAAAGTTGCATCATCTCGTGTATCATACACCAAATTAAATATTAGGAATAGGTGCAGCCCCGGGGAGGAAACCCCTTCCCCCGTAACAAACCTCACTCCCACAGTCCCACAGTCCCACAGTCCCACTGTTGAATGTATTGACCGAGATGCGTTTTGCGCGCTCCACGTACAGTTGTGGGAGATCGAAGACTTGGTATTCTCCGCATTAGGCGTTTATTATTAAAATAAATAAATAAATAAATAAATAAATAAATATAATATAATATATTATAATATAATATAATAGAGGGAGAGAGAAACGCAAGGAACAGGAAAAGGCCTCTCTCCAGTGGAAGCTTTAAGAAACGACACAGATTTTGGGAGTTTGACCAGGCATGGGGCTTTCCTGAAAGAAGGTTCTCCCACCAGTGCGGTGGTCCCCACAATCTAACAGTTTGTCCCCGACCGACCTGTGCAATTTTCTGCTGCGGTGGTCGTTGGTTCCACAGTGACACGTAGAACGTCACGATTTGCGAGAGGTCAACTTTTATCTTATGTGTAACACTGCGATTTCGCATTCAGGCTTCCTGGGGAGGGAACTGGGAAGAGATCCACATCGTCTCCTCCCTGATATTTGGGAGGATGGGCAGTGATCCCAGTTCATCCGATCCTCTCGTGGCGATCCCGGTGATCGTCTACTGGGGTCGCCCCTGAAATACAGGAAGAGACGATTTGAATCCACTGGAAAGGGATTAATCTGAGACCCACTTTGTTAGCTTAACCGTATATGATGATAATCAGATACTGTATATGAAGTATGAACTAATATTATACTGCAAGTTCTACATACGTGTAGACGTAGATAAGGTGTGAAAAAATAAATCAGAATACAGGTGTATACAACCGACATATATATATATATATATATATATATATATATATATATATATATATATATATATATATATATATATATATATATATATATATATATATATATAGATGACATTAGTAGAGCATAGAAATATCTCCATTTTGGATGTCGTTGTCTGAAAAAATGGATTCTTAAATGCAACCGCTCCGTCACGTGCCGATGAACTTGATTAGGATTGCCAACTGCTTTTAACCCATTAAGAGTATTGGATTGCAAGTGTTAATTAGTCAAGAAAACACTCGTTTTTATATAAATTTACAAAAGATTAATTAAGGCAGCCTTTAGCAGGCTATTACAATTTTTTCTTCTTTTT
The DNA here is from genome assembly GCA_028583415.1 of Protea cynaroides. Lineage (NCBI taxonomy): Eukaryota > Viridiplantae > Streptophyta > Magnoliopsida > Proteales > Proteaceae > Protea > Protea cynaroides. The sequence goes on along the minus strand of CM053269.1, from coordinate 60,690,382 downwards.
TTTTTTTTCTGTTATCATCTTGTCATAGTTGAAGCAGGTCGTCTTAATTAAACTCCCTTTTTAACATTTGAGATTTCAAAATGGTAGGTAGTATACGACATCTTGCTTTCTATTCCAGTTCAATAAATTCCAATTAACATTTCATGGTGGAAGGTGTTATAGTGTTTGGTGGCTGCGTTCTCCAAATTTTTTATCAGATACGATTTTGCTTAATTTTTTTTTTCTATTTGATAAAAAAAAAAACAAATAAAAAAGTTCATTACGACCCCAAGGGCAACGCATGTGAACCAACAGACGGGGGCCTAACAAACAGATAGTAGAAAAATCAAGGTGGCCCATGCCTAGCTAAAAAACCATCCCAAGTCCTAATCACGTGGAATGGAAGGCAAACATCTCTCTTGTTGTGAATCCTTTTACCGTAAAAGCTCTGTTTGTTTTGGCATAAAATGTCTGGAAGTAAATTAAAGTAGGTAGAAATATTTTACTTATCCTACTTTATTTTCAGGTTTTGGACAAAATTGTTGATCCTAGTGTAGAACTCTTTCTTCTATGTTCTAAATATGAAAGAAACTCTAAAATTATTATCCTTTTTTTTTTATTTTTTATAAAACGTGGTCTAGGCTTGTCTATCAGGAAAACATTAAGCAAGATAGGGCAGTTATAATCAGAATTTTGTTTATGGGTTCAGAGAACCACACGCTTGCATATCTTTCCTATATCTCTTGCTTTGTGTAAACAGGTTCGGGTCTCTGGCTATGGCGGGTGGTTCCTTCTTAGACTCTCTCTGCATGACCCTGTTTTGCCCTTCAACATTGAGGTAGATTCTACTCTTTACGGATTCAAAAAACTGGAAGCTATTACATGATAGGGCATCTGTTGATCCAAACAATGACAAATTTTGCAGGCTCCAAGCTATGAGGATACTGTGAAGCTTGGACTTGCTGTGCTGGCTGCTGTAAAAGAGTTCCCAGCTTTGGACACGTCTGCCCTAGACAAGTTTGTCCACGTTTTAAGTCCGAGAGCTTTACATAGTAGTTGCCTGTCAGCTCCCTACTGTGTTCCCACTCTTCCCCTGGGATGTTCCTTTGGACAATTTTTGGTGGGTTGGGCATGTCAGGTGCTTCAGAGATTTTAGTGAGTTTCGATATTCTTGCTTGTGGGACCACATCAAAGTAGCCTTCACTTTGAACTATCCTGGTGTAGAGTTACAGAAACAATTAGAAAAGAACAAGTTCTCCGTCCTTGGGGCAGAAGATTCACAAGATATTGCGATTTTTCTTCGTTGTCTCGTGTCATTCGAAATGCTCACTTGTATGTGTTTTTATTTTATAGGAGCTGGAGTAAAAATAACGGGAAGAATGAAAAAAAACCTGTTGTAGGATTACAGAATTTTTTTTTGAGAATCACCCTTTTAAACCTACTTATGAAATCTGTACACTATAATTTGTGTTATTTGAGCTCCCTGACGCGACTCAATTTTTCCTGGGATAGCTGTGTTTGGTATTGCCTTTTTGGAATGCATTCTTAGTAAAATCCCAGAGACAATAAATCAGTGTTTGGTATGTATTCTCATTCTTGAATCATGAAATGCATGAGAGAATACTGCTCATTTTGGAAACGTACTCTTTGGCACATTCTTTATTCTGAGCTTAAGATGGAAATGATTCAATCTTTAGTACGTTCTCAATATGCAGCCTTAAAATCAATCAACACAATTTTATTGGTACAATATGAGTGAGCATGTGAAACGGAAAAGAGGAAGAGGATCCCCACAATGCCAGAGTGGGGGATCTTGACCCACATTCTCTCAAAAAATGATGGTGAAGCGCAGGTCACTAAACAATTCTGCTCTATTGAAGATATAAGAGAAAATGTGCAATACAAAATTGGCAGAAAGTGGAAAATTTCTGTATGGAAATTTTCTAGAGGAAAGGGAGAAACCTTGTGATAGTAGTCCTGCAGTCAAAAGAATCGTTTAAGCACGCATCAAGTGCAAGGAGGAAACCATGGAACATGATCAAAATACTTACTGTGCTTTTTGTAACTTGGATGTCATTCATAGTTTGTTAAATGGGAAGCATTGCTCAAACCTGCAGAGGGACAAGGAAAAGCAGAATATCATTTCTTCATTAGCAATGAAACAGAATAGTTGTCCACGTACAATGAAAGATCAATGATCATATCAATGTGCTAACAAAGCTAGAAGAACCTGAGACAAACACCGAACAACCCAGCAGTAGACCTACACCATTAATTTACAAAGCCATTTGATGTAGTTCCTTGACAATATTTACATATATACATATAAAACCTAACCCAAAATAATCTTTTCGCTTTTATATTTAAACTCCTGCAAAAAATGAGTCAAGTGGGTGTTGGGGTGGTTAGTAGCTTCATCATGAAATTGAATTGGATATTTGGTGAGGTCTTGGGTTGGGGCCAGTTTGCTTGTTCTGGCACCTTTATACATTTGAAACCCTGGCCTTTATATAAATGTGTAGCAGCAGGGTTATTCACATCGCAGTGCAGTGCCATGGCATGGCAACCCCAGCTCCTTGCTTCTTCCTCTGCAGCTGCTATAAGCTTCTTCGCTATCCCCTTGCGCCGCTCCCTCCCTCGAACTGCAACATTTGAGATGTATGCAATGCCAGTCCTGGAAAAAATTGTTTAATGTCCAAGGTGAGAAAGAGATCCACTTAAACACAGAAAAAAGAAGTATTCTGTCTGTTCATTGATTCTTCACAGAGAAGCCAACCCTGATACACTGGGTTCGAATCAAAATTATGTAATTTCTTTTTCTCATTCATCCCCTCAAAAAGTGTATGGCATTCGTGTAAACAATAAATGCAGAGTTTAGCTATCAATTCTTTCACTAATTCAAGATTCATTGGTGCCTTATAATACTTTCTAAGAAATGCTAAATGCAATAAGTCATCTATTACCATTAACTTAGAACAAGAAGGTCCTAGTAGAAGAAGGTGTTGGTATAAGTGTGCAGTCTAGAATTACCTTCAGTACTGAACTGAAGGTGATATATCAATGTTTACGTGATGATAATGCATCCAAATTTCCCTCAAGATCTCAAACTTCTAAATACTCGATTCCTAACAATTTCAGATCAAAGTAAGCAACCTTGACAGTCGAAATTCTCTAGGGATGTCTCGAGACACTTGGTATTTTGTATGTATAGCAAGATTTGTCAGATTTCAAAATGTTGAAATTGCAAAAAAAGCCAGAAATCAAAACCAGCCTCCGATGCAGTCAGTTGAAGCTTAGTCTCACAGGGAACCAAGCAGCACAGCCAACAATACAACTCACAGCAATTAATCAATTACTCTATACCCAAGTAGATGTGTGCATACGAAAGATTGGACAGTAGTTTCATTCCATTTCGGAGATGAAAGGATGATGTATATATATTATTTGATAAATAGAATATGGAAGGATGACATGACTGAAGATATTTGAAGTTTTCTTCCTCCATTATATGTCCACCATATGAGTTATTGAACACCTGGTCCAATGGATCATTGATTGAAAACATTCAATTGGTAAACAACATACGGCATGTTGTAGGTAAATATGGATGTCACTGTTTTCCTTTTTTTTGGGTGAATAAACATTATTCAACAAAGCCCTGGAGATACAAAGGGACTAACCAAGGAGGGGGGCTGAAAGAAAGGAAAAAGAAAAAAGATTCGACTAGCTCTCAAGGGGAAATCCTACCCACAGAAAAAATTAATTGATAGGTATACCCCAAGATCAACCATGTGTATATTCTTGGGGAATCCAGACAATCACGCTTAATGGGAATGAGTCTAGCACAAATTTCGAAAACAATACCGTCCAAAATATGATCCAAAGTCCTAGAACTTCTGATCCATCTTCTGAGATTGTAGAAACTGAAAGCCTTTCTTCAGGAGAGGAAGTACCATAGCTTGGAGCAAGAGTATATAGGATGCTGGTATCATTGTGAGTGAGATATAGAAGCTTCAAAGGGACTTCCTTTTTTGGGAAGGAAAGGAAGATAAAAAAAGGTATCACCTAGCAGATTGGAATGGGGTGTGCAAATTAAAATGCAAAGGGCCAAGTATTCTTCGCTTCTATCAAATGAAGCATATCCTCTAGGGAAAATGGGCTGCGTGATTCTTTAAGAATGAGAAGCTGTACATGGAACAAAATCATGTAACCCTATCTTGGTCTTGGGAGATGAGGAGGGTGTTTTCAATATGGAGCTTGCATTTGGAAGGGGGAAATGAAGTCTTGTAACTGGTTTCCCAAACAAAGACTATGATGGATGGCTTGTCATGACAAGCTGTGAGAAGATGATTGGTGTGGCAGTGAAAGGCTTTGTGACCTTTTCCCTAAACACTACCACGTTGTTCAAGAAAATAATGGACCTAGTAATCACTACTTTTATTGGTAGTGGTTACGGGAAAATAATCTCCTCATGTTTTCATGTTGACATGAGGAATATCCAGTGGCTGTCATCCATTATGCGCAGTTACTGATGTATTAGTATACGTGCATAGTGAATGACAGCCACTGGATATTCCTCATGTCAACATGAGGACATGAGAGGATTATGGTCCGTGGTTACGGTGGAATGGCACCCTCGTTTTAGAAGAGCTCATAATGATTGGGAGTGACTTGTGATTGTTACTGCTTCAAGTGCTTGTGGAGACCCCTTGAGAAGTCTGAGGTGATAATTTCAGGGTTTGGAAGAAGGAAATAATAAGTATTTTGGTGAAGACACTCTACCTATTGCTCAACTGTAGTGGGAGGTCCCATCACCAATAAAAAAGATTTGACATATCCTTGTTCCGCTCATACAGTTTAGGCTTTTCCATGGCTTCCACCCTCGACATGAAATTGATAACTGAAAAAGCTGCAAATGAACATCTAGTGAACAGATGCATTATATTCGAAACAGATATTGAGACTTCTCTTCATTTTTTTTTTCTTGATTTCCAATCACCAAAGCATCAAATTTCTACTTTCCTGTGGTTGATGTGTCACTAAAGTTACAAGAGGTATTTCTCCTTGGCCTTCTGTTCCATTTATTAAATAGGAAGTCTAGTGGAAAATGGTTCCTTATACAGTTTGTTGGACCATGCAGAAGGAAAGAGAATTTCAGAGCGTCTGAGGAAGGGCGATCTACTCAAATATGAAAGCTCCGTGTGGGTAAAATGAAAGCCTTAATGTCGTTTAAGGTGACCAGCTGGGAAAGCTTTGAGGGACTTTTTAACTCCATCTTGTGGAAATTCCGCTTATAGGACATGTATTCCATATATTCCGTAAAGTGGAATCAGTTTGCATAACCTAAAGAAAGAGGGGGAAAAAGAAAGCCTACATGCAGAATGGATAACCACATCTCCTGATAGTTGAATCATATATCTGCCTCCACTCAACGAAGTTTCAGCTACAGATAAATTGTTTGAGATCACTCAACCAAAAAGATATGGTGTATAAACCCCATTTAAGACAGCCTGAACACGGTAAAGAGATGGAAGGACATGAAATTAAATGACGAATGGACTAAACATGAGATATCTGAGACAGACAAAGAAGAGACAGATTTCCTGCAGAAACATATTTTTGAAGCAATAGTTCCTCAATAAGGAAAGCGAAAATCAGACAAGTATGTAAGATCACTGGTCACAGACAAAAGTTTCATCTAAACCCGCTAGCATCTGACAGTGGGTTAGGTCCAAAGAGAATCACGATTTACCAACAAAAAAAAAAACTCACCTTCTCTGGCGGAGTGGTCCTCTTCGCGGAAGGAAGTCAGCAACGGTGTCAACTGTCAATATCCCAGCCACATATCCCTTATTAAAGCTGAATTTCCCTTCGACGCCTCCAACTTTGCAGTCCTCCTCAACGCAGAAGAAGTTATCATCAGCGGAGCCACCAATAACGGCAACAAAAAACGTCCTTCTACAGCCAGTGGGAACAGAGAATCCCGATAGCATGGCCACCAATCGGTCAACTCTGAGTACTATATCTAAAGGGAAGGAGTAGTAGGGGAAGAAGGAGCTGCAGTGTGTCTCGGCCACTTCCCAGCAGTCCTCTAATCGCGCCTCACGAACAACAACCCCGGGACAGATCGTCGGAAACAATTCAACCGCTTGACTGGCTCTGCAAACTCCTACACCGACGAGAAGTTGGTCAACTTATTGGAAAGTGATAGAGAGATTACAGCAGCCGTAAAGGAGAACATGGTAACACAATGCTTTTTCTCAAAATTTGCAGCAAATTTCGTTAATTTTCCGTCTTTAATAAGCAGATTTAGTCTGAATTGTTTGGAGTCATAGTAGAGTGTTCATATTTAAAAACCTACAATTATATGACTCGAGGAATTCCCATATTCACCATAGAAATGAAAAAAAAAAAAATAACATTAAACTGAATGAAGCAAATATCAAGGAGATCCGTGCCAAAAGGGCAATTTTGGTGCCACCAGCTGAGGAAAAAGAGAAAGAAGGTACAAGATTCCAGAAGAAGACCAAAGAAATCGTAAGATGAGTTAAGAGATACCTGATTGGGAGGAAATGCAGAGGCAGGAAGATCGAGAGGACAATAGTTCATCATCTGCAGAGCGTGGAAGCGGAACCGTAGGCGGTGGCGATTGTGTTGGGAGGAGTGGGAAAGGGAGCTTCCTGAAGTAGAGAGAGGTTGTTTTGGTGAGGTTGCCTTTGCTGGAGTTTCTCAAGGTGGGAGATGGAAATGCAGAGATACCCAAAGATACGGTTCTCATCCCTATTTCACTCTGTCTCTGTCTGAACTTAACAGTATACTTCCCTGCTTTCAGACTTCCGACAGATCTGATTGCGGAGCCGTCGAGGTGAGTGGAAAAGAACCAGAGATCCCACGTCTTCGGGCCTTCGCAGTTGACACTTGACACTCTCGATCGTTGCCGTGGAATAAAATAAATAAATAAAAAGATCTCGCAGCGCAGCATTTGATAGGACTATTCTGTTCGGTAGAGGTGAATCTTCGAACAGGAAGAATCTCAATAACCGCCACCTGGCAGATCATTTACTACTCAAGTTTTGCTCGTAGGTTGGCCCACTACAGAATGCCAGTTCACTATAATAGAATCTTTGGATTTTAATCCCTCATGGCAGGAGGAAATCAATGGCTGTAATTTATTGAGCACATATATCCATATATTACTATACATGTGCAGCAGTGAATAACAATCACTGAATTTCTAATTTCTTCATACCAGCATGAGGGACATGAAAACATTTAGATCTTCTTGGTGTGATTCTCGCTTTATATCTCTGGCTGAAGTGTGGCCATCTTCATTAATCAAATTGAGGAAAACCAAAGTTCAGTGATCAAATTGACCAAAACCACATTCGTTAGGGAAAAAAAGGTACAATAGATAAGATGATCTCTCACACACATGAGGAATTTCGATTTTTTTGTTTTTTTTTGTTTTTTTTTTGTGGAGTTTTTAACTTGAGAAAACATGTAGATCCAGGTTACACCCTTTTTTTTTTTTTTGGGGGGGGGGGGGGCACATATACAAACAAAGGCATACCTTTACTTTGTTCGAGTAAAGGTTCCAGGAGAAGCATGTTTGGAATTCTAAAGACGGATCCAAAGACAAATTTTGGAGACAATTAGGCCACAATATCACCTTACAGGAGTTTCACATATAACAGCTTCCGCTTCGGCCCAAGGGCAAACACCAGTAGTTCATTATTGCTTCTGCAGAAATAAGATGGTGCTGCCCTGACAATCACTCTTATTCACTCCACCATTGAAGTTGCGACGACGAGTAGCCATATTTGGTAGATAACTTATATCCCATTGCTTTCTGAAAGGAACCCCGCTGTGGCAAATTGCGATATTTGAGAATAATTAAAACAAGGACCATAACACGCCAAAATAAAGATTATTTATACAAACTCCAAATGGAACCATCAACAAAAAGAATAATGAATGGAAAACCAAAAGCATGAACAACACAGCACCAAGGACAAGAACCCATATCAAGACCATATCCAATTACCAATAGGGGAAAATTTACTGTACATACAACAGCCGTGACATTCCATTGACACCACCGTTGATGACCAAAGAGGTCATTGACTTCCACAGGATTAACTCTCATTCTTACACAACAGCAATCTCTTGGTCGACCCTCCAGTAGTTTGCATCATTATACTCGAATATCCCTGGCCTATCCTCGTTGGACTGCTCCTTTTTGGGCACCTTCAAGGAAAGATTCCTCTTCAAAGGCCCAGATTCCCCTACTATCCCTTCTTTCAGTGTTTGTTCCATTGCCTTCTCCGTTATACACACCAACAAATTCCACATCCTCCTCAAACAACTAAAGTACACTTGATCTTTGACTGGTATCATTTCCAATTTGCCTGTTACTGGAATCTATGGTGGTTGTACCATTCGGTACTTTGACTTCACCATTCGACAAAGAGTTGCCTGCAAGCCCAGTGGGGCTACAAAGATCAACGTTTTGATCATTAAAGTCACTAAAAGGATTTCTACTAGATCCATCAATCTGCAAATCTGCAGACTCTTGCCACCCTACCCAATCATGCAACGGCTTATCACCAAATGGATCATTATCTGCAGTACCATACTGGAAGAAATCCAGATCACTGGAAGCACTTGCTTTTTCATCCCGTGTGTTCAAATCTCCCTTATCTGCCAGATCACTTCCTGTACATCCATCCACAGAATTTGAGCTAGAGCTAGGTGCCACATTGCCTGAAGCCATGCAGTCAACCAACTCCTCATCCTCTCCAACAACCACCTCATCATCACTGCTACTGCCACCACCATTTTCTGTTCCATTCAAATTAATCTCATCCATCGTCTCAGAGAGTGAGGTGCTCAGAGACTCATTGCCAATTCTGTCTCCTTGGAAAGCAAACCAATTGGAATTTGTGAACAAGCTGCAGAAGCATAAATAATAAGAATTATCTCAGCAATTGACAATAAGCTTAGTTAATATCAACATCTCAGCTATTGTAAAGAATTACTCAAGATCGAAATAAATATAAGGGATCAATACTGGGGTTATACTTGCGTTCCTGAGCTCAACTAGACCGACTCAATGTACATAATGACCGTTTAAGAGTAGTAGTTTGGTTCACAATTACCAGAACCACTCCAAGCACCAAACTAGAAAATTGGCTTGCTCAATTCAATTTAGTTAAACACCAGGTCAATCTAATTAAATAAAATAATCAAGGAAAAAACTATGGATCACCAGTGCTTGATCTTATAAAATCAAACCAGACAATAAATGCCCCAACTTATATATTAGTGTTGCAATTCAGATGTTGGATACAGAGGTCAAGGTCCAAATTAATCACTTTGTCAAATTTCAGCATCAAATTCAATTACTTACTTCCCCATGTAAATAAGTAAATTACATCCACCCTCCCCCAAAAAAAAATGTCCAAGCACCCCCTCATAGTCTTGTGCACTCTCTTCATATTCCTTGAGTTTTTAATGGTTTGTTATGCCAGCTGGTCAAGTTGGATTGGGTTCAAACGTGAGGTGGCAGGGGGGACCCTGGGGTCAACCTGTCCATATTTTGACCCTCATCTGAGCTGCCAAATAGTAGATATTTGATGTCAGGTGTAATTACGGAGGAGCATCTAAGTAGGTGTCCCAAAACTAGACCCATTAAAGCAATATTTTCTTGCACAAGTTTGGTCTATTCACCTTGAGTTGTAATACAGACTTCCTAAGGCAAACACAATTTGTGATGCCTGTAAAATTGTTCTCTTTAGCTATTTAATGGTTATGCATAACATGCACTCAATGTGCTATAGGTTTCACCAACTATCATATGGGCACGTATAACTTTAGCACCCAATGCATTTGAACTCACCTCTCTTGATCATCAGCCAGCCTCAATGACGATATCACCTCAGCACAAGCATCATCAAAGTAAGCATCCTGCAAATTTTCAAATAATCAATATTTTTATCCTGAATTCCATATCAAACAAGAAAGTCAGAAATTTACTCCCATCTTATTCTCTCAACGTAATATTAATCAATGCTTTTTTTTTAACAAATATGAACTTGCTTCACCCCTTTTTTTAGCAAACAAGTGAATTTTTTTAAAAGTAAATTAGCAGTAAACAGACATATTTTACCTCATCTCGCTCAAGGGATCCATTAACCTGCAACGTGCAAAAATGAATCTCATAATAACTAACCAGAGGGGGAAGAAAAAGATAATGAAACACAAATTTAATCTAGCACAATCTCAACCACCCTCCACACACACACACAAAAAAATAAATAAATAAATATATATATATATATATTGTTGGGGTTAATATGCAGTACCTCCTCAGTATCCTCATGTTCAAACATGTTGTATCTAAGTGTCTGACTTATATTATTTGCCAATGCTGTGACATCATAATCTCTGTCATTGAGCTCTTCTTCATCACTATCCCGTGTCCTGTCCAGCAATGCAGTTGGACGGCTGTAGGGAACAACAAGCTACTGAGTTCAAAAGTTTCAGGTTCCTATTTTGTAACTCCAAAATGCTACAGTATACAAAGATAATAAATATTACATCTAAGAATGCATGCACAAAGGCATGCTATATGAGGAAGAAAAAAAAAACATAGTTATTATAAACCAGCCAGTCCTTTGGGTAGGTCATATGGCAAGGGTGATCGGGTGGATGCATCGGGTAAGATGGGTATTCTGCTTCTAAGACTTTTAACTGTTCATAAGAAATCAGCTGTTGCACATATAAACCAGCCAGTCCTTCTAATTTGCAAGAAAAACCAGCTACTTTCATTGGAATTCCTGCTTTTCAACAATTTAGAGTGCTTACAATTCAGCAAATTTTGGCCAGTGTGTGATGGTCAAGGTGGCATGATAAATATGATAGCCTCACCATAAGCTTTATTCACAACAACAATACACAAGCCATTCCAAAACCACAACCTATACTTCAGGCATTACAATTATGACGTGTGGAAGGATAACAAAAGCATACCCACAAGCCCATCTGCAGACATTTTCCACGTTAATACGTTCCTGAAGAACAGAACCTTGCCACACAATCCATTCACTGTTCTCCTACATTAAGCCACAAACCAAAGAAAATTATGGTCCTGGATGCAAAACAAAAGAAGAAGAGGGGGGGGGGGGGGGAAACTAACAGGAAGCTGAACGAGATTAACATGGGGAAGAATTCTAGATGTAACACCAAACAAAAATAGCATGCCTACATATCTAATTACCAATGCTTTATAATGAAGAGTTCAAAGAATGCTTTATAATGAAGAGTTGAAAGACTCAAATTTTCAGAACACACAGGCTCGAGTGAATAACCACCCCCCCAAAAAAAAAAAGGGTAACCCCTGCACGCTACTTTCTGGTGCAAAGGAAAAGAATTGAAGGGTATTATAGTCATTGACGTTCAAAACCTACAATTGACCAAAATAACCTGTAATGGTTTCCCCTCACATTTAATGTGGCGTGCAGACCTATCCCTGGAATGCGCAATTCAGCAGGATTCAAGCTCCCCTCCACTCACTGCCAATCTTCAACATGGTTGTCCATTGGAACAAAAGACTGTTCCAAAGTCCAAATGCAATCAATCAATCCCTAGGGACAGTCTACACCACACAGTTTCACCATTTTTTGGGACATTAGAGTCTCAGCTGCCAATCTATAACATGATCAAGGTCTAATACAGAACCGACTAAATAGGGTGAGTTAGAAAAAATGACTCTTTTCTAGTAGGCACTATGTTCCAAAGTATCGTATTAGATTTGATTGTTAAAGATGAGTTAAGACTCTAAAAATATTATCTGGCATGGTAAAGCCTCAATTGAAAAATTTTAAGCATGAATTTCTTATAAAATGCATGCAACAGTACACATCAATTATCTTACCAACCTGCAGATATGCCTGAATATGACTGTTGACATGTCCCAGTTGAATAAGCTTGTTAGAGATACGTGTAAGATGCCCAATATTACCTACTCGAGGGAACTGTTTTCCAGCAGCAGGTAATGTTGGCTGCAAAGATTTAAAAAAGAAAGATAATCATGAAAGTAATTTTGTAAATCAAGAAGTTAGATATAATTATGTACCGGGATCCACAAGTGCTTTATGAAACAAAAGAACTTTATGAAAGAAAAGAGCTTTGTAAAGAGTTGCCTGCATTTGACCACACATATAATTCAAGGAGGATTCATCCAAATAAGGTGCACACAGTCACATAGAGTCAACAGTTTATCACTATTTAATTTTTTTATATCTTTCACTAACTTTCCTTTATCTGTTTCATAGCCTTAAGCTCAAGGATTTAGGCCTAGGTGTTTCTCCAATTTTAATACTTAAATAATGTGCCACAGAGAAGAGAGAGGGAGAACAGTAACAACTGATTTATACAGATGAGCTAAAAGAAAAATTAAATTCACATTCAGCAACCTTATTTGAATCACCAGAAAGAATGGGAAATCTATCTGCTTGCAGAAATTTTTCAATCAAATTACAATCTCTGAAGAGATGATCAACTATGGTGATACTCTTGCTCTCCAAGCACGATAATATAATACTCTCAACGTGATGATGCAGTGAGTTATTGAATGGGTACCTGCATCCATTCACAATTGAGCACATAATTCAACCGGAGTATGATGCATCTTTCATCCAAATTCACAAAAGCAGGTAAAAAAAAAAAAAAAATTACTCAAAAAATAGATTGCAAACTCTTTGGATGGCACCAGAGTTAATCAACTCTTTCTCAGCAACTTCATTGCCTGTCCTCAATAAAACTGCAATGAACTCCACAATCTGAAATTGGATAGTAAAGAGGAATTAGAAAATAAAAAAAAAGATATGCTGAGGATCCACAACAACAGTTCATGCCAACATCAACCATTACAAACATGATATAGTATTGTAAGAGATTGAAAGCAAGCAGAAAAACATTACATGTTGATACAACGACAGTACCTTGAATGTTATCCACTCACTCATGCTACTTTTGACACTTACTAGGTGTGTTAAATCTTTTTGTAAGCAGTTTTTCAATCAAACACCCCACATTTAGGAGAAATATTGGTTTTAATTCGTTTTTCTCTCTTATAACTTTAACACTTCATTCACTGCTGGCCCGGAGGTCTTCGATCCTTGATGCACCATCCAGTTAGAAGGATTTGAACTACCACTGAACTATCAAACATATGTGCTAGAAGGAATAATTGACTTCTACAATGGTCATCTTCTTCCATATCAAAAAATTGCCCAACTGCTTTAAGACTGACACAATCAAATGTCACTAAATGTTTTTACAAAACATAATTTGAGCAAATTATGCCAAAATTTACAATGTCTTGCTCCATGACTGAACTTGTATTTTTTTGGGGCTTTTTGTTTCAAAATTAAGGTGTTCTATCTTAAAGGTCTACAATGCCACAATTTTGAAAGCCATTTGGTTCAAATCTCAGAAAAAAATCGGGTTTGGTTACTCATAAATCATACAGCACAATTTTAGTGAGTTGGATTTAGTCGAGCACATCTATCCAATCAGTATAAGCCAACAATTCCTTTGTTTTTATAGTGCAACTAAACCAACTATTATTGCTTAGATTTTCTTTCAGTTATTTGATTCCTCATCCATAGTTTGGTCTAAATGTGCTTCAAAACTATGACTGGTGCAACTATAGTTAGTGGAGATTAGACTGCCATTGCTACAATAGTTTTTTTCCCTTAAAGCTGTCAAGACTAGTAAACTTGTTTTCTAATTTCTAGATATATTCTTGTTTTCTAATTTCTAGATATATTCTTGTTTTCTTGAAAAAAGCTCCATAATAATCCATAATCCATCTCATTCAACCTCTGTTTAATTTTGCTTATTGAATTTCCCTACTCACATCCTTTATTCTTGAAAGCCACCTTAAAACAAATTCCTTCAAACGCAGTGTTTGACACTCTCCTATCGATTACCCTCCAGATGATAACTTTCTGATGAGAAGTAGTGGTTAAGCAGTTACCAGCCTGTTGCTTCATGTGGAAACAAATGGGTATCTGGTTTGTCTGAGTATTAGGAAAAAGAAAAACAGCTAGGAAAATGTTTTCAAAAGTTTATTGGGATGTTATACATTTAGAATTATTTGTCGAATAAATGGCAAGCCCCTTTCAACATTAGAAAAAATAAATCAAAGAGGGAATTCTAAATTATAGTTTCCTACAAATGCAACCCAGCAACAAGAAACTCTCATGCTGTTACTGCTTCAGCGGATGTCTTTGTCTTGTGGAAATCGAGAGAAAGCATCAATCCAGCTGATGAGCTAGGCTACACAGGGCACGATGGTCTGTCCTAGATTATGTTTTGGGAGAGTTATTCTCCATGAGATTGTAATCATTTGTTTTCTCTAGTTGCAGGTTCCTTCCGAAAAGTGCTGGTTTTTTCTAAAGCAGGCTCTCCTCTTGTTTTTTGTACTATCTTTTTTTTTCCATGCTAATATATATGATATTTACCTAAAATAAAAAAGGCAAGAAGGGGCAGGATACTTTATTTAAACAAGTACTATCATAAGCATCTCAAAAGCATGATGCAAATGCTACCTAAGAAACTAACAATCATTCCTCATTGCCTCTACCAGAATGTCACCACTAAAACCGAGTTTGGGTCCCTAACTCTAAGAGAGATCTATTGGATATTTTTAGCACAACAATCAAATGAACATTGTCAACTCCACTGGTAAATGCAAACCCCCAATAAAATCAGATGAAGTTAATAAATGATTAATACGAAGTTAGGAAACCTAGCCAAGTCGTCACATAGGTAAGTAAACCAAGTCCGCTATTAGACATTTATAGGAAATTTAAGATTCAAATTCTGACAAACTCATACCAATTGGCCAAACCTCGAGTATTGTCGACCTTGTCCAGCACATATAGGGCGTAAAAGTGGACGAGGCTATTGCCACTGTGGGGTCTGAGGACGGACTTATGTACACAGCCTTACCCCAACTTCGCAGAGTGGCTGTTTCCAGATTTGAACCCGCGACCACCAGGTCACGTCACAATGGATAAAATTTGTTTGCGTAAAGGTTATGCATGGTTTGCATAAAAAGGGATCATTTCAAAAGGAAGAGCATCATAAAACACAGGATTGTATTTCAGAGAGAGACAAACCTTTAGGCGATGTTTCCCAAGAGGAGGCCTTAGTTCTCCATACGTTGTGTTCAAAGCTTTCTCATCGGAGAACACATCCAAAAGTATAAGCAAGTCCCCTGCACAGTAGGAGGCAATGATTTGATTATCGATGCTGTTGAAGGGGGAAAAGATCTAAAAGTGAAAAACTAATTTCTCTGTGCTTCAGACAAGTATAGGTTGTTATAGAGATCCCAATAGATCATAGACTAGACAAATAATAAGAGATGGGAATTTTCATTTGTATCAAACAATCACCTTTTAACTTCATTCAATGCCTAGAATCACACTAACATAGACAAATCCAAAACTATATAAACATGGGAAGTGCTAAGCTCTTCCACATTTAACATCAGTCGAGGGCACATTTTCTAATTGATTTTCTTTTTTTTTCTTTTTTTTTTTCTTTTTTTTTTTCAGAAGGGGGGTGGGTCCTTCCAGTTGATCCCAATTAGTTAGGAGTTAGGACAAGGCTAAGATGAGTTAAGTTTAGAGATTTATATTATCCTGGATTTGAAATTCTCACCAAATTTATAAGGGGAAAAAACTATTAAACCTCATAAAATTTCATATTATCCTGCATTTGAAACTCTCACAAAATTTAAAAGAGGAAAAACTATAAAATCACCCGTAAACTATTCTAGATGTACATAAAACCGAAAGTAATAAACTAGAATACTAACACTTTAAGCTCATATCAAAGAGCCACCAAAGGGCAGGGATACTTACTCAGCACAGAATCCCTTTGTTCCATTCAATACATAAATTAAAAAATAGGAAGGAACAGAAAGGCTTAAAATATTATGGTAAGTTGTAACTATATTATTGCATCAACAAACGACAGGATCCACACAAGTATATAAGCTCTAAGCAACAAGGTAAAGAAAGAGAGACATCAAAAGAAAATTTTAAGCATAATCTCAGGACATGGCACAGAAATCAAGATCTGACATGGACAACATCCAATATTCATAATCTTAAAGTAACAAAGAAAATATATTTTTGAACATTAGAGATACATTTAGATCAGGCAGGAAATTAGTTAGAAATTATAAACGTGAAGGAGGCGCAGGCAAAAACAATAAAGCATAAAGGGCGGACATGTTTTCTCTATATAAGCTGCCGTCCAGTGTAATTTTCCCATGGGCAGTACCCCGATTCAATTCTCCATTTCACAGGATCCTGGGAAGGGATTGGAAACAGTCATAACCTTTGGCAGTTTTGCAAGAAGTTCCAACCCAAAGTCAAACCCACATCATCACACTGACAGCCCAAGCTTTTTACCATCACACAAATACACAATGCAACGGCCAGGGAGTTGTGATTTTTCATTCAAACAATTAAAATAATAATCACAATCAGAAGAATAGAGTCAAATTTGCATAACAGGGTATTGCCATGAATAATTACTGGTTCTGACAAACAGAGAAAAACAAATCCACACGAAGAACCATTACAACTACCTCAGAATTTATGGATCCACCATTACAAGGTAGTCATTAACTTACCCAGTTTTGGCAGCATAGCACTGATCGTCTCATGACTAACAGGAACAGGTGGTCTGTATACATGTTGACTTCTGATAGAACTAATCAAAGTAGAAGAAGGTGATATTTTGGGATCCAAAAAGGAGATACACACAGACAGTGAGTGAACAAGGCCAGATTTTGACTGCAATTCTTCCAGTGCATGACCAAATATTCTTGTAACAAAACTGCATAGAATATTAAGTGGAACCAGCCACACAGGCAACAGAGAAGCTTCAGATGTAAATGTCAGTCCTACAACAGCAGAACTTTAACTTTATAAGGAAAAAATACAGAAACTTCAAAGAAAAATCACAAACCTAGGGCTTGACAGTTTAGTTGCCAGAGCTGATGGAGCATTTCGAGTGACAGCACAAAGTGTTTCTGCTGCATTCGCATGAACTTCAGGAGGACTCTGGTCAATTTTAGATTTTAGGGAATGGGAACCAGAAAATCGTTCATTAAACTGACCAGTAGCGGTGAACTTCTCATTTAAAAATAATGAATGATTCCATTCTATTTCTGCTTAGGTACCAATGCACGAAACTAAACATAAACAGGTGGTTGTAAGCATTAGCAAGGCTACATTGTGCAACATAGTTACAGCAGCAAAATTAATTTTTTTCCAACGAACTATCTCGGTTTCGAGGCCGGTTTCGGTCAGGCCTGAAACCAAGATGTGCTGGTTTCAAGGTTTGGACATTGGTCTTGACCCTAGGCCTCCCTGGGTTGAAAACCCAATGTCAAAACCTCGGTTTCAACCATGAGTTTTGACCCTAGGTTCGTTTCGGCCAGGCCCGAAACCGAGACAACTCGCAAATTTCAGTCAGTTTCGATCGAAACCTAGAACCACGCTTTTTTATGAGGAGGCACAGTTCCATATAAGCACTAGTAGATCCCTCTCACTAGTAGCCAAAGTGAAAAGATCATGCAATCAAAATGACACCCAATCAATCCCCCAGAAAGTCATAATATCCATTGAAGATACAGAAAAAGTGCAAGTACCCCGTCTATTACCCATCTAGGAAAGGCTGAAAGCATGCAAAGCTTGAGATACCAAATAGACATACCAAAAGGAAGCCAAAATGTTATTTCTATAGCATCAAAATGAAGTATCAGTGTGTTAAGAATTACCATCACCAAGTGCCATAGACCAAACTATCAGACCAATTATTTTCTAGCACAATAGTTTTCCCAATCAACAACTTATGCAATTCTAGAACTTACAGATGAATTCAGTTTATCCACAATCATTTCTAGCAAACTGTTATCGGCCAACCACTGCATGACATCCATAAAATTGGGATACACATGGTCATCAGCACCAACAAGTCGAACTAAAACCTGCACAGAAGAGTCAGTGAGAAGGCACACACATTCAGACATTCTACTATAAAGAACAGTGTAACAATTAAATTTCACTAAACAACCTGATCAAAATAACCCACTTAAATAAAAAATCAGTTTTAGTTTCCAAACCTCCATGATGGATGTGATCCCTATCAAATCAACCAACTGATGGAAAACATCCTGATGAACCTGAAACAAAAGAACCACATAAATCAATGCAAACAAAAGCAACGAGATATATAAAGACCAAAAACAGCATTATTTTTTTTGGTGAAGACCAAAAACAGCATTAGTTACCAAGAGTTTATGTAACCCAGTCATGCCAATTTGTATGAGATACCTATTTCTGATGCTCTTTTTTTTTCTTTTAAGTTTGCCAATGCTCTGGGGCTGCTGGTCCCAAGCTTGGATAAAAGACGAAGCTTGGATGCGACAAATACTCAAATCCAAAAAGGCAGCATTTAAAGAGTAGGGGAGGCAAAAGAACTTAGCCAAAACTTTTGTCATACCACGAAACAATATCTAGATTGAGTAATCAGTTCATGCACAAAGAGAAGAACAAGAAGAAGAAAGGAAAAGGGAGAAGGGAGAAGAGAGAAAACCGAGAGAGGGAGGAAAGAACGTAAAACTGATCTCTCCCCCGTCACGATTAGCTTATATAATTCATAATGAAGAGTAAATTACAAAGTTGCTCTTAATTAATAACTACTTAAGTACTAATCACTAGTGTAAATAAATATAAAAAATATAACTGATAAGTAATAATCATAACACCCCTACTAATTAAACCGACTCACACAATCTCTACATTATTCGTGTAGAAGCCTTTGCCCACAGAGGAACCAATATCACCCAAAAGGCCAAAAGAGACATCAACCGTAGCACTAGTTTAGGTTTATATAGTCTGAACCTAAATAAGTTTAGAGAGATGAAGATTAGGGAGGCATTCAACCCATATAGAATTTGGATCGAAGTTGTTCAATATCTTGGGGTTGTGGATAAAGTTGGTAACTAAATTGTCCAATAAAATTATTTGTACAATGATAATGTCATGTGAATATAGAGAGCATATTATGGTGCCTCTTTAGTCTTTACAACACACGATATTTTTATAGATGCACTAGCTATGGTGGCATCAAATTTACAAGCCACAATATGAAACCCAGGGACGGATTTGGGTTTTTGCTAGGAAGATAGAAACAATTTACTTCAGCATTGTTTGAAAAGGCTATAGGATAAAAAGAAAGCTCTCACAAGATCATTATAATATACATTTACCCAAAAAAAAAAATATATCATTATAATATACTAATATAGTATATCAAGAGAGATCACTTGCTGAGTCTTGGGGAAGTTTTGCAACAGAGTCATAATTAAGAATAGGAAAAATTACGGCTACCTCCCCTGTAGTTTGCCTGAAACCTAGGTACACCCCAAACCTTCCAAACAATTACAACTGTACCCTTTATTTGGATGGTGTTAAACTTGAAACTAAATGGACAATCTGCACCCTGTAAGAGATCCATTCCAGCAACCTGCCTGCAACCCCCGCCGAAGGAGAGATCGGAGTAGTTCACACCACCGAATCCCTCGAAGGAATAGTTGACTAAAATGCATGAAAAAAATCTCCGCGAGATCTCACCAATCTCGCCATTAGCCGAGACGAAAACAGGGTCAATAACCCTTTTCGTCGGGGCAGATGCATAATCTCGCCGAGATCTCGCGGTAAATCTGGCCATTTCTCAGTAAATCTCGCCATTTCTCGCCAATTTCTTTGTTTTTTTTTTCCTCTTTATAAAAGAGAAAAGTCATTGTTCTCGGTCGAGAACTCGACCAAGAACTGTTGTTTCCTCTTCTTTGTTAGTTTTTTGAAAATTTTCTCATTTCTTCCTCATTTTTTCTTTGTTTGGACTTTTAACTTGCAACGGGTGGTGCTTCGGACTGTGGGCATTGCTGTGGGAGCTTCATATCAACTGTTGAAAGTAAGTTTCTTACCAGAACTACTTTGCATCAAGAATGTCGTGGGAAGATTATGTTGCTCAGTTGGAAGAAAATTTGCCTCGACAACTTTCCCAAATGTATGATGATAGTAGGATGGATCATCCACGGCACTCTACGTATTACTAGACATTGTATATGTATGAGAATTGTGGAATTGAAGACTATGGACACATGGGGACTATGGGATCATTCAGTATTGAACATTTGAACCAAGGTTTAAAATCTCGAGTTTCGGAGGAGTCTCGGCCTCCTCCGAAACCGAGATCTCGGCGAGATCTCGCCGAGACTATGCATTTTGTCCGAAACAGCTTAAAAAGGCTGTCTCGGTGGCCAAAATGCCTTTTTTAGGTCTCCAACTTTAGGGGAACCTTATTTTTACATACATAAACACATTTAGAGTATAAAATTGTAAAACTAATGACCATTTGTGGTTGTTTGGGTTTACACCCATGTTTTCACGACCAATCTTGCCAAGTCTCGTTGTTAATTTAGGTTAATATTAGCTATTATATTCAATCAAATATGGCAAATGAGACAATAACATAATGCATTAGGGGAAAGAGAAACAAAATTACACTTCATTATAAATCATTACATAATTTACATCATAGTTCAAAATTCAAATATTCAACATTGAATGATCCCATAGTCCCCATGTGCCTATAGTCCACAATTCCACAATCCTTATACAGATACAATGTCTAGTAATACGTAGAGTGTCGTGGATGATCCATCCTACTATCATCATACATCTGGGAAAGTTGTCGACGCAAATTGTCTTCCAATTGAGCAACATAATCTTCCCATGACATTCTTGATGCAAAGTAGTTCCGGTAGTCTTGTACATGATTCATAAATATAACATCGTAGCTGTCCGAAGGATACCAATCTTTGGGAAGAATGGAAAAACTTCAAGTAGTACTGCGGTGCGTAGAATCTTGCGAAAGTACCGATGGAATGGAATAGAAGTTGGTTGATCCACTATGACTCCGTGTATGTGCTCCCGCATCCGAACCATCGTCGAAAGAAGAACCATATGCGGTCGTAGTGGGATGGGGGACGAAGTTGATATCAACATAATCATTTGAGGTGTATGTTGAACCGGTGCTATATCCGGGGAAAGTTCCACTGCTCATGTCCACCTGCAGTAATTGCTATTCTCCTCCACACTCAATCCTCGTAAGCCACTGGAGAGGCTATCAACATCGGCGTCCATCGTGCTACTACAATCAACATCTTCATCATGTTGAGAATGGGAATGATGTCGAGGCCTACGCCGAATACGAAGTTGGTCTACGTGATGAGGATGGCGCACGCGTGCACCATGGTCATCATCCCGTGTTGTATGAGTGTCACGGCTCTCCCCGGCAGTATCTAACAGCGATGATGCTCGTGGCTCTGGATCAGCCCCAATATTGACAAAAGTGGCTCGACCCCCACCCCCCATGATCACTACCACTAGCTCCACTACCACTCCAACTCCACTCGGGATCTTCCGTATCGGTGCCGGCCAGGAGGGTCAAATGGCACGGGTGACCGTGTATGGACTCGACCCTCTTCCGAGGCTAAAAACTCGTCGACATCGGTATCCAAATGGCTGGCCAAATGGGAGTCAAGCATCCCCCGGGCTCGTCCATCACGGGTACTCCCGTCCCGCACCCACTCTACTAATGGATCTTCCTCTCTTGAGTCAAGTCGGAAGATGTTGGCGAGCTCGAGCGGGGTATCATCCTCCTTATCAAAGAACATGTTTTGCACCCTCGACCTCATGTTGTAATGCACAAAGACCAAGTCATTTAGCCGTTGGGAGCCAAGTCGATTCCGCCTCTTTGAATGAATGAGGTTGAAAGTACTCTGGTTTCGCTCACAACCGGATGCAGAGCATGTTTGAGCTAACACTCTACTTGCTATCTTCTTGAGAGCAGGTGCATCTTTACCATACAACACCCACCATTCAAGGCATAAGAACAATAGCATATTTTAATTTCGTATGTCATTTAAATGTAATACATAAAACATAAGATAATTTAATTTCGTATGTCAATTAAACGTAATACATACACGGATCACTTTTGTCACGTCCGGCCACTGCAAATGGGAACCCAAAACTCCCACGGCCTTCCCTAAAGGTTTTAATCTACACACAATCGAAAACTTATAAATATTTGCAATTACAATATATAGTTGAAGCACATATTTCCAATGATGAAGCACACAACTCACCTCTAGGTTTGCCAATGCCCGTGGCAGGGGATCCGGCTCAACTTTGCAACCACTAGCTTCACCGCCTCAATGAGTTCTGCGTTCGTCCCAAGTACATGCGTATCTTGGTACTTGGGGTTCAAATAGTATCTTGAAATATTTGACCAGTGGACACATGGTTAAAACAAATAAAAATTATATTGGTACATAAGTAACACTAAAGTAAATACATCATCAAATTTACTCACCACCTTATGTAATGGATGCATGAGTTGGCTCTCCCATCGGTCATTGATGATCTTTATATAATTCTTGTAGCCACGTGGTATCAAAGCTTTAACACGTACTTTCAATGCGTCCACAGCGGCATAAAGAAGTGGCATGGTTGGTTTTCGCCGTATCTACAATCTCAACACCTGTACTACGAGGATGCAACACCCTTACTACCACCTTCACATTTTGCCAAAATTCGCCCGAGCGATGGTACTGCGTGCTTCCACTCCACGGGGTGTAGCCGATTGTCTCCACGAAAACCAATCCTCGGATGCAAACATCGATCCGAGTCCGGCCATCTTCGCCTCAAAGCTCTTCAATGCTATGAAGTTCGTAGCGAATCCGGTGATGCTTGGTCCGACCAAGTCCCCCCCACATCTCTCCCCGAGCATGTTCAAGGAATAACCATGGTTGTAGATGAAAGTGGTTACTTGTCTTGCTTGCTCAACCACTCTCTTGACTTTGCTTATCTTGCCCATGTCCTTCAACATCAAATCAATACAATGGGCAGCACATGGAGTCCGGGAAGAGATTGTAGTCGGGATTGTTCATTAACATCTCCCCGCCTTCTTAAAATTGCTTTGCCGTTGTCCGTCACAACTGGACAACATTCCGAGCTCCCACCTCAACCACCACCTCTTGCAACAGCCCATAAATATAATCTGCATCTTTTACTTCAGCTGATGCATCAACGGACCTAAGGAACACCGTCCTCCCATCACAAGAAACCATGAAGTTGATGATGGACTTTCCGATAGGACCAGTCCAACCATCACACATAATAGTTACTCCGAAATCTTCCCAATTCCTCTTCGGCTTAGAATCCGGTCTTGTAATTCCTTCTTATGTTGAGACAAATAATGAGTCATTAACTCATATTGATTTGGCCCTCCCAACCCCGTGCACTGCCTCGGCAATCGCATCCAGCATGCTACGAAAGAAAGGGCCTGTGGTGGCGTTCTTTGGGATGCCATGATAAAACGACCACTTAGAGTAAGAATACCCTACCGACTCCCTATTCTTTCCCCCAAACATTGCCTTTATTTTTTTTGCTTACTACCTTGCTTCCGTAAAGACCCGGGATCTTGCTCTAGAACTTGAACATAATCATCCCGGTCCCCGTGGCACAGTTCTTCCCTTCTACTTCGTGATCTAGAAAACCAGGGAACCAATCCCTTTGCTCGTCTACGTGGCTCGGGCTCAACAAATCCACTACCACTGCCACCTGCTCCGGATGTACCTACTCCCGTCCGTCTCCTCTCTCGCATCCGATCTAAGGGTTTCTCTACTAGCCATTGCCGCATGACGCATCCGTCTTGCCTCCGCCTCTGTCATATCTTCTTACATCCCATCCCTCAACCTCATGTTCCTCACTTTGGATTACGTACGGTACCTCGAATTGCCTCTTCAAATTGTTGTTTTTCTCTTTCCATTCTTGCCCTCCTCCGCCTCCCTCCCCTCAACTGCTCACCTATGGCCCCAGATATCTCCACGGGACACTGCGGGCATTTGGAAACATCTTTGCCCAATCCACTCAAGTGTTGCTTGGTCTTGTGATGCCGCCGGCACAAGCTTCTTCCACAAAAATTACACTGGGTCTTCTTCCTATCACCCCGAAGGGCGGTCGCATCTTGCCATGCGGGGTCGGTTCGGGAACCGGTACCGTCGCCCCCATCGCCCGTCCGGGAACTTGGTCTCGACATAATTTCCAAGCAACCGTTTCATAGAAAACACAAACTTCAATAACCTTACAAACTTGAACACAGCAGAAATTACATTTCAAAATTTTTCTCATATTTTAAATGCGATCGAACATTTTTCCTTATTTTTCCCGATTTTATAGCATTTTTAATCAATTTTAAATTAATTTTTAATTGCTGAAAATTATTTTTTTTAATATAAATATTCAAAAAAAAACATACAACCACCGAAATCGAAATCGAAATCGTAGGACAGTAAATCGGCCAACGCGGTGATTAACATATAAATAGGTCATCATCATCAAATGAGTAATAATAATTAATATTTTAAATTTTAATTGCTGAAAATTCATTTTTAAATGCAAATAATTGAAAAAAAATACCTACAACAATCAAAATCGAACCGAAACCGTGAGCTTGTAGATCGGGCTCACGTAACTAACATATAAAAATTTCATCACATTCTAGAAAAAAAAATTTCTCCCATTTGTAGTCTCATGTAAAAATTTCATTTTTCGGCAAGAAACTTACCTTCAACAGTTGATATGAAGCTCTTACAGCAATCCCCGCAGTCCGAAGCACCACTCGTAGCAATTTAGAAGTCCAAACAAAAAAAAAATGGGGAAGAAATGAAGAAATGAAGAAAATATGCGCCTCTGTTTTCGTCTCGGCTAGTGTCGAAACCAGCGAAATCGGCGAGATCTCGGCGAGATCTCGCCGAGATTTTAATCCATGATTTGAACTATGATGTAATGATTTATAATGAAGTGTTATTTTGTTTCTCTTTCCCCTAATGCATTATGTTATTGTCTCATTTGTCATATTTGATTGAATATAATAGCCAATATTAGCCTAAGTTTACAACAGACTTCAGCGTTAAGTGCCAAAACATGGGTGTAAACCCAAACAACCACAAAGAATCATTATTTTTACAATTATATACTCTAAATGTGTTTATGTATGTAAAACTGAGGTTCCCCTAAAATTGGAGACCTAAAAAATGTATTTTGGTCACCGAGACAGCTCAGCTTAAAAAAACTGTCTCAGACAAAATGCAGTGTCTCGGCAAGATCTCACCGCCGAGATCTCGGTTTCGGAGGAGGCCGAGACTCCTCCGAAACCCGAGATTTTAAACCTTGCTGAAATGTGAAACCGTCACCACCTAGTTCCGATATAGCAGAGAGGATGAGCTCCTTCAGCTTTTCCATGGCGAATTTTGATCCATTCAAACACAAGTGAACACCCGTTCCTCATTCACGTCGAAGCTGCTGAAATCTCTTATCCGGGCCTATTGCTTGAGCTTGTCTGAGTTTCCCTGTAAGTCTTCCGCTGTTATTAGTTTTGATTTCTGTCGGTTCCTATTTTTATTGGAATCGAAACTTTGGAAGTGAATTTCATTACTCTATGTTTTTTTTTTCCATTTCGTGATTCGCTGTTTACAACTTCTCTCATTTCCTATTCCTTCATTCCAAAACCCTACATTAAATTTCCAAGATTGTGTGCTGAGTTGGTTCATTACATTTTTTTAGTGGAAATTAGGTTTTCAAGTTCGCTGCCTGAAGTAATCCGGTTGAAGAAATCGTAGGTAAAACTCGGTCCCAAGAAAGAACTACACCAACCCTAGAATCAAAACCTCCCAATACCGCTAAGTCACCCATCACCGTAACCCGAACAGAACCCGATGGTAAGCCGACCAACGTTGGTCGGAGCCAACCCCTCCTCCATAGGCGAGACCCGTCTGGCAAAGTTCACCATACTATCCCCCAACATCACATCTCACCAAAGCTCCGTCCTCTACCATACCCTCAACCCCGACCTGTAGCTCTAGACATACCTCCCACCAGTAAGCCAACACCTATGGCCAGCGGCAAGTGGCTTTCGGCAAACATCATTGATCATCCTACGAATGAAATGAGAAAGAACATTTCTTTCTCAACAATAGTTAGTTAGTAATGGGGGTAAAATAGCCCGTACACTATAAAATTTGGGCATTTTGAGAATTAATAGTTAAACCTTGTCTTTGCATCATCAGTTAATGGAAAATGACTACTGGACTGGATATTTTTGTAATTTAGCTTGCTTTCAGGGGATACCTTTGTAATTGTTTGAAACGTTTAGGGTGTACCATTACGGGCAAACTACAGGGAGGAAGCCGTAATTTTTCCTTAAGATTATCATGATGGAGCTGCTACCAACTACTGTCGACAGATAAGCAAGCTTCCAATAAGTTGATCTACATCAAGGATAAGCACCACGCCATTGCCAACTTCAAGCCAACATTACAAACTTTCAAACCTTACAATTACAGACGGTAAAGATGGGTTTGAAGAGAGTCTAAGATGCAAAATTCAGATGTTTAACAACTTAAGAGGTTGACAGCTTCATATAAGTTCTGCACAGCTTAGTGACAAAAAAAATCAGAGCAGGGTCAGACCTTCTTCAAAAAAGTTAATTTAAAACTAGATCATTCTAAACTTTTTTTCCTCAGCGGTGCTTTTCCTCATTTACATTTCTCTGATACCAAAAACTTTTTAAGACTGGATTTTTTGTATTAGGGGTGGTGGAGAAGAGTTATGAAGTTTTATTGTTGCTTCGACTTCATTCATACACTTGTCAGCTCAGTTAGTGAAGGCAACGCATGAAACATTGTCTCCGCTGCTCGTGAAACGGAGGGTGGTCGTAGATCACTTGGTTTGTTTCTCGAGTTCGCCCAAACCTGAGTGGTCAGTTTATCCAAGGTTAGCATCTTGGACGCCCCCTTATAAGTTTATGGTTTGCTCAAAGTGGTTATCAAAACTAATAACAACCAGAGCTCGGATATCCGTTTGGGCAAAAAAAAAAAAACACTAGCTGGGGCCCAGTTTTTACATGTGAACCCCAGGTGTAGGTAGGACAATGGTAGGTAGTTCTTTGAATCTTCTTGAGAAGTGAACGAAGGGAAACACAATAAGGGACATACCAGATTTGTAATTAAGAACCAAACTGACAACTAAATTTGTGTGCCTTATTTTTTGTACAATTTTGTTTGAAAAATAAACTTTTAGAATGACTCAAGTTATTCCAACAGTTCTCTTCAAATTCTGAATACATCGAGAAGTCCACAAACTAACCATAATTAACCCTACAAACTGCTTTCCGAATAATATATTTTCCAAAGCAACAACAAGAAAATCAGCAGGAAAAAATGTTCTCTGACAAAAACATAAAGCATCTACTTACTTGAACATAATTCATAAGTGGGACAGTCTTCCGCAACATGAGGCACACAACAACCTACCATTACACAGGAATTACAGTAAGCAACCAGACACAACTGCACCACACATTCCCACTAAGAACCAAAAATACAGGATACCTTGCTGAAATACCCTGCCAGCAGGGTGCTATGAGGACGATTTGGTTTCACGAAGGAGAAAAGTAAGTTCATTAGCTGTAATCACAAGGTATCCACAAAACTCAGCAAAAATATTTCCAATGCAATTTGCAAGATTGAAAGGGCCAATGAACATGACATATAAGAAGCATGTACCTCCTCTTCCTCTACCAAGGTCTTGAGAATGACATCAATTTCACAAGTAAATATCTCACATGCAATGAAGGGAAACCTGAATAAAAATAAATAAAAAAAATGAAGCAGTAAGTAGGGCTGTAGGGGGAAATTACTTTGGACAGTTTTGCCTAATAAGACCGATCTTTGATCAAGTTAGAGTACTGTACTTAAAAGCACGCTCGCTGTCAGCATCCTCTGGAGCTTCCTCCACAATATAGTGCAGCAACTGCTCCACCTGAGCTCTATCTCGCAGACTAACAAAATAAATGATAAAACATATGAGAAAAAAATTTCCATCCAATTTATTTAGATGGAGTGAGGAACTAAAGTAATAAGTATAAAAGTATCAACCGATGTAGACTTTATTACTACGCTTTTCATTAGCAAAACATGGAATACCGCAACAAATCTATCCATCTTGACCTTATGGATAAATGCATCAGCAATCCAGAAATCTTTTCTTGCCACTTAGAATATGGTTAATCCATTGCCAAGAAAACAATGACAAAAATATGCAGTTGAAGTTAAATCAAATAAGTTAAAAACTTCATTGAAAAGGGGAGAGTGAAGAAAGAGGGAAAAATAGATGCAGCCTGGGTAGGACAGAAAGGAATCAGGAAAGATACATTACAAGTTTATGAGACGACTGTTTAGAGCTTTGCATTCTTGGATCACTTCTTCCTCATCAAGTAGCTCTTCCAAAGTGAAGTTTTCCTTGTCTAACACTGATTCCACCTATAAATTGGGAGCGGGGGAAATTTGTGATCAAGCTAAAAAGAATATCGACAGAAAACACGCAAATCAAGCTTGTAATGCCTACCAACTTTGGACCAACAACAAAGCCGCCTCATGTCAAATCCCATACGAAAATTTGAAATTTTAAGCCAAATTGGATAATGAATGTGTAGAAACAAAACCAGACAAGAACAAGCTTGAAAACGAAGAGTTCTGCGGCTTCTGCCTACACGTCTAAAACCCACTCCGAAAGCCAAACAGAATCCGCATACAAAAATACGTTGACAAACTAATATAAACCATGGGCTGCCCAAGAAATAAAACACGAAACAACAATTTCAGCAGAGAACGACTGCAGAAAGATGGAACAATAAAGTAACTCCGCTAGAACCATGTCTCGAAGATCAAAACAGAAATAATTCAAAAGAAAGGGAAAATACCGTGGGAAACAATAAATTTTTCAACAAAGTATCTACTAACCACTACCTCTTAACAGGTAAAAAAAACACATTAATGACTCCCCTTGAAGTATACCAGCTTAGAAAAAGCATTCAGAATTATAAGTAGCCTAAGGAGAAAGCATTAGAACTTATTTTTAAAAGCATTCGACAACAGCATTCTGAAGCATGAAATTGCTCCATAAGAGAACAAAATTTCTGCCCGATCCATCAATACGAAACTGCCATAAGAAAAATAGTTGCCATAGAATGCGAAATTGGCAGAAATTCACTTACAGGAGAAGAGGCAGAAAGAGCAGTCATGCGCCAAAACATCTTTAAGGCGAATTTTGGCAGAAAAGGAGCTCGCAAAAAGCAGCTTCAAATATTTGTCTAACGCACAGGCAAACAGGAAATCTGTCTAAATTAAGCAACAAAAACAATAAACGACACCTACGAAGATTAGATTGGAAAACCCTAGCAGCATGAAAGGTGTTCGAAGTATGGACGAAGTTTGAAAATAAAAAATATTGGCCAACCTTTTTCTGTCTCAGAGAGAGAGAGAGGAATCCGACCCACAAAGATCGGAAGCCCCAAAATCACTGCCGTAGCGTAAGAAATGCTGGTGGTGGTCGCAATGGAGAAAAAGGAAGGTCGGAGATCAAAAAATCTAAGCGAGATGGATCATAGATGGATCACATGGATTTCGCTAATCGCTACCATCCACGGAAGTTCAGTTCACTTCCACGTCCGTGTACTGTCCATATCATCCACGGAAGTTCACTTCACTTCCACGTCCATGTACTGTCCATATCATCCTTATAGTGGGATCTATCTCTGAACTGTGGAAAATGGCGGTAATGGAATCCCGTGTAAGATAGATCCACCTACGTGCAGACCAACTATGACGGGTTAGGCCAACGTGGTCAAAGTATCAACGGTTCAACCTCCTTGATACTTTTTCAGTGGCTCGATTTCAAAGTACAGCTACCGGCAAATTCGGTATTTGCTTATGTGATTCTTATTTCTATATTTTAAAGTGGTCTTTCAAATATTTTACCAAAAATGGAAAAAAAAAATCTTGTTATTTTCTGATTAAAAATGTCACTGAGCATTTATAAGGTGAACCCACCACAATAAGTCAGGTGGTCACCGTTGATCCGGTTGTTAAATGATGGGACAGTTTGGAATTCCTTCGGATGTATGTACGGCTTGTATGGGGGCGATTAACCCTCTGAATTCAAACTTGTCTCAGAATATGCCACGTGGATATCTCCCTTGCTTGCCGACCTCACTACGCTCTCGCGCTTGTCTTGACCGTTCTCTTCAGTTATTTCTCTTCTGGTCCCAAACACCCTTTCCAAGGTGTGGTGTTCGCTGGTCTATTGAAGAACAGCCTGAAATCGCAGGCCAGAAGCTCCATTGTATGCATCATTTTTCTCTGTAGAAGAATCGCAGCTCTAGATGGACTCCGTTCTTTGCCCTAGAATTTGTCCGACTGCAATGATATTGATTCGGTGTTCGGGATATGGTTGACTCCTCTTGTACTATGAGAGTGGGTCGATTGCTTAGCAATTAGCACGGAGCCATTTGCAGTCGTAGGCTTTGTTGCCATAGGCCGTGATACAGTAACCCTGTTAAGTTCTTCGGTTATTGGGTGTCTATTTGCAGCTGAGCTTTCATCTCCGGTACGAACATAGATACAATAAATAGGTATGACAGAATCCAAGCTTACGGCAAAAAATTATACTAAAATTAAACATGGAATAAATAGTACAAAACCCCTCTCTCTCTCTCTCTCTCTCTCTCTCTAGAATCAATAAATAATGTTCTACACAAAAGACCAGTTAACAAAAGAAAAGGCGAGGCAATGAACGGTGTTTTCTTCCGCAAAGACTTTCCAGGCAATAGCTTGTTCGTAGGAAATGTGGCGTCCCATGGTTGAGATGCAGAGTCCAGGAGGCAGATAAGCAAAACCCTGCAAAGCACAGCAACCCAATTCCACTCTCAGGCCCCAAGAGAAAACACAAATTGTCATTTGTTGTTACCTCCAAACTAAAACTAGGTGATTCAGGAGATTCCAATTGTCAATATGCATTTCAATGGCACGATGTGGCCAAGCCAAAGTCTTTAATAAGCTACCAGCAGTGCCAAGTAATTTTCGTGTAATGTCTGACCGATGTGTACCTGTTGCATCATCTTAGAGAAGTCTGAACACAATGCCTTTCGACCAGATTCATCAAATATCTTATCCAGCGTGATGTCCTGTAGAGCCACCAGCGTGGTTTCCAGCATGTCAAGACCTGCTTGGTTGGCAAACGTGAAAACTGGTAAAGACTGCAAACAAACAAAACCGTCGTCAAATAAAATCTCCTCCATTCGCCCCATTTCATACACAGCTAGGTTCACAATATTAGTCCGGACATTTAGGAAAGAATCTCCTTAATAAGGGCATACTTAGTTTTGCCACATGAAAGAATGATGTGACAAATCTGATCACTGACTACTTGGGGAATGGTCAAATTTCAGTCTTAAATTCAACCATTTTACCACCCATCTACATTCATGCACCCTCACTGTAGTTATGTACACCCTCTTCGTAGTCCCACATTTTTTCAATTCCTTGTTTTGTTACTAGACAACCTTGGATTAGTCCAAAATTTGGCATATGAGCAGAAGACCTAGGGATCTACTTATCCAAATAATTTCATCACCATATGACCAGCCAACATGGCAGATCTAAGCGTCTGTTAACGAGATTCTTTCTTACTGTCCGTACGGCAAAATGAGGTCCATAAGAGAGTCCAAACATGGAAACAGCAGCAGAAAGTCTAGTTCCAATATGAATAAAAAGACAAACTTAATAGTTCTGTTGCTATGTCTCTATTAATGTTTGAATCTCTGAAGTTCCAACTTTCAATTATATAACATGTGAAGAGAGACTGTTGCAAGAGAAGGATATTGAGAAGCAAGCCTAAAGGAGGTGGTGGGCCCCCAAGCCTAAAAGATACAATTTCAATATTATATCAAAATTGGCACCAAGATTAATAGTAAATACATTGCTGATAACATTAGTTACTTATATAGGCTTCTAGATATAAAACTATGTACAAGTTTGATTTGACACTCAACTCAACAAAACCTTTTCCCGACTAAACGGGGTGGCTGCATGAATTATGTTCCACGTTTCAACTCTATTTAAGGCCTACAAGTTTGATTTGATGAAGTGGGGAAAGCAAAGGTTTCGCATAAGTTTAAATCTTCAAAATAGTCAAACGTACAATGTCAGAAACAGCTCTTCTGAAAACTGGATCACATAACAGACCAAAAAGGGGACCAGTTCTAGCATTATCTAACAGCACTGAAGCAGTAACTAAATCAGAAAAACCAGAAACTCAGGTATTGTGGCCAGGTGCAGTTAAAGCTGGTTTGGCTAGACAAGTCCAATCTGGTTTTAAAAAGTATGGCCAGCGATGACTTGCATCAAAAGAGTTGATATGAGTCATCTAAGTTCTTTGAATATTCAAGTGAAGCATCTAGTTGACCATCACACTAGAGAACCCAAGATGGGTTATTTTGTTGGAGGAAACTATACCAAGGTAACTGTAACAATACCTTTAATGAGCAGCATAATATGGCATCTGGATGGTGCCAGAGTTGTTTCAACACTGAGTCACCACTTTGGCAGTCAGACCTTAGCAATTCTGTTCCCAGATGGTAACTGTAAGAAAACAGAAATGAAAAGCAAAATATTAGTAGTGAAAAAGGATAATACATGAGTTAGATCAGGTAAAGTCGCAGAGTTCTATTTATTTATTTCATCTTAATATGTTGTGTATTGGGAAGGAGGGGAAAGCGCAGGAAAAACTGATATACAGACAGAAAGATACTGGTTTCAAACAGGTATATCTAAAATTTTGAACATGAATTAAGGTATTTTAGGGCTCAGTAAAACTTGCCTATAGCTCTGGGAGATCCACTGAGAAAGTGTAAGAGCTTCTGGAGAGCCTGGAGATAACTTCGGCCCCATATGTGTGCTAAGTCCTGATGGAGCAATGGCCATAGCAACCCTTTGAACGGAGGTAATCACACTGCGGACATAGTGTCTAGCCATCGTCGCAACGTTATCCTGGAGATGGTTCTCAAAAGGGAATTGGAACGCAATGGTCAACACTGACCGCCCATTACAAATACTTGGAGATGCATCTCCAGATGCCCGGTTCATGGCTGGGCCTACTTCAAGGCTGGAAGCCAGATCCAACGTCCGATGTGCAATGATTGCATCTTGTGTGTCACACTGTATACAAGTAAACATCACTTCAGTATTCTGAGGCAAAAAGACAGCCCCACCTACTTCGTTAATACATCCTCAACTCAAAATTATTAAGAAAGAAAGCAAGCAGAAGGCATCCAAAAAAACAATTAGCTAATGCTTAGTGACATTAACTCAATCTTGGATATAAATCTTGCTTGCTAATTTATTGACAATGAAACTCACTCTCACTATTGAAAACCAAAATAGAAGAGTTCACTCAAAAGTCATAGGATACATTATTTCGTTCGAAACAACTCTACCTACTGACGCGCAGGAGATTGTGGCAACAGAAGAGTAACAATGTTTGGAATGAATACCAAAAATTAAGTCAATTTTTGAAAGATTGAATAGTTACAAAACAGTCTTCATAACACAAGAAGTCTTCTTGATAACACAAGAAGTGATACAGTGTATGTACAACTTCCTCAGATTGACAACAGCAATAGCAATACCTCCCATCAAATAGAAATGGTATACTAGATTCATAAAGGATCTGAACGTTGCATCCATGTTCTCATAGTTTCTTATTCTGAACCAGTCAATCAACACGAAACAAAGAGACCATGCCATCACATTAACTGGCATCACTATATCACCAATATTCTAGTGTGAAAGACAATGTAAAAACGGCACATACTTGTAGGTTAATGAACCAATTAGTAAGATCCTTCTAATCTTATTACTATATTAGATATTATGGGCTCAACAATTCTAAACAACAAGGAAGTTCTTAAAAGAATTACAGACAAACTAACTTATTACCCTAGTTAGTTTAGCTAAACGTGCACTAACTAGTAACTACTGAAACTATATTCTGTTTTATAAACAATTAGCCAATTTCTAACCCTACAATAAAATTAATGATTTGCATTAACCATCAACTCATTCGAGTTTTAGCCAAGGAATTAGGCATTGTGTTAAACAAACATCTAATCAGTAGAGAATAATTCACCTTTAAAAATATGTAACGAGAAATTTCAAGTAGAATTGGAGAAAAGGTTATTCAAGAGGAGTATATTCAAACTCAACTGTTTTTGAATCCAGCGGTATAATCCGAAACCCTGAGGGTAGCAGTGGAGCATCATCTGGAAACATTTCATCAATTGGAGCAAAAACAAGTTCCGAGCAGGCTCCCACTGCATTCTCATCCACTCCACTGCAAATCTGCACCAGAGAACCATTTAGAGTAAGTAAAATCAAAATCAAAATCAAAAGAATTTCAATATGCCGGAAATAAACAGCAACCTAAGGTTCAAACTTCCTCCCACCACCCCCCTAAAATAGTGAGAAAGATATAGCAGACAAAGATACTTCCATGTTTTTCTTTCCGGACACATGCTTCTCCCAAGCTAACTTCCCAACCAACCATGTCAAAAAAGCATGCAAACGACCAAATGACAAATTGTCTGGACTCTGGAGTCTGGACAAATTCAGATATACAAAAATAATACTTTCTTTTACTTTGTCAGCAAGGTTTGGATAACTTACTTCTAAATTAAAAAATTAATAAGAGTAATTGGCCAATAATCAGAGGAAATGATGATATAGAGCAAGTCATGGAGATTACAGGAAAGACACCTGTAGGAGATGAATATCCCTGGATAGAACAGCCTCTTCTTGACTGAGAGGATGACCTTCAAGTCGAATAACTTCAAGCATCTGAAAAATTCTCCATAGATAATAATAAAAATCAGTAAGAACCTAAATTAAGAGAGAGAGAGGGGGTTAGTCTAGAACCAATTTAAATGATAAATGTAAATTAACAGTAACGGAGCAATTTGCATCACCTCGGATGTACTTAAATTAACAATTATCACAAAAAAGAACAAGTTTACGGTAGTAGGGACTGGTGGAAAGACCTTTCTGGAACTTCTCCATAATAAACATAAACAATACTTTTCGTAAATTAATGTTTACAGTGGGACAGCAGAGAAAGAGTAATGCAGGCCATCTCCACCAGTGTAAGGGAAGTATAAAATGTTTGGCATCAGATGAAATTGCTATTGGATACTGAGCGAAAACATGTGTACACAGTAAACAAAAACAAAACCAAGAGCAAGAACAAACCTCTTCATGTTCCACTGTTTGACCAAGAGGCATGATGACTTGGCTCCCTGAAAACCTTGTAGATCTCATTCCCTGGAAAGCGTATGAGCCAGCTTTCAACGACACAGCAGAATAGGCATCAACATTGAAATCAGCCCACTCAGAACGGTGCTCCCTCAAAAACCGGGCCAACAATGCAGGAGGAACATTCTAAAAAAGGGAATACAACGTGTCAGTTTTTAAACCACCAAAGAACACCCCAAAATTGAATATGTATGGAGGTTATGATTCCTCTTACAAGTAGTAGTCATGTTATCACATTCCTTTTTCTTTCTTTCTTTTTTTTTTTTTTTTTTTTTTTTGGCCAGTGGGGACTCCATATCCTGTCTACCAAGTGTGGTCGATTTCATTCCTCCAACCAAATTCAACATGTCTATATAAATCTTTTGAAAATGATCAACAGTCAAATAGGCACCAGGCACAAATTGGTTTAACAGAAAACAAATAGGAAAAAGTCAAAACATGGTCAGCCATACAATTGGAGCATGAAGTTTTGGTATGTGGCCAACCTGAAGTGAAGTAGTGAACTCTTATCTACACAATGGCAGTATTGGACAGTGCACAGGGCTCAAATAGAACACCCAAGGCTTCCTTGGTAAGTAGTCTAAAAGATTTCTTCCCCATATAAGCTAACAATATTTACGTTATGTGCTTGTGGGAAAGATTTCATGGGGCAACTCCCCTAGCCAACTTTAGCAGGGTAGCAAGTTATTTGATACCAGTAGAGTGTTGATATAATTGGTGATGCAGCATTCCAGCAGAAGACAGAAGAGAAGAAGAGCCTATGGTTGGTCTGGTTCAGAACCAACCATACAGTTCAGTTCCTGGTTCAGCAAATGGCTTGCCGTTCCAGGATTTCCAGGTTTCCTGGTCACTTCAGGAAACTGAAGATCAGTCCAGTTATGGAGTCTGTTTCGATCTTTTTTTAATCATTATTATTAGCTGTTAGTAGTTAGCTGGAAATAGGAGTTAATTAATCCAGTCGTTATGTAGGTTAATTTCCTTCAGTTATCAGTTTATGGAACCTCCAGTACAGCCTGAGATTGGGAGTTTCAATCAGTCTTTATTTTTGCTTTTAATTCCTTTTATGGTGAGGATTGGCTCCAGCCTTCCCTTTTTAGACTTTAGTGTCTGCTCCTGGTTGAGCACTCTTCATATAAGTTTGTAAGGTAATACAACCCTGTACATGAATTTGATGACTTGAATAGAATCTTTTTCTAGTGGGTTTGGATTTCAGACTACTATTGTAAGATTCAAGAGTGTACTGCTGTGGATTTCAGTCAAAGAGCTCTGGTGGATCCCAAGCCTGGATCAGGTGGATTCCTGATCAACTTATCTCTTCTTTCTCCTACAATCGAACAGGTCAGATCTGAACCCTATTTTTCTGTGCTAGCTTAATCAATAAAGGCGCCTTCAGTGTCCCAAGTCTGTTGACAAGTCTTCTCAAAAGGCTTCCCACTTAGTAGCAAATCACAATACTTCCACACTTGGCAGTTCAGATTGTTCATGGCAAGGCTATAAAGATTAATGCAAGAACAAGGAGACCGGAGGAAGTTGATTAAATAGTAGGAAAGTAAAATAATAGTATGAAACATTGACGGGTACAGCAATTGATTGAGATGCCTTTGAAAGCAAAGGATTCTGAACTCACTCTGAGTAGCATGGATGCCTTCACACAAAGGATGCCTCCAGGCAAGGGAAGAGCAATGGCAGGATTGGCAACGGTGCTCATGTTCTTGGTCGAATTAACAGCAACAACTACATCTTCAGCACCGTCACAGTTCATCAACGACCAGCCGTCATCATCAAATCCGTTGATGGCATCATTGAACCCTCTACAAGGCATTAAATAAAAATAACATGTAAGAAAAGTGCATGATATGAACAAAGAACAATATAGATACACACACATGTCAAAATTATTAAGCCAGAATGGCAATTAGGAGTGGGAAAGTACAGAGCACATGGACAATGTATTTTATCAGCCTTCATTAGAAATCATATAAACAAAGAGCAATGCATATTTCATTTCGGATAATTTGACAGTATCATCAGCCAGTCTAACGGGCTGTTTTAAATCTAGTTTTACACAGTAGACACACACACACACACACACACATAATACACAGGGAGAGAGATTACTCATTGGAAAAGAGTGTGTGCGTGTGTGTGTGTGTGCGCGCGTGTGTAGGAGACAAAGAATCTGAAAGCTACCTGCTCAATCTCTGACTAAAAGTACGAAGAACAGCTGGTTGCCTGCCCAATCCATACGCTACCTCACCACTACTTTCCTGTGCTATTTGCCTGATGTGGCGCAGTGCCTATAAAGAAAATATTTTATCAGTCTTCTACCCTTTTGTCTGTGCATGTAGTCAGGTGCATGCGTGTCAAGGAATTCAATATAGTTCATCACTTACTGCAATTGTCAATTTTTGAGCCACAACTTTCGATGACTCGTATAGTGGTCGCAGCACCTCTGGCACACTCCAAGCCTAAATAAGAAACAGGGTGTACTAAGTTGCATGCAGAGGAAAGTCAACTTCTGAGTTCTAACAACAGAACACAAACCTCAAGATCTAGGTGGTCAACAATGTGTATGATTGACCCTCCCCCATCACATGGCCGAATCAAATAACCACTGGGTAACATCTCAGCTCTCACAAATTGGGAAGCAGCAGATGCATTTGGACCAGCACCAGAATCAGACAATGATCTCTCACAGACCTTGACATATCAAAACAAACATATACAAGAGAGCACATAAGATTCAAGTCATCTTATATCTAAATACCACCTCATTTTAGAAACCAAAAATAGAAACTGAGATTTCCATTTTTAAAATCATATCAGTATCTTGCAACACACAGAAAGCAAACAAAGAAACAATAAAAAAATTCAAATTTCAGAACATGGGGAAATCTAAGGCACCAATTATCACGCAATTTCAAAAAATAAAGAAGAGGGGTAGCAATGTACAATATACATGATAGAACAGAACAGGATTTGAACAATCATTCAGCGAGCCAAACACATGCCCAATGGATGATTGTAAGCATCATACAAGTAATTACACAACTGCCCAAAAAGAATCGGCTAAAACCTCAATGAACGATGAAAAGAGAGGAAAATCCCTCCAGAGATTATGAAGTATCCATGCCTGTCTCAAATAACTTTCTCTCAACTTATCATGAACTGGAGTAACTCCTAAATTAGCTCTAATTTGTTCATTCATTATTTTATGTTTTCTAGTTTTACGACTCATTCATCTCAACATCCTCATTTTGAAATAAGACATTAGAATTAATTCATTTGCTTCTCATTTTGAAAAACTTTAGTTTTCTAAATCACCTGCAAGTGAAAGTTCCTTCCTCAACATCAGAAGGAATTTGCATTAGAAGCAAGCATGAAGTAGATGCACCAGACCATGGGGATAGGAATTTTAAAAACACCCCAAGACTGCCGTTGCGAGTGAATAAAAGTTCCCATCCTCATCGCCTAAGGGCATTCAGGAGATGGAAATAGGGTGCAAATGTAATAGATACTGCAAAGAGAAAGGTAAATACCACAAGACTGCCATCTTCTAAACTTGTTGTATATCTCAGAGTCCAGAAGTCCCGTGCAGGAGCCAATGTAGTTGGAGCATACATCTACAAACAGAGACTAAGCGATTAATGGGAAAGAAGAGGAAGTGAAGAGTCTTAAGTCATGCCATGAACAATAGAGAGAGTGAATCTCTCTTCCTACCTGCATGTATAGCAGTTCAATTGTTCCTCCATTTCCAGCTGGCAATATGGTTAAGACTTCGAGGCTCCGACAATCTCGAAACCAAGATGGACGATCTTTAAGGATTTCTGCAATCTGTCAAGAATGGAAAAGGAAACATTACGTATCAGCATCTAAATAGTGATAGAAAGGAAAGCCAATTATCCCCCAATAACTTAGGGAAGCCCACGTAGATTTTAGATAAACTGAAACTATATTAAGTCGTCTTCAGTTAACTCTCTGAAGATGCCCATATCAATTCATTATAAATAAGATAATTCTGGTCAGAGTTACTCTTACCTTTGTGGGTTCTAAACTCACTAGACCGCAGGCTCGTGCTGCCACTCCACTGTGTGAAATGGCAACTATCCCAACCGAATCCGGACCAGGCTGATCACAAAGTTAAACAGAAGAAATTTTGTCCTTTCAGCTTCACATCGGGCAAAATGAACAATCAAATAAAAAAATTTGGTCTAACTTCAGAAAGTAAACATAAAATAATCATCCAAATAAATGGAAGGACCTTCATCCCAGGCATCTGGACCCAATCAACAGCAGTTCCTGTAGCCTTTGAAAGGAACTCTGTCAAAGTCTCCTCTGCAATGGAGAGGAGTCTGCCAAAAACAAAGAATGGTATAAACATACATTAGAAACGGTGATAGGAAACAAAGAACGGACATTAGACAAGGTATTGGGAGCAGGTTAAAAGGAACTGGCTATTGAGGATTACCCAGCGGGATTATTTGCATCCCTAAGCGGATGCTGAGGTGTGGTAACTACAGACTCGCAGCTTCCATCAGTAGTTGCTGCAGATGCCTACATGAATTTATCCACAGATTAATAGACCCACCAACGATATAATAAAAAAGGAAAAGGTAACCTCCCAAGAAATTATGTGGGTGCATGCAGGATGGTTTATTAATTCTATCTACAAGTTATAAATGTATGATCATCAAATGAGAAGCACCAACATTCTTGAAATTCCCCATAATTTTTTAATATCATGCATATATGGGAAAAGTAAGTCTGAACGTCAGAGTGGGAGCTACACGAGCATCCCCACTCTCTTTCTTCTCCTCTCCTACCCCCTTGTGATTCATTGTAACCCCACCCAATTGTGAGTGCAGGAAACCCTGCCACTTAGAAAACCCTTCCTATATATATACATATATGACAGAAGAACAACATGGAGATAAATTTAATTTTTAAAGTATTAAAAATAAATATGGATACTGCATTCATATCCTCAGTGCACATGGATATTCAGTTCCAGTCATCAGTAATTTTCTCTGTGGCAAGAAAACAGCAAATAAGGGGGCAAACAAAAACAAAGTAAAACAAATAATCCTTTCCGAACCAAGGAATATAATCCAAAAGATTTCGATTCACTACTGGGGTCTTATTTAGATAGGAAGAGTCCATAACTCCGGAAGGTCCTTTGGTGAACCAACGAGATTTTAAATTAGTTCAAAAAGCAAAAAAAAGTAACAAGAATTCCCAAGTGGCATTGAACTCATAAATTCTTACTATAAATACATCCATTGCTCCCTAACCTTTCCTAG
The DNA here is from genome assembly GCA_028583415.1 of Protea cynaroides. Lineage (NCBI taxonomy): Eukaryota > Viridiplantae > Streptophyta > Magnoliopsida > Proteales > Proteaceae > Protea > Protea cynaroides. The sequence goes on along the minus strand of CM053269.1, from coordinate 60,649,675 downwards.
CTGGGAAATAAACAAGTAGCAATGCACTGCTGGGAGGGGATGTGAGTGCAAAAAAGAAGATGATTTAAGGAAAAAGAAAGCCATAGTTAAAGACGTAAATTTGAAACTTGACTAATAAAAGTTTGTACCGGGTACAACTTACGTTTTGCAATTGCTGCCGCATGTACCCATTTTCGTACACTAGCTGCGACACTTGCTTCTGAAGGCGGTCGTTCTCCTCCATCAACAGCCTGTTCATAGCAGTTAACTTCCTGTTCACAGTTTGAAGTCGAGAAGCCTCTTTTCTCTGTTTCTCTCGGCACCTGTAGGAAATCTTAAAATAATCATAACACTAGAAAAAAAAAAAGATTAAGAAAACAATTCTTAAACTCCCAGTTGCTCTCTTCCTACTGCTAATCTAAGATCATCTTCATTTTTCTACCAAAGAAAAAAGATAAATTCGGACATGCCGAGTCAACCCGATTCAGGGACAAAAAAGCCACATTCGAATAATGGGATTCTTGGAAGGAATAATGAGCCCTTCACATTTTCAGGAATGATATATATGCGACGAAACGCAAAAATATCTACCGCAAGGATTTTCCCCACGGGCTGCATTTTTAACGGCAGAGAAAATAACAATTTCTCTTGATAAAAATGTGTTGCAGCTATTTCTTCTAAAATTAAAGATTTTGCAGCAACGGCTAGAACTCGTTGTGAACGCAACATTCATCCGAGTGTGGCCTCCTTAAATGCCACGGCATGGACAGGAACCGGCGAAGCGGCTCAGACATACCAAAAAACAGAAACTAAATGAAAGAAAATACGAACGAAATCGAAAACCAAACCCAGTTCTTGCCTGCGATTCTGAAACCAGACTTTGATCTGCTTGGGTTCAATGTTGGACAAGATGGGGCACTCGCGGATCAGCTGCTGTCGACGCATCGAACTCGGCTTGGGGCACTCCGCGTAGACTCGTTCGAGAGCTTCGACCTGCTCGGCGGTATAACGGACATATTTTCCATTATCGAGGTGCTTATTGATGCTACTACTGCTGCTCTCCCTATGCAGCGCGACCGCCATTGCCATTTTTTTACACCACACGAATGTGAAATCAGCTATGCAGAAGGGAAAAAACAGAAGTAGAATCTCTGAGCTCGCCCCTTTTTGCTAGCTGTTTTGCCTAAGATTCTCTCGTCAACTCCGTCTTGGAAAAATACGGTCGAAAGAGCACACGTTAACAAGAGCTTAAGGGGATTTGAGAAAAAATTCTCACACGAAAGACCTTCTTCTAAGGCTTGGACTAGCACCGTATTTACGAAATTACGACCAAAAAGCTCAAACTAGCTTCTGTAATATAACGCTGCTTGTCTTGTCTGAAAGCTTACCTTTTTAGTCAGGAAGATGCCTGCCTATACGTCGCGATTTTCTGGAACTTCCTGACCATGTCACTTCGAACAAAACCATCTCATTCCTCGTTTATTCATAAAAAAGGGGGAAGTGGTTCACTTTTTTCATTGATTGTGTTCAAATCAGAAGAGGACGTGCTTTAATGCCTTGCAACTTCTACCTTACTATAGCAAAATTAAAGCTTCGACAGAATCCTAAACACCTTTCTTTTGACTCCAATATTCAACTTTTATTTCAACTTATACCATCCAAGAACGAAAAGAATAGCCGTCGAGCTCTTCAGGATTAAACAAACACTAGATTGCAGCCTATAAATCACAGAATCCAAGCTACCACAGGAGAAAATACTCAAAGAAAATCTCCAACATGCAAAAACCAGCTATCTACCTTGTTCCCGACCAACATAGGCGCGTTACGAATTCGTAGGTCGTAATCGTAGACAATCTGCCCAGACGACAGAGAGCTCTGCAAAAGCAGGAGCACTTTAACAGTTTCTTCCCCACAGAACTGCTACGCATATATAATTGTTTCGACTGGCATCAAGGAGATCTCCTTTATTGGAAGTTCGAAGCACAATCTTCACGTTCAAGCACGAAGTTGCAGACAAGTAGAGTGAAGCAATATTATCCCCATAAACTGCCGATCGCACAACAATACGTCAGAAGCACAAATCGTCACAAATTTAGAAGGAATGGAGGAGGAGAAGTAGTTAAGAACGGTAGTTTCTTCCTCACCTAGAGACGACTCTCTTCGGGGTGAGAGCCCTTTTCTCACCCAATCAGAGCGCTAAAGAACGTCAGAAAATGGAGGGAGGTTTAAGGGAGAAACTGAAACCCTAACCATTTCCGTATGAAAGCAGAGTCAAGAAGGAAAATGAGAAGGGCAAGATTCAAGAAAAGTTAGGAGGAAAGGGAGCTTAATCTGCTATGTACATCGATTTTGCCTTTTGAAAGCGAATAGTGGAGTGGAATGGAGTGGGATGAGCTGAAATTGCAGAGAAAGCAGCACCTCCACAGCCCAACACTAGTGGGAAAATTAAAAACGAGTTCCTTGCCCGGACATCGAAAATCCCGCTCCATCTTTATAGTGATCGAGTTTACGTGCGTGTCCTTAGTATTTTACAAAATGACATCCAAGGACATGGTTTCAATGGTGCCTTATCCGAACTAGCAGTTCCCACCTTAGATGGACGCCATTAGTGAGGTGTCCATCAGTCTATTTCCCGGATTTTGATTGGGTTTAACGATTTTTATTATTTTAACACTTTATACTGCTTCAATCAGTTTAGTAATTCAGTCTCTCATATATGAGACATGAACACGTTTATATTCAATTCAATAGATCTTATGATAATTGAGTTAGTTGATATTTAAATGGATTCTAATGGACTCATGTCAAACTATAAATAAAAATACAGAACCTTTGGTTTTCGAATCTATAATTATTCTAATGTTATAGATTAAAAACCTTCTTATAAGATTATAAAGGATATTATTAGACTTGTGATTATCAATGTAGATGAATATGAGGGAGTAAAATTCCATTTTAAGTTTTTAAGTTTTTAACTTTAAGATTGTATTTGTTTATTTTAAAATAATATTAAAAAAAAAAAACTAAGATTCAATTCAGTCTAAAGATATATTCAGTTTATTGAATCGACTCAATTGAACTCTACATCCACCGTAAATACCCATAAAATAACTGAACCGGCCTTAAATCCAACATGTTTAATAATTGGAGCAATTGATTTTGGTCCATAATCGTTCAAATATGTACAATCACACTAGTTTTTTGGATAGGAGTAGGATCATACTAGTTACTTCAAGATGGGGCTTAAAATGAAGCCCCTATCATTAGGTATATGCCGTCCTTTTTTTAAATTCAAGTAGGACAATATTGCTGACTCTCTTACAGATCCTGTCTCGTCATTGACGTGTCGGACTGTATAATAGCAGCATTGCACTTAAAACCGGTTTTGATTGTTTTGAAGATTGCTCAAACACTATGAATCTTAAACAACTGAAAATAGAGCTTATGGAATGATGGCAGATTCGTGGTTTTGATAAATAAAAAGGGCAATTGGGCTAGAGAAAGTGTGAAACAGGAGGGACCAGAGATACAGAACGATCACACAAGACACGAGTGACACAACACAAAGCCAGCAGCCGAAAAAGACGGAACGCCCTCCTTAAATTCATTTGGATTTTATCCGGCGCCAACCATCGGCGCATTATAGCCACGGTCGGCGACATTTGATAATTTAGATTAATGAGATAAGGGAATGTTTTCCCTTTTTACTCCGTAACTCCGTATTCCCTTGATTTTAAATTAAATTAGTGTTTCTTATTGTTATCCTTTTCTTTTTTAGGTTTTAATATAAGAAAGTCCTCTCTTACTCTTACTCTTACTCTTACTCAAATGGGTTGGGTCGTTTTCCCTTTATTTTTTTTATTATTTTTGTTAATCCAAATGGATCCTTTTCAATTTTCATGTGCATTTCCGCATGCGAGAAAAGCAAACTCACGTGCTTTCCACCATCAGAACTTAGAAGGTCACACGCGCCAACAGTTCAATCCAAATATCTAATATTAAACCTTAAAAATAATATAGATAAATAATTTTCTTTAGTTTTTAAATTCAAGAAACAATATTTCATTCATAAAATATGAATATGAAGCCGAAAGACAAGATTAGACTGCAAGCGACGGGATTATTTAAAATTTTCATTTTATGTCACATATTTTAATTAAAGCCATGCACTTGTACCTAAAAATTGTGTACACTTTTAAGGAGGGCCCTTATAGAACAAGGGATGAGTCGTGTACAAATTAAAGATTTTCATATAGATTTTGTTTGTTTTTTAATAAAACAGTAGGAAATGAAAATTATATTGTAAAATAATATATTTTTTTTATTTTAATATAAAATATATATAAAAAAAAAAGACATTAAAAAAATATAAAAATTTACTTGTAAAATATAATTTCAATATAAAAATTTACAATGAAAAAAACAGGCTTTTAAAAAAAAGTAATGATGTCAAAGTCAAGGTGGTGGGTTGATATGGCAATCTAAGCATAGTGAGTTAAGTTGTTAAATGAGATAGCTTCATTTTAACTTCATATCTTGGTATATTCATTATCATCCCAAGGTGGCTGAACCTCTGTTAACTTGCCTAATATTATGGATAGGACACCAATCACTTGATCCTTGGCCTAAAAAAGCATGTCCAAGGGGAGATCATGGGTTTGAAGTTCCAACCTTACTCCCGAGCATGGTTCAAAGTATTTGTATCGGTATTGGTTTCGCATCAGTTTTAGATTTGACTAAACTCGATCCTATCCAATTTGTAATATTATTTTATATGGTGGTATCACTCAAGTGTGGGTTTTCTATTAGATTCATACTCTAATCCTCTAATCCAATTAGATCCAGGTCAATTTTAAACATGATGGATACCATTTTCAATACCTGAATTTATAACTTGCTCTTGAGTCCCGACCAATCACCACCCCCTTCTAGATTTATACTTCTTCCTTAGAATTTGGGCATGGGAAGCTACAGTAGGCAATGGGCTTGGATTACTTCTGTATGCATTGTCTTCACTAAACTCAGCCTAATTAACCTACAGTTTCTAATAACCCCCGGTGATAGTTGAATTGGTCACATATTGTGGGGTTGTCCTTGTTTTATAAATCCGAACATCCCAATCCCTGTGGATGTGGGATTTTGGGGAGGGAAATCCGAGACATGACATCTCTTACCCACTCAATCCCTGGCGCCCTTGCCAGGGGAGGAACTCACACCCTCGCATGGCACTTACGCTACAAAAAACCCACTCAATCTCGACACCCTCACCAGTTTAGGTGGGATCCACATTATAGTGCATTGGGTTTGGCTTGGATATTACGTGTCACATTTGTGTCTAGTCTACATCCTAAAAGACGGGACCTATTAAATTCCACATCCCATGGACGGTTATGGATGCAGTGGAGCTATCTCCACGTCGCAAGTAACCTCTATGCTGAACGTCTACCATGCATGTCTTCTTCTTCTTCTTCTTCTTCTTCTTCTTCTTTTTTTTTTTTCTTTGTTTTAAGGGTTCAAACCATGCATGTCAATTATTAAGCATTGATGTGAAAATTAACTTCTACGTTAATCAATCAATTCCCTTACGTGAAATTGCATTTTGGCTTTAGACAAATATGATCCTTGGACTCTTGGAAAGATGAAAATGATGTGGTAAATTTGATAGTTAAGTTGAAATTTAAGGAATTACATAACTTGATTACCACTGATGTCTAATTTTAACTTTAAATTTTTTTTTTTTTTTACCCTTCCATCTAATGCCATACCCTACCATGCAAATCCATGCTCTATCTTGTAGTCTGAAAATCTGACACTGTCACAATCTAACTTGTAAACAATGTGGTTACAATTATTGATAGTCCCATTAATTTACATTTAATATAGATATATAGTAACAGACAGAACGTGAACAGGATCTTAATGCAAATTTTAAAGAAGACAATTTCAATAAGGGCCGGTAACAGCGACTTCAAATCCACTCCAATCCAAGCATGCCAATAAAAGAAGACTATATGGATATAAAATTATAAAGAACATATTGAAAAAGCTAAAGAGAGTAAAGAAAATTTCAAGAACAACAAAAAATAGAAAGGAAGAAACTTTCCAGACTGTGGAAGGGGTTAAAAGGGGGATTGTTGGTATAATTGTTTATAAGCACCTCGGACATAATAATCCTTTTATCACACTGATCTCTCTCATCTGGCCCCTTTCTTTAATTTTTTAAAACTAGAAATACAATGAATGATCTATGATGAGCTTCTATAACCAAGTCAAAATGGGAGAACTGTAGACTGCAGACTGTAGTTTTATCTTTTTCTTTACTCTTTAGTTTGGTGCAAGGATTAACATTCCTCCACTTTGTCTCCCTTACCTTTTACTTTTTTTGATCTTCTTCCATCGCTAGCTTGTTATCGTTTATGTATGAGAGATATAGGTGGAGGGTTCCTATCTACTTTGCCTTTAGTCATTGCTTTTCTCATAGGAAAGGAATCATGTCCAGAGTGCTTCCTTAACCTGTTAATGGGGTCCCTAACAGGTCCTATCAATGGACCCTCCATGTCTCTAGCTATTACTCCCCAGCTCAGAAATGTTGCGTGAATTTGTAGATTGCAGATGTGGAAGTTGCTTTCAAAGGTGGTGTCGTTACAGTGGAAACCAGACCCCACCATGTCAGCCACGTCCCTGTAAGGAGGGAGAAGGAGGGTTGAAAAAGAAATTAAAGCAGAGCATGTCTACTCCGACATAAGAATTGACTCTCTCTCACTCTCTCTACCTTTGCTTGTTTAGCACACCATTATTGTCTTACATGCAGTGGTAGGTGTCTTTTACATCAGTGCTCTCTCCATGCTTGCTGGTGCTTCTCTTCATAAAGCTTTCAACCTCATAAATGGATAAAGATCTAATGCTTCGATCTGCTTCATAGAGACATAGGGTCGTTGTTAATTAGCCAGGGGTGTTTCTGAAGCAAAACTGCCTAAAGCACTGCTTCATGCTTGCGGGACTTGTGGTTTGGATTATATTCTCATTTACAAGCCTCATGTCAACTTCTTTAATTGACCTAAGATAACTCTACTTAGGGATCTAATTAGGATTTTGACAAGATTTTTATTAAATAAATAAGGGATATTCTACTCCGTCGACATTGATCTAGTGTCAACAAGCGATGGTTGTCTGTTAGATCACACAAATCCCTTTCACTTCTCCCATCTCAATTACCCAAATTGCCCCCAATATATTGTGGTTTCTGTGATGACCCTATGAGGATGGGTTAAAAGTAATCGATCGATGTCAAGAGGACCTTGATTCCTGCTGATATTAAGTAAAAAGATCCAATAAATAAATCATTAAGTATCAACGGATCTTACAACATGTTGCATTCTTTCACCAGTGATCAAATAAGATGTATATGAGAATAATTCATCAGCATGTACTTGTATCCTTTTTGGGATCCCATCACCTTCCATATCGAATGGGTCTCACACTCTAAAGATGGGTCCCATCATATTGACGATGATGAGATCTCAATTACGATAGAAGTACATGTAGGTGATCTGAATATGGGCGATGATCTTTTATAGTTTTAATAATAAGAGTGATAACGTACATTCTTATTAATGGATCCCACAATGCTCAACTCTCTCTCTCTCTCTCTCTCTTTTCTATTTATTTTTTATACTTAAGAGAGAGTTTTTTGCCGTAACTAGACTTAAAATCTTGAATATCTTTCTTGACAACAAAATCTTGAAGAGTTGTTGTCAACTTTTATGTCACCTTGGATTTGGAATCATAGAGCAAGAAAAAAGGGTATTTGTACATGAAAAACGGATTCAAAACAAAGTTTAAAGCATGCATAACACGCTTGTTTTAACTTTTCTGTAGTACCCACACCAGATTTTAGAGGCTAAAGGTGGACAATATGGACTCTAGGGCATCACTGTTTTGCCTTTCGGCGTGTAGAACAGTACCATAAGAAATAACCTTGTCTCTATTAAGAAATAACTTGTCTCTATTTTGTCAGAGAACATATAAGATTACGTCTGATCTGATTCTTGACCTTCTAGATCTTCTCTTTTTCTTTCGGGTCTGTTTTTTATTTGGGTTGGGGGAGGGAATAAGTCTCCTTTTTCCCATTGTCGAATAGGTTCATCTATCGTGACCTCTCGTGGCCATTCATCTATCTAACTTTTCGTGTCTATGAGTTCGAATATGGAAATAATCTCTTTAAAAAGAAGGTAAGACTCCCCACATAAACCCCTTCTTGTAAGTGCAAAAGATCCTTTTTTAGATTATTTGTTTCTTTTTCTTTTTTCTTCCTTCTCTTCTTTTAGTTATTATATCATTTTCTTTCGGAATCACATTGAGTTAAAATCACAGGGTCAGCAAAAGACCTCTCCAGCCCTTTAGTCCACTCACTCATTCTCCGGTGTGTAAGCATGACCCAATGGTGTTGGGCAAGTTAGAGGTTAATTGGAGAGGATCTGAATCCGCCAATGCATGTACACTCTTATGGCCAAAGTAATTCAAAGGAGCCAAAACTTGAAATTACTAGAGCTCTCGGACTAAAGTACAACATGGAGTTGAACTAAAACAAAGCTGCTAAAATATTGACCCAACCCAAGATGAGTCCCTCAAGCTAAGCTAAAGGCAAAATGAGAAGCACTAGAAAAATATAGGGAGAAATGGTTCATTCCATGAGCCATGGAGATAAAACTTCTGAGATCTCATTGTTGGGAATTATCAACGCAACAGAAGAACAATAGTAAAAGGGAAAGCGAAAGAGAACACAACATGTAAATAGATTTTACATGGTTCATCCACATGATGTGTTTAGGCTATGTCTACAACAGAACGACAATCTTAGATTTCACTATTCTAACGAAGAAGTTACAACACTCAATAATCTCCTTATGAGATTACACACCTATATAAAAAGAAGCCCTAAATCCTAAAAGTATAAAATTATCCCCAGTAAAACCACCTCAGAAAATGCAAGGTGAACAGAACGTCATTGACTTGAGATAATATCAAGCTTCATACATGACACTCCCATATCTTAGATTTATGCCAAAAGCCGCTCATTTGATGATCAAAATTTATAGAAAGGTTATTCTGGTTACTTCTACTCATACTTCAATTTTCTAACCTAATCAGACTCAGTTACATGCCTAAATTTGGGACCATTGAATAACAGATCGTGGGGGCACGTAACTTGTTTTCATGAGCTTTGGCTTTTATGGTACTTGGCAGTTGATTAATTTAGTTGGTGACTGCCTTAGGATCCTGTATCTTTTTTCTCTTTTGGGTAAGTGCCTTAGGATCCTGTATCACTCGATTGTGTTTCATCATGTATCATGCTTAATTTTGATTACACGGGGTGTGAATGTGGCCAAATCCCAAACCGTTGGATGTACGTATGGAGGAATATCTGAACTGATGACATTGCAAAGCTTAAGGTACCAATTTTCCATATGGGCCACCTAAAATTTCTAGGAATGCATTCTCATAATGGATAATACATTCCTAATATAGAATGAACCGATAATGAGTCGCATTAGAGAAGGCATTCCACAGTTTCCGAAAGAGAATGCATACTAATTAAACACTTTTTTCCTCATCTTGGCCTACCAAAGTACCAAACACAACCTTGAATTGTTAAAGAAAGAAACAAATCAAATCTTTGGCAACCTTAGGAAGGTGAGGATCTATGGACTTCAAATATCTAAACTATCTAAACTCGTTTTCTTTGGGAAATCTGATTGTGGAAGGACACTAATATATTCGTATTGGGTGGCTAATTAACCACGGATCTTGGGGTCTTCCTTCACTGACTTGGGATGGCTCAGTTCTTCTTGCAACTCCTTAACGGGTCCCTTCCGTGTTCGATTATCCCCGAATTGACAGATTCGAGTTGCCGTTTAGATTATGGGTACAAGATTAATCATATTAAAGTCTGCAAAACCAGAGAGAGAGAGAGAGAGAGAGGATTGTGACTTTCTTAAGTTTCTAGCACCTACGGTTTCGTTTGAGCATTTAAAATGGATGGGGCTGGCCCAGTCACCTTCTTCTTCTTTATCTCAATTATGTTATTTTTCCAATAAAACCACCATACATGCATGAAATCCTAAAACCGCAAAGTCCTAATTTTGGTAAGGGAGAGGGATTCATACCCTAACAAGAAATATTGAAATCTTATACACTAGTAGGATATATAGAAATCTTATACATTAATAGGGAAAATGAGAATACGTATAAGAAGGATAGGTGGTCATCACTTGGAGGAGAGAGAAAGGACCAGGATTACAAGGAGGAGAGAGAAAGAGATAGAAGTACACACCGACCATTTATATTTCAGTTTCCCTTTTTGTAAACCCTGATTAAAGTACAAAACATTAAAATGTGAAACCGACAATCCATACTTCAGTAGAATTTGTGCATTTTGAGGATGGATTCCAAACAGTAAAAAATAGGATTTCTAACAGAGATGCTAATCTTGGGGATCTTAATAGCCTAATTGACAGTGAGAGAGAGAGAAGAGGAGATACTGGGCATGGGTATACCGGCTCCGAACGCAGATATGTAGTCCGCCACCAGAACCCAATAATTTTCAGTTGTCCTTGACATAATATAGCTGTTTGATAGAGTGGTCACAGTGAGTCATTTCCAAGCTTTAGAAAGTGATAAAAGCTCTCTATGGTAATTTTTCTGTCACAAAAAAAAATATTTCTGAGGTGGAAACAGTTTTCTGTTTCTGTGTCCAAAAAATGTTTTTGAATAAAGAAATACTGTATATATATGAGAAGAAAAAAAAAAAGAGAAACCTGTATGGTAATAAGTTAGTAAAACTGTAAGAGTTTTTTTTTTTTTTTTTTTTTTTTTGTATGAATCAAAATAACAGAACATGCCAATACAGTAAAAAACAAGTATTTTTTTTCCGGTCAAAGTGTTCTTCTAAGTCGTATTATGGATTAGATGCAAGTTGTAAATACCATGAATAGCCTGGCACCATTTGGACGTTAGCTATAACCAGATAACAGGGAATCGCATATCATCATTTATGACACCGCCAAGCTTTCAGTTTTTCTTGTTAATGGCAGTACTTTAATTTACAGTAAAGCTAGAGAAGCACTAAACAATACCTCAAATGACACCCTGGTAGTCCTGCAATATATGAGTTTGATTGGGGGACTGGTGAGAACACGAGCCTCCAAAGAGACGAGCGAGGCAGGAAATCAACTGCAGAGTCAAAGAAAGAAAGTGATAACACAAAAGTTACCAAGTTTGACTGATAAGAATAAAACGTAAACAAAGAAAGAGGATGCTGTTGCCAAGGAAAGTCAAGGTGAGAATGAAGATGAAACTCATTACTATACAGAATGAGCCGGTCCAATTAAGAGAAAATGTCGAAACTGTAAATGACACAGAGGTAACCAATAAGGATACACAGAAGCAGAAACTGAGTCTGCAAATATCAAATGAGCTATATACGCTTGAAATAGGAAGTTTCTCCAGGATTTCAGAAGGCTCACTTGTATATTCAAACCAAGGACAGGTTCATCGAACTATAATCCAAAATTCAACGTAAAACTACACAAAAATTGCAGAGTAAGTGATATGGATTCCGCGAACAAAGTGTTGGATTATTGCCACGTGGAGGGAAAGAGGATCAAAGTATTGAGAATAGCCCAGCTTCAGTGCATGGCCCAGCCCATTGCCAACTCAGTCTCAGCCACAGAGCATCATAACTTTTTACAAATATTTTGTAACTATGGTTAGATTCTTTACCTTAGTGTTAACAATAACCATTCGTGGTTCTCTTGTAAAAATCTCTGTATAGATAAATAGAGTCATCCCTGTAAAACGTATTAAGGAAATATCAGCTTCCAAGTTTTTATGCAAGACGCCTCTCGTTTGTCATTTTCTTCATGGTATCAGAGCATAAGAGAGTGTAAATGTTACGATCACCTTCGCCATCTATCATAATGTAGTAGCTGTAGGATTAGAAATTGTTATAGCCATAGATCTATAACTGAATAGAACCTTCTGGAGATGTAATCTGTTATATAAACAACAAGAGAGTGGAATAGAAATCAAGCAATTACAAACCCAATTTTCTATCTTCTTCTTCCTATTCTCTTCTATCTGGAGGTCAGCTACCCTAGAAGTAGCCATTATCGATACCATGTGTATCATTGGTGCTTCACTGAGAGTGCTTCTCCTATGGCAGAAGAAACTCACCTCCTCCAGTTGAAAGACACTGTTAAAACACTTGAAGTGGTTATGGCAATACAGGAAGGGCAAATGGAATCGTTCGAAAATACTCTATGCGATCAGCAACGGACCTTCTTAGAGCTCTCTCAGCTCTTGACCTCCATGGAGGAGAAGCTTGATCAGTTCTTACAATGTCCCGCGGCTTCCTCCCTGCCCCCTATAAACTATGTTACCGCCACCCAAACCCCTGATTTCTCTTCATCATTCACTCCGATCTGATTACCAGCGCTCGTCACCAACCCTCCATCATCTCTTGTTCCCTTTCCCCTAACCAGTTCAGCCCTCCATCCAACCAATCTGATCTTCTTCAGCTTGAATAGGCCCTCTGCCTTCCACGAACCATTGTTCCTTCTTCACACCCCAAGCAGGCGACCAAACCTCTAGGATCTCCTATTCCCCGACCTCAACCACAGCCCCAATTCCAACCCCAAGCCTTAATCAAAACCCAAACACAGTTCCTTCTTCACACCCCAAGCCAACGACCACCGGATTTCACTTACCAGCCCCTGATTTCTTCTTTCCATCCAAATCTGACCACTAGATGTTGCTTACCAGGGACGGATCCACCTTGCTACAAGCCTCGGCTGACAAAGGCCCATCAAATACACAGACCATCGAGAGGGCTCTCCACGAGATGATGTCGTTCTATGCAACATGGCTGGTGAAGCACGGAAAGAATTCCAATGCTCTTGGAAAGATAGAGAAGAGGTTTGAGATCTTCAAGGATAATTTCAAATTCATTGACGAGCATAATGTTGAGAATCGTACCTACAAGTTGCGTCTAAACAGATTCACTGATCTAGCCAATGAAGAGTACCGAGCTATGTATTTGGATACCAAGATCGACTTCCACTGTCGATTATCGAGACAGAATCATCCTCACAGTTTCCGTAACGGTGATAGTTTGCCGGACTCCATTGATTGGAGGGATAAAGGAGCCATCGTTCCCATCAAGGATCAAGTCAAGTGCGGGAGTTGCGGGGCGTTCCCATTGATCGCTGCTGTGGAAGGAATAAACGAGATTGAAACAAGTGATCTGACATTGTTGTCGGAGCAGGAGCTGGTAGACCGCGTATTCAATTCCTCCCCTGCGGTCGTGCCACCTGCCAATGGTCGGATTTCAGTCGGCCCACCACCCAATATACTGGTAGGCGGCCAAACTAAACCCAAGTCTTTGGATCGGCGACAGAAACCTCCTGCCGCAGGAAACGATTTGGATCCGGTAGACCACAACATACTCTCCCTACTCGATGTCCCTAGTTCTGGTAGGAAGATCTTCGCCTTTGAGATCTCGCAAATCTCGTTCTCAGCCTTCTTTCCTAGTTCCCAAAAAGAAATATCTTGTTTTCTTCCCTTAGAAAGCACGGGCGGTAGAGGCCACCGACTAAGTGTAAGATTTTTTAGATTTCCCTTGGGTTTTTCCCATAGGATTTCCCATTAACCCTAACGAACACATCACATAGATTACTAGAATAAAATAGGTATTGAAAAGAGATGATTAGACACATACCTCTTGCTGTAGATTGATTTTCGATCATTTTTTTTGCTTGGAATGCTTGGAATGTTTGGATCAGAGTCTTCCACAGCCTGTCGGGATCCCTTGACCTTCTCTTTGCGTATGAAAACAAGAGAAAAAAATAACACCGTGGCTGTGGGGACTCTAACCATTGGTATTTATAATACCACCCCCAACCATGGCCCAGTCCCACAGTGGACCAGGTTGGTACATCTTTAATCATAGTTAAATCGGTCTACCTATAACTAGACTCCCACTGAACCAACTAACTTTATAATTAATTTAGCCCATAAAAATATCTTACAATCTCCTACTTGGGCTATATTAATTATAAATTCAACATTGATCCAATGTGATGATGGAATCTAATTACACCAAAATCATCCTTTACTTTGATTCAGTTATCAAGCCTACCAATGTCGAACAATAGCGGAAAGTATTCCTACAGATCCGGTGTACCCCCTTCTGTCAGTCACATACAGAGGTCTACTTAATGACATAAATCACTTTGAGATGAATACTTGAGTCCAATGATCGAATTACCACGATCTCGTTACCTTAAAATCCTTATAGGTCAACGCACTTTGATATTATCCAACTTATATAGGCAAACTGCCTCCAGTTTGGACTAATATCATACTTTGACATGTCTTAAATAATCAATAATACATACAAGCAATAAAATTAATGCTTACCAATACTTCCACAATCATAGGCAACATAAACAATCAACTAATCAAACCATCTATCTCCACTAATCAAGCGGATCTAAACACTCCCCGAATAAGAGAATCTAAAAAGTCCCACGATATTACAAATTCCAAAAAGAATATATAAACTAATAAAATATCTTCATTTAAATTTAATATGAAAAACATGCCAAATAAAATCTTGTAAAATAAATAAGCTGAATTGTAA